>OY756424.1:12622628-13321411 GCA_963576905.1 Mystacides longicornis
CACCCAGGGGGGTGATGTGTGCCATTATCAAGATTAATAATATAAGAGTTCATAGGACAAATCTACAAACAAAGATAAAAAAAAAGAAAAGTTAAAAAAAACAAAACAATGTCATATCTTAATGTTGTTCACCGAAATAAATCGGCAGATGTCCCTGTGTATGTCTGTTTTACAAATATTATGTAACAACTAATGATTCTAACAATTCATTACTGATGTTCGATTTTTAAATGGAACAAACCACTACGGGCTTACGACTGTCTTCTACTACTACGAAAGAGAAGAGGTTATAAAGGAATGAAGGAAGGCATAGGATACATAATGGGATGCAGACTGGTTTATCTTCATATATATTTACTAGCTTATACCCGTCTTGCTTTACGTTTTTGATTCCGATTGTCAGGCTTGATCGGTAGGTAATTAAACAGATTCTAGTCTAGCATCCCATTGCTTAACATACCACTTTAACTGACATAAGCACAGAAAAAGAAGAATGACACTTTTACAATTTTTGTTTTACCGACCTCATAATATTATACGAACCTATTCAAACCACAGAGCTCTCTCTATGAAAACTTGCAAATTATGTCCACAGATAATATAAATATACTGATTATGTCGGTAGGTTCGTATAATATTTTATTTTTTTTGGAGGTCTATAATAATAAAAAAAATATTATACGAACCTACCGACATAATTTGCAAGTTTTCATAGAGAGAGCTCTGTGGTTTGAATCTTAGCTACATACATTGCCTGCTTTGATATTAATTGGGCAACCCACCCATAGAGGGTGATTTGTATCTGTCAAACCTCAAAATCAAACTGCAAATTTTTTCATTAAATCTTTATTTATTTGGAATAATAAGCTTTTAATAACATTTATATGTATAACAAATCAATCTACAATTATTTTATTACATTTTCATACCGTAATACCAAGATCCCATTCAACGTTTACATGAGTAATTTTGTTTCCAAAAGTCTTTTTGAGAAATTTGTATGAAGATCCTAAAAAATACAGTTTTTTTAAATAGCTCTAAATATATTAAAGTTAATGCAGCAAATTGTATTTAAGAACCTTCTCCAGCATTTTATACTGCTCTGGGCATATTAATATCTATCTTAGCATTTGTATTTTGAGCGTGATGTTCACATATACGGTTGAAGTATTGTCAAAGGCAAATAAAAAAACATTTCTAATTTATTATATAGATATACTTGGTGTTCTGTCTCTTAAAAGAAGGTTTATTTTACTTTATCAAATCAAAATATGTAGGTACTTAGGTACCTCCTTATTTTTTTTCATTGTTTATCTATGTGAACGTTTGCATGAGTAATTTTAACATATTGGATCAATAAAATAATAATAATTAGACATAGCGATCGGTCCTACGTAAGTTATGGTATCCCACAAAATTGCGTTTTTCATGTTTTAACGGAAACATGCTTCATTTTATGTGTTTTATCACTTCCCAAAACAGGAAGTTGATATCGATACTAGAAATATGTTTTTTGATACACGTCAATTATGGTATCATCACTTTTGACAAAATAGTCCGACGTATAGCATTGTATTGTCTCTGGACACAATACACGCCGTCTGACTACTTGGGCACGCCTATTGTAAGTTCTCTTTACAATATTTTACGACGTTCCACTTAACAAAACATGGATCATCTATTATTTTGTTTTTATTTATTAAAAAATTAGTTGCCGTGTGTACGCGCAAATTTCAATTAGACTTTTGTTCACTTTAAGCGTATTTTTATGAGTTGGCCAAAAAAAATCAATTAAAATAGCAAATTTGTAATAAAGTTTATGCCGCCGTTTGGAATATAATATTATTTAACTCACAGAAAATATGTTTGTTCGTAACTTGGGTAATCTGTTCATTATTCATGTGTTACACTGATCTATTTCCCAATTAATTCGAATTATTAAATATATTGATTGAGTAATTTCAATTCTGCAACGACGTAAATAATTGTATAAAGAACTTACAATATTTTACATGGCTTAGGCATTAAAACAAAATATGGTAAGTGTACTTTAAAATAATTTACGTCGGAAAGCGGAATTGAAAACGATATGGTATGATATCTTACCATAATTTACATCGGAGTATTAGGACATTTTTTGTTGTATGTTATTCTTACCACATTATACGCGATTAGGTATTTTCAACATAAGACATTTTACACTTCAAAACTTTTGAATAGTAGCATAAATTAAGGTTTTTTATACTCTATTAGAATCTCCTTTGCCTTTTGTAACCGAATCAAGTGAAATAAATGTTCTGATGGATGATCTCCTTGAGAAAAAGGATGACAAAAGCTCAAAGAAGAGTAGGTACATGCAACATCCATAAGTTTGTTTATTTTTAAATATTTTCCTAGATATTCTTTTTTATATCTAAGTTCTTAAACATAGGTACCTATTTTTCACCAGTTGAAATTTACATTTCCGGAAGAAATGCGTGGTTTGCAAATCTACACGTGGAGGAAAGTATCTACTGCAGTATTTATCACCTGTTTATTTTAAAAAAAGCACTATATCGAATATCATATTAAAATATGATTTCTCTGAAATACACTGATTTCGAACTCATCAACTCCAGTAACCGAGAGTAACAGGTGTTTTATGTGGAAAAAATGCGTAGGTAAGATTTATTCCTTCCTCCTAGGGGGGATATGTTTTGTTCAAATACTCACAGTTCGTACTAATTTGTAATAGGTATCTAAGTAAACTCTTTTATTACCCATCACGCCGTTTCCCGAAATTGGTATGCAGAGAGTACGGACTTCTATTCTTTCCTATCCAAACGAACCTCTTTCGCTTCTTCCAAATGCATAACATTCCGCATACAACTATTTTATTGTATTCAATAAATAGATAAAGACATTAAATAGATAAAAAAATATAGGTATTAAAATAAAAAATTGACGAAGTTTCAAATATGGAATATATTCCTAAAATCTCGTTGAATTAAATGCTCAATCCCTTATTTTCCGAAAAATACTTATTACAAATAATCTAAAATAATAAGTCAGCGTATGCGATCGCATAGTTTTCGGAGTTAGTCGAGTAGTACTATTGCAAAAAAACATTCTAATTAAACAATAAAAATATTTCCATCCCAAAGGCAGATCAGCGTGATCAATGACACAAAAAAAAATCAAAATAAAATTTAAAGAACCTATCTTGAAATCGAATATCCTTTTATAATGTTTCATTACCATAGAGGTGGTACCATTGTTGGTCAAGTGGTTGATGCCTAGCTCTTTAGTCGCCGACTTTCGTTGTGAATGGCATGGTTTCGATTCCTAAATCAATTCTAACTATTATACTTATCTTCTCATTTCGCAACAAAAGATTTCCTTTATGTGAAAGATGTCAAAATGTATTTGTATTCACTTTGGTTGAGCCCATATTTTTTTCAAAAGTAAGTACATAAAGTGTTATAATCATAAAGCAATATTGAAGAACAAAAATTTTATCTCGCATTGTTTAAAAGTGACTTTTGTTGAATGTTTAGTTTGCAAAAATATACAATGCTATTATATTATTAATACCTGTAGCCCAAAGAGTGTAGACATACCGATAAGGTGTTACGGCAATAAAAATAATCTTTGTATTGTTTTTAAATATTTTTGTCGGCATGCACATAATTATTATTATTGCTTTCTACTTTTACAACTCTTATTCAAAACATTCATTGTTAACCTTACCCTAGATTTACAAAAAAATATCGCTTCACAATTGTGTAGATTATCTAAAAAGTCTTATTATCTTTAAGAACATTGTTAAGAGTGTTTTGTCGGTATTTTCAAAAGGATTTTATCCTTTTGTATACGAGCAAATGCTAGGAGCCGACCTCGGCAGCCTAGTGGTATAGGCGTAAACTTCAGAGTACGAGGTTCCGGGTTCGATTCCCGGTGGGGTCAGAGTTTTTATAAGTGTTTATTCACTTGAAGTGTCTACCCCTGGTTGGCCTGTGTAAGATTCGACGTGACGGGTAGACTAGAAAAAAATAACTGAGGCAATAAGTTCCTCCGGCGATACTGAGATCCTTGTATTGAAAAGTGTTAATTAGTTTATTTTTTATTTAAACGCATAGGTAAGTAAGCGTGACACTCCTAAGATTTACTACAAAAATGCATTCGGCATTCGGTAATAAAGTTTTTATTCTTAGTCCTATAAAATAAATTTAGGTACTTTTAAGGGAACAAATACGTTTGGAATTATCGCAACATATTTCACAAATAGATACGATAATTTATTTCACAATAATTACAGAGTAATCTTATAAAAGTGTTAGATACGACAAGAAATTTTTCGAAAATTTCGTAGTAAAATATGATAAGTATGACATACGATATTCGAATATGATTTGGTTACAACGTACACTATGCTATGTGTAAGATACGATATTTTTGTGCAAAAAGAAGCCGTAGTAAAATATCGTAAGATCATTTCTACCAAAAGTATTAATAATTATGAAAAACTGACCATACAAAATTAAAATATCGGTATTTATTTAGCGCTGTTCAAAAATTCAATTCTCTAATGTTAATTTCTAGATAAATGTATCACTTCAAACCTTTGAATGGCCGTTCTGTAAAGTTGTCATTTTCAACTTACGATACTCTACGTAGGACCAATCGATAGGAAAATACATTTTTGCTACCTTTGTCAAAATATGTCTTAATCTTAAATAAACATTAATTCTACATTATTTTATAAAATATTTTTAGACATTTTATACGTTTCTACCAACATTATGATCCGATAATAATATACAGTGTAAATCTTGCAAAAATATTTTATTGTTATCTACTTAATACCTATAATATTTGAATTTTCTCGTAACTTTTACGTTAATTACAACCGTTATGAACACAAATTTCGTACAAACAATACTCCAAAGTAAACTCCTTTCAGTTTCCTGCTACCCTGTTCTTAGAATCCTCCCCCGTAAAAATGTCAAGCACTCTAGACGGCCCGCAGTACCGGCAGTGCGGAGGGTCGCGAGAGGGCTGCTCGGTAGAGTGGCCGGAACATTACAACTTATGAATCACTTACAAAATTTAATTAATTTTCACCTTTTTACTAAACAAACTTTGAACTTGAGAGGTTGTTGAAGAGTTGTTGGAATTATCGATCTGCCTAACACCTCTGTACTCCTGATACACGTGTCCTGCGTTACGGGTGCAACTTGGAAAATGCTTTATTATTTTGAAATTTATTAAATATCAATTAGTGAAAATTTAACGTATTTTCAAAAGGGAAGAAGCTTCAAATGTTTTAAAAACTTCAGTTTTTAAAAACCTTTATTAAATTCAAAAGTGTGTAGGTATAGTTTATTTCAAATAGTGTGAAAGTCTGCAAAAACACTTTTTTCCTAACATCAAATTGTTAAGAAACTGCTTTTTACCTAAGCCCACAAAATAAAGAACAATTTTAGTACTTATAAAAGTCTTTGGGAATTTAAAATAAATACACTTCTTGCAAGAACCCTTCGAACTTTTGGTTAATAACGTCATAAATAGGACATTTAAAAAATCATGTAGAAGATTAATACTGAAATAGAATAAATACTCCCATCTAGAAGGTATCATAATATGAAAGTTATGCAATGGAAATGTTACTATATGCTATATGCACATGCAGTCAACCCTCATACAGTAATAATATGCATTCGGAAACTTAATGTCAGCCCAGTGTACTTTTCTTGGTTGCGAGTTGCGACGACCCCACATGATAACGTGTCACATTGGCTCTGATAATAGTCACATGAAGTGAAGCGACAACACACACTAACACCCACATAAGGGTATTAACTTCCTATCCAACTCTGTGTAATATTGTGCGCGCGCATCATATTTCCCCTATTCATTTCAACATTGTTATCTCTTTCTGACTAGATTGTATTTCCGTTTACTCCATATGAATTTCTGCTCTCCTGATATATTTCAACGCTTTTCTTTCTAAATACCAGTTTTCCCGGAATCCTTGGGCCAACCCTTCGAGGGTCTCTACAGTGTTAAAATTGTTTGACTCATTCTAACGCGTTATATTTCGTAAGCATCTCTCTTTTTCTTTCACAATGCTGGTATAAGCGTGTTTCCTATATACCGCTTTTACGAATTTCCTCGAACATGAAATAGAACGTAAAGCGATATTCATCACTTTATTCTCCCCTGATACATCGTAGCCTCCAAAATAGAGCCTTCTTTATATCGTAGCCTTCAAATCAGTTAACGTAACCGTAGTATTTACGTAATAGAATAGAGGCCTACGGCAAAATGCGGGAATAAAAGAACAGTATAAAAATATAAAAAAAATTTATGAACAACAAAGTAAACAAAATATGTTTTATATGTACTTACCTAGGTATATGTACCTACCTTCATTTTACTACAGTTTTTTATTATTATTTCGATCTACGAACTTCGATCGCGCTTACAAATATGGTTGCGTGACAATTAATTCGCAAAATTAATATAAAAGTTTTTGAAAAAATCTTAACTTAGGTAAAAGAGGAAGAAAACCAGGTTATTAATTTTTTAGAAGAAAAAGATATTTTAATTCGGCTTCAGCTGTACCTACTATTTTTACCTATAATATATGAGAAAGTCGGGTTAGTGCGAACACTTATAACTCGAGATGGGCTGAACAGATTCTTCCGATGTTTGATTCATTAGATTCTTCTCCGCTCCGAATAACAGAATAACTATTAAAAAGTTGAAAAATGCGTATAAAATAATATTTATTTATTTATTATGTTCTCCAGACAGCTTAATGCTGGTATAAGGAGAAAAAGGTACCTACAATGTTTTCATAGATAATTACAACAAATCAAGTACAAATACAAAAAGATCAGAATGAATTAAACATACAAAGCATGCACGCAATTAAATCAAGCAAAAAAAAAAAACAATACATAAGACTCAACATGTCAAAAAATATAAATTATTCAAATAAACATCAACATGGTAAAGTAAATTCCAAAATATTACCTATATAAAATATAATATTGAAGTTAGAATGGAACGGATTTCCTGCGACGCCAAAGACATCTATGAAAAATTCTATAACAACCAAATTATTGTTTCCTGACAACCATTGAAATTAAAAATATTGGTACGCAGTTTTTTTTATGGAATCTGTTTCTAGCTTATAGAACATTTTTTTTTGTAATATTCAAACATATTAAACGTATTTTTGTATCAATTACAATTTTGAAATCGATATTCATAGTAAGGACTACAGGACAACGTCTGTCGGGAAAGCTATAGTTATTTATAAAGGAAATCCACCCGATGTCGAGTGATTTGTGAACCAACTGTACTTATGTAATTGCATAACAACATGCAACGAGTTTTCTCACAAAAACTGCATCATATGCATATAATAATTGATGTACTTAAATTGTACATACATATACCTAACTACCACTATACATACGTATATTGCCTCACTTTTAAAATGGAAAAAGAAGGGTCTTCATCATTTTCGGGCCCTGATGGGAGGAAGAACCACAAAAATAAGTTAAACAATCTTTAATAATACATGGAAACAGATATTTTTATAGGCTTAAAAAATGTACACCTTTTTATGGTCATCAATTTTGAGTTACATAGTTACAAATAATGTAAAGGCCTCATAAGGTACTCATAATATGCACCCTATCTATCTATATACTCGATGCATTTTCGTCTGACGATAATAATATAAACTTTTTTAAGCGCAGTCGTATGCCAGAGCGCAGTAGCGTCTCGTCTAGGTACTCGTCAATTGAAACAAACATCCACCTACATAGGAGCACCTAATAACGCTTTAGTATTTTCTGGTAAGCGACTCGCTACAGACGACGCGACGCTCCGAAATACATGCCAAAAGAATAACTTCATACAAATCACCACCAATAAATTCAAATATATTCTACGATCAGAAAAACATTCGCTCGCGAATTTAATTTTGAATTTCGAACGGTTTTTGTTCTATTTTGAAATTGTGTTTAATACATTTATTTAACTTAAATTAAGAGTTTGTTTTGTTGAGATATAAAATAGCAGTGTGTAAGTATTCAAGGAATTATTGTGATTTTTGTTTACCAAAAAAACGAGTTTATATTTTTATTTATTTAAATGTGAAGAGACGAACTAATACAGGTGTGCGCCGAGAACAGGAAAATAATATTAATGTTTTTTTTTCGATAATACCTATGTAGGTACATATTTTACGCGGCGAATGTCAAGTTGAACTACAGAATTCTTAATATTTTTTTATACGACTGTTTGGTTAAAGTACGAAAACAAAACAAATCAAGGGTCATTGTGTATTTACTAACAAACAAGATATTAATTAAGACATCTCTTTGAAATAGTTTATTAGTTTAGTTGCTACCGTTTTCTGTTCGAGAGATCTTTGGTATTGATAGATAGATAGATATTTTATTTTTTTCTTTCTTTCTACAATATAAGCGTACAATAATCATACACAATTTACAATACTTAATCAATATAAAAACATAAAATGTTATCATAAAAAAAACCCTCAGACAGCGAGGTGCTGGTATAAGGGGCCAAAAAAAAAATACAAATACTTTCTCTCTCTCGATCTCTCATATTCATTATATACTTCTTCAATTGTTTCGAAAATGCCGCTTCGCTCCTTTGGTCTTGCAATTCTTGTGGCAGGGAGTTAAAAATCATGGACGCCAAATACATGAATCCATGCCTTCCTCTGTTTGTTCTTGGATTCTCAGGCCTTAAATTGTTTCTCGTTCAGGAATAAATACTTTGTTTACTCCACGACTCATATTCAAAGTCTTTAAGATATCGGCTACTGGAAAACCCTAAGTAAGCCTTAAGATATTCATTTATTCTTATTTTAGTGCACGATTATCTAATCTAAATTTGGATGTCAAATTCTTCAACTTTCTTACACAATAATTTAAATGTTGGTCGAATCGCTTTCAGATAACAGACTGTATAGTCTCTGCATTTTGAATGCATTAAGTGTGGTTTGTGAGATTCAGAGTTTGTATTATGACCTGAAATCTTCTGTAACGTAAGAGAATCTTTTTGCTTATGCTTAGACCTGTTCCCGTTTTTCCGACATTGGAAACCGCTTCTTCAAAAACATTCTCTGCCTCTAGCGACTCAGACCTCGCCTTATACCAATTCAATTACGCAACTAAAAGATCAGCTGCCTTCTATTAAGCAATAGTGTTCATTTTTCTTGCCCATTTGAATTAGTGGAAGGAACCCATAATTTTATACCGCTGGGCTTAAAATTATGGGTTCCTTCCAGCTTGGCTAACATTACAGGCTTAAATATTTTGTAGAATCTATCTTTTAGTACATCTGAATAGGTAGGTACTTACCAAATCTCTAAAAGGTGAATTTTTTATTTCTCGATACATTTTCTCATCCAATCATTTTAAAGAACTTGTGTATCAAAACAAAAGCTTAAGAGGCTCATAATCTGGAAAAGAAATGTAGGCTTTAATCGCCGTTTTTCTAATTGTTACAGATTTATTACCAATAGTATGCCATATCGAAAATATAGAAAATAAATTTAAGTAGATAGGTATAAGGCAGATTCATTCAACAGGAAAATCCCATAAGTCTTTATCTTTATTAGGAATGTCTCAATTTGAAATGCATCGAGAAACACCGGAATGTTATATTATATAACCCGCCATTCTTCATCCATTTGCTACATCATATTTAAATACTCACCATTTTCATAGAGATCCTGAATTCTTTTAAGGAGACCCTTACGTGATTTCGGTATAATCCCATTTTTATCTCTACCAAACAGGTAAAATCCACATTTCAATCATTTTGTTTTTCTCAGAAAACGTGGTTTTGAAAATTCTATAGTTCAGTAGTCTATCTGTCGGTGGTATGATTTACCCATAACTTCATAAATACATTCGAAGAATATTATTTTATGATGTAGATATTATCACTGAATAAAACAACTCAAATGTTATACTTGTTTATTTTGTTATTGCTTAAGCGGTTACTTCAGCTGGAGAACAAAGTTTCAAGAATTAGTAATTTATTCGTACAGTTTATTCGTAACAATTTGTAACAATTTTGATTTCTGTCAAAACTTTGTAAGAAGTTTACAATAACAATAATAACTGGACTATCTCTTCAATAACAATGTATGTTATATAATATATTACTTCATTTACTTAATTGTTTTTCGTCAACAACGTACATATTATCGCAATATTTGTTGATATGTGTCATGTCAGGTCAACAGGACGTTCCTATCACCTGGGACCTGGGATAACGCGACACGGTCCTAAGAATTTCGTAAAAACTTTTGAAATATTTTGGTGCCTGTCAGTATGTGTCGGAATCAGGAGATTTGTCTTGTTTCGCCAAAATTGTCTGTTTACTTCAGATGTCTCAGAATGAGCAGATTTCTTATGTTCACAAATCTGTGGAACACTACGAGTATGTACGAATATTTCATCATCCTTTTCTAGATTAATCTAGACCTTGAGCTCTGTTTTAGTCAGGTAATGCTACCGAGGACACCGACTACCAGCCGTCTTGCCACCTCTTGCGTGGTCTGCCTTGTGGAATACCGTGAGCTGCCACCTTGGCTATGCGGTCGTCTTCCATTATTCTGACATGATCCCTCCAGTGTCTTCGCCTGCTTCTTACCCATCTCACGACGTCGTCTACATTGCATATATCCCTAATGGTGCTGTTTCTGACTCTGTCTTAGGGTTTTACCCGTTATGGAGCGAAGTGTCCTCATCTCAGTTGTAAGGAGGATAAACTTAGTTCTGGATGTATCAGCCCGAGTTCCAATTGCTTATGTCATGATAGGCCTGACACGTCTTGTAGATACGCACATATTTTCCAACACAGTGTAATTCAGGCATCCCGCTATAGCTGCTGCTTTGTTTTCCTGATGTCTAACATCATTTTCTAAATCATTGTGGTAGAGTTTTTCCACCTCCTATAAAATAAAATGATACTTCACGATAATTACATATATTCTACATTTTTGATACCGATAGGTATATAAATACCCATATTAGACTTAAAGTTATTATAGAAAAGTATCAATAACGAACGACGCTAAACGCCGGCGCACCCAGCGTGAGCCCATCACCTTTACCACTGTGGGGAGGAGATGGACTTGGCTGGGACATGTGTTAAGGATACCGAATGAAAGTTGGCCGAGGAGAGCGCTGTTCTTCCTTCCATCAGGGTCCCCAAGACGAGGAAGACCCTCTCACACTGTGTTCCGCTCCTTCGAAGCAGAGCTGAGGGATTTGGACATGGTGTGGGAGGAGGTCATAAACATTGCGCAAGATCGAGCGCAATGGAGAGCTCTTGTTGCCTCCCTATGTCCCTTAGTGGGGTGTATAAGGGAGAATTGATTAATTGATATTTCAAATGGAGACATTCCCAATAAAGATGAAAAAATTTGGGATTTTCCTGTTGAATGAATCTATCTACCTTATTGAATTGTATTGTATGTATTGTATTGTGTACATATAGATATGGCATACTATTGGTAATATATCTGTAACAATTAGAAAATCGGCGATTAGAGCCTACATTTCTTTTTCAAATTATGAGCATCTCAACCTACAAGCAGTCTCGCATACACAAGTGCTTTAAAATCATTGGATAAGAACATGTATCGAGAAAATAAAAATTTCACCTTTTAGAGAATTTGTAAGTACCTACCTACCTATTCAGACGTACTGAGAAGAGCTGATTCTATAAGATAGATTCTGCAAAATATTTAAGCCTGTAATGTTAGCCACACATATGGAGGAGGAGATGGACTTGGCTGAGACATGTGTTAAGGATACCGAATGAAAGTTGGCCGAGGAGAGCGCTGTTCTTCCTCCCATCAGGGTCCCCAAGACGAGGAAGACCCTCTCACACTGTGTTCCGCTCCTTCGAAGCAGAGCTGAGGGATTTGGACATGGTGTGGGAGGAGGTCATAAACATTGCGCAAGATCGAGCGCAATGGAGAGCTCTTGTTGCCTCCCTATGTCCCTTAGTGGGGTGTATAAGGGAGAATTGATTAATTGATTGATCAATAATAACGCGTTAGGTTAATTTCAAGACCTTTTCATTAACAAAGAAAAAAAGGATATTTTTTTGAGGATATTAAAATCTTAACATGAACTTTTTAATCTTTTTGATTAAAACCATATTCTAGCAGGGCGGACGCTTTCCAATGTTCCATAAGGTAAACCAAGTGTTTGCTGAGCCTTTTAAGGGCTAAGCATTATGGAGGGCTCTTCTGCCTTTCGAAGTTTCTAAACGCAGTCCCAGAGGATATTTTAATATGAATAGTTCGTTAAACCTTTAAGCAGTTTCGCATTAAAATACAGCAATATTTCTGACGATATTCAAAAACAAAAACAATAAAAGTAAAATTTTCATGATTGCAGGCAATAATATTATTATTGTGGGTATATACCTAATCAAATTATTTATTTTATTTATAGGTATAAACGATAAACGTTTACGACATTTTATGATAGAAAATTATGATTTGAGAACTACATGTGTATATTGATACAACAATAGTAATCAACATTTTTATTGAAACGAATCAAAATAATCAATTGGTTTATGACGTTGAATGAAAGTTTTTGTGATTTTATCGGTCAAACATTTAAAACTTACCACTTTAGGCAACCGTAGACTGCCTTACTTTGTTAGAAATATTGTTCAAATAATCAGCCTTAGACAGTCCTCAGAACAGCGGTAAAACGGGAGTAAAAAACTAATACATGCACTCTCTGTATCTATACAATAAGCAAATGAAAAATGAAAATAAAAATCTTCACTATTGGCAACTTGCAGTGTACTGTAGAAAGCGTGCTA
This sequence comes from Mystacides longicornis, assembly GCA_963576905.1. Lineage (NCBI taxonomy): Eukaryota > Metazoa > Arthropoda > Insecta > Trichoptera > Leptoceridae > Mystacides > Mystacides longicornis. The sequence goes on from OY756424.1 coordinate 12,635,523, forward strand.
CCAATCATCAGGGGTACCTACTGAAAAAATACTAAAAAAATCTTAACTATACCTATTATACAGTAACTTTGTCACGTGAATATATGAGGTCCTATGCGTTAAATTCGGTAGTTCTGATTTTTTGCAGATTTGTTGGCCTGATGAATAATCCAAGTTTGTAACCTTGAGCGCCGAACGCAACTTTGTCAAAAATCGAAAAAATCGGTAATTTTTCAAATTTTGGCGATTAAAACCCTGAAGGACTATTTCTTTTTAAACTTTTTCAATGTGTTTTTAAAGTTGACTAAATTTGCTACAATATGAATCTAGAATTGTCTTTGTAAACCCAATAGTTTCCGAGATTAAGCCTTTCAAAGTTTATAATTTTTTTTGAACTTGGCGATTTTTTTGCAATATTTTAGATGTCACTTGAATAATTCTAGCGGGATGAAGATAGTATTATTATTATAAAGTTCGACATTCAAGTCAACAAAAACGGATATAGTCATATCCTAGCGCCAGCTATATGACAGCAGTAGCTATCTATAAAAGTTGGTTGCTCTAGTTATCTCAAACAGATGGCTCTATATCTCATTAAAAATCAGCTACTTGTTATATTATACACTTATTATGAAGGTATTAGCGTCGGGGCAGTTGGCCCAGTGGTTATCATCTCATTAAAAATCAGCTACTTGTTATATTATACACTTATTATGAAGGTATTATAGCGTCGGGACAGTTGGCCCAGTGGTTATCATCTCATTAAAAATCAGCTACGTGTTATATTATACACTTATTATGAAGGTATTATAGCGTCGGGACAGTTGGCCCAGTGGTTATCATCTCATTAAAAATCAGCTACGTGTTATATTATACACTTATTATAAAGGTATTAGCGTCGGGGCAGTTGGCTCAGTGGTTATCATCTCATTAAAAATCAGCTACTTGTTATATTATACACTTATTATGAAGGTATTATAGCGTCGGGACAGTTGGCCCAGTGGTTATCATCTCATTAAAAATCAGCTACTTGTTATATTATACACTTATTATGAAGGTATTAATGTCGGGGCAGTTGGCCCAGTGGTTATCGTCTCTACACGGGACGATGAGGAACGCAGATTCGAATCCTGCCCGGGGCATGAGATTTTTCCACATGTTGAAATTTCTCATAATTATCGGGGATTTGAACACAACCCACCTATGTCAACGTTGTTAACGTAAAGTGATCACACTAAGTCAGCCTTCGAAAAAACATTAGAAGACGGTCGTAAACCCGTCGTGGTTTGTTCATACCATTTAAAAAATCGAACAATATTAGTCAGTCATTAGTTGTTGATATATTCGTTAATCTCCGTCGAGACTAGCTCATCACTCACAAAATACACCATTGTCTTAAGATATTAGGCATAAATAACAAAATGATGATATCAACTTATTACTTATTCACAATACCTACATTTACTTTTATTTGTGAGAATCATCAGACACGCGTCAATAAAAACACAATAATATTATTCAAGAATTGATAATAATTAATAAAACATTATCAATTCAAACACGCGGGTACACAAAAAATTCTAAAACAGCGATGTTGAGAAACGACTGCGCTAATCACGGTTGTTTTTGGATGCGCACAATCGCGCGCCATTTATCATTTACTAGCTTTCCCGACAGACGTTGTCCTGTGGTCCTAACAAGAGGCGGCCCGTTCATAAGTGCATAATGTACACTGCACCCCAGTAACAAAAATACATAAATAAAGTAATAAATAATTAACATTAAAATATTTCTAATATCCAATAATATATCCATATTTCCTTCGTATTCAAAGCTCAGGCGAGAAAAACGCGAGAATATATTATGCGCGCGCAGACATTTTATCTCGCTCATGATGTACCTACCGATGCTGCGTGTGCACATTTTCAAAGTGCGCGATAATTTTGTTGACTTTGTATGAAAATTTTCTAGAACGCTCGAAACGGTGGAGTAAGTGGAATGGGCTACTGTAAGAACGGCAATTACGTAGGTATGCGAGGGAACTACTATCAGGTGCAGTTAACAATAATTTTGTTTTTGTAGATTTTTCATAAATGGCGATAGCGTCGCAGGAAGTCCGTTCCTAACTAACTTTGATATTATATTCTATATTATTTCTTATCCATTTTTCAACTGTTATACGGAGCGGAGAAGAATCCAATAAATCAAACATCGGGAGAATCTGTTCAGCCAACCTCGAGTTATAAGCGTTCGCACTTACCCAACTTTCATATTTTATATTATAAGATTTTTCAACTTGTATATTGAATATCTTAGATCATCCCAGTTTGTGCTCATTCAAAAGACAATACTGACAAATAACGATAAATTTGAATTGGTAATCGTATTCAAGTCACGTGTTTTGTTGACACGACGATGTCGTAGTTGGTGTTGCGTGGACCCCTGTTGATTTCAATAAATTATTTAAATTTGTATCGTATGTGGCCTCCGAAAATCGATTCTTCTTCGTTTCCCAGGTTATTTTTGCCCTGTTATCTGTTTCTTGAAAGGGGTTAACCTCTCGAGAGATCAATTCCTTGCCATACGATACAACGCAACCGGGATAGTGCTATTTCGTATATTTAGAGATACACATATGCAAATTTTACACTTTGTAACAATTCCCAAAAATCTTTGTTGTGTGTTAACTGAACCATGTTTCTGAAAAAATTATACTCTTTCGTTCAAATTCGACTAAAAAGGAACGTATGACGTATGTAATTGCCCTAGTTGGAAGAGAACACTAAATGCAAAACTTCAAAATTGTGTAAAAAATACAGCCCTATAGATCTCAAGGCCTCTAATCCATACTTTGTTTGAAAATTCAAATAAATATTTATTTCTACATACTTCTGCGGTCTCAACCCTAGGATAGGTTTGCAGTAATGTTCACTTCTCCTTACTACACAATGCAGCTCTTTTAAGTTTTTCAAGTAGGAACATAACGTCTCCAAATACACTTCTTGGAAACTGTTGGTGGGGACGTCCCCGGAGATTTGTCTCCTTAGTGATACGTTTGAAGTTGGTATCAAATCATTACAAATAATCCCTCCACACATGAACGTGTAAAGTAATTGTATGCACACCGCCAGCGACTCTACCACGGAACCACGGCCCCTCCAATTGAAGTTGGTATGTAGGGAAACTTAATTTCGTATCAAGTTTCCTATCCATATTGCACGCCTTTTGGGCAGATTTTTGAGCAGGTTTAATTATTATATTATTTAAAAAGACTAATGTTGATTTTCACCAACGGTTCCTAAATTTTTGGTATCTCTTAGCGTAGCGTTTTATATGGTATGGAGAACGCTAACAGGTACCTAAAAGTTAGGAACCGTTTTATATGGTATGGAGAACGCTAACAGGGACCTAAAAGTTAGGAACCGTTTTATATGGTATGGAGAACGCTAACAGTTACCTACAAGTTAGGAACCGTTTTATATGGTATGGAGAACGCTAACAGTTACCTAAAAGTTAGGAACCGTTTTATATGGTATGGAGAACGCTAACAGCTACCTAAAAGTAAGGAACCGTTGGTGAAAGTGACCATTGCACTCCAACCAGGCCCGGCACCAGAAATAAACATTCATAATCTTACAAACAAATGCATATTATATATTATGTCTCTCATATTTTCTGCTATATGTAACCATCAATTTTTCATACAAACAAACCTAAATTTTCATTCAAATTCTTCTGCTATTACGAATCGTTTTGGTATATAGGACGTAGGTAGTACGAATATATAGGCATGCACTAAAGATGCCATTAGTTTCTTACTAACGACATTAAAATTTTCATGTTCTGTATCAATTTGTATACATTATTTAAAACATATCATTACTATGTTACTTTATTATCATTTTACCAAACATCCAAATACACACATGATTAGTATTACTATGTGTACCTACCTATTTATTAATATAATCTACATTATAAATTCGTTTTCTTGGATCTGAACATGGACTGGTACATTATAATAATGCGTTCGTGTCTACATCAGCTACCGATATATTAGCATACAAACAAAAAATACAATAATACTTCGAAGTTGCTCATATTGTGATCTGTCGTAACCAAAAAACTATAATAAGTAGGTACCCAGCTAAGATTTATACCTACAAACAGTACCACTAGTATAAGTTTTCGATGATCGAAACGATCATCGAAAATCGTTTCATTTTTGAACACTATTTGCACACTAATAAGCGCTTATTAGCGTGCAATTAGCTTTCGATTAAACTCGTACTAGAACCACAGTTCGCTAGAACGTGGAGTTTAAACGTTGTTTCTAATAAAAAGAATTTTAATATATAATATGTACCTTGAACTCTTAGCAGTAGCGTTAAACCCTTATTCCAGTGTCTCTTTTTAAAGCAAAGAACAAAGATTTGCTTCAAAGTAACTTCACGCTGAACACGCTTTGTTTTTAAAAGATCATTTTGCATCACTCCAACACATATATTTTTTTAAATTTTTATTCAATACGAACGATTCACAAGAAGTAGATACACGTTTGAAGTATGAAACTTATCATTTTCTTATAACACGATTTTTCATGTTGTGTAAAGTGCTAGTCAATTGGGCAAAATTTACAGATTTTTCACTTACCTACAAAAGTATTACAACTCATTAAAAACAACAATCATGTTCGAAAATGAACCTCGGCTCACTCAAAGTATTTATAAACGAATTTTCTCTTGACACTTTTCACACAAAGCAAAGGCTTATGCCTGGAAATAAGAAGGCGATCGAACCCACGACCTTCGGAACAAAAGTCGCTAAGTTACGTTGGTACCACTAAATCAGTTATAATATTATAATATTATAAAAAAAACATAAGCGGATGAGCATTCGACATCAACAAAACGTTGGGTCACTTGATTTTCCAGACTATTTTCCCCTGACTCTGCAAGCGCCATTTTGTCTAACGTTTCGCTTCCCATAGGCCCACTAGGTAGCGAAAGTTGGCGAAATATCGCCTACAAGACTATGGCTAAATAGCCTGGAAAACCAATTGACACTAAATTAAAACGCTGGATATGAAAGCCTGAGAGAATATTTGACCAACAAAACTATTTACTGCTATATGAAGATGTAAATTTTACTCCTTTTCACTGTGATGAGTTAGGCAGAGACTATGCTACTGCACTTGCATATGGGACGAGGCTGTGCCCATCACCAGAATATGCGTATGAATTCGTCAAAAAGATGAAGTGTTTCGACATTGTGCGCATGTGTCTCATCAGGACCATCTCACAAAATGGCCTACACATCGTGGAATCCGATGAAAGCGGGGAGCGCCGCATAACATGAATGGAAGTGATAACCTGGGTATTGTCACGAAATGCATGCGAACAACATGCACCTCGAAAGACAAAAAAGGATAATCAATCACAATGTCGAAACACTTCATCTTTTTGACGAATCCAAACGCATATTCTGGTGATGGGCACAGCCTCGTCGCCCTCGTCCCATATGCAAGTGCAGTAGCATAGTCTCTGCCTAACTCATCACAGTGAAAAGGAGTAAAACTTACCTACATCTTCATATTGCTTCCTGTGAAAAGCTGATTATTCTTTTTTGTCTTTTGAGGTGCATGTTGTTCGCATGAATTTCGTGAAAAATCCCAGGATATCACTTCCATTCATATTTACTGCTAGTTTTAGTGAACCCAACACGTTACTGCTATTCGACTATTCACAATGAAGTAGGTACTTTTCATACTCTACGGTGGTACTAGTAGAACAGACGCACATTAAAACACTACTGGTATCACAGGCGTAAACACGAAGAGAAAAAATCGTTTAATCTCTTAATTTGTTGGCAAAAACACTGTTTTATAAAAATAACACGTTTCCTACATAGTTCTTAAAATATACCTATGTAATGTAGGTATTTAAGTAAGACAATTGTCAGAATATAAATATTGATAACTATGATGAAATAAAATTTTAAGTTGTTATACTAACAATATCATATTATGTAAAAAAAATATTTCATCTTAAGCGTATAATAATTTAAGTGACCTCTTTTATGTGATTCATATATTCCTACTTAGTTTAAAGAAATCTAACTTCAATAGGTTTTGATATAAAAATACTTCAAAAGTGTTCCATTTAAAATTTATGGATACACTATTAGGTTTGGATACACTTTGTTTTGACGTCAAATTAATTTTGTGTTCTTCACTGATAAAATAGACTTCAAATATTGAAATCTGGATATCTACATATAGGTATACCTATCTGTTACATAGAATCTATGATCTTAAATAAATTTGTGAAATTACAATGGTTTTATTAAAAAATTCTTCAAATAAGCTAGAACCACACATAAAAAAATATGTATAAAATAAATATTAAAAGTATAATTATAATAAATTATTTCAATGACTTAGGTATTTAGTTACCAATAATTGATATGACTGATTGATAATATTATACTTTTTTGCCTGTCCATCTTATATAGTTAGGCTAATAAAATGTCTAGTTTTAACCGGGATAGAATGAATTTATTTTTTTATATTGGTTGTTAAGGTTTTTCACAAACCTTGGAGAATTGTCCCGTATTCTGACAAAAGTTCTTCGCGTTTTTCCCAAACGGTAGGTACCTAACCGATGTTAACAAAATATCACCGCTATACTGACATTTGACTCATGTTTTTCGCGTAACTCTCCTCCCTCAGATTGGTTTTATTTGATTTTAATCGATAACCCGTATCACTCGACAACGAATGCAAATGGGTTTAAAAAAATTAATCTATATGTTTGACATTGCAATGCAGCTAAGGTGCAACGCCTTGTTTGTTTTTTTTTTATTGTGTCTTGTATTGACATTTATTATTTGTTTTATATCCAATAGTTTATATTTTTGTATTTTGTTGTAAGTATTGCTAATACATTCATGCGTACAAAATATAAATTCCTTAATATAAATAAATTTATCACCCCACTGAGGTTTCATTGAATACTATGCAGGTTCTATGTTTTATGTTAAACTATTGTGCATTGTGTGCCTGTTTTTGCGCTTTATTGTAACCCATTTGAGAAATAATATATACTGATGTACATTTTTTTTTAATTTAAAGATCTCCACCTTAGATCAAGTAATTTTGATTAATTTTTTTGCAATATCTTATTGAATTTAAAAGCAACTTTGATGCGTGTAAAAAATACCCAGCTTTAAATGATGATGTTAGGCTCAAAATTATTAAAATAATAATGTGGTCAGCCATATCTTAGTAGAAATAATGTGGTCGGTATACCTACTTTTTAAATTAATATCTACTATGCTTAGTTAAAATATAGAATACTTGTTTACTATAAAAGTATAATAAATCTTATAATAATTATATATTTTATAAGGCAAACATTTTATTTTCATAGTTCTAACAGTGTGGACTTATAGTTACCTAATTGAAAAAATAACAACTAATGACTCTAATAATTATTCATTACTAAAGTTCGATTTTTAAATGGAACAAACCACTACGGGCTTACGACCGTCTTCTACTGTTATTTCGAAGGCTGGCTTAGTGTGATCACTTCACGTTAACAACGTTCGCCATTAGGTGGTAATGTTTGTCTCCGAAACTCCTAATCATGAGAATTCTCAACATGTTCAACATGTCGAATACTCTCAAGTATGCAACAAGTAGAAATTTAATAAAAAAATGAAAAATAGAGATAAAAGTTGGAAATTATTGAGAACAAGAGATCAACCAAATTTAAAGACTGCGACTGCTATCATGTAGGTATTTGGCGACAGGATATGACTATATCCATTTTTGTTAATGTCTCATATTATTTATTGCCTATTGGCTTTGTTGGTGCACAACGTTCTAATTTGTCTAGATTCTTGTGACCTTTTCAGGACTAGATCTTAAAGAAAAAATAACAACTAATGACTCTAATAATTCATTACTAAAGTTCGTAAGCCCGTAGTGGTTTGTTCCATTTAAAAATCGAACTTTAGTAATGATTTGTTAGAGTCATTAGTTGTTATTTTTTAGTTACCTAATTGTTGTTCATTGTTCTAGTTCATTTTATTTTGTAATTAAATATAATTTAAAGCATTTGAATACAATCAATATACTCACTATTAGTTTTAATGGCTTTAAAACTGTCCTTTTATTGCTTCCCACAAACAAAAATCGTAAAATAAATAATTATTCCACAATTAACACAGGTGTTCTCGTTCAACTATTAATTATATTTACGACCCACCCATAAAAACTCACTTGTTTTAAATTGATAAATAGGGATTGGTACATACATTTGAAATCACAATTAATTATAAACTCACTAATTAATTGAATTAACTATCAGTTTTTAACAGGAAATTTATATCCTATTAAATACATTTACATTATCCTTCTTCTTCCTTTTTGAAATAATCAAAACAGACTGTGGATTCGATATTATTTGGACTCCAAAATTTACTTATTTTAAATTAATACAATGTTGAAGTTTTTTTGTTACGTTTGTGTTACTTACTTACTTACTTTTCGTGTGGCTTTGGTGTTATTACTCCGCCAGTCCAGGCTGCGTCAATGTTATCTTAAGCACCTTTAGAGTCTTTTTTCACGTTTGTGTTAAAACAAACGCAGTGAAAGTAGTTCAATATGATGGTAAAAATTTTAAATCGATTATCACGATTTTTTATACTTGATACAAATTCTTAATCCTATCTCTAATATAAATGAAAGTCGGGTTAGTGCGAACACTTATAAGTCGAGATCAGCTCAACGGATTTTTATCGTGTTTAGTTTATTAGATTCTTCATCGCTCCGGATAACATCAGAATAACAACTATTAAAAAATCAAAAAATGGATGGAAAATAGTATGAAATAATATTGATAATATTAAAGTTAGTATTTATTTTATTTTTATTTTATTTTTATTTTTTTTTATTTTAACAATATATACGGCACAAAGTGCCTTTGACAACAATAGAATATAACAAAAAGCAGAAACAGGAAATTAAACAATATAACACATAGAATACAAACACAGTTTAAGGCAGAAAGAATAAAACAATAGGCAAAGAGAGTACACAATAGCAAACATTCATGCAAGACTATTTAAGGCCAACAAAACTGCAGTAATACATAGATAATGTTGAATATCGTGTAAATATGCATCTTTATACTTGGGTAGACACAAAATGTTTATTATATAGAGTATATGTTATATAGAAAAGTTTTATATACAGAAATAAAACCATAAATACAGCCAAAATGTATAGGACTACAATATGTGCAGACATACCTAGCTTATATAAACAAAATAAAAAATAATAACAACAACAATAAAGAAGTATGCAAATTTTCTTAGGTTAAATCATACCAAATCTACTTCCACAAAAAGTCATTTTACTTAACAAAGGGCTCTTTCAGAAGAAATCTCAACACCATAGTAAGATGTAAACAGTGCATAAAAATACAACGTGTGGCAGGTACATTCAATTATAAAATAAAAATATATGAGTAGAAGAAAATAAAATTAAGATGTAGCATACCACAACATTATTTAAGTGTGCATGTATAGATAGACAATTAATTAGTCACAGAAACAAAGACATGAGTAATAAAAGTGCTGAGTTCAACATAATTTTATATACATGCAATTGGGTACGTATATAGAATCCCATCTGTAGTAAATTCAATAGGTACCCTAGGCAAAACACCAAAAAAAAAATGTTTTGTTCTTATTGCAATGTGTGGTGTAGACATATAATTAAAAAAAAGAGAGAAATTAATAAATCCAATAATTAATACCAGACAAATATCATTATCATAGCTTAGACATTATCATTATTTTATTTACTTTTTTAAAATAGCACCATCCAGCATAACAGATTTACACCCTTTGCGCTGGATAGTGAGAACATTACAATAATGCAAAAAAAAAAAAACAATAATAACAATACAGGCCAAATTAAAATGCAAAAGAAACAACACAATAAGACAAAAAGACAACGGATTAAATAAACAGTGTAAGCACCGAGCGGGTAGGTACCCGCCGGTGCAATAATTATAGATGAATAATTATAAAAAGGAACATTACTCACAGACACACTTTAAACGCAGTGCGTATAGGTGTCACATTTAACTGATGCACATCCCGAGGTAGATTCGGTGTGTTGAGAAGGGGCTCGCGGGGGTTGGTCTGACCAATACACGTCGTCCATTCGTATTTGCGTTTAGTTTGCCGCTCAAACTCGAGCGAAGAACATCTGACGCGGGGACTTAATAATTTTTAGAATATAAAGGCTCCATCACACTTTCAAAAATGGATTCTATCGTATTAAAAAATAATAAATTAAAAAGTCAAGGGAAGACAATTTTATATTATTTAATTCAGTACATTAAAAAATTAAGATTTCTCTGGCGTTAAAACATACACACACCTAAACAAGTCAAGTGTGTTCTTATTTTATTTATCATTTATCTTTTTGGTTTATCACCATAAAAAGTAACTAAGTAAAAAAATAAAATATAATTTGGAAATAACAAAGGAGAGACCGGGTTCAAATCCCGGTCATATACTTAACATGATTTCATAAAATGTCTTGAAATTATATAATGAAACAATTCATAGGAACATATTATATTTCAACTCGTATTTAAATGGAAAATCCAATGTAAGTGAGTAGGTATATTTAATGAGGGTATATTCCTTTTAAAGATTATTTTTAATTGTCTTCATATAAATTAAATTTGGATAAAGAAAGTGTAACAATGTAAGTATGCTAATATTTAAATTATATTTTACAATAACAAAAACATAGCTATCGATATTTTTTCAAAGAATGCCTATATTGAATGAAGTATTTAAATAAGATATTATTAAACACCCCGCTCAGTTTAAAACTACACCGTGTGATGCGGGCTTTGTACCCCGCGCGCCACTTCTCTACACACCGAATCTACCTGGGATGTGCATCAGTTAAATGTGACACCTATAGTGTCATTTCATTTCGTTAATGTTGTTTATCAAATAAGTGATGGGAGCGAGAGTATGGAACGGGGAATTTTGGTGCTTTTTAAATAACTGATTCATAATTACCACATACCTAACTTTTACTTTTACGAAGAGTAGTCATGTATGTTGGCTATACATATGTAATGTTACCCAGCAATATTTTATTGACTTTAAGGCGAGACGAAGTTCGATGGGTCAGCTAGTAAAAATATATTTAACGATCTTTTATATGCGTTATGAATTTTCCTTCAGTTAGTTTCAGTTGAAAATTTGGAAGTTAATGTTTTAAGGGTGCGTTTTCAGAGCTGGAAATAGATTATTAATTTTCTTAATCATTGATATGGACACCAAAGAAACAACAACAAAGTTCGGTGTAAACGCACTTTTATATTAAAGTGATTCATATCATGGAGGATTTTTTCAACGTTTTGCAGCATTTTTTTGTACTTACAAAAAATGCCATAAAATATATGATACGTTGTTTTTCCTACTAAATTCCTCTGTTGAAAGCTGATAATTCCAATACAGTTTATGACCTGAGGGGATAGTGGTAGCTTACATAATACAGTAGGTACATACTCCCGGCAGTTCGGATGCATGGAGTCGATGGCAACACAAATCTACTCTAATAATGTATGTAGGATTGCCTTTTTGCTTAATTAAAATCAAAATGACTTTTAATCAATGGTTCGTCTTGAAGTATTTTGTATATTTTTGTTTTGTGTTTAAGTTGTAAATTATAAAACGTTATGTTATTAGTTTTTATTGACGAAATGAAGCGTATGATTATCATTGCGAAGGTTTCAGTATATAAATTGTTAACATATTTATATTACCTTACCTTACATTTTGTCATATTTATATGCGAGTGATTATTTTCTAATCATCCTTTTGTGTCCAGTTTGACAGAATTAGTCAACCACGGATAGAAGTTTCAAGCAAATAAAAATAAGCTAGAAATGCTCCGATCTATCCAGAATTCAGAACAGATCTCTAGTTCTAGTCTTTTTGTTCTTGGCACTCTCTCAACTTATCTACCAACGGTACTTTGGAAATTTTCTACCGTTGTGCTGTTTTGCTGCATTGCATCAACTCATTTCCTGCGGTCTCATGTCAAGATCTGCCTACATTATTTTTGATTCAAGATCTGGTTACTTAGATTATGTGCGATTAAGAATTTAGTACTTTGTTACCCTATTTGACTCCAGAGCGACTAACGACTATAGATATTTACTCACTATGTGCCTAATAGAACTGTATCCGTAGATCTATACGACATAATAATATAGAAAGCAATCCGTAAATCCATATAACACGGATTCTAGATGACACTAACGACAGGGTGTTTCGCAAAAACGGGCCGTTTAATAGCAATACGGAGTGCGACTTGTGGCCCCAAACGATTTAGTAAACAATGTGCTAATTTACGTAGATAATGGAGTTGTATCGCTAGCTAGACTCTATGCTAGATACGCATACTTTATGTGTCCCTATTTAATGTGGTCTTAGACGTATGGGTTTATATTATTTTCTTGTACACAATGCCACTTTATACAAAATATTTTTATCTTCAACAGTCATTAAAAAACGTAGGTAGGTATAATGTTATATTTTGAATTTTTTTTTTTTATTACATATAAAACAAATAAATATTTACAAATATAACAAATTGAGTCACTCCAAATCTTATAAGATTTGTCGGCGTGTTCTCTTTCTATGTTCATGTTAAAATATAAACTCAATCATAATATACTACTTTAAAACAACCTAAAATTAAATATTCAGTTTTTAGTTTAACAACTAATTATACAAAAACCCACACTTTATTAACCATTCCTTGACTAACTTTTTTGCAATATTTTTACTTTTGCATTCCTTAATAGATGCCGGCATCATATTAAGTATCTTTGGCATTAATATTAATTTTAATATAGGAAGGTTTTAAAAATTACAAATATCTCTAAAGCAAAGCTGGTATGACTCTGGGAGACATGAATTAAGATCAAAGCAAAAACAAAAAAGTTTCAAGTATGCACAATGAACTTGTATGCAAATTGGTTCCTTCCTTGCATTGTTCGGTGAAAGACGGCTTCAAGGCAGCACACAAGAGGCGAAGAGGCAGCTGGTAGTTATCCTCGCAGGAGCCTTTATTCATCAATTACATAACCAATCACAGGTCTTAGCTAAGAAAAAATTATTGAGATGACGATGATTACTAAGATGAATAATTATTATCCGCCTACCTTGGAAACCGTATTGCTTTAAAACCAGAAATCTTTAAAAGCTTTAAAATCAGAAATCAGCGCCTTCGTAATTGATTCTCTTTTAGATAAGAAATTATTTTTCATTAGTTTCGGATTGGCGACCTAGATTGAATTGAAAAAGATATCTGAGATTAGTTGCGCCGGCCATGTAGCTTCCACCAAATGTTTATGTAAATGAATGCGTCAAATAGTGTATTTGTGTTCACTTTGAGTTAGCACAGATTTATTAAAAAAAAATTACCCAAGTCACACTGGTTATATACACTTTACTAAAAAAGACTTTTTAGAAACTTTATTTTTGGACGACTTCCCTTGAAAAGAGTTTAATGTATAAAAGAAATGCCGAGACTTGGATGTATTTATTTACATATTGACAAAAATTATCTTTTTATTTTTAGCATAGTAAAGAGTGAATGTGAGTATCAACTAATGAAACACTTACACATAGGTGGCACGTTGGAGAGAGATATAGAGAAAGAATCATTCACTAATACTAATTTACAGAGAATTCTAAAATAGCGATAACTCTAATAGTAGGTACACGTTAAGTCTACCATGTGATATTGTGTGACTTAAAATAAAATAAATATACCCACCTACTGCCACAAAAAAAATCAAACACAAACAAAATTGTCGCGAAATAATAATAATTTATAACTAAACTGTTGTCTTGTACAAACAATCTTGCAGAAGCAGACAATAAATATATTAACTTTCTCGAATTGATCATTTGCCAAATGCTTTTCTACATTATATTTTTTCTATATTATTTTTATAGTAAATTAATCGAATCACAGAATAGAATTGATTTGTTTCCTATTACAAAATGGTTTTATCTTTTAGACAATTTTCGCTTTTTCTCTTCATTCTCTTTTGATTCTCTCGAGCCATTTACACTCGCAATAATACCCAAACCACAATTCGAAATCCAAAAGAGAAAACGAAATAAATTGTGTTTGGTTCAACTGAACGGCTTTCATCTTCACTCATAGTTGGTATTCTGTTTTTATTGAATGTAACCGAGGGCGACCGAGAGATTCTCTCTGATACGAATGATTCGTATTATTTGTAGAAAAATTATTGATTTGCAAACATTTTTGGAATATCGATGAGGTTAAATAAAAACCTTTAAGTACCTAAATTATTCTTACAATTTTAAAACGAAACGATTTAAGATTATACCGGCTTAAGGGATATCATCCATTCCCTCTTACTTTGCTTCCCTCACAATCTATTTTTTAATGAATTCGAACTCACTAAAAGTAGACATAAAAAAAACGTTTTGGATTTTTTTACATAAAGATAAGCTTGCGTCTTCGAACATTAATTATTGTACTGTAAAAAATAACGCAAAGTTTTAATTTTCAAAGACGGATTAATTTGATAACTCGAACAGGTTTTCATACAAGGTGATTTTTTTAAACAAATTCATTTTGATCCATCATGATAAGATTTTTTTACGAAATCTTCAAAGATAGAGAAAAATTAATGCCCATTGTGGAGTTTGTCTTGCTTTTAGTTGAGAATTTAACTATTATAAGTACCTACTTACCTACAACTTATGAGGTAAAATGTGGATGTAATCTGTGGAGACGGAACATAATCCGAACAAAGGTTAATATTAAAATATTCCCATAATTTTTAGTGCAAATATTATACATAGGTACCTAATGAACATATGTCTAGAATCTTGTGACTTAATCTATTTCTCATTAATTATTAAATATCTACTTCTTGTATAGATACCTATACATGGGATTTTTTGACATGTTGAACACGTCGAGAATTCTCATTATTAGGAGTTTCGGAGACTTGAACATTACTATCTGATGGCGAAAGTTGTTTACGTAAAGTGAACAGTGAACACACTAAGCCATCAGCCTTCGAAATATCAGTAGAAGACGTTCGAAAGCCCTTAGTGGTTTGTTCCATTTAAAAATCGAACATCTGTAATGAATTTTTAGAGTCACTAGTTGTTAAATATTCGTTAATGAAAACATTGATGATTCTTCAAACAGATTATGTATTATTTTTGTAGGTTTGTGCTTATACCTCTGCGAGAGATATTTTTGCCTCCCTATGCCTCTTAAGGGAATATTGATTGACTGTTTCTTTATTGAACGTTTGCGCAACTGTCTACTAATAAAAATAAATTGAATTACCAGACTTGAATTGATACTAGATTACAAACTAAGTTTTGTCCTGTACCTACATTCTCATTAGCTGATATCAGGTAGTATTGATTACATAACAATTTGCTGTCGCTATGATCCCCAGCTATAGTTAACTGAGTACGTCCTATTGTATTTATAGTAATCGGGAGATAATACATCGTTATCTGTGTGAAGTCTACCGAAATATTAATAACACAATGTTTATCGATAATTAATTATAGGGCTGTGACAGTGACCTCAGATGAGACAGAACATAACTTAATGAAAAACGCACGCCACCAGAACAAACACCAAATTTTACCAAGAGTTTTAAATGGCATTTTTTTGTTAATGAAAATAATATACAAATAGATTTTTTGATATTATAAATGAAATTACCTCACTGGTTTCAGGCAGAACATTCATCTAAAAAAATGTGGTGATTTTTATAAATTGTCTTATTTTTATACGCGTTGTCGCTCATACGATTTTGTGTTAACTCTATTTTTTTATGGAATTTTTAACCTCATACAATCCGAGAATTTTTTTTATAGAGTTTGTTATTAAGAAGGCCTTTATTTTAAAATTTCAAGTAAACTACTTCTTTAAAATTTGTCAAATCCGTTTTTACAATCAAATGCATAATAGAAAGTACTCTGCAATGTATGAGAAAAAAAGCATTACGGCGGATGTCATGAGCACACTTTCTAAAGTGTTCACGATTCAAACGTCTGCAGTGAGTCCATGTTACCGTCAGTCTTGACAGGGAATACTGCATTTTATTTTTTTTTTATTTAGTCTTTTCCGGATAGTTAAAAAAATAACCTCTCTTTTTTAGAACAAACAAATTTCGCTTATTATTTTTGTTGTTTCGGTATTTCCTATTGTCATTCGACTTTTTTTATGAAAGAAAAAATCAGAAAATTTATATAGGTAGGTACCTTCTTACTTATTATAAAATTTAAGAAAAATAAAAGTAGTTAACCTTTTTTTTGTACTTTTTACGATATAGTTTAATTCTAATTTTCACATTACCTATATATATTATGGTTTCTGACAAAAGCTGTCAATTGTTTGATAGTTGGCGCGATTGACGGAATATCAATAGCTATATACACACGTAACGATATATATTTACGATTTGACGGATAATCGCTCATTTTTCAAATATTAACGATTTTTTTCTTCACTGAGATTTGGAAAATGAGCGATTATCGATCATAATATTGTCATTTTTTTTAGTTTTATTTTACTTATCATACAAATTCGAATTCAATATTCATACTTAGGGCCGCTGGACAACGTCAGGAAAGCTAGTAGTATAATATAGAAAAGTTGTATTGATTCAATCAACATAACACTGATTCTATCTGAAGGAAACAAACACAACACCTTTAAACGTCATATATGAAAATACAGAGAATACGACATAATCAGTGCCTATTCAAATCTTATCTATCAATCAATTCTCCCATAAAGACCCCACATAGGGTTATAGGGAGTCAACAATAGCTCTCCACTGATGTGCTTGACCCTGCGAAGCTACGATGAACTTCTCCCAAACCATGTCCAAATCCCTCAGCTCTACTCTGAAGGTTCAAACTCAAGCAAATTGCAAGCATAACTTTAAAAGGCCATTTGTCTAATAAAGTCTGTTAATTTGGACGAAATATTGTTAACCATAACTAGATTATATGCAATATAACCCAAAGACAAAACTTGATATTGTGAGTATAGTTAGTAGGTAATAATTATATTTCATATTAAAATAATGATTTGTTTGAAAGGGTTGGATCGTTGCATCCATTTAGTGAGTCTTAAACAGTAACAACTAATTTGAGTGCAAATGTTTGGTTTTGATACACATATTTAGATATCTAATAGGTTTATCCGAAAACTTGTTATCAACTAATAATAAGTTCATTTTAATTAACTGAATAATATGACTTTAACACTGAGAGGAGTGTGTACCTACTTTAATTGTTAATTAACTTTATGTCCATGCGCCGTCATAATCCCCCTCCATACAGCCTAGGGTTAAGCCTCATTTTATAAGCCCGAGAGTGACTTTTCCAAGGGGTTAATTTATTTATTCACCCTCTAATAAACATAACAGTTTTAAGCATTTTTAATAAACTCTTATCCTTTGGCCCAGGATTTTACTTCGTGTAGGCACTCTCTAATTAGAGAAGTAAATTTGTAAAACGTATTTTTTTATTCGCCAGAATCACCGGTATTCATCTCACCACAGATAATGGTCACGTAGCGATTCAGTCCACCAATAATAATTTGAAGGAATCAATATCAGTGGCGCTACAGCTCGTTATGAGCCTTGGCCTCCTCAAGAGTTTTTTTTTTCCATTCCTCTCTGTCCTCTGCCGTTATCCATGTTTTCGCATCTTTACATCGTTTTTTTTTAGTGGAAAATATTCTACATTGCGCCGTTGACATTTTGTCAAAAACTTGACTAGTATCCTTTAATGCTGCTTTTCACGAGTCTGAGTACGTATATGAAGGTCGACGAATGATAAATAAATTAAAAAATAAATACTTCATATCAATAGAAGAAGAAATGTCTCAATAAATTAAAATTGGTAGGAAAACAGAGAATTTAACGAATATATATGGCAACTAATGTATGTTCGATTTTTAAATGGAACAATCCACTACGGGTTTACGACCGTCTTACACTGTTGTTTCAAAGGCTGGCTTAGTGTGGTCACTTTACGTTAACAACGTTCACCATTTGGTGATAATGTTTAAATTTCCGAAACTCCTTATCATGAGAATTCTTAACATCTTCTACAAATCCCATGTATACAAACATAAGTAGATATTTCATAATAACGATATACCTAAAGGGCTAACAGTTGGAAATTATTGAGAACAAGTAGATCAACCAAATTTAAAGACTGCGACTGCTGTAATGTATTATTTGACGTCTCATGTTTATTGCCTATTGGCTTTGTCGATGCTTAACGTTTTAATCATGTCTATTTAAACAGAGAACTGTCAAATAAAATATCAGTTCACGAATGGCTAACTGACATTCGGGCTGTCGGCAATTTTCATCAGCAACAACACAGCCGAAATTTGACTAATGCATATTTATATAATATAATATCGAGGCTTAGAAAGCATCAGCTGAAGGAAATCCCATGCATAGTATTAGAAAGGTCGTATATTGGCTGCCCTTGAGCAGTCTCTCAGGTACAAAATACCTTGGCTATAAGCCTCTTCAAACATATCTATTTGGAGTCAAGTGCCTAATAATTCCAGCTTTGTGAAAGGTCTGTCGCTATCGAGATTCAATAGAGATTTGTTATTTTTAGATTTGTTTGTGAAGTGCTTTGGATATGATAGTGTATTTTGTTAACTTGACGTTTCAATGTATTTATTAAAAAACACAAATCGGTCACGTCATTGTTGAAAAGCCTTCATCTCTTGGTTTTTGTCATGTTTATTACAGTCATTACACTTTTATTTTTAATGACCTTCACCTTGGTGTTCCTGGCCAGTCTCAAGTAACTCATTTTGTACTTCAGATGTATAACGTTGATGATATGAGGTGGGGTGTTTAGAAAAATAAACGTTATATTAAAAACTAAAGCAATTACCCCTCAAAGAGTGAATAACTGATGGTTGTTCACTTTGTTTTTGTAGAGATGGCTATTTTATAATGTCCTATATAACCACTAATTACCCCTCCATCGTTGTAACACGATACGAAGCTGTCCTGCGCTGAACCCCGTCCACTTTAAACCGTATGTCTCCTGAGTAAACTTGACCCTTACAAGGATAATAATAATCTCATTGTGTATAATGTTATAATATTATTATTTTGAGAGCAAAACTCTCTGCGTGTATCGTTGGAAGGATATAATTTTACTAGTGGTCGACCAGTGCTCGAAATTCGACCCTAACTTATTTAAATTATAAGTTTGAACATTATTAAGGTTCCATTGTCAAACACTGAGCGAGAACTATTTCAAAATTTTGTTTCAAAAACAATGACATGGATACTTTAAATTTGAAATTTTGATATGTACAAAGCTTTTCCTATCATTATTAAAGACAAACAATATTAATCTATTCTAATTGTATATCCTGCCATTTTCAGCTCCACCTTCCCGCCCCGAATATACCGCCTTCAAAAAGTTTCTGCGCCCATTATGAGGCGCTTTTCATTTTACATTTGTTTCTTTGAAGTTGATGATCTGTATAAGTAGTTTGTGGAAATGTGTGTGAGTATCAAATAAATAACATTACATTTGTAATATTTTTTTCATTGATTTAATCTTTTTTATGCATATTTAAAAAAAAATAGCATTCGTCAATCCTTCTGTATATAAATAAACTATAAGTGTGCGAAATTTTATACTTCTCCGTGCGCGCAATTCTCGTAAAAAAAAGTCACAAAGTTGTTCCTTTACGTATTAATATATAGATATCATATGGCTCAGCCTTGTTTGTATAACAGGATTACATTTTAGGATTTTGTTTGTGCTCAATGTGAAAAGCTGAAACGTGATCCAGCGCCTGTGCAGAGTGTAAGGCAGTCGCGCTACCCTCAATACATTACTCCGTCAACATTCCGTTTCCTTCCCATCCCAATTTTCTTAATAAGATTCTAGTAAATTGTTTTCTTTATTCGCCTATTATGTACCTACTACTTCTTACTTGACATACATAAATTATACCTTAAAGCAAAATGAACAATGGTTGTTTTGATTTTACTCGTACACATAGCATATGAAGCTAAACAAACAATGAGGATAGCATTAGGTTCTATGATTTAGTTTATTTGTTACCTAATAGCTTGGACTCGTATAGGCATTTTTCAGAATATAAATCTGTAGTAAATAATATGTGTATAAGAGTTTCAGACACAATTGCATAAGATTTTGTGGAGGGGCGAAAACACAGTTATTTTATTAATGTATTACATTCATATAGTCATATTATCACCATCACCTTAAAAATGCTCCGCTGTAAGTAATGCATTGTTGAAACATGATCTATCTCTTCACATCTCTTCCTACCATTTCTTTCTCTCCACTTCTAGTTCTCAGTCGACATTATGATAGTTTGTTTGACAAGTCCTCTCTTTCTTTGTTTAAGGTATACTTCTAAAGATAAATAAATAAATAAATGAAGCTTTATTGTGTAATAAAAAAAAAAAAAAAACAATTTTTATAAAAACATTTAAAGAGTCAAAGGGCGGACTTATCCCGAAGGATCTCTTCCAGCTAACCCAAATCATTCCTCTCCGATTTACATATTATCTCTTGAAATATTTGAGATTTTACGGTATCTGAAATTATTTTATTTATTTGTATTTGTACCTAAAATTTATATTGTAAAACGTTGATTATTTGGTAAGTTTATAGTTTCAAACATTTTTGATGAAAAATAATAGTGAATAATCGACGTCAGACATTTTTAATAAACATAATAGGTATTGAAAACCGTTATCAAATATCTATCAAAAGCACAAATGCACTTGATACGATGTGAAATATTTTTTATGAGAACGAAATGATTTTTTATTTTTCCTATAAAATATGAGATATTATTCTAGCGGCTTTTGGATTGAGCGAAAACCTCACTCGCTTTGGAAGTATTCAATTGCAACTCGTTTTTTCGTTTTAAATCTGTACGTTTATATTTTACTTACATACTATCGGGTAAAGCATAATTGAAGAATATGCATTTTCAAAAACTCACGTAATATAAGATTTATCCAAAGGTTTTTATAATATGTACTCAACAAAACTTCTCAAACTCGAGATGTAATCGACCACTCGTTAAAGTTTTCTTTCAATTATAACTGGTGTATAAAACGATAAATAGTCGTTCCTTAAGAGAGTGGTTTCTCTTTTATAAAGCCCAATAATTTGATTTTAATTCCTTCATCCAAGTGGTTGGTAGACTGATGTTTACGACGACGGTTTTCGTAATGTTTCGTATCTACTGGAGGTCGTAGATTCGATCCCAGGTGCCGACCATCTTCCTCTTACACGACACAAGCTTTAAATAGCTTAATGTGAAAGTATCAAAGAGTGTAGGTACATTATTATCCTTTGCTTATCACAACTTTTATTTTGCCTTTCCAGACTTGACTTGTTCATCATAATATTGTATCATCTACATAATAATTTAGTTATGTATTTTTATATGTCATAGTGATAAGCATGATCGAGGTCTATGGGAGGAATTAGCCACCGAAAGAGGGCCTTCCATGTCAAACGAACCTTCTTGCCAAAATTCAGGCAAAAAAAACTCCGAAGGTCCGAGACTGGCCCAATTCGATGCGACCTCACGCCTCGAACAGGTACCAAAAAGGGGGCCGAAATTCGGCTATCAGATATAGTGTATATAGACAAACGGAAAAGGTTCCTGATGGTGTACAGACTACAGGGGCTGGAAGCTATCTTTTAACTATCTGACTCTTGACTCTAAATGCCTAAACGTACTTCCAGCAGAGACTCTAAATAGGACAGGATTTTACTTCGCCAAAATTATGCCACGACTAGCTGCAGTCAAAACGATCCTGCCTATTAATAATTTTAATGTCTATCTCGCGTGCATTTAATTATTATCGATCTCAATATCAAAATAAACGTTCAATCACTTTACCGGCGAACTAATTAACCTTCTAGTCGAATTAACGCGGGCTGTTCATCAGACCGCAAGTTTTCCTCATTAGGTTTCCGAGTGGCTCACCATCTTGGGCTTGTGCACTGCTTTTTCGAAGGGAACTTCCTGAGCTGAGCTGAAGAGCGTCCAATTCAGTCAACCCATTCTCCCGGAGAGTCATGTGAGGTATATCTTCAGTCCACAGAGCTCCTAACATACCTACTATACATTATTGTAACTTCAATATATTTACAACGGCGCGATCAAAATACATATTAATCTATCTTATGCGCGGGCAATAACAAGCTCAGAATATCATACTATCGCGACCGGATATTCATAACAAAATTACTCTCTCGAGGAACACGCCGACGTACCTAATTTTACAAATGAAAATTCTACACTAAGCTTACTAGAAGGTTCTAAATATGAAATTCCTAACCGGATTCAAAAATAAACATTAAAGATAGGTCACATCACTGGTATCGGAAAATGGGGTAACCCGCGAATGACAGATAACAATTCGCGACGTGTGTTTGACAGGTGACGTGTGAAAACAATACAGGTAGGTACATGCTGCAATAAAATAAATCCATTGGCACACAGAGATCACAAATATTCATAAATATGCCGTATCGCGTCGGGCATATATCTCTCATCTAAAACCACATCGAGCAACTTGCTCATAAGCATGCTTGGCGGGGGGGGGGGGCAACCAAGCAACAAACAAAATACAACATAAAAATATATCTCTGTGCCCTATCATCGTCCTGGGGGTAGCTGCCAGCGACGAAACAAAAACACTCTAATAAAAATATGGTCACTCACCCGAAATTCAGCATACCTTCAAAATAAAAGCACACAGCACAAAAGAAAATAAACACGTCACATTCACACATATGAGGTATGGTGTGTCACTTTGTTCCCTCTCCACCTCGAACCTCGCCACCCGCTCAGATCGGGAATCTTCCAGAGTAATGATCACAATTAAACGGAAGGTTTAATAAACAATCGCGGGACTCTAAACAAAACTCTAGATATGTGACACACCATAGCTCAATCGTCAAGCACTCGCAAATTACTACAGAAACTATAAAACGCGACGAAAATTATAAATTGATTAACAAGGAAACAAAATTGCAATAAACTATGGAGAGATGTTTTCTGAACGAGATCTAATATTGAACTGAAGTCAAAAAAAATCAAAGCATTCACCTCAAAACGGGAGAATTTGCCTTCTATACTAATCGCTGTAAACAATGAAAATTTTAATGGTTTCCTGGACATACCTTCAGTGCGTAAAAAAATTCCAACTTTCTAATCCGGCATAAACAAATAAGCAACTGTTTTTCAAACTGTTTACCATCGCGCTCCCAAACTTTCAAATAATGACTTAACAATATTTTGAATAACAAGATATGAATAAATCCCTCACATCAATAGTATCAGGCCTAATATAATAAGCTAACGTTGAACTTTTTTCATCCCAGAGCCGTGCAAAATCTCTCAGAGTGTTTGTAAACACAGTTTACTGCAGTTACTGTAATATTTTTAAAGCAGTTCAAAATTTTTTTTTTGTAATCTGTAAACAAAATAACCCATGTAAATGTTGCACAGAACTGAAGTATTACGCAATGAAAATGTATTAAAAATTGATTTAAAATAAAAATAAAATATGTAATTCAAACCATATTGGTTACACATTTAAATGAAAATATTGTTTAGTGTATCTTCGGAGATTGACGTTTTATCGTCTGTAAAACAGATCCCTTTATCAATTGATTTCACATAAAGTTTGTACAATTCCACACATAGAGGGTGCTAATGTAGTTAAGTCTCAAACCATGCGAGAGTAAAATAGTTCAATAAAACTTGCATATTATTTAGGTAGGTTCCTAAAATATTATTATTCCCTTTAATTGAACAGTATAACATACATAGACAGTTTTTTCCATGTGAGTGGCAGACTATAATTTTTATGCCTTCTTTTTTCCAAACATTAATAGCTACATTCTTCTCTCTTTTTTATGAATTGTGAAAGTATGATTCTTGTTTATCTGTATGTATGACAGTTACATAGAGGTCTCTTAAGCAATGGGAAGTTAGACTAGAACCTGTTTAATTACCTACCAATCAAGCCTATAATAATCAACAACGGAAAGCAAGACGGGTATTAGCTAGTAGGTATATTCTCGTGTGTTTCACATATCGCAACAATGATCAAATCAAAGATACCTGAAACAGTTATGTCAAATTATGTTTTCAACAAAAAGTGGACCCACTAGAAAAATTACGCATTTTGGAGTTCAGTCGCAAATAAAAAAAGCCGCTAACCTAGGGTAGCCCAGAACTCATAGTATATTATAACAGATTTTTCATGTAAAACATATATTTGCATAAAAATTCATAATTTTACGATTAAACTGAATTTATCCTTGGAATTATTATAGAAACTTTAAAATGATATCGACTATTGGAGCTTTTTATTATCTGCTTTAGAACTACATATTCAATATTAATCGGTACTTTAAGGGGGACCCACTGAAGTTACGGACCTCAAATTTTACGTGCTTGTGTAGGAGCATAAGACCAACCCGTATACCAATTTTATGAAAATCGAAGAATTTTTTTTTCTATTTTAGTCCTTTTTCTAGAACAAGTGAAATGTAGAGATCACTAAAAAAACTATTTGATCATTAATTCGAACATAAAAAATCTAAATTGCACAGGAGTAAGACGTAATCCAAAACTCATTAGACTCTGTTCCCTCGTAAAAAGACGACTCCGTGGAGTAACGATTAATCCTTTTAAATTAATAGCGATCTGGGCTCTCTTCCGACGCAATTAAATTCGTAATTTATTCCTTTAGTACATAGCTTTCACATATTTTGCGCTGTTACTTTCCATTGCTTTCATCTCGTTTATCCTTTTCTGTGTGGATGTAGCTAGGTATAGTGTATTCGTATGTAGTATTTTTAGCTCACCGTTACCTTCAACTTTTTAATGAAGAAATAAATACACTCTACCGTTATTTATTATTGCCGTTAAGCTTCAAAAACAATGATCAATTTTATTTCTCCCAAATGTATCAGATTTTTTCTTTTCTTTTAGAAAATAATGACTTTTGATTAAAAGTTTCCGGAGTGCGTATAATGGTTCATTCGCTGACTTTCGTACAACACATTGGTCGTAAGTTCGAAACCTGTTGTCGAACATTTCACAAACTTTGCTAAGTGCCGTTTACTTTGTATAAATGTCTTCACATTCACGTAATTTCCTTTTACTTCAGTAATTATGTCGCTAACCTATCAAGGTTGTTTTTTTTTAAATTAATACAATAAATTAATAAATTGGCCCCGTGTCTAAAGCGAATAGTCGGTTTAAAGCTGTTTTTGTTTTCGCTTACTCGAAATATTGTAATAAATCGTGGATAGCGCCGTTCTGTAAGGTCAATGATGATATTCCGAATGATATGTTTCCTAGAACGTCCATATAATATTATAAAAATAAGCATTAGCACTTACTTCATATACTTACACTTTATATCGAAATGTGCACTTCTCTGATTGCCCTTAACTCACAATATCAATCCATGTTCTTTTATTATACAAATCGCTCCCAACTGCTACTGTTTTTTAAGCACATCTCTAATATTGTAGCTGACTTCATCATGCCACCTTTGAAGAATCCGTGATGGTGTGATTTTCCATAGCCTTCTTACATATCAGTCCTACGTGTACAGAGAGATAGATCGATAGTTAAACATTTAAAATGCATTTAGCTAGACATAAAAAATAAGACATTAAAAAACATTTATTCTGTCAAATTTTTTGATATCCGATGTGGGTATGTGGATAAATTGGTTCGATGTGTTGAAGACGTAATTTGTGATGTCAGTACCGAAGCGTCGGTCATAATTACTCCCTTGTGGGTGATACTACATAGATGGTAATCCCTACCCTAAAGTTAGACAGACATTCCCAGACAAAGGTGATCACATTCTGTTTTACATTGCATACCGTAGGTACACACATACCTATACGCAATAATAATATAGTTCTCGATGATGGCTGGATGAGCATGAAAAATTGGTTGCAATTTATCTATTCAAACTTCGGTTTGCTTTTTACAATGTGATATTACTTTTATAGTAAGATAGTGGTTTTAAAACAAGTTAATTGCAATTCAGTCACTCTAAATAACAATAAAAACAAATAGGTATACATCAACAACCAATAACTCACTAATTTTGTTCAGTTCACTAACTTGTTTGTTGAATTCGTTTGTTCATACCATTTAAAGATCGAACAGTTATAGTGAGTAATTAGTTGTTGATGTAAATTCGTTGGGATCTATATAGTCCTTACAAAACGGACACAAGAATCTAGACATACTAAGAACGTTGTGTATCAATCAAAACAGCAGTAAACATTAAACATTTAAATTAATCAGTTTAATTACCTACTTAAAGCCAAATTAATCAGTGTTTTTTTTTTGTTTGGGTTCGTATTTGGGTATTGCTTCTCCAAATCAACCTTTAAGTACTTACTCCATCTGTAATCAAGTTATTGGAATAGGAAGGCAAGAATAGCTGTCCACTTTCCTTTTTCTTGTGCAATAATTAACTCCTCCTACAGTATGTTCAAGTCTTTTGAGCTTTTATTAAAAATAGAAGAGAGTTTTAAAAGGGTTTCCCTGCCTCAATTCGAAAGGTCGTTGAAAATAAAACATACCTATCATCGTCCACAAACAGAATTCAAATTATAAAATAACATACGAGTATTCGGAAGTTATAAATGAATATTGTAATAGGACGTTTTTTTTTAAAAAATGATATTGTGGCCTATAGCAGGATTAACCATACATATGTACCTACATATGATATAATCTACATAATAATTCAGTGATGTATGTATATTTTATTTATTTATTTGTTTGTTTTTATTTTTGTATATTGGCACATCACGCATAAACCGCAGACTCTAAGGTTGATTTTAATCGTCGTTGACCCTTGCAGGTAATCATAGATACAATTTTTCCAATTTCTCAAATATATTTAATATTATTAACAAATTTCTAAAATGAGATAGTCATCTTTTGAAAGTAAACTTATACGTCTAAATTGTGTGTAGAACTGTAGCATTACGGTATGAAAATGTATAAATCGATCGAAGTTTGATTTGAAATACAAAAAATATAAGTAGAAGTGTTTTAATTCTTATTTTAAAAAGATTTTCACAGAAAAATATAAGGTACGCCATGACAGATGCCTAAAGCCGGTAAAGCAGAGTTCGCTTGCACCCTCTCTCTCGTATGGTATGTACCTTAATAATTATCACGACAGTCAGTTAAGTAGGTCAAACCTATATCTACATGCAGTATGGAGGACTTGCATTAGGTACCTACTACAAAACCAACAGACATTCTTCTTTTAATTTTTTCGCGTATTTAACAGTGAGTAGGTATTAATTTTTCCTCTTCCTCTATTTTTTTATAAACAGTGACATTACTTTTTAAAATTTTTCGCATATTTAGCAATGACTTTTATTTATTCCTTTTGAAACATTAAGATAATATAGACTAGATGCTGCAGACAAAACCTGCAGCCCGATTCACGGAAAAGTTTAAGTCTAAGTTTAGTTCGAAGTTCGAACGAAGTTCGATTCAAACCCTCCGTGAATAGGTACATAGACTGTAGATAGTCGCCGCCTACAATTATTATTACCAGCAGCCCTATTCACGGAAAAGTTTGAATCGAACTTCGTTCGAACTTCGAACTAAACTTAGACTTAAACTTTTCCGTGAATCGGGCTGCAGTTCAATAACCTACTGCTTAAGACTGACTAGCCAAATCAACAACGTAAAGCAAGACGGGTATCAGCTAGTACATGATATTATCAGTGAAGAGTTTTCATAACAGAAATCTAATAAATTATGTAAGGGTCAAAATAATAATTTTATTGTTATGAAAGATTATGAGTGTGACTTATGTTTTTGCAACAACAGCGTTTGTGTGGGTTTGGATTAAACAAACCCTCATTATTTTCTCCACATTTGAGTAATCCTTCCCGTTAATTGAACAGGTGTGACCTTTTCTATATATTATTATCATACATTTGTATCAGTGGTGTACCTTAGCGAACATATAGGTATTATCAAAGTATGCTATCTTATGTTGAATCTCCCTTTTTTATCAGTTAAATCCTTCCTCATTTGATTTTTAATTTATATCTTGCAAATTGCAAAAAAATCAGCCTTATAATATATCACATTGATTTGAAGACTCCCTTCTTTTTCCTCTTTGTGAATGTGAACTACCTTTTAAGTAGTGCATCTTGCTACCAGAAATCCTACAGGAATCCCCCAAATCACGAACTTGGTTTAGTTCAGAGAAATGCATATTTTCACAGTGTTAAAATCGTCTTTTTCGTATGCTTCGTATCACGATGTCGTAAAAATAGCATATTTTTTTTTGCATAAATGGCCCTTATTTGACACTTTGATTCATATAGACAAATAGCATTCAATTCAGATTTTCATGAAGCTTTTTTTTCTTACTGTTCTATCTTCATCTTCGATCTTGTAAAGTCGCCGGCAAAAATATCTATTTCTCTATTTTTTATATTAGTAGCAAACGTGTTTCTATTCTTACGTCCCTCAAAGTAAATGAATTCATTTTATAAGGCTTTGTAAACTTTTTAACACACAGAACACTCAGATTTTTTTTATGTTTCAAAATTAAAGGTCCATTGGAGACTCTTTCTATAAGGTTGAATATTTAAATAAAACTTTAAAAAACTTTCGTGTCTCAAAACAACTTTGTTCACTTGTTCATTATTAATTAGAGAATTAATTTAATTATTCAAACGCAACTTGGTACAGGCAACCCTTTTTGCAATAGGTAACTCAACTCATTATCATCTTAATTTTTGAAATTACCGGCAACCGCATCCCGCAAGGAATGATTTGTGCCTGTGTTTAAAACCTAAAGAAAATCATAAAAAAACAGCACTGAACAAATAATAATAATGAAAAAGAAGTAATAAAGCCAAATAAGAAGCAAATTATGTTTAACAAAACATAATACCTAATTGTCTATTTATTTCATGAGAATTGAGATAATAAATACAGAATATTAACCGGATAACAAACATGCAAAACATCGCGCATCACATAATATTGGGAACAAAAAATTAATTTTGTAATGCGCCTAAAAAGGGTCAACTAATTCAAAATAGCACGGAGGGCAGTTTATTTATGAAAATGCTTTATCTCTTTAAATTATTTGAAATGGGTTTCTTTTAAAGCTCTTCAGATATGATATAGATAATCGCTAAATCTCAGGATCCGTTCGATGAATCTCGGTATTTCGTTCTTTCGTTTGCAACATTGTGGTTGGATTAAAACTCACTGATTACGTTTTATCGCCTTCTATCACTCAATCTCACTAAATAATTATTTATCGCCTTAAAATTTTAATTCAGCATTTATAAACAAACAAAGCCAAACAGTCGTTAATGAAAATGAATATCAAGATTTCTAATTGTATTTCTGATTATCGTGTATTTTTAGTGAATTCGTTAGTTAAAAAAAAATAACTTTAATAAATTGATAAGTTATCTTAAGTTTAAAAGATTGAAGTAATTTTCTTTCAAAAAAAAAAAAAAAACAATACAGTGTAAATGAACTCAGTGTTGTGTAAAAAGTGAAAAACAAAATGGATGATAGTAAAGATCATAAAATGGCGGACAAATCTGATGAGACCACCGAAGAAAACTACGTGGATGATTCGGAACAAGACGAAACAAGGTCGGATTCCGATTCGGATGAGGAGGCCGTGAAGAAATTGAAGAGAGAACTTAAAGAGATGCAAGCGAGCAAGCCGACCACATCGGAGAGGCTAGCCCAGTATCCGGGAGCGCCCTCGACACACTCCAGCCAAATAAGGCAAACTGTCAGTGGGAAAATTTTCAAAAAATGTAAAAGTGCGACCTTCCAGATAGACGGTGCCACATACACTATAGGTGAGTTGAATTGATTTTTGCTCATTTTTTCTCCAGACTTTTTTTTGACAAAGCTCACATTTAACCTCTCTTGTGTTCAGCTATCCTCATAGTGTATTAGTGAGCAAAAACATTGAACGCTATCATGTCACGGAAATCATGAAGCTTTGTTGAACACAGTGTTCTATTTTATTCCTTGGTCATTTTGTCATAATTTTCCATAGTCTATCGGATTTATGACATATCTTTAAAGAACATTCTTAACAATAACATCATCATATTTTTGACAGATTTCTATAAATTTTTCGTAAATCGTTTTGACGAATCGTTTTTGCTTCACGTATTAATATATAGATTATTATTAGATAAGTAGATATTAGATTATTAGGTACATCGAAGTTAAGTATCAAATACATAACATTACAGTAGTGTTTGTAATGTTTTTTTAGTGGTTTAATGTATTTTTATGCATAATTTTTTAAAAATATTAACATTCACCACTCCTCTATATAAACTATAAGTGTGCGAAATTTCATACTCGTAAAAATGTTTAAAAGTTTTTGCTTCACGTATTAACATATAGATTATTATTAGATAGATATTAGGTACATCGAAGGTAGGTAGATATTAGATTATTAGGTACATCGAAGTCAAGTATCAAATACATAACATTACAGTAGTGTTTGTAATGTTTTTTTAGTGGTTTAATGTATTTTTATGCATAATTTTTAAAAAATATTAACATTCACCACTCCTCTATATAAACTATAAGTGTGCGGAATTCATACTTTTTCGTCCGCGCAATTTTCGGAAAAAGGTGTTTGAAGTTTTTGCTTTGCGTATGAATATAAAATAGATATACTAGATGTCCCGTCGAACTTCGTCCCTCCTCTGAACCTTGTAGAACATACCTAATAAATATGTATTTCAAGTTAAAATAAATACCTACATTTCCAAAACTTTCTAGAATTGAAAATAGAATTCATATTAAAAAAAAACTCGTTAAAGTATCGAATTTATCAAAACTTATTAATATTGCGAAAATCTTAGATCTGCACAATAATTGTTTTTCACAATTTAAAAAAAAATATTTCTTCTATAGTTCCAATGCAACGCGCATCGACTCATCTAAATAGCCAACCGTACTTTGTACATACCTACCTATATCTTTCTCTCAATATAAAGAAAAAACCTTAACCTTAACCTGCTTAGAAAACGAACGACAATTTTATGACGTTTAAAAAAAAACACAAACGATTCTTAGGTCTTATGTACGCTCTTTAGAAATAAAATCACCCTTTTTACGAACGTAGTTGTTTTACTCGAAGGTGTTTTGACATAAAAGTTGAAATGGGAGCAAAAAATAAAAACATTAATTAAAACAGAAATATAGTATCTAGAAAGCCCCTGTTTTCATCTAAACTATCCTTGGGTAACCCTCGACGTCTCCAATTTTTTTTCATCGAAATCCGTCCAGTAATAAAGAAGGAGTTAGGTAACAAAGAAAACGGCTAGATTTTTATAGAGTAAGATTATGTGGTATTAATTTGCTAATTTTACTAATGATTTGTTTGGCACGTGTTCCGTAGTCTTGTAATTTTCTGTATTGTGGATAACTTTGGTTTAATTTTCTAATAAATTAAAGGAACGAAAATTGTTTATTATCACAAATCTATCAAATATAATAACGTTAAAAAATATTGTTGATGGCATATTATTTGAAAGTCTACCATATAAAAAACAAAACAGATGCGACATTTTCAAATTATTTGTAAGAATGATTGTCAAAAATAATACAAGAACCTTTCTTCTGTATAAAACGTTTTACAAAAATAAATCGCTCCCTTTTTTTATCTCCGTTATTTACTGAAAATATTTTTCAGTTGAATTCAAAAAAGAAAGAAATGTGAAAAAATAAGGAAATCTAATTTGTGTAGAATGCGTTTGTCTGTCTGTTTGATGATCATTTCTGTAATTTGAAATAAAAAGTTCTTTAGAGGAATTGAAGCCATTTACTTTCGCCGATCATTACAATGTTTGAATGGAGAAAAGAAAAAAAGGATGAATGATAAAATTTAATTTAAGTACAAAAAATGCAGAGATAAATTATTAATTGAATAACTTTTTTTATTTCCAAACTTTCGAAATTTGTAAGCTTTTAAAATGCACTGGAAAAACACATTATAGCTCAACAAAAGTAGAAATAGATTAATTTATAGATTATTTTAATATTTTTTATCGTTTGCATTTGATCATTTTTTTACCTACACAATTTATTTGATTAATGTATTATACAATTTATAAAACAAAATAGGTATTGCTCCTCTTTGGTATGAACTTCTAGGTTTAATTATGTTCTCTTATTTCTTAAATTCTCAAATGTGTCTTTAACTTGCCTAGATGAAAGAAACTTTTTATCGAAAATTCAATTATGTACCTACCTACTACAATTAATTGTAATATTCCGCCTAACAAAAACGTGGTAAAAATGGCCTATTCGCACGCAAAAATACCCACGTGTACCTAATATTTTCAAGATCTAAAATTTCCTCAGATATACCAATATATTTCTTTCATCTTTCGTGTTTATTTGCGCTTTTTTTATATCATCTTAGGTATCTACCTAATTACAAAATTGGAAATTCCATAATACTATGGTAACTGCTATCATTCCTCGATAGGAACTAAATTATTCCCGTAATGTTCTACCATAACCCCATGTTTCTATGACCTTGTTGTTGAGACGTGCATTACTTACGTATTCACCAACGTTCAAAGATAGAGTTGGGCAACCATGTTTCCTGAACATAATTAGACTATGTCTCACGTGTATATATTATTAGTATGCAGCTGCTTGCAATGTTTCAATTTGGACTCCTTTAATTAAATAGTCATTACGTTACGCTTCGAGAGATGATTGTTCTCTTGGTTAACAGGCCAGTTTCAATAATTAATCTACTAGCTAGTCCGCCTGTCGAACTTCGACCTAATCCAGAATAAAAAAATAATTTTGACTTATTGCAAGAATTAAATACAGTTTATGACATAAAAACTGAATTAAATTTAGCTAATGATTTATTTCATTATTTATGCAATAATTATTGTTGATTCGGATGCAGGATAAAGTTCGACGGGTCATAAGTTTGTAATAAAAACAATTAATTCCTCTATAGATGTGTAACTTTAAAAAAATCCAAGAGATGGCGGCGTAGTAGTAAATATATCACACGATATTCTATATATTACTATTGAAAGAATAGACTCCATCAAACCCAAATTTTACCGGATTATTATGGTAAGATATATTAATTCGTGAAGGAAAAACTTTGTGACTATTTTTACGGAGAATGCGCCGACAGAGGAGTATGATATTTCGCACACTTATGGTTTATATAGAGGAGGGGTGGCTAATGCTGACATTTTTTTTAAAACTATGCAATAAAATATATTAAATCAATAAAAAAACATAACAAACACTACTGTTATGTTATGTATTTGATACTCACATACAATTCCACAGACTACTTATAAAGAAGATCAACATCATATTTAAATGGAATATGCAGCTGAAAAAAGCGGGATATTCAAACTCATTGCGTCAAATTGAGAATGGATTAATATTGTTTTTTTTTTTAAATAATAGAAAAAACTTTACATAATATAAACATTCAAAATTTGACGTATCCATGTCATTGTTTTGGAAAAAAAAATGTAAAATAGCACTCGTTCAGTCTAATGTTCAAACTTATAATCTAATTAGTTATGGTCAAATTTTGAGCACTGGTCGACCACCAGAGGTAATTAATTTACAGTAACGCAGAATGGCAAGCTTTGGCAGAAGTAGGTACCTACTCAAAATATTCAAACCATCCAATTAAAAAAAAAAAAAAAAACAATTTGATATCACCAAACCGTAGACTTTTGCTATCACCAAAAGAATTTGAATAAATAAGCTATGACACAATACGGAAAGGAAATGTCTAAATATTCCGTTGATTAATAGGAAGGCCAATCAAAGAGATATTCGAAAAAAGGTCAGATTATATTTAACACAATTCTTTAGGCGCATGAATGGGTTTAGTGCAGAAACAAAGTAGGAAAGTGTCAAATATAAGTAGGAAATATGGAGGCTAAAAAACACATTTTCTAATCTTTGTGTTCTTTTCGTCAGAGCTATTTTTATTTGTTTAACGGAGCCTTAATTTTTTGTATCATTCAGACTCTCACTTCTATGTCTTCTTATCCGGTCTCATTTAGAATGGAATTAGTCTCATGGTTCGGTTTGGTTAAGATCTTCCAAAAATTAAAAAATATATATCTTAGTATATTCACCCTGTTTATTTGCTGTAGTCTTTATATAAAAATGGAGCCCTATTCCCATGGTGGTCAACGCATCATGTTTGAAAGGCTGGACCAATTTTGCCAATTGTTTTTTTGGTTTTGTTTGCTTTTGTCAGGTGAAGGTTTTTATGAAAGAAAAAATTGAGAAAATTTCGGGGAACATGAAGAAATTTCATGATATGAAGTTTTCTATTTTTGATTTTTTACAGGCGTTTGAGCTCTGCTAGTGTTTGAAAGTTTTTTTGCCATTGTCAGTATAAATCTAAAAACATAGTTTAAAACAGATCCGGCGGTCGGAATCAAAGTTAATTAATTTTTTTATACAAATTCGAGTTCAATATTCATAATAGACAGGAAAACGTCCGTGGGGATATCAAATTCTCGATAAAATTATTCTTATACTTTATTTCGGATAAGAACAAATTTGTGAATGAGTATGTGTATTTAGGAAGCATGTTTAGTCGTGATGGAAAGTGTGAAAAAGAAATCGAACGTAGGAAAGTTGCTGGTTGCAGGGTGGGCGGTGCATTAAGACCTATAATGAGAAACAACAACGGCTCACTACAAGCAAAGAAACTAGTGCATAACGCAATCCTGCTACCATCGATGATGTATGGCTGTGAAACGTGGACATGGACGAAAAAAGAAGAATGTAGTATAAATGCAGTAGAGATGAAATCTCTACGAAGAATATGTGGAAAAACTTTATGGGATATGGAAAGGAATGAAAATATTAGGAAAGAATGTGGTATGGAAGTGAGTGTTGTGACAAAGATGAAAGTTAATAAGTTGAGATAGTTTGGGCATGTGGAAAGAATGGATGCAAACAGAATGACAAAGATAATTCATAAGGCTGAAAGGAAAGGTGTAAGAAAGCGTGGGCGACCGAGAATGACGTGGATCGAACACATCGATTCCGTCCTAAAGGAAGGCCAGGTAAGAAGTAAGAGAAATAGGAGAAGCTGTATGAGAAATGGTATGTCGGTGGAAGAAGCGAAGGAAGTATGCTTGGATAGAAAATAGTGGAGGTCCGTTCTCTCTGCCTACCCCTTACGGGACACGGCGTGATGGGTAAAAAAAAAAAATTTAAACAAGACATAGTACCTACTGATATTCTATGTATAATAGGGGTAATCTTCTCGATACCTTTTTTCACCCCCTTGTTATGAACTGGGTAGGTATATTGCAATAGATTTAGGCTAAGCACTTTATATCATAAGGCTTATTACCCTTTATCCAAGCGATGAGAGGGAATCTAAGGATCAAGCAAGCTTCTTCCAAAATATCCAGTTTGCGAAATAAGAAAAAAGCAGATAAGTAGCTTGTTTTGTTTGAGCTTATTTTGGAATTTTCTTTATGTTATTGTAAATATTATAATATCCAGTTAGTCGCCGTTTCAAGTTCAAGGAATTTTGTGTATGGCGACTTTTGATCTTCTAAAGAGCGCTCTTAAAAAAAGTTATCATACCTACATATGTTAACAAGTGTTCAAAAAATAACATATCAAATATCAAAGGACTGTTTTAGTTTTGAATATAAAATATAAAAATCTTTTGAATATTGTTTTTCAAAAGATTTCAAGTAAATTATTTGTTTTGGCTGTTTTTTTTTTAATGTTCTGTGCTTACTCGAACTGAACACAAATACACTTTTGACATCTTTCACACTAACCAAAGGGTTGTGTCGTGAAAGTGGAAATGGTCGGCACCGCCGGGATTCGAATCCACAACCTCCAATACGCTGTACGTACGTAAGCCGCCGATTGATACCACTGGACTACCAACCACCTCATGTTGTTGATATTATTAAGGCGTGATCTGTCATTAATTTTATTTGCAGACAACTGGTTGACAGGGTTGTTAAAATAAAAAGAACAAAAAACCACAAGAGGGTGTATATTATTATAATTAGGGTGTCCACTGAATCGTCCTGTTCATTTTTCATTTTAGTACAATAAGAAGGTATTCTGGGAGTGTCGTTTGCAATTAACACCCTCAAACAAAAAGTGGCTGAAAATCCGCTGAAAGAAAATGATATTATGAGAATTATTATTATGAAGCGAGAAAAAAAACTGTCAAAAGTTAATGAAGAAAGGAGGTATACAATTTATTATTCACTCACGATATTTTTTGTAGTATGTACATTGTACATTATGTAGGTTCCTATAGAAATAGGTATTTAAAGTCTTTTTTTTAATGTACCTATCCCATAACTTTTAATTTTTTTTTTCAGTTTCTTTTGATAGGTACCTAGTTGAAAAAAAATGCTCTTGTAAATTTTCTTTTTTGTAATCTAACCCGAAAATTTATATAAAATTTTTCCTTAAGTAATCTCCATCATTATGGAGAATTAGAAGACTTGATAAAACAGATGGACACTTTATTTTACAAAAATAAATATTCACAATAATTATTATCATAGGTATAGAGAAGACGGCGGTTAAATATTATTGTTAGCTTTCAAGGACCTATATCAGAATTCAGAATGCCTTTATAATTTCAAAGTCTTAAACTTGTACATAACAATAATGTTCTTGTACTACAAAACTATTTCCTTAAGATCCATCTATGAATTAAACATATAATTTACACTTCTAATACATATGTGTAGGTATAATATGCCCTTCACACCTTCTTTGATAAAAATGGAAAATTAAATGCAAAATTTATTATGAACCTATTTACGTATCATTCGTTCCTTTCCTTTTGCAATCAAACACAAGTAGTTATGCTAGCACAAAAATGTAATAAAATCACCCGTACCTTAATAAGAAAACAAAACAGATAACAGCCATGCCTACATTAACAATAGAAACAATAGATACTATTTGATGTTCCTTAACTAAAAGGACCGTCATCTACATAATAAATGACATAATACCTGGTCATAAACATTGCGCAAGATCGAGCGCAATGGAGAGCTCTTGTTGCCTCCCTATGCCCCTGAGTGAGGTGTAAAAGGGAGTTTGTTGTTAGTGTTATTTAATACCTACTAAAAAAAAAAAATCGTAAAATATATTATACTTCGACATATTTGGATCATTTAGCAAGATACTTCTCATTAGAGATATACCTACTTACCTACTTATATTCCTTGCTAGACACATGAAATGAATTTAACGATCTCCTATTTTTAAAGTTTAGAAAGCAGATGTTCTCATTACGGTTCGTCAATATTTGAATTTGTTTATTTTCTTAATTTTACGGCAACCATTTCAGCGCCAGATCGCCGTCTGATCCACTTATGCAACGGTTTCCTAGGAAAGCTGACCGACCGTAAAATATATGTAAAAATCTAATTTTCAATTTTGTTTTCAATTGCACTATTAGTTGGATTGGATACGTCAAATTTCAAATTTGACGTATCCAATCCATATCAGTTTTTTTAATGAAAATTGTATGTAAATAAAAAAACGTTAACATCGTTCTTCTTAATCTCATTTTACTGGCGGCAGTCATAGATAGGTACAAATGTAGAATGATTTTTCTTAAAGAATAGGTACTACGTTCTTTATGTTACGGCCGCTTCTTTTCCTGGAAATCATACCATAATTCTATATAATCACAAAACTACTATCATTTCGTACGCAATGTTTTCATTTGTAGTTTACTTTTGTTCATTAATGCGGGATACTCGGCAGAGTATAATACATTGTATGTTGTATACCAACAGACACCTCTTAGTTTTAAATGCACATTCACTTTTACTGCAGTATAAACGTTGCCACGTTTTGCAATGAACGCGTCGAGGGATATGCGGTAAGGTGTTCATTTCTAAATGCACAATCAATCTTCGATGAGCTGAAAGTTCGGATATTCGTTTTAACCAAATTATCTAGGATGAAGGCGTCAGGACTTGCATCGGTCATTCGGTAAAATGGAATATTTTAACATATATATAATATTTGCCTTGAACACTGACTCACTGACTGACTGATGTCATTAACGCCGCTAGATGGCGCGCCACTCGCAACTAAAGACAAATAATAATATTGTTCTTCTAATACAATATGGCTGACAGCAGTGACAACTGACAGTAACATAATATTATTTTTATTATGCCTGGTGGCTGAGCACTTTTTTTAAAGGTCTTGACGTAGAGAAAAACAATTTTTTGGGTTATTAAAAAACTCACATGCGAAGTCAGCGATAAGAAACCAAAGTGTACCAAATTAGGAAACTTTTACGCACAGCGGGACTTCATAGTGATGAAAAGCCTTATTAATGCCATGAGTGCAATAAAAAGTTTGCGGTTTCAAGTAATTTAAGAATGACATGCGAACTCATAGCGGAGAAAAGCCATACGAATGCAATAATTGCAATAAAAAGTTCAATCAATAAAATAATTTAAACAACCAATGACATGCTAAAAGCTAGTTGAATGGTAAGTTTGCAATAAAAAGTTTAATTTCGTTTTTAAGTTTGCATAAATATTTCAATCAACCGTGTGCTGTAAAGTATTACTTGCGAATTCGGCCAAAAAATTGACAAATCAGGAAACTTTTACGCACAGCCGGATTCGCTTTACAAATGCAATAAAAAGTTTGTGAACTCATAGCGGAGAAAAGCCATTCGAATGCAACCATTGCGATAAAAAGTTTAATCAATCAAATGATAAAATAATGATAAAAGCCATTTAAATGCATATTTTGTTAGAAAAAGTTCAAAATTTGTTTAAAGTCTGACATATGAATTCGGCCAAAAGCATAGTTTGTATGAAAAAGTTTACCAAATCAGATCTTTAAATCACAGACGCGATTTCATTGCCAAGAAAACTCTTACTAATGCAATGTGTGTAATAAAATTTTTTTTTTGCATTTTTAAAAATAGTTATAGTATCATGAATAGTTATAACCTATCATCGAGTGCTTTACAGTCACACAAATGAATTCGGCCATAAGAAAACAAAGTTTCCATGAAAAAGTTTACCAAATCACGAATCTTTAATCCACACACACGAGATCATACCGGAGAAAAACCATACGAATGCCATGTTTTCAATAAAAAGTTTACACACCTAGAGTAATTTTTCAAAGATTTTCATGTGAATTTTTAGCGTTGAAAAGCCATTCATATGCAACGTTTGTTATAAAAAGTACAAGTTTTTTTAAATTTTCATTGAGTTCTATTATCAAGTGGTTTAAAGTCTGACATATGAAAATTTGCATGAAAATTTTACTAAATCTTTAATTTATCTCATAGACACGATATCATAGCAGAGAAAAAGCCTTGCTAAAGCAATGTTTGAAATAAAAATTTTGAACACTAGCGCAGAAAAGCCATACGAATTCAACCATTGCGATAAAAAGTTTAATCAATCAAATGATAAATTATGATAAAAGCCATTTAAATACAAAGTTTCCATGAAAAAGTTTACCAAATCACGAATCTTTAATCCACACACACGAGATCATAGCGGAGAAAAACCATACGAATGTCATGTTTTCAATAAAAAGTTTACACACCTAGAGTAATTTTTTAAAGATTTTCATGTGAATTCATAACGTTGAAAAGCCATACATACCTATGTAAAGTTTGTTATAAAAAGTTCACGTTGTTTTTTGAGTTTTCATGAAGAATTCAATTAATCAAGTGTTTTAAAGTCTCATATAAGAATTCGGGAATACGAATGCAAAGTTAACGTGAAAAAGTTTAATCAATCAAATCGGTAAATACCCACATGCCAAAAGCTATTTGAATGTACAGTTTGTAATTAAAAGTTTAAGTTGTAGGTATTTGAGTTTTCATAAAGAGTCGAATCAACCAAGTATTTTGAAGTCTCACATGTGAATGCTCACAGCTATGCTATGAGAAAGTAAAGTTTGCATAAAAAAGGCCATAGGTGGGCGCCACGGGCGCCTTTAAAAAACTAGTTAGGTATAAGAATTAATATTAGACCGTTCCGCACTTTGCAACCTTGTTGCTGTATTCGACGTCGGGTTCATTATTGCGAGGTCTCGGGTTTTTGGTTGGTAGGTCGTCTTTGGGTATAGGTCCGATTCAACGTCCATGAGAATTTTTCCTTACTCCCAAGAAAAAAAATTATACTATTTTGTACTTGAGGGATTTATTTAAAAAATGTTGTTGGGGATTTTCTGAATGTTCAATCTAAATTCATTATCACTCCGTTGTCGTTATCGTAAGTAATAAATTTCACTCTACCATGTTTTGTGCCAATATTTTGATATCATACCTTACATTATAGCAAATAAATAAATAGGTAAACTTTTATAATAACTGAATTAAATTCAGTGCATTAAAACTGAATTAAATTTAGCTAATAATATATTGCATTCGGGATGAAGTTCGACGGTCCATGAGTTTGTATTAAAAACGATTCCTCTTTAGTTGCCTTACTTTAAAAAAATCCAAGAGATGGCGGTGTAGTAGGAAATAAGTCACATATGAAGCGTATTACATTTTTTTTATAAAAATGAATCTGTGCTCACTCGAAGTGAACACAAATACACTTTTTACATCTTTCACAGTAAGCAAATGCTTGTGTCGTGAAAGCGGAAAATGGTCGACACGGCCGGCCAACCAACAACATAATATACGACACATTATTGTATATGTTGTTGGTTGAATAGACTCCATAAAACCCAAATTTTACCGAATTATTAGGGTAAGATTACGCTCGAATTGAAATACATTGACAAACTACGACTAATATTGTAGATTCCGTAGAATGGCATCCTAAGAGAAACGTAAAGCTATATAAAAAAATGGAAAAATTAGATTTTAAATTTATGTTCTATTATTTACCGGCAAACGAAGTCGTGCTGTACCAATGTTCCTTCCACAGATATGCGAGAATAAAATGTGTGGATGCTGCACCTTGTATGCTTTCTGAGATATTCAGGGATTCCCACACGAGACAAACTATCCCATATACATGACAAATCTTTCAAACCCCGTTCAAACCTTGCAATGTTATCAGTTTGTATCCATTGAATCCTAGTATTATTTAATGTCTTTCTAGCGCATTGCAATGACGTAGGTACGTGATATTATTATTCCCGATAAAAATCTAGAATATTAGGGAGTATTTTTGTAAATTATAAAAATTGTAAGATTTTAAATCTCAATAAATGATTGAAGTATGGTCGAAGTCGTAGAAAAAAAGTTACTTATGTCAAAATTTGCTCTAAGCCCCTTCAAATTTTGTAATTTTGTGGAAAAATTTAGCTTGGGAGAAAAATTTAAGAAAAGTTTTTTTTTTTTAAACAAAAGTTATCGGGTGCTGATTAACAAAGATATTAAATAACATTAGTGCCACTATCGGACCATTCTCAGAAAAAAAATTCAAGATCGTAAAATCAATGGTTTGGCCGCAGTTCTGTAATTTAGTGTGAAATCCGGAATCTATTCAAAATTCACAAAAACGTAGATAACTTTTGAACCACCCAATATCACTGAACATACATGGGGTTAAATCGATAGTTATTGAGGTCCTCAATCTCCCTCTGCTTGGAGTTATCCACTATCGCTGGTACAATGTGTATACAAATGATTGGCTGTACGAGAGTCTCCTTAAAACTCGAGAAGAGTTAGATGAATTTGGCTCATTTTGGCTTAGGAAAAAATTATCCAGATATCTTAAGGTGAGAGAATATAATAAAATTTAAACATTGCGAGGAAACGAGAAAAAAACAATAATGTTCTTTCACATACAAAAGGTGCCTTAATGGGTTTGTCCCACCAAGGCATAGTTGTGTTTCCTGAAAATTTATTTTTTTATTTATTTTATTTATTTATTTCAACACACGGCGAAAAGCCATTTACATGTTAATACACTTTGGTATACAAATTATTAACAACAACAAAAATCTGGACATATCAAAGTGGGTGATACACATTATAATGATAATCAGGAGTATAAAATCGCATCGCCAATCATTTTGGACCAATGCGATTCTATATCCATCGTCAATTAGGATTAGATTTGTAACACATAAAAAATAATAACGATATAATCAACAACAAATACATAGTCTCCAGTTTTAATTATCACAGTGTAACAAATGAAATAAATAGAAAGTCAATGTGGTGAAGTTTTAGTCAGATCAAGTCAGAAATAAAATGAGAACAGTCAGAGTTAAATTTATAATGATGAGTCAGAGGGAATATGGTAAGATGATTTTTATACAATTAAATAAAATTTGTTCATTTTAAGTGATTTCACAAAAAAAAAAATGAAGAAGATAGGACTTATAATGTAGGTGATACGAAGTTTATAGGGACATGTTTAAAATTTGGTCCAATACCTTACTTATGAGCATAGGAAAAAGGTAAATGCTCTTTTAATCGGAGTGATGTGATGGTTCTGTTATGCTTGAGATCTGGCAGTTTATTCAATTTAAAGACGCCTTTTCATCTAATTATCAATGAGTGATGAAGAAACTACTAGAAGACTGACATCCCATTATCAACCAGTAACACGCAAACCACATACTCTCCTAATTCTTACGCTTAGGTACGTAAAAAAACATGAACTAACTTTGATTTAAATAAAAACATTACATCACATAATACTTTTATTTTTTTTTCTTGGTTGATAAAAAACTGGATTTACTACAAGTAGTAGTTATGACTGGGTAATACTTTCTTGTTTCTTTGGGAATAAAGTTCTCATTTTTATGAAAAGAAATTTCAACTTTCTAAACTCTCGTTGCATACATAGCTGGTTGGCGTAAGATTTCATTCGAAACATTTTATTATTTTGATGTCAAGTTTTTTTTTTATTTGGCAACATCTCACACAAGTGAAGCCTTGGCTGTTTTCAAAAAGGTCAAACGGAAATGATAAAACTTTTTGAAATTTTATTCCAGATGAATCCCGTGCTTATTGTGTATGAGAAACTTTGTATTTTATTGTATTATTTTTTCTGTGCTTATAAAGCGTTAAAAAATATGCGTAATTTTGTAATAGAATTATTATTTTTTTACTTTCATTACGAATTTCATGGTTCGAGCACCATTTTATATATATTCGGAACTCTTTTGAAAGCTATATACGACTTCAGTTTGATACTGGGTGACTATAAAATACATTGAATGAATGAAAAATTAGATATAGATGAATAATTTAAAACTGCTTATTTATACCATTATATTGTGTTTCAAAACTTTGTTCGTGAATAAATGAAGAAATAACGACAAAAAGTATCTCTAAATATGAAAGAATGGGTGCGCAGAAACGTGGCCGACCTAGAGTGACGTTGGCCGCTCATAAAAGTGCCGTCTTAAATGAGGACCAAGTCAGTAGTAAAAGGAATGGGAGACAATGTATGCATTATGCTGGAATTGAAGTCCGTTCTCTCTGCTAACCCCCTCCGGGATGCGGCATGATGGAATCCATTGGTTTTGGAATC
The DNA here is from genome assembly GCA_963576905.1 of Mystacides longicornis. Taxonomy (NCBI): domain Eukaryota; kingdom Metazoa; phylum Arthropoda; class Insecta; order Trichoptera; family Leptoceridae; genus Mystacides; species Mystacides longicornis. The sequence goes on from OY756424.1 coordinate 12,679,305, forward strand.
CATTGTGTCCAATTATTAATTGCTTGGTAGTTTAGCGAATACGACGCCGACTTTCATACCGTTATAAACTGAAGGTCGTGGGTTTGATCCCAGGTGTCAACCATCTTCCTTTCTCACGTCACAAGCTTATTTGCTTACTGTTAATGAGTCAAAGAGTGTATTTGTATTCACTTTGGGTGAGCCATGCCATGTTTACTTTTTATATTTAAACTATTACCCTTTTAATCGCCGTTTTTTTTCTTCTGAAGTCAAATTATCGACCTCGGTTGCCATGTAGTATAGGCGTGGACTTCAGATCTGGGGTCGTTTTTCAAAATGTTTTTTCGTTTGAAATTTTCACCCGGGGTTGGCCTGTTTCAGATTGGACGGGACCGGTTGAGTGGAAAAAGTTTCGCTGGCTATACTGACACCTTTGTATAGAAAAGTGTTTTAATTAATTCATTTATTTATAATTATTTATTTCAATTGAATACAGTTAACAATTCACAAAGTTATTTATGGAAAAACTATACCAACCTTTCAATCTAAAATAAACCTAGAATCCGAATCAGTTTTTTGTACTTGCTTCGTAGAAGTAGTTACAAAACTAACAATACTAAACTAAAATTGAAACACTACAACACTATCACCATGCAGTCTCAATATAAACTCGAACTGAAAATTTATCCTAGTAAACGCGAATAAAGTGCTAGAGCGCATTATAAAATAGATACATAATACAATTAACAAAACAACATTACTCTAATTCACTCTGGCGTGATAGCCTGACGTGTTGCAGCTGACGTGATTATATATTATTTAAACGGTGGAGTTCGTAACGAGGCAACAATTTGATATGCAGTACAAAATAATGTTATTTTGAGAGAGTGACAACAGTTTAATTTCTATGTGTTTTTTTTTTCACTATAAAAACTAACAGCACTAATAATTGTTCTTCAACTCAAAAATGGTCACGGCTAGAGTTGATAGAGTTGCTGACAAACATTAAGGTCCGGAATGCGTCCTACTTGGGTCATGTACTTATAGGGGAAAATACTATTTGCTGCCCTTAATTATTAAAGGAAATATAGAGGGTCGTCGAGAGGTAGGCCGACGGCAGATTTTCCCTGGCTCCAAAATATTCGTGAGTGGAGAGGGATCACAAGTTTTGAGGAACTATTTCGTACTGCACCGGGATGCATTCTCCAGAGTCAACGTTGGGGCGACCTGACACGACACAGAAAGAAGAAGAAGAATTATTGTTCTCTTGCTATTTCATTATACCATTATAACAGCTATTTCTTATACCTACTAGCTAATCCTGCAAGCGTTCCTCTGGCATATTATAAATTACTTTTAGTGAAGCATGAAGTTTCTCTACTATAATTTAGCTCAAGTCTCTTAAGAACACCTGATTATTGAGATATGACCATCTCAACCTAAAATAACCACAGAAATAATGAAGCCCTTCATAATATGTGAATACTGATGTGAGTTCGGTCGATGGAAGCCAAAACTGCAAATAAATAAATATGAGGAACGGCAATACCTAATAATTGGTAAGAAAAATATCCTCAAATTTTACCCGTGGAGAGTAAATCGTTGTTACTCGCATTAATTAGTAATTGACTTCCAAAACTCTATAATGACCTAAAATCATATAAAAATTGTAATAATTCAATTGATTTTTTTTATAAAAATGTAGGTGTCTGTGCTCACTCTAAGTGAAAACAAATACCAACACTTTTTGACTTCTTTCACACTAACCGAAGGGTTGTGTCTTGAAAATGGAAATGGTCGGCACTGCTGGGAATCGAACCCACGTCAGCCAATTCGCAGTACGTACGAAAACCGCCGATTAATACCACTGGACTACCAACCACATCAAATTGTTTATAGCAGATATAAAATAGGTACTGCTAATACTAATAGGTAGCAAAACTGAAAGTATCCCTTCCCGATCGATACAAAAATATTAAAATTTATTAGAGACACCAACAAAAAAAAAAAAACACCAAACAACACTTACAAAACACACCATGAAACAAAAACATAGAATCTCCAGTGATTCAATAACATGTTCCTCCTGCATAACTTACTATCTATTGTAGGTAGGTACATTCAAAGATATTATTATTGAAAACTATTGTAAAAGCTTTATACATTCACTTATCAATCTAATTGCGCAACTTGACCAAACTGCTTCGATCCAATTTAAATTTGAATATTTTATCATCAACGAATGTAAGCTAGAACGAATGCTAGCTTAGATTAATATAATATTCCTGAGTACTCCTGGCTATTGATCTGTCTGCAGGGACACATCTGTGACCTTTCACATGGCGTAACTGCACGACGCTTGTCTATTTCAGGTGGGTAGCATTATTTTGCTTTGACGCGCTATTGAAATATTTATTGTATGAAATGGGACTAGTGGTGGAAAAGGATTAAGATTCGCGTTTGAGGTTTTCACTGTCTCAAAACGCGCGAAAAATCTGAATATTGCCAAAGAATTTTTCAAAAATTTAGTTAATTTCCTCAGTAGAGTAGGAAGAAAATTAGCTGTCCAATTTTTATATACATGTGTTTTTGTTTGGCTTAAATACCTAATTGTTTATATGTTCCAGTGGACGGTTAATTTTTTTTCATTTTCTACATTGAATGCGTTCGCAAAATTCAAATTGTCTACGTGGGCTGGTTGTTATCTGAACACGCAAAACTTATTTGATGTTTACTTAACTCAGACGTTAAGAATCATTTTTTTTTCTTTTCTCTGTTATACTGTGATAAATTGATATTCATATTTGATCATATTTTTTTAGCAGAATACGGCTATTAGCCTGCGTGAAAAAAAAAACTATTGTCTAGAAATTCTGTTTTTAGGAAATTTCCTGCGATAACGCATTACATGCATTAAATAAACTTTCCAGGAAAAAATAAATCAACGTAACATATAATATGCTTGTTGCTAGTTGGTATAATTAATAACAATATAAGTATATTTTAAAACTGCATAAAAATGTTGAATAAATTTCAATGAAATTTTAATGATTGTCAAAATAATTGGCTAACATAATCTCCACAGCTATTTCAGCGTCTTATTAAAATTCGTTAGTACACTTAAAAATAGTATAGGTACTTAAAAGAGAGTTCCTAATTAAAATGAAGGAGGTGAAGGAGGTGAGAGGGGGGGGGGGAGTAAAACGTTTTCGGTAAATGGGAAGGTACTTTTTTGAAGTACATAGTTGGGTTTGGAAATTGCTTAGTAATATGATGTGGTCGTGAACTTAGTGAATTTGATTTCGAACCCCACAGAAACTTGAAATAATTCTATCCCGAACAAATACAAAGGTTTATACGAATTTAGTCGATGAAAATATCTCTCGTTATCTCAAGTTCTATTAAAATAACATCAATAGTATAATAGCAAGTGCCGACCAGTGCTTGAAATTCGACCATAATTTTTTTTTTTATTATTTTTTTTTTATTTTATTTTATTTCCAAAAAAATAATACCATATAAAATAATAAGTTAATATAATTATAAAAGTTTGAACATTATTAATTATATTCTACTATCAAAGATTGAGCGAGCGTAATTTCAAAATTATCTTTCAAAAACAATGACATGGATACAAAAAATTCGAAATGTTGATATATTATGAAAATTTTTTTTTTTTTATTATTAAAGACAAACAATATTACCTAAGCTATTATCAATTTGATCACAGATAAACAAAATAATATACGCGTCTGTGTCAATGTCAAATACAACGAAGTGTGTGTGAGTATCAAATACATCGCATTACTTAGTAATATTTGTAATGTTTTTTTTTATTGATTTAAACTTTTTTTATGCATAATTAAAAAAAATATATATAAGCATTCTCCACTCTTTCTCTATATTGATATAAGTGTGCGAAATTTCATACTCCTCTTTCCACGCAATTTTCGTAAAAATGGTCAAAAGTTTTTGCTTACGTGTTAATATATAGATTATTTTTCAATAGTTTTTTAGTTGATATATTATGTGTTTTTGTTAGTGAACTAAATTTTTGAAATGAGTCCACATTTGGTTCATAAGTCCATGATTTGGTGAGATTTGTTTTAAAATGGTTGTTAACGTGGAACTATTTTTGTTTCAGGTAAGCTGCGCATATTTATATTAACCGGTTCCATTGGATTCATGTGAGTAGGTAATGTATGTATATTGATATTTAAGTTTTTTCGTAAAACGATAAAAAAATAACGTTTTGTTGATCGATTTGAAATAAAACAAATTAAAGCCAGAAGTTACAAAATAAAAACTGCTCCCAGATAATTTCAATAGGTGTTCAATACCGCTGAAACGCTACTTCAGCGAAACTTCATTAATGATTTATGACGGAGCTTCCCAAAAGCTCTTTTAAAATGATTTATGCCCCAACTTTATTCGTCTCGTCACCAACAATCACCACAAACATCACTGGAAGGTTGTTATGTAATTCAAAAGTAATTAAACCACCATTAATATTTTCTATCGCAAATTTTTAATTCAGTACCGTTGAATGAAGGACCCCAAAACAACGTAAATCTTGAATAACAATACGTGGGTACCTATTTTATTTTTGAGAACATATTTCTATCACCTTCAATTGTTTTTAATTCAATTAATTGTTCTTGTGAAAAATCTTATGTACCTATAAAGATTCCTTTGCGCAGGAATAAAATTCAAACGGGCCAATATTACCACCACTAAGGCTGAGCTCCCGATCCGTATAGGTATGACAAGTGATGCCTTTAACAACATGTCCAAAATATGTAAGGCATCGGCGTTTAGTGTCTAGACGAAATGTACCTAAACTGATGTGTGTGTTGCCCGCTCTCCTATATGGCTGTGTGTCCTGGCACCTAACCAAAGCCCAGACACAAAAAGTCTCCACATTTGAAATGAAGTGTTTCGGGAGAATTTTGAGTATAAGATTTTACCACCGAATCACGAACGACGCTATACGCCGGCGCACCTAGCATAGACCTATCACTTCTGTCATTATGGAGAGGAAATGGACTAGGTTGGGAGATGTGTTAATAAGTATGCCGAATGACAGTTGGCCGAGGAGAGCGTTGTTCTTCCTCCCATCGGGGTCCCGAAGACGAAGAAGACCCTCTCATACCGTGTTCCGTTTCTTTAAAGTAGAGCTGAGGGATTTGGACATGGTGTGGGGGGAAATCATTAAAGCTGCGCAAGATAGGTTGCTCTGGAGACTCATGTTGCTTCCCTTTGCCCCAGATTGGGGTCACACAAGGAGTTTTGATTGATTTATTAATTGATTCAAATATTTTAATCCTCTGGAAATTATTAAAAAACAAATTAAAATTGAAAATATTATATTGGGTCTAATAAACAAAGTTTATTACTTAAGTACACAATTTATAAGTTCCTTCTCAAAATTGAGTTTTTTTTAAACCAATGCAAATTTTCATTCCAATAAAAAAAACCGTTACAACCCAATTTACTCTATAGCGAGTTTTTATCTTTTTGTTACAGCACTTAAAACATTATCGTAAATTGGTTAGTTATTTTTTTATATATTTACGATCCCTTTATTTCATAAAAAAAACCCTCACTTAAACACTCGCCCGCGTGGAGGATTACTTCAGAAATGAATAGCCTTCATTCAATATCTTTGAGAACGCTCCCTTACACAAGATACAGTTAGTGCCGGTATTTTTGTGGAAAATATTATGCCATGTTTTAGGTAATTTTACAGCACATTATAAAATTTTAAATTAAAATTGAGAGGATAGAATTTTTCTATAGTCGTTAAAATAATAAATATGGATATTTTTCAAACAAAATTTTCTGTACAATAATTTGAAAATCTGAAGAAAATCATTCAAAATTATGACTTTTTCTTGCTTGTGCATGTAAAGACGTTTTCGGAGAGATAATTATACAAATAAATACATTGTTGAACAGTAGCTGTAGCAAACGACACATTTTTTATCATCAGTTAAGACTATGTAGCTCACAAATCATTCTTTATGGGTGGAATGACTAATAAAAAAAAAACAAAAGACTATAATTATAGGCGCATACAAACAACCTTTAAACGATCGATTATTTATTCTTTTATAAGCTTCTGCAAGGTTGAGGCAAAATACTTGCACCGAGTTCGCTACCGTATAATGATAGGCTGTTTCAATCTTGTTCCCTTGACTCTTCTAGCATGAAATCGAAATCTGCCCAATACGTGTAGGTATTTCAATTTCAAAAAGGCTAAGTAAGTTAAGACATACATACATACATACTAATACATACATTCTCCCTTTAAGTCCCCCAGCACACCGCTAGCCAGCCCGGAGGAGACAAATCAGCAGCAAACCCAACCCGCACAAAACCAGCCCTCTAGTTCGATCGAAGCAATCAAACCAAAAAGCCGATCCCACACAAATCAAGCCCGCCGCAGATACCCCCCCCCCAAACCAACCCGCAATGCAGGAGGCCTAAACCCCGCTTAGGGGCATAGGGAGGCACCAAGAGCTCTCCATTGCGCTCAAAGGCGTCCGAGGCTTATGGTGCCTTTTCTGACCGGTTGAGGTTTAAGGACGTGAGGTGGTCAACCTCACGGTCCCGATCTGATTTTTCGATTTCCTGCCTCTTACAGGATGCTCGGAAAACCAGCAAAAAGAGCAGAGGTGCTATTCTTAGCCGGCAACCCCACAGCTAACTAATACATGAATCTTTTAATCGCTCGACTATTTATTGGTAAAAACTTATGATATGGTTTGGACGCAGATTATTCTTAATTATACAGGTTTTATTCAACACGATGCAAAATGAGGGTAAGGTATGATGAACAATGAGGAGATTATCACCGAAATGATCTCTGAAATTTCGTCTAACTGCTACACAAAAATCTATACAATAATCAAAATCTCCGTATAAAAGGGAAAAAAAATTCAAAATAAAACAAATATGAAGGAGGTCTACTATTAAAAATTGCATAAAAATAACAACCCATATTTTAAAACTGTAGATTAATGGCTTATGGTAGGTATTGTAAATGTTCCACTCCCGGTTAAAATTATAATTAATGATCTTCTCTTCAGATATAAAAACTTCCGTAAAACGGTGCGTTTTAAACAAAAATGAAGGCTCGAGAATAACAACATATATGACGTAGACTGCCACAAGCTCATAATAATGATGCGTGATGTATATTTTAAACTGTTATAGAAAGTAGTTTGTTCATTATCTTTCCTCTGTTTATTCAATCTGAAATAGAAAAATGAAATTAAAAACACCAAAACTCTGATTTTAAAATCTTGATGTATCTTCTGTTTTGGAAAAATTAATGAACATTTTTGACACAAACATTGCTATCAAAAAAATTTGGGTAAATTACTCCAGTCCATTCACTAGACTAGACCACTCCAATATTCAGCATTTGCCACTGCCACAGCATTGTCATATCTCGGTGAGATGTTCGTCAATTTGCGTCTCGCCGCAACTACAGGAGACATCCTCTTCCACACAAACATGTTCATGTTTTTTCTTACATCTCACTAGACCCTTCTTACATACGTGTCACTACACCAACTCGTAATATACTGATTTCCTCCAAGTAGGGTAAGGTAGTTGGTGTCCCGGTCCTAAGCTTTCCAAGAGTTTTATCTGACTTCCATTATATTGTGTGTCTTTCCACGCCTTATCCGGTGGTCATTTTAAATGAGACGTTGTTCCAAAGAAACTTTTCTGGATTTAATAAGTCTTGCTGTCGGTGGCATGTGGCCAAACAGAGAGTGTCTCGGATCCGTCTCCATTTTTTCAAGTTTCTTTTCTGAATTAAAAGACACCCGTTAAATATGTAGTTTCAAAATGTAGTATCTTAGTATAAAACCTTAAATATTTACCATCAAGTTTGATTCACAAGAGCGAACAAAATAAAGGCATCTTTTTGCCTCAAGTGGAGATAATAATGGAAGAAGATGCATGAATAAATTTATTCTTCTTCTTAGCCCTCGTTTTTGTTCCATTATTTGGGGTCGGCTTTCCTAATCATTCTTCTTCATGAATCTCTATTAACGGCAGCTCTAATTCCACTTTCCTTTCTTTGAAGTCTCTCATGATGCTCGACCACCATGTGATGGGTGCTCTGCCTAGTCTCATGACTGGAATTTTGATGCCCATAGCTCTGAAAATAAATGATTATAATTAATAGATATTATTATAAATACTTGTATGAAAGTTCTTTCACGAAGTTTAACAGCTTCTTGAAAATTGTTTATCCTGTTTTTTTTTCTGATTTTATATTCGAACACAACGGTATAAGAAGAACATGGATGTTCTTTTTTTTTTTATTAAAAATCGATAGTTTAACACTTTATGTAGGTTTCGACTTACCTGGAAGTTTCCAAGAAATTTTGTTCCAATATCTCTAGGCTGAATTCATAAAGTTCATTTTTTACAAAGGAATAAAGAGGACCTACTGTGTAAAATGTGTATAAGAAAAGAAACAAATATGATGGGGTGGTGATGTTAACTTTTATTCTCCTCTAAAGTTTGATTTGAGATCAATTTAGAAAAGTTTTCATTCAGTCTGAACATTGTTTTTTTTTCATTTATGATCATTTTTGTTGCATCGTTAGTAATTTCAACTGATATCTATATTTTTTTCAAAAATGAAAAAAAAAACATTGTTTTATTTTACGTAGCGTTATTAAAATAAATGATATTAAACAAATACATTCATTTTTAGCTGGATTTCAACCCACTTAAACTACGCTTAATCCATGAATATTTTTGAGCAATACCTACTCAATGTATGTATCCTAGTTCTGGCATACTCCATATGGATCACATACAAGCAATGAAGTATTAGGTATAAAGTGCTGTTCAAAGCCTAGAACTAACAATACACAACTCGTGTTATTAAAAAAAAAAAAAAAATAAAGCTTTATTGTGTAATAAAAAACAATTTTTATAAAAACATTTAAAGATTCAAAGAGCAGGACTTATCCCGAAGGATATCTTCCAGCCAACCCAAGTTATACCAAAAAATAGTTATGTGGCAAACAAAAAAACTGACTTCCATTATCTATCTGTGTGAGTGTGTACGTGCAAACTCAAGCGAAACTTTTCGATAAACTGCTTTCACACAAAAATAGAAGAAAAACATATAATACACAAATATTTTCGATCTATATCACCCGAAATGAAAAATTTGGCTGGACCTCGAATTTTTGAATTACAGGTTTATGTTGTGTTTCAGAAATTTATTTCTTTTTTTATGGAATTGCTGACATTTCTAGCACTGGATGTATTATTGATAAAGTGATATACTTTAGAGAAAAATCCAAACAGAATAAAATATTGCGGCCCAGTTCACACAAATTCCGGTCTATGTTAAATAATACAATATTCGAGTAAAGAATTAAGTGTAGTGTGTTTTGTATTCACAACACATTTTCAGACCTTTCGATAAGGTCTCATTCAATGAAATCGGGTATTCAAAAATTACCCTTTGAAAATAAAAAAAAAATCGTCTTTACACATCAAATAATATGACTCATGTGCTGTGCAGTCAAAATCACACTCAGTTTCGTTAAATTTGCACTAAAGCCTAATACCGTGTAGGTACACTTTAAAATATAAAACATGAGTCATGAAAAAAGGGATTTTCGAATGATTGATCATATTATATGGCCCATGGATATGTTTATTGCTCATGTTCCATTACAATACCGACAAGGTTTTTTTTTTGCTTCCAACACATGAATTGAATTTTGCGTAATACGTTATTTTGCAAATAAGGTTAGGTATTTTTCTGAATGGGCATTCACTATTTTTTTTTGGGAATGCAAAAACTAATTGAAAAACACAGCAATATCGAAACAATACAAATCATCGATAGTGATCTTGACTGAAATAAAGAATTTAACAGATCGTATTCTCAGCAATAAATTACAACATTTCCATAAAGACTGGTTGAGTCTTGCTGGAACATGGCCAAAACGCCAAGTTTATATCTTTCACGTTCGTTTCTTTGACCAAATAGTATCAATTCTGTAAAAAAACCTCACTTTGCGTTGAGAAATGTTTATTGTTTACGTGGCACCACATATAATTCAAACAAATTATTGAATAGTTGGTTTTTAGTTTATTGATTTGAGGAATGTCGCATTTAATGTTGTCCCATTTCGGAGTCAAAATATTTTTAGATTGTTTATTGTTTATTGTATCTTATCATCCTTAGGTCCATTCGGACACTTGGAATCGTCATTTGAACATTATTTTTCAATTTAAAAAAATAGGTAGACAATAAGACAAAAAAGAAACAGCACAGGCATAGAAAAATATAAATGGAAAAAAAAATTAATAGTTTTTACAGAGGCAGAGAACAATCGAAAGAACATCATACAAATAGCAATGCTGGTTGCAGTGTAAAGAGCTACGACCAGCATTTTGTCAGGTAGTCTATAATATACAAAAAAAAATATCACAATTATTTAGGAAATGCAACTCTCATGATTAATTATCAATGTAATCGAACGCTGGGCAAGATGCATAAGTTTCTGATCAGCACTGAAGCTTCCCTAAAGACTTTTGAAAAAGTTACCAATTTTGCCTTTCCAGTTCATGCATATTAGACTCGTAAAAAAGTTCTAACTTTTTTAATTTAAAAATGTCAAAACACGTTGTTTACTTGTTCTTATTTATAATGAACGAGACTTCGCAGTGAATTCGAATTAACCGCGCCACCAATTATCTTTATCTTAATCCAATGTTAGTGTAGTGTATGAAATGTCAAAAGTGGATTATTGAGTGTTATTGATAGGTTGGGTATTTTAAAAATTAAACAAAATAGGAGTATTTTAAAAAGGAACATAATGCAGCTCCATCAACGACCGCAGTGTTCCTCAATCTCAGGCTGTGTTGATTTTCATCAAGAAGATGCTTAATAAGATGTTTTGACCATTAAATGCTCGTAAATCTTTAAATCCCCATTAAGTACGCCCATTTCAATACAACATATTAATATTGAATTTTGAATATTTGTATTTACAATTTATTACTTTGTGGTGATTGTCAAAAGAATTGCCTAAACAGAGTAAAATCACTGTAAAGGTATAAATAATTATAAATTTATTCAACGATTTGTTGAAGTTATGAAAACAAATAAACACAGAAGAAATGATGAAGACTGTCTGCGACTCATATTGAAAAAAGACTGCCTGTATCACGTAACTTTATCTCAATTTCACTATTCAATAAGTACGAAAAAAAAGATTAATGATTATTATAAAAAGAACCCATAACTTCTATTGAATTATTTATTTAAAGCTGGCCTTTTACGCTGGCGTACCCAGCGAGGGCCCATCACCTCTACCATTGTGGAGAGAAGATAGACTTGGCTGGGGCATGTGTTAAGGATGCCGAATGACAGTTGGCCAAGAAGAGCGTTGTTCTTCCATCAGGGTCCCGAAGACGGAGAAGATCCTCTCACACTGTATTCCGCTCTATCGAAGCAGAGCTGAGAGATTTGGACATGGTGTGGGAGGAGGTCATAAACATTGCGCAATATCGAGCGCAATGGAGAACTCTTGGGGTGTAAAAGGGAATATGTATGTATGGCCTTTTAAAATTTTCTCTTTTCTCTAATGACTTATCAATTAAGGTTACTGTTTTACAGACCTTCGTGTACGGAATGTCAAATTTCAAAAATGGACAACTTAATATTTTTATTTAAATGTTGATGAAATATGGATTGCAAGATTCGAATCACATATTTTGTTTTGTTCCATTTAAAAATCGAACATTAGTAATGAATTGTTAGAGTTATTAGTTGTTATTTTTTCTTTTCGAATCACATTTATTTATATTTCAAATCAATCAAAGTACAATTTACTACTAATTCATGCATTATTATTGCATGAGTAGGTAATTTTGTTTTCAAAATATGGCTTTCTTTTTTTTATACCCCTATGCACTCGTCGTCGAGTGATTTGGGCGGATGGCTATCTTGTGTTTATTGAAATGTTACTATAAAGATCCTAAAAAAAAATTAAGAGCTTTACATTAATATTAGTTTAAACATATAAGTAAATGCAGTAAACTTTATTTGAAAACGCTCTTAGAAATATTTCCCGTTTCTGACAGAATAATATCTGATGTATATATTTTCAGCACGATACTTCCACATAGAATGGCCATGTAGATAAGTGGATATTTTTAAGTAGGTAACTGAAAACATTTTTTTAAATATAATCATTTGGTAAAAATATGCCGCTTTTAAAATTCAAACTTTTTTAAGTTCATAAATCATTTTAACGAAGACGTCTTCATACATTAATTACAGAATCAATTAAGTGAAAAATTCCAAGATATTTTATTTGGAATTTCCTCGAGGATTTTTTCTCCCTTCTGATCCGTTTTAATTTGTCGATGATATCATCTAATACTTAACTACTCTGGGGGAATAATACTGGTTCTATCGCAACCGAAAAGAAATTGCGTCCCTTTTAATTTTCTTATACGTTTTTTTTTCGTCTAACGTTAAAGGAATTCGAAGGCTCTTTCTTCCCAAGACCTTGAAGCTCTTTCGATTCACTATGGTTTAATTTGGTATTGTTATATCAGACCATTCATTATTTTTCTTTGAATTGGTTTTAGTAGTACCGTGTTTACAAGCTTTTAATTTTCAGAAAGCCACCCTCATACTCATGTTAGAGATTTCTTTTTCATGAAATCATTCGAAAATCTCCTTACTACAGTATTCTGGGACTCGAAAGAGTTTTTGATTATCAAATTTACCAAAATAGGCCAAAGTATAATCGAGGCAGCTTACGCAAGCAAACGAGGAAAATAAATCGAGGAAAAGTGACCGCCAATGTATTGCTCCTCGACAACAATGCGCCGATTTACTTGGCGCGCATATCAAAGGCTGCTATTCGATAGTATGGTTTCCAAAATATCAATCAACTACCACAAAGCCTAGCCCTAATACCTACCGACAATTTTTGTTTCCGAAGCCGAGAAAAAAAACATAAGTGGAAATGCATTAAAGATATGAAGAGGTCAAAAGCCATAATTTTTTCAGAGCACAATTAAAATATTTTTTGTAGGCTCTTGAAAATATAAATTGGCGTTTTAAAAGATGCATTGAGGTTGAAAAAGACTATATCCATGGAGTAGCACATTTTTTTAAACCTTTTTCTTCGTATCCATACCGAGAATATTTTGAACTCATATTATTAAGAAACGATTTTGAACTATAATTCAGACCACAAATGAACAACAATTTTCTCATTCCAAAGAAAAGGTGTTTATAGAATATCTCTATGTTCATTCAGGAATTCTGCTGATGTTATTTTCGTAGGTATTCAATGGGCAGATATGAATGTACGTTTAAGGAATCCAGACCCGTCCCATGGAACAGTGTTTCAGGAATGATCTGACGGTGGGAAATGTTCTACGTTTGTGGCTGGAAATAGTCATATTTCCAGATAATGTCAACCTTGGAATATTATTTATTGCTTACATAGGTGCTTCATACAATCCTTATCTTTCTGCTTTTGTCGTGTAATGCTCGTGTTTCATTGATATCGGAATTGATAGAATAATATTTTTGTGTTGTTGAAAATGTATAAGATTTCTACATTAAATATGCTTTAAAACTAAAAATGCTGTATTTTTGGATACAATTGAACATATCAGTGATGAATGATACACATTGTATCAAAAATTATACGAGATTATTTATAATCATTAAATATACTTTGTTTAAAATGAGAAATTCCAAAGCCATCTTCGTTAATAAACTTTTTTTTAAAAGGTACGAAAAAAAATTATTCAGTGGATTCCCGGGCAGCTGTTGCGAGAACAGATACAGATACACATGAAATTTTCCAAATTTTCCTAAAATAAACAACTATTCTTTGGGTTGGTTATCTATACTTTATAGAAATTGCCTAAAGGTACCTACATAAATAAATTAATTAACACTTCTCTATACAAAGGTGTTAGTATGGCCGGCGGAACCAATTGCAAGAAGCATTTTTTTCCAATCTGAGACAGGCCATCCCCGGGTAGAAATTTCAAGTAGAAAATACAAACCCGACTGGAAATCGAACCGGGATCTCTTTACCAGAAGTTTGCCCATAATACCATATAAAAACCACCCTTAGTAAACTTAGATGCAGATCTTTGCTGCAAACCAATCCGTAGGATTGAGTCCGCAGAAGAAGGTTAAGGATAAGGTCGCGTGTTTTTAAGGGTTATTCTTTTAGTGAACGCAATTCCAAAATAAACTTTAATCTTTAAGGAGCTCTTTCGAGAGGTCGAATTCCATTACGTTGCTTTAAAGAACTGAATGTTCTCGATATTCTGAGTATGTGTTTGCTTCTGGCGACGTAAATTTAATGTATGAGGTCTTACAAACATAATACATTTGGTATAATTCAATATTAATAATCCTACAGATAGGAAGGTATAAGTTTTAAATTATGCATCCACCATTACATAATCTTGAAGAATCCCAAAGCTCCAAATGCGGCTTCATCTTAAGGAGAGTGTATCGCAACCTCAAGTAATGCACTCCAGTTCCCAAGAACAAGAGACTCCCACCGGAAGGAGTAAGATCATAACCTTATGTACATCTATCAGAATATTTTGTATATACCTACCTTAACATGGATTAAGTGGAACCTTAACGTAAGATGAAGAACGACCTTTTACCTGGTAGGTAATAATGTGGAAAAAAAATTTACTTGTGTTTATATAAAACCAACAGCATTTATTTGTGTAACGAAATTCGGGTGTTTGCAGTTGGGTGAGTTTTACGCCAAATATCTTAATCTTATATAGGTGACTCGGTAAGCATATAATCACTTACTTCTTTAAGCCTATCTTTCCTGCTTCATTTTCAATTTTTTTTCGCAATCTTTGCAGATGTCCCAATCGCCGCTAAAGCTTCCCTGATCTTTCTTGACTACTTTGAAACCAAATATACTAAATTGGACAAGTCCTTCTAGAGATTTAGTAGAACAAACGAACAACGATCCATTTTTATGCTCGAAAAATTCCTTCAAAATACTATGTACCAATATTGTCAATGGATGTCAGATAAACAATAATTTTGTTGTTATAAAACTTTTCATATAGATGGCGTTGGGCTCGCAAGAAACCCGTTCCATACAATATTATATTTTATATTGTTTCTTATGCATTTTCAACTTTTCGATAGTTATTCTGTTATCCGGAGCGGAGAAAAATCCAGTAAATCAAACATCGGAAGAATCTGATCAGCCGATCTCGAGTTATGAGTGTTCGCACTAACCCGACTTTCTTTTATATTAGAGATTTCTTGACATTTGCACTTCTTGCCAATAACCTTGGTAACAAATTTGGTGGTGCTTGAATAATAATTATATTTTAATTTTATTATAGTTTTTGCTTATTTTTTTTATTTGCCGATTAAAGTGGAACATCGATAATAATGTATTATTTAACAGTGATAGTATGTATTAATAATTGATAGCACTCCCCGATACAGGCTATTAGCTAGTGGGGACGCTTATTTGAATATTTCCGTTTTTTTTTGTTTTGTTGAGTCTGTTTCAACTGAAATATCCGTATTGTCCTGTTTTTTTTATGAATAAACTAATATTATTAAGGTAGACTCCCACGCTATGGCGATAACGCCATATTTTTAAGCTACATAGATATTGTAATATGTTAGAATACACTTATAAGGTGCACTTGATGACTGTCAGCACAACATAACCTAGTCACACGCTATGATCATAGAAAATTGCCAAATATATATGGCGATACTGCCATAGCGTGGGAGCGTAGGTACCTTAATAATATGACGTTGCGCATCGTGTGATTTTTCTTCGTAATGAATTTACAAATAATTTCTTCGGGAGCCGTGACTTCAAAATAGAAAGCCTTCTACAAGAAATAGGTAACAAACGCAAAAAATAGTTTTTTTTTAATCCGATAGATTTAGTTTCTGAGTGTTAAAAAAACTTAGATGTTATTTGATAGAGGAAAATATATTCTGACCCACCCTATTTTAATTTTTTTTCCTTTTGATGCCAGAATTCTTATTATTATTAAGAAGTGCCTAACGACCCCGTTTCGACCAAAATATTTCCACGTTCCGTACGGAATCTCTAAATGGGTTTACATTACCGGTGGGTATCTGGGCGTAGTATGAAACTGATCGAAATTGTCGCAGAGGTCAATAGATATAATACTTACATACTATTACACAATATGGTATGTTTCAAAATACATAGTTTAGGATTTTCATAAAATCATAATTTCGATATTACCTATATTCAAATGAACTGATTTTATCATAATTGAAAGAGATTGCCTCTAAGAATTTTGGTTTGTTAAACATAAAATAAAAAAACCTGGGCCCCGTTCCACCATCATACTTTACACATTGCAATATTGCATTATGCGAAAATCGCCTACCGCGAAACAATCTTGTTCCATGAAAAAAAATATTCGCTTGGCGGCGTCTAGATTATTTGAAAACTCTTTTCAATTGTACATTGGTATCTAGGGTGGTGCGTGTTGAAACACAACGCAAATTTGAGACCTCAAAATAGTTCTGTTTTTTTTTCAATAGATTCGCAAAGTCGTAATATTTTTTAATGAGTAGTGTCTATGGTGAAACAAAACTGTTGCTAACTAACTTTGCAGTTTTTCAAATTATAACAAAAACGATGCTATAATAATTTGAAAAACTGCAAAGTTGCGAGGTATGATGGTGGAACGGGGTCCTGTTTATCATTATCAGCTCTCTGGAGTTCACTGTTGGATCAGGACGTCTTCAACTCTGCTTTCTCCCCCCCCCCCCCTCCATCAAAGTCTTCTGGGCTCTTTTTATACGTACTCCTTCCATATTATTGGTTGTCTGCATCTTCAATATTCTTTCTATTTCAAACTGCTTTCTGCCGCTGGTCTACCGATCATCATCATAACGAAAAAAAACGAAAGAAGATCCACTCCTTTGTCTTTTTTTACAACATAAATGGCTTGGTCTAGCATTTTTTTTAGACTAGAAGATTTTTTCTACTTTGAATTATAATATGTGCTACGTTGTGCTATTCATCACAAGTTAGGTCTATGAAAACAAAGCAGTTTTTCACCCATGCAACATGCAACGTAATGTTCTGTCTTGAATAAAAATCACCGCAATTTTAATTTAAAAAAATCTGAGATATCTTTTTCAGTTACTAAAAGTTTGTTAGTTGGTATCCTGCTTGTTATAACAATAATTTAAGAATCAATACGAGTGCATAATAATAATTCAACCTAGTTCTTCGTGATACTAATTTTCCATTTTATTTAGTAAAAATAATTACAAAATGTTATCACAATGAAGCTGCAAATTTTCTCGGCTTGTAACTTTTTAACTTCTGAGTGGAAAATGATAACGACAAAGCATTGTCTCGCGTGAGCGGCCTTTGTAATATTTATGAAGAAGAATTTATTCTGAAACAATGACTTGCAACTATTCAAATCTCTGGCAGATAAGCCGAAATATAATCAAGCAAAGTCTATACAAGGGTTGTTGTATTATCCGAAAGTACACAGGGACCAGTGAGTTGTGAATAATCTACTCGGACCAGAAAAATGAATATCATTTATTTTATTACTGAGTAGCGCTTGTATTATTTTAACATTAATCGGCATGCTTTTCGCTTCTGTATGACCCCAAATCATTCAGTTGAAAATGTACAATTCTTGCTAGGGTGAAAACGTTTTTGAATTTTTATGAAAATCATCTTTGGTGGTGATTGATGAGCATATAAACCCCAAAAAATATATAGACAGGAAACGAACATTATCTTTTAACACCAATATACCAAATAGGTATTCTTTTTTTCTTTGCGATTTAATATTTAATATAACAAAAAACTTCATACCTTTAAGTCAGAAACAAAATTGTAGAAGTTAAGTTAAGACGGATGCCAGTCCATTCCCTTACATTTCGCAGCCAGGACATTTTGTCTCCTGCTAGGCCCTCGGCGTTCTTCTATTTTTCCCTTCGGTGAAGAAGGTGGTACATTTCTCATCGCAACAAATAGCAAATATATGATATTTTCCGGACCTTGATAATAACTGATAACAGCTCTCTGTTAACCCTAGCTCGCCTCAGGGCTTCTGTATTGGTTACCATATCTCTCCAGGGAATTCTGAGCATTTGATGATGGAGCCACATTTCAAATACTTCCAGTCTGTTGACTTTCAAAGTTTCAATTCCTGGCTGCGCAATGTCAGGGAGTGGACCGGCACCCGATCTGTGGTGGAGCTGTTCCGAGCAGCGCAGGACAGGGACAAGTTCGCCGAAGTGATCGCCAACGTTGGGGGGACCCGACAGGGCACGTAGAAAAGAAGAAGTTAAGACGCCATGTTCAGATAGTTCTGCCTGCGTGAAGGTGCATCAACAGTGACCTTTTACCGGCATTTTCTTACGAAGGGCGTGAAACCAATCAGTAATAGTTACCTGCAGGATGCCGCCAATGTATTTTCTATTCATTATTGGCATCACCTATTCATGCCAACATAAAAGTTAATTCATGTATTATTTCTTGATGAATAATAGTACAATAAATAGTTTTGAAAATATGCAAGGAATCCGGGAGTGTTCCCGTTAGCAAACATTACAGATTAAACATGAAAGACACAGTTAAAAGCTCTGTTGGGAAAAGCAAAACTGTGCAAAAGACAAAATACAAAAAACATCAAAGTTCATCTTGATACTGCGTTAAAATAGGCTGCTGTAAAGAATGTGGAATAAATTATTACCTTCAAACCGTTTGAAGTATATTATTGTTATACCGGCACTCTCTAAGTTGAAATGAAGTTCGTCTTATCCTCCCACCTGTGTTCAAAGTTTCTGATTCTCAGGCGTCCTGGGGAATTGATGCCTTCGGAACTTTACTACACTTAAGAGACATCCTATACCTGACCATATCCTTTAACCAAATGACGTGTTACGCCTACCAATTCCCAACATGCTCTAACCTGTCTTTGGACAGCGATACTTTATATTCATACCTTTCACAAAATAAACTCCCAAGATGAGAAACGCCTACCTAAATTCAAACAGAATTCTAACAAATTGGATTTGTCAGCGTTTTGAAGCGAAGTTTGGACCAATTTTTCCGCTCTTTCGTCTGTAAATTTTTCAAATTACACTCACTAAATTTACATACCTTTTGCTACTTTTAAAACATATTATCAATAGTTCATATTGCTACGTTGTGGTTCTGGAAGCTAGATAGGTAGAAGGTAATGAATTGGACTACCCAATTATTCAGTCCTCGTTTTTGCTTTGATCTGATTTTTTTACGAATACGAATATCTAGGGTCCCTAATAAAATATTTAATTCTTCTTCTACAATGGCGCTACAGCCCAAATTGATCCTTGGCTCCTCCAAATTTCGCCTTATTTTCTATCGACCGATGTTGTCTTACAGCAACTCCTCCGCATCCTTGCCAGCCTCATCCTCCTATCCAAGCCATGATCTTCCCACCTTTCTTCTTCCCCCTGGTTGTCACGTGAGAATTTTCTTTGGAGCCCGAAACCTTGGCATCCTCTGCACATGTCCAGCCCATCTCAATCTTTGCAGTCTTATGTGTGTTAAGATCTTAGGGGCCTGGTAGATTCTTTATAATTCGTCTTGTGGCGTAGGTATGCGCAATTCTTTGCCACAAATATTTTATTACATACTAAAAATGATATTGGATTCTTAAGCGATATGCCTGTTACAAAAGTCGTCATGAAATGATTAAAACAATGTTGAAACGCAAACTTTAAAGGCTCTCAAATAGTCCATCAGTCCAAAATCTAATTATCTGATTCAATCAGTCATGGTTTAAAATGTAAACACTTCTGGGTCCAATATATTTTAAGTGATTTTTAATCAAAGTTATGCATAGTGGCGCTACTGTCTACACAGATATTATTATTATGTACTGGGATAGAATAAACAATCAAGATATTATAAGGTTAAACAAAGTTGGTTTGAAAATGTCAAGGGCTTATCAAGGAACGAAACATCTTTGTAAAATGTTTTCGCATCTTTCGTTTCATAAATATTTACGTCTCACCTGAGTCTAAAATTAGACGGAGGAGATCGTGATTATATCAATCCACATTCTATGATAAAATCTACATAATAATTCAGAAATGTTTGTTTTTTTATTTGCCTTTGACAATACTTTTACCTTGTATGTGAACATCACGCTCAAAATGCTACGTCAGATATTAATATGCCCAGAGCCGTACAAAATGCTGGAGAAGGTTCTTAAATACAATTTGCTGCATTAACTTTAATATATTTAGAGCTATTTAAAAAACTCTATTTTTTAGGATCTTCATACAAATTTCTCAAAAAGACAATAATTCAGAAATGTTTGTTTTTTTATTTGCCTTTGACAATACTTTTACCTTATCACGCTCAAAATCACGCTCAAAATACAAATACTACGTAAGATATTAATATGCCCAGAACCGTACAAAATGCTGGAGAAGGTTCTTAAATACAATTTGCTGCATTAACTTTAATATATTTAGAGCTATTTAAAAAACTCTATTTTTTTAGGATCTTCATACAAATTTCTCAAAAAGACAGTAAGTCATCTTTTGGAAACAAAATTACTCATGTAAACTATGAATGGAATCTTGGTATTACGGTATGAAAATGTAATAAAATAATTGTAGATTGATTTGTTATAGGTACATATTATAAATGTTATGCAAATCTTATTATTCTCAATAAATAAAGATTTAATGAAAAAATTTGCAGTTTGATTTTGAAGTTTGACAGGTACAAATCACCCTCTATGGGTGGAATGCCTAATTATGTAATTATCAAAGTAGGGAATGTAGCTAAGATTCACACCACAGAGCTCTCTATGAAAACTTGCAAATTATATCGGTATAGGTTCGTATAATATTATGAGGTCGGTAAAACAAAAATTGTAAAAGTGTCATTCTTCTTTTTCTGTGCTTATGTCAGTTATAGAGGTCTGTTAAGCAATGGGAAGCTAGACTAGAACCTGTTTAATTACCTACCGATCAAGCCTGACAATCGGAATCAAAAACGTAAAGCAAGACGGGTATAAGCTAGTGATATAATAATATCATAACATTCACACAAAATAAACAGTTTTCCAAACATAAATATTAATTAATTTGCCTACTAGTTGTTTAATATGAACCACACACGAAGGAAAATATTTTACAATAGTAAACTGAAATCATTCATTCATTCATTTCGAAGTGGTTGGTACCCTAGCGGTAAGGACGCCGAAATTCTTACTGTTTCGTACTGGAGGTCGTGGGTTCGACCCCAGGCATGGACTATCTTTATCTTTCACGACACAAGAGCTTTAAGTAGCTTAGTGTGAAAGAGTCAGAGAGCGTATTTGTGTTTACTTTGATTGAGCACGGATTCATTTGAAACAAAAAAAAGATTAAGAAAAATAGTAGTGTAAATTTATCTTAATTTATCTATTTCTCTAAAAATAAATATTATAATAGTGTAACTTTACTGCTATGCTATGATTGTCTTCTAAATAAAGTTAACAATGATGTTTACTTAAAAAAAAGACTCGTAGAAAACATTTATTTTGATAGTGTGTCGCAAGTCTTCCATTGAAATAAGTGTGTACAACTATTTTTTTTTTAAATAATAATGAATCTGGGCTCACCCAAAGTAACACAATTAATTCACTTTCGACTTCTTTCATATTAAGTATGGAAAGCAAATCTTGTGTTGTGAAAGTGGAATTGGCTGGCACGGGGATTTCAAATTTCAACCAACCTTCTGTCACTCTGTGTGAAAGCTGTCGACTGGTACCACTGGGCTACCAACCACTTAATTATATTTTTTGAAAAGTAAAATTTAAAAAAAAAATCAGATTTAAAATGTGAAGGATTGGGGAACCCTTGTTTCATACATACATAATCCTTAGTTGTCTCCATTTTATAGTCTATGGAATAATTGAATGATGTTTTTATTTTTTAACAAAATGATCACTCTTTGTTTGTGAAAATGCTAATAATTGACGGTTTCTTTTATCTCTGTCAGTTATCTGTCAAACGTCAATTATCTTTCAGGTCTTACATAGGTGTAAATTACCCGCTACTAATTTTTGACAAGTACCTATTGGTAAAATTAATTTTTTGCCCATTGTTTTTAATGAAGAGTTTTAGAATCGTATTTGGAATAATTATAAGAAAATTCGATACACGCGATTGATTTATTAGTCGGTATGTCACAGAACAATAGTGGAAACCGCGGCCTTTATTGTGTGAATATGAAATTGAAATTGTTATCGTAGGTACGGTAATAATTATTTGACTCTCTTTTTCAAAAGGAATTTTATCGTTTTTTTCCATATTCATTTCCGTACAATGTTTTTTCTACAAACCCATTTCTGTAAATGACAAATACAAGGATATGATGAAACAATAAATTTGCACAGAATTGAAATTGAAAATGCTGCATAAATTTTTAAACATTCATTATTTCTTTTTATACTACTGTTTTTGAGACTGATTTGTTTTGGATGAAAATAAAAACAATTATATTATTTTAAGCTGTTGTATTAAACATACATACATACACATACATTCTCCCTTTAAGGCACCTCGCACACCGCAAGCCAGCCCGGTGGAGACCAATCCGCAGCAAATCCGACCCGCACGAAACCGACATCCTAGCAATCAAACAAGAAAGCCAGCCCCGGACAAATCAAGCCCGCCGCGAACTACCCCCAAACCAACCAGCAATGCGGGGGCCTAAGCCCCACTTGGGGGCATAGGGAGGCATCAAGAGCTCTCCATTGCGCTTGAAGGCGTCCGAGGCTCATTATGCCTTTTCTGACCAGTTGAGATTTAAGGACGTGAAATGGTCAACGTCATGGTTCCGATCTGACTTTTTGATTTCCTGCCTCTTACAGGATGCTCGAAAAATCAACAAAAAGAGCAGAGGTGCTATTCTTCGCCGGCTTAATTTAATTTTCACAAAAAGGACAATACGATCAATAATAATTGCACATCTTAATGTTTGCTTGAGCGGTTATTGTGTGGGAATGTGAAATAATGAAATCATCAAAAATACAATTTATGCTCCGACGTTAGAATGGCTTATTGTATTGTGATGAAAAAAATATTTATTTCGGGCAACATTCTCTCCTCTGACCAAAATGAAAATGTCATTTTCATGATTTTGAATAAATTTCAGATATCTGATCACCAGTCGAAATAATGTTCTCTTAAAGGGATTGTCACTTTCTTCTTAGTTTTGAAAAAATATTTCTTTTAAGACCTTGATAATAAAAACAAACTTTTTTATAACATGTAAATAAATTGAATTAGTTGATATATCATTGTTATAAATCAAAAAACGAAGATTTTTTAATTATTTTTGTTCGTAAACCGGTTGACATCTATACTGTTAAATCAAACTTCTTTTTAAGCCACTTCGGGCTTTTTTTCTTACAGGCAATCAATAGGCCTACAAAATGTAAGATAACCAGAGGCGATCAGGACTTGAAAGAAACATCCATCACTAAATTTAATAGGTAGAAAGTACGAAAAGGAATGTTGCTATTGTGTTACGATCATGAAATATTATTTCCAACCGACGCATCTGTTTTATACGATATTTACGGAGCACATTCTGATTCACACAAACTATCAAACAACTGACAGATGCCATACGCTAATACAGCGATGGACAATGTTTAGATATATACAGCGATCGACTCGATTCGATAAAAAATTATATTTGATAGATTATCGAGACGATGATTTTGTAAATTTCGAAAATACGTTCTCTCTTGTCACTAGCATTTTATTTATGTCTCGTTCAGCTTAGAAGTCGTCGCCCTGAAGTGGATGGATAATGTTAAAAATTATTAAAAAAAAAAGAAAACTTAAATCATAAAAAATACAAACCTTGGTTTATTTACCTCCTTGATCTGATGTACCTACTTAGCTCAAAGGTACGTTTTTTAACCGATATCATATTTTCTCTTTTATACGCAAATACCCCATTCAGTTGAATGAAAGATCTGTAAATGCGATATACAGTTCTGTTGTTGTGAACCCGCAGATGCCCATTTAAGGTTTCTGTGTGTTGGAAAAAATAATATGAATAAAGTACGTATCCGAAATAATTGTAACGAAAATATTACAAAATAAAATAATGTACGAAGAAGTAATTTATGAAGAGACATTTCTCGCGATACAAATGAAAAATGTTTATGAAATATTGTGCGAGACTGTAAGGCCCTGTCCTAGGTGGTCGCATGATCGTACGAGAGTGCGATTGCGATGATCGCATGAACGCGGACGCCCTGTTCAAACATATAACATTGTATGAACGTGTCCTAACTGGGCAGACGGACAGACGTAAATTCGATCGCTCCGATGGGTTCCTTGTTTGAAATGATCTCGCGTCGCTTGTATAGCTTGTATCGATAATTAATACGGCACCTACCTACTTGCCAAAAGTTCTTACTTACTAACATTCATATTTGTTTGCGTTGTTAAGGAAAGAGGATGCGCGATCATGCGATGGCAGTTAGGACATACAATTTTTTATCGATTACAAATTTGTTTATACGTTCATCGCAACCGCACGATCGTACGATCATGCGACCAGCTAGGACAGGGCCTAAGAGGCAAACTATTTCGAAAACTGTAACAAAATAGTACCTATAAATAACATTATTACATAATAAATTTAATTTATTTCATTATATTTATGTAACTAAAATGTAATATTTTATTGTTGGCTGGTAAAATATCTATAAGCAATTATGTTATAGCCATTTTATTTTTTATGTAAGATATCTCTAAATCTTAATGCGCTATAAATTTGTAAGAAAGATTCATAAATTTCGGTAACTTTACAGTTTAGCCATTATATTATAATGCGACACAAATAATGTGACGTAGAAACCATAAAAATACAATATTCAACGGAATCAATAGCTAATATTAATTTTATGAATAAAGGTTTTGGTAGCCTAGTGGTTCATTCGCTGACTTTTGTATTGGTGGGTCTCTTTCACAATACAACCTTTACGTTCTGTGAAAGATCTCTAAAGTGGGCATATTTTGTGTTTTTCTTAAAGAGATGTATGTTAATGTATAAGAGTTATTTGTATCCAATAATTAATCTCCATGGATTTATAACAAAATTTGCTCTACATATAAGGAAATAATTTGTAGCGGTCATGTTTCGCATGACGACATCATCCACCAATATCGTTTCTCCATGATGTCGTCATCCGGTATTTTATGTTTTACTTTTCGAGTTCGTCCTTTTTTATGAATCTGGGCTCACCCAAAATGAACAAAAATAAACTTTCGAAACGTTCACAAAAAGCAAAGCTTGTGTTGTGAAAGTGGAAATGATTGGCTCCGGGATTCTAACCCTACAACCTTCAGTAGATTATACGTTCAAAAGCTGTCGACTTAAACCAATGGTCTACCAGCCACCTTCAAACTTCAACTTGTTGTTAACATCTACGATTTTTTAGTTCTGGCTTTTGTTGACCATAATATTTTACACATACAAACATACGTGCAATTCGCTGATCTCTTTCACATAAGAAATGTTTAAAATTATTTTCACCATATAAACTACTATTTTACGTGTGCGAGGTATCATTTTGAAGTGTCAATGCGGTGACGAAGACCGCCTTCTCGTTGCCAAGATAAGGACTAAAGCTTTTATCTTTTCTGATCACGAGGCGACTGCTGAATAAAATATAATGAACTCTATAACTTGTATTATGTTGCTTCCTTTTGTTAAAATATCCGTCCAAGCCGTCTGAAAATTTGACATCCGTACTAATTATCGGCTGCACCATAAAGATATGGTGTAGAGTTTACCGAATAAGATGTTATGTAGGCTGCTCCGCTTCAAACCTAGATATAAATGGAGATTTTTTTTTTTTTTATTATTACGGCAACTCACCCTATAAGAGTGATATGTGCCTAAATACAGATTTATAATAGATTACAATAGTATAATATTATATATCAATACATTTTACACAACTAAAGATACCTTATTATACATAGGTGGTGTTTTTAACATATAGAATTCTTTTTTGTTTAAACCTAATGTGTGACGATATACTATAATAATTACAATAATAAATAAAATAAAATATAAATATAACAAAGTAAGATTCATACAATTAAAAGTTTCTCTCGTTCAACTGGATGCACCTCATTATTGCGGCGTTAATTTTGTCACAACCCTGGGCGAGTAAGAAACTTATGGACAGTGGGTAGGTAAGTGTTATTTGTTTAATGTTGAGTAGGAAAATTTCGGAGTCAAAAAATGGGCATGAGAAAAACACATGGTCTAATGTCTCTTCCTCTGCTCCACATTTACATTCAGGAGAATCAAGGACGTTAATTTTGTTAAGGTGAGAATTTACTATACAGTGCCCGGATCTTATTCTAAAAATTGAGGAAACAGTGAATTTAGAAAAAGGTTTCTTATTGTACCATGGATTTTTTGGAATGTTTGGCTGAATGTTCTTGTAGTGAAGTCCCTTAGTGGACTTCGACCACAATTCATTCCATTCATTTCTAATACTTTCGAATATGTTTGTAAAATAGTCAGTAACTGGTTTGTTGATATGTTCGGTATATTTGTTATTCGATTCATTTATAGCAGCCCTTGCCAGGCCGTCGACATATTCATTGCCAGTTATTCCCACATGTGACGGGATCCACGCAATTACTATCTCAATGTTCCTTTGTTGGGCAAGGAAGAGTTCTTTGATGATGTCACACAACATATTATTTTGGGGGTCGTTTTTAACGTTAGTAAGTAGCTTTTTGACTAAACTTAGTGAATCTGTAAAGATAATTGCCCGTTGAAATGATGAGGACAAAATTTCTAATAGTGTAAGTCTAAGGGCTATACATTCTGTGGTAAATACCGATGATTGGTCTGTAACTTTGACTTTCCTAGAGATGCCACGCGAAGGAACATACACAGCCGATCCACACTCTCCCTTTTCATTTTTGGATCCATCCGTATATATCCTCACGTGGTGAGGCCATTTTGAGTTTACTATATCAGAAAATTGTTTATTTATTAAAGTTGAATTCATATTGGAGTGCGACCTATCCAAGCCGATTGATTCTACAATATTTGGGATGAACACAGTTGCGTGAAATGGAATTGCAAAGAATGGAACTTGGGGATAACTGGATATATCAATGTTAGATTTAATAAACTGTAGAGATGTTACTAGTAGGGGATAAGGTTTTGCCCTCCATTTAGGCTTTTCTAAGCAACATTTTAGTAAATTTTCAAGTTTGGGAAGTAAGGGATGTGTGCTGAGGACGCAATAAATGGAGATGGATGGATGGATAATGCTTACAATCGATCATCTGTTAAACGAGTGCCCCAAGTAAACATTCAAAGAGGGACTACAAGATTTGCACGGAATTACGCTAGGTACGATTTAGTGGCTTCGGTCTCTGGGGCTCGAATTAATTGGGACCGTAACAAGTAAAAGTCAAAAAGACTTCATAAAAAGCATAAAAAAATACCAACCAATATCACAAAAAAGAGTATAAGCGTATTTTCAAAATAATATAATATTCGCGTGTCTTAGTAAAATAAAATAGCGTTGAGATATTCATTAAAATGAATTTTATATCTCTCAACAGGAAATGGGTCAGATTTATGTCATCCTTAGAAAGAAAGAGGAGGCTTTCAGAGCCACGAGGCTCTACTTCCTATCCTCTTAACTTTTACATAAATAATGTAAAAAGAAACGAAGGACCAACGTCCAGGATGTTAAAAATTACTCTTTGAGATCGAGAGATTACAACATTTTTTGTGTTCATATTTTAATATTTCAGAACATAAGGAATATGTAAGAGCAGAATTGTATATCAACTGTTTCTTGTTCATACTGAAAACTCTTTAAACATCGCGATATACCTTAATTTAAAACACGCGGTGTCGAAAGACACAGAAGCCCTAGTATAAGTTTTCGATGATCGAATATCAAAACGATTATCGAAAGAGTTTCGAAAAAATTTCATACTAAAATGATCGAATGATTCGATCGTTTGATTTAAGAACACTATTTGCACGATAGTAAGCGCTTATTTGCGTGCAATTAGCTTTAGATAAAACTCTTACTAGCCTCACAGGTCTAAATACTTATCTATTTACAATATAAAAGAATGTCGGGTTAGCGCGAACACTCATAACTCGAGATTGGCTGAACAGATTTTTACTCGGTTTATTGGATCCTTCTCCGCTGCGGATAACATCAGAATAAATATTAAAAAAGTTGAAAATGCATAAAAAATAATATAAAATTTAATATTTAAGTTGGTATGGAAAGTATTTCCTGCTACACCAACGCCACCTATGAATAATTCTATAACAACAAAATGTTTGTTTACCTGATAAACATTGACATTAAAAATATTAGTACTTACCTACCTATGCAGATTTTTGATGGAATTTTTTACGAGCTATCCGAAATATTTTTTAAAATTCAAACATATTTTAAACGTCCAAAATCATTCGAGTCCGGGTGGAGGTCTATAGTAAAAAAATATTTTAAACGTAGGTATTTTTGTATAAATTACAAAAATTCGAAATCAATATTCACAGTAAGGACTATACTCACAGGACAACGTCTGTTGGGAAAGCTGGTTTAAAATGTTGTCTTTATTATATTTATGTTCGACATTTTTAGCTCGAAAAGCTAAACTGATTTAGGTATATAGTTATCAAGTTGTGAAAGAGAATCTCATAAAATTTCTTCTTCATTGATGAAAAAAAATCATAATATTGTTTAACGTTTTTGTTTTGTTTATTTTGAATAGCTCATCGTTACCCAATATAATATCATCGTTGCACACAAAATATGAGTCATGTGAAAACTTGCAAACATAACGGAATTAAGTTTAAACAATGTGCAGAATGTGATACAGACAACAGATTACTCAGAATTTAATTCAAAATTATTGGTATATTACAGTCAACTTAGTTGAAATTTGTGCTTAGACTTATTTTACGTGCTCTATAATTTTTACATGAATCTCATTTCGTACGCATTGAAGATTTAACGTAAAACGTATCGAACATTCCGCGTATCGCTATGCCCTTGATAAATCTTAGTTATTTGTATTATTGTAGAATTTTACCGCCACTTCAATCAAATTTTCATCAAAGGTTTACTCGCATTGTATAATGTATAAAGAGCTATCCACATTCTCAATTTGTCTAACATGTCATTTGTGTGACTAAAATGAAACTTTGAACTGAACCAAGCTATCGTAGTGTATCCATACAACATTGTAGAAGTTACCCATATTATAACATTTCATAGGCATGTATTTAACCCGTCATATTCTTTTTGTCTGGTAGGTATAAATCATGCATTCGATTTTAAAGTAAAGTATTTCCCGATCCTGAGATTCAATTATTTATATATAAATAGTGCATCGCAGTATCTCTAAAACATATCCAGTAAGGGTCTGTACACAATACAACAACTAATACAAGGTACAAATTTCCATAGTACGCGGTGGTTCGTGCGGTTCATGGCAAACCACCGCGAACCATCGCGTACTATGGAAAATGGAAAAAAAGTATTGCAAAAACATGGCTGTATGAGAGGCGTGTGAAAAAATTGTAATGAAGTAGGGAATATATTTATTTATTAAAAAATATGACAATAGCAGAATTCCTCTCGTCAGTTTACACAATGATCCACATGGAATTTGAACCCGTGAGAGACCTTCTTGAAGATGGGAACATAGTTGAGAATCGAATGTACAAGGCAAAGATCTCTGATAAACAGGAAAGCATGAACTGAATCAAGAGAGATGAGGTTATTTTGTTTTTATTTCTTGTTGTTAATTTTGTGTGAGTAAAGAAGTTATTTACACGTTACACGTTCTTAATAACCACCCTGACAACGAGAGATTTTATATCAAAGCAAACCAAAACTAAACTTATACAGGAAATTGGAATTAAGATTTCTTCACATTATATTACTTTGGCATACAGAACCATCATTTACACGTCGAATTGAAATTGACACGTAATAATCCCTTGTTAAATACCTACATAATATTACTAAGGAATGATGATCAGAGGTGGTTGATAGACCAGCGGTTACGACGCCGGCTTTCGCACTGTTTCGTGCGGAGGTCCTGGGTTCGAATCCCGGCCGTGTCGACCATTTTCCGCTTTCACGACACAAGCATTTGCTTACTGTGAAAGATGTCAAAAGTGTATTTGTGTTCACTTCAAGTGAGCACAGATTCATTTAAAAAAAAAAAAAATGTGTGGTCTTTACCACTTGTCATGGTGGTAAATACGTGTTTTACTTGACTCTATTGGTTATTGCTTACTTCATGTTTATTAAAAAATGACTTCTTATTTTATGAAGTAGGCACCCTTTAACCGATACGTGTTGAATAATCTACAAGTCTGAGTACGGGAGTACCTAAACCTGATAAATCATCTCTTGATTTATTATTTCTTTGAAAAGGGCCTTTGCTTGAGTTCGCCGATAGATTTTTTTCTGTTCCCTTATCTGTATCGGCCTCCCCCTGCGTGAAGATTACGTCCTGCTATCTTAATATCAGATTGACCCTCTTTTTCCCCTCTCCAGATACTCCTTCACATGATTGATTTAGAATAATGGATGTGACGTCCCTCCCTTGGGACATTCACTTCGGTTAACGTATCGCATCGAATCATAATATTACCTATTTATCGTCAGTTATAATCTTCTTAATCTATATAATATACCTATTAATACGTGAAGGAAAAACTTTGTGACTATTTTTACGGAAATAGTCACCAGTGCTCGAAATTCGACCAAACCTAATTTGTATTATAAGTTTGAACATTATTAAGGTTCCTATGTCAAAGACTGAGCGAAGGCTTTTTCACAATTTTATTTAAAAAACAATGACACGGATACGTCAAATTTGAAATGTTGATATGTTCAAAGTTTTTTCTATGGTTATTTTATACGTAAAAAATATTCTATTCTCAATTTGACCACAGATAAACAAAAGATCTGTGTCAAATAATGTCAAATACCTACATCGAAGTGTGTGTGAGTATGAAATACATAACATTACAGTAGTGTGCGTACTGTTTTTTTTTTCAGTAGGCTACCAAAATCCTCGAAATAATCATTAGATAAGGATTTTCTTATATTTATTACTTGTAAATTCAAAAATAAAAAGTGTTCTTTACAGTCATTTTTCGTCTGTTCATCCAAATGGTATCACGCCCAATCATTTCGTACTAGGATGCTAATAAATAACTTTTCATATTAATTTTCCATCCATCAACCTCACCATATCACCTGACCATTCCCAATTAATACGTCTAAACAATTCTTTGCACTTCGTTATTAGCAAATAATTTCACATGCAAAGGAACACTTATATGAAGCACGAATCTCGCTTTGAACATTGTTTGTTAGTAGCTAATATTATTTTTATTGCATTTTGGCACAGTGCAATAATATAATCCATTATATCTATCCGAAAAAAAGAAGTTGTTTTGACGACATTTTATATAAAAGAGGAAAAGTTAAAATGTCACAGAGAGTGATTTAAAGGTGTTGAACATGCAATGTTTGGGTCGTAAACGTTTCTATAAAACATGCACATTGCTAACAAGTCACTGTGGCGAATGTAACAATCTTGATAGTGGGTCGAAACTACTACAGCTAAAGTCTTAGGGAAACGATGTTATACATCGCAAGTTGTACTCTTGCTACCCTGAAAAGGATTTCATTTACTGCCTCTTGAATTTATATAGTTATCTACCGTCGTATTTACGACCCATGAAAACAAGTTCGATCCTAAAGAAATGAAATGAAGAAGTGAACCCGATTTTTTATTTCGAAATCTCAAAATGCTGTGATTATTCGTCAAATAAATTTATTTTCTTATTTTCTTCTACATCTGTTGGGATTTACTTTTCATATGGCGCCGGTTTCCGGAATATCATATCTTCACCGTAGTGTAGAAGGCTGCGTACCATTTTCTTCTATATTCTTGGTGTAGCATCCTGATTTTTTTGGAAGCTTCCTGTAAACTTCCTGTTTGTACTGTGTCCTGTCTTCTCTGATGATCCTGGGATGCGATTATCCCTTCTCGTCTCGGGTGATCTGCCTGTTAAAACAAGGAATAACTAGAAATCGTATGTATATTATATTTATATAAGAAGTCCGTAATTTGAATCTATATAAAAGAGAATTAAAAGAATATTAGAAAAAGGAAGAAAATAGGGTGAAATTTGTGAAAAAAGAAAGTTTGAAGATTCACCGGCTTCAGGGACCATAGCCAAGTGTAACATTGCGATAACGATTGCGAACGGGATCGTTTTTTGTACGGAGTTTTTGCAAACGAGTGACGTCACGAAAAATCCGTATCGTAATCGCAATGTAACACTTGGCTAAAGGCCTAGATTTTTCACTTATTGTGTATTTTTCGTGGTATATCAAAAGCTAGCAGCGAATTTTTACAATTATTAGTTTAGGAACAGCCGTGCATTGCAAGATATGCGCATTATCATAAGATATTGCTTGAAAAAATCGAATATAGATTAAATTAAAAATGAAAGAGTCTCGGTCTTAAAAACATTTGATAATAGAGACGATAGTCTCCGAAAACCGGTTAATGTGTGAATTATAAATTTTGTGATAGAACTATTTATTTATTTATCGTGTCGAAACCAGTAAAACCAATTAAACTGATCTCCAGTACTGTGCAAAATGCACAGCACGTGGAGATGCGTCAAAAATATCCTCCATAGTGCATGTAACAGGGCACAACGGGCATTCCAGCAAGTGTGGCATTGTCTGCGCCGCGCCGCAGTCACACGCATCGGATTCGTCCTGTAGGAAGCCCCATCGTTCCCTATTGTCACGGCAGTTGCCCACACCAGACCTCAGACGGTTCAGGGTTGCCCACGTTCTATAGTCTAGTTCGCTTCCAGCAACAAGATGTTCTTGGGCTCTGAAAGGCTCACATATTTGCTGGTCCTCCTCCCACCTGCGTAAACGCTCAGAGGAAGCAGGGCCCTGTAGTGGTGATGAGGCATTTAAAAAGGATCGTCTGGAACTAAGTCGTTGTGGTGGGGGGACATGGTTGAACATGAGATGTTTTGAGTTCGTCTCCTGTGAGGTTCTTTCGCTATCTGTTGCTATACTGCGTCGGATATTCGGGGGTGCAATTCCTGCTAAGCAATACAGCTTATTCACTGGGGTTGGTTTCAGGCAGCCAGTTATAGAACTATACAAGACTCTTTCATTGTTATTTTGTAATGAACCATCACCAAGCATCTTCTGCCCAAAACATCGAAGAATAGAGATTGTGTAATTCATTTTCGAAAAAAAAAACAACGGATACACTTTAATATTCTGAAATCCAATTTTCGGAAATAAAGTTTTAGTGAACCTACAGGGAAATAGTCGGTTAGCTCCTAAGGAAAGTGCTGGGATGCTTCCTGCCACCTTCTGAGCAGCACTCGACCCTCCTCTTTGCGTTTTATTAGAGGCGTTAAACACGGCGGATCTCTTATGTAGAACACAAGCTCCATTAAGATAATGAAAAGACTCTAAGTACATAAGTGTCTGTTCGGGCAACATCCCTACAAAGGTGTACGTATTATTTATGTACCTATCTACATAATATCATATGTATTCTTGACTTGGAATCCGTCAAAAAACAATTTACTGTACAATGTACCAATATACACACAACATAATGTCGATACAAATTTACAATGTATGAATCTGAAATCGGTATACAAGGTTTTTTAATCAAATTACTCAAAATCATTTATTTCGTACATTTTAACTCAATAAACAATCTAAAGTTTTTTGTAGTTTGAAAGAGTTTTAAACTTCGAATTTCTATTCTTCTTCTTTCTCTTTAAAAAGGTTTTATAACCTGTTTTTACCTTAGAAAATTTTTCTATAACACTACTCGCAAACGAGTGAAGGCTTTAAAAAAAAAAAAAAAAAGCTCCAACTCTCTCGTCATATCTTCGGCGATATTCCTGGATTATTTCTCATCTTTCCAAGATAGTAGAAGGGTTAAATAAATCCTCAAAAGCAGTGCACTGACCTCGGTAGCCTAGTGGTATAGGCATGGACTTCAGATCATGAGGTTCCGGGTTCGATTTGAAGTGTTTTTTCACTTTTACCCGGGATTAGCCTATCTCAGATTGGACGGGACCGGTTGACTGGAAAAAATTGCTTCAGACAAAAAGTTCCGCCGGTTATATCGACACTTTTGTGTAGAAAAGTGTAAATTTATTAATTTATTTATCTTGAAAACGAATGAAGAAAAGGTTTTGTATTTACACCAGCGAATTTTAACAAAAAATTAAATCTATATGAATTTCTCCGTCTCTTTATGCTTACAGTTTTTATGAGGGACTAACGTTTGTTATACATTCTCCCTTTAAGGCCCCCCGCACACCGCAAGCCAGCCCGGAGGAGACCAATTCGCAGCAATCTCGACCCGCACGAAACCGACCCCCCAGCTGGATCGAAGCAATCAAACCAAAAAGCCGGCCCCGGACAAATCAAACCCGCCGCGAATCACCGCCAAACCAACCCGCAATGCGGGGGGCCTAAGCCCCACTCGGGAGCATAGGGAGGCATCAAGAGCTCTCCATTGCGCTCGAAGGCGTCCGAGGCTCATTGTGCCTTTTCTGACCAGTTGGGATTTAAAGACGTGGGGTTGTAAACCCCACGGTCAACGTTTGTTATAATATGTTAGAAAATAGTTAACTGTATGGTAACCAAATTGTAAACTATTACTTATTTTTAAATATGGGATTTCATCTAAAGTGTGAGCGGAAAAGAGAAAGCGGAGTTTCGTAAAATACGAAAGCAGAAACAACGGATGGCTCATTCAAAATAAGCATTGGCCGGTTGTGGTAACTTGGTTATTTCATAGTTGTTCATTTATAAAAATAACTTTAACATTTACCTCGTATAATGTGAAATATTTTTGATAAAATAACTTCTTGTTCATTCGCTCAGCCGCTTTATTTCCCCGTGGTGGAGTTAGATTGATGAAGCTTAACACGAGTTTCACTTTTATGAATATTATGAAAGTATAATTTCCCTAGCTTGCAATTTTATACCTATCTAAACTAGCAGACACTTGACTGGAGTCGCTGTTCACAATATCTTACTTGACTATTTCAGATGAACAGGATTCTTGTCAGTCTTGCTTCCAATTATTTGACTGTTTTCATACGAACAGGTTTGAACGGATGTGCCTAGATATTATTAAATATTAAAAATATTAAAAAAAATATTTGCCCAGCATAGGACCAGGAGAGCCGACCCTAAACAATTGAACAAAAAATGTTAAACGTCAAAGTTGTCGGTTAAAAATTGTAGGACATATTATTATGAGGTAGGGTTTTAAGAATTATTCTTCTTGCGAGTTTGACTCAAAAAGATAGGCACTAATATTACTACATAAGGATTCTTTTTAGGATATTACATCAATGTACAAAATTTAAAATAGCAACGGAATCATAAAAAAAAAACAGTTTTATTCCATTCATAGATTCCTACCCATACTTGAAGGGTAGTAAATTTAATTTAATTACTGAAATTTACAAGAAGTTTGTATAAAAAAAAAACATTCAAGAAAGATATTACTTAAACTTCAAAAGCACATTCAAGCCATGTTTTGTATTTTTTACAATTTCACATTTAATTTTTATGATAGCATTATCTCGGTTTGGCTCTCGTTAAATCGCTCAGCGTTACAGCCTTGTTCCGGGTCGTGGTTTTGTAAGGCGGTGTTTTTACAAATTCAACCATTCCGTTTGAAACATTTTTATAGCGTTAGAGTTTCTTCACATGCTCGACTTAAATCAAAGACGAACACTCGCGCTTATGGCACCATGGGGAAATAATTTGTATCATTTCACGAAAGATAGAACTGGCATTATGCCTGAAATTTTTGCCACTCCAGTACGATTGTTACGCAGTTTCCCCTCCCATACATGTAATATTTCTACAATTTGCACAACGCTTCAGTTGGTTTTATTATGGAAGAAATATCGTATTGTTACAAATTATTTATTATACCTAAGTACTTTAATTTTCTATAGTTGGACACACTTTTAGATACAGTAGGAAAAATAATCTTTGTCATTCTCTTTAAAAAATATATTTGTTTGCATTCCTGGGGCCACCAGTATTGGTCAATCGGTGTTCCCATGGTTACAATGTAAAAAGCTATCGTTTATTCTTTGTTACCATGGGAAAGACTGACCGATACCGCTGGCGGCCATTTTAATAGCACTGGATTTCGGGCTTTGGTGCATGGGTCACTCTTCAAGATTTCAATCACAAAAACGATCCAATTTCAATCTTAATTAAGATGTCATTATCACATTTTGGTTGCCATGCATGAAAATAGTTCCACGTAGGTCTATTTTAAATTCGGTTTTGCTTTATGAAAAAAAAAATTTAAATAAGGATTTATACTAAAATGAAAAAGTCTTATATAGTTCTATCACAAAATTTATTGTTCAAACATGAACCGGTTTTCGGAGACTACCGTCTCCATTATCAAATGTTTAAGACTGATTTTATATAATACAAAACATAAGTTAGCTTACAATACAAACAAGGACTAAAATTATACATAACAAAATAGAGTGGGAGTAAAAAGTTACACAATATGAAAAGGATTTATACAGTTATATATTTATAGTAATAAAAGTATTGACGTTCGACATTGAGATCCGGATTGAGTTTCAAAAGTAACCGCCCCGATCTTGGCCAACAAGATTCAAACTCAATAATTTTACTATTGAGTTGCAAGAAATAAGTTTTCAATTAGGTAGGTATATATACAGAAGTTTCTTAGAGTGGAACAAAAACGATAATGTGCAGTAGGTATCTTCAATTGCTTACAAACTGACGTATCCAATTTGATTTGAAACTGTAGCATTGTGCATTAAAACACATTTTGTCTAAAAAAATATTGGAAAAAAGATGGATGTTTGTATTTTTTTCTACATTAAAATAAAAAAACAATAATAAACAGCGTCAGCATAAGATGATATTATTATGATCAACACATTTTGACATCTTTAGGAACAATAATATTCACCTCGCATAGCCGAAGTTTTCCCAAGTCGCAATAAAATGTAAAAACGTACGAGGAAAGTTTTTCAAAATGAACGTGAAAACCATTAATTTCCAATCTCTGGATCTATTCGAAACTGTAGTTAGAGCAATATATTATTTTCTTTAGATAATTTTTCTCACATTTTATTTTATTTAAAAAATTTGAAATTGGGAATTTATATTTTCTATCAAATTAATCCACCTCAGGATGAAAATATATAGATTTTATCTGAGAGTTTTTGAAGCAGCTCCCTTACCTAATGTTAATCTCAGAAAGCGTTATACCCCATTCATGATCACTCCAAATGGATACCATTCATTGTGACAAATATGAAACTTGATCATTAAAACGAAATTTCACATATTTTGTTATTATTAACATATGTATCCTGGTGAAAAGATGATGACAAAATAAACGGAGGTGGTTTTTAAGGCACGGTACTTACTTACGCCGTGAACATGCACGTACACACGTCACACATTACCTTTTGATTTTAAATTGATGCAACGTTGCACGTTCACGGCGTAGATGGGTAGGTACCTACCGGACCTAATACTGACAATCAATTTACTAACTACTTGTAGAAAGTCCACTTCCCCACGAGTTTCCCCATTGACTATCCTTTTGGAGTGATGAATGAATGGCTTGACGCGATTGAATTTTGGACTGATGGATATCCGACTCACCCTATCACTCCACATCATCCATTGGTTTTCCCCACACATTTTATGAAGTGACATTGCTTTCTTTGGACGAATGGAGTGATCGTGAATGGGAGCAGATTTTATATGTACCTACATAGATTACAAATTCCACCTCATCACTCATTGCTTTTCACACCATACGGCAGGTTATGGAACCAATTACCTGATGGTATCGGAGACGCTACAACATAAATCGCATTCAAATACGGATTGAAACTTCATTTCCTTTCTGCTCCTACTTTGTCTCTTAATCAAATTGCTTTCCTTTCCCTCGTTCCAGGTACATGTTAGCCTTATGAATGTCGAGTTTCTAAACCATTACGATGTACTGTTGACATATTGCAAAAATTACATATTAAACAAACTGAATCCATTTATAAAATACCTAAATAAAAGTAACATTTGTCGCTATCTTAACTAAGCTTTCAACTATCAATACATTTCATTGCTCAACTCATGCCTTTTGTTATATTATTATTACTCGTGCGTTCTATCTGATCGTTGTATTTTAAACAAATCACTATATACATGCATCGATTTGATTTTTAAATTATTAGTATGTTATATTACAACAAGTTGTCAACTGTCCCATTTTGTCATCCTGATTGTTGTACGTCTTAAGTTCTTGTCTCCATAAAATTCACTTCAGCACAGACAGGGAAGGTACCTACCTGTATGACATATGTGTGTGTTTATCCGCCCGTCTCAAACAACAAAACTCACACACCATTACACACATATATGTGTGTAATGGTTATTATTGACAAGAGTTCTGACGCGGCATCAGTATAGGGTATTTGTGTGTATACGCCCGTTTCAAACAGTATAACTCACACGCCATTTTGTAGAAGTGTTTCGGGTAGGTGATGTTAGTTCGGGATCGATCATTCGGTATTCCGGGCTTTTTCATACAAATATCCAAAATGCAATATTAAATAAAACGAAATTGTTACGCTTGTCAGCGTCCACACGATACGTGGAGTTTTATTCCCACTTTGCATATTATTTGCATTGTTTGCTTTTCATAAAAATCTAGGGTACTCATAACACTGAGTAAACATAATGGATACATGAAACTGAATAACGAAATGATTTGTGCAAACACTACGAAAAGTACACATCAAACATGAACAAATGTCTTTAGTTTTCATGAAATTAAAACAATAAGCCTTCGTTTGAGTATGTACAATTGTACATACATCCCTATACGACGTATGCTATAGAGACCCATGTTTTTGTATAGTGGTGGTATATTTTGAACAGTGCAACTCCTAAAATTACGTGGAAAACTAGCATTAAACAAAATATACTTTAACAATTAAATTTTAAACGCGATTGTTTATAAATTCGTAAAGGCAATATTTTATTCATAAAGTAAACAGTATGATATAAAAGCATCATTATAATATCAAACTGTGTCCAATCCAATCCAAACTCCCTTAAGGCCCCACTTAGGGGCATAGGGAGGCAACAAGAGCTCTCTATTACGCTCGATCTTGCGCAACGTAGACTCTTGTGTCAAACTGTGTAGACTCTTATATTTATAAGCGTTTATTCTGGGACTTGGTTAATATTCGCATTATCCTGGCTTGTTTCGAGTAGTGGCATGGAGGAAGCAAGCAAAAAGTTTTATACAAATCCAAATAATTTATATTTATTTCTAAAACAATGCGGGTAATAATACCTCACGCTCTCAGTACGTACTTTGATATGACTATGATTATCAGAACCTAACTTTTTCCATGGACAAAATCCATTTCAAAAAAATTTACAAATATTTTAACTTTTTTTATGATGGAATGTAATATGCTGCTAAACTTCGATGTTAATCACAGCTTTTACATAGGTATTCTATCCAACCAACATGTAGCATTGAATTCTGAGAACATTTATCTGCGCATCTCATAACCTGAGAGAATTACATTATTACATACATACGTCTGTATAACTAATAACTTAGTTTCTCCATTCAAAAGTAAAGACCCATACGTTTTGAGGGAGACTAAAGTAATCTTCAGAAGCCATTCATGTCTCTGTTCAGATAATACATCCATTTAGTCGTACCAACTGAACATAGAGGGTTCCCATAGAAGTACGAAGAATAATAATAATATATCCTACCTAACTTGTGTAAGTAGGAACGTGATATTATATTCCTACGGAGGTTAAGTTTTGTCTAAAATGTGTGTAATTTGAGCAGGGAGAAGGTATCCAAAAGCGTCGGACGTGATAGATCTCAAGAGCGTCTACTCAACGCTACGTCTCTAAAGCCTAGTTCAGACTGAATCAAGTAGTGAGTAATTTAGTAGCAACATTAGGATGCATTTAAAGTAACCAAACGAACATAGTGCCAGAGTTGGAAGAGTGTATACTTTCTTTTATCGTTATATTGGACACCATGGAAACAGTACCTAATTTATAGGCAATGAGAGATCTTTTTGGTGACCATTTCAATGATCAAGAAAATATACTCTATTTTCCAGCACTGGTTATAATAGGTTTGTTTGTTATGAACACACCTTTATACGCTTCTCAAATAAAGATCCTAGTATAGTTCATTAGTACTAAATGTCATTTTTGATGCAACTAAACAGTAATTAAATGAATATGGGTTCATACACGCATGGACGTTCTCCTCACCTGCAGCCAGTGACGCATGGTGGGGGGTGCTACTCGACCCAATAAAATATAACAATATGAATCGACTCTCCTTATACGCCGGCTAAATTACTTGACCATATTATTTTTAGGTGTTCAGACACGTTGAAGCACTAAATTTCTCGTCACTTGTCTAAAATTCTTAAACAATGTGAACTGGGCTTTAGTTTTTATGTAATTGAAGGTATTTGCTTCTTTTAATCGACAGTCGACGAGATATTTTGAGTAGTAATATAAATGATAAATATTTGATTTTCAAAAAATAATAAATAGATTTTTAATTAAAGAAATAATGCTTGATTATTGAAAAAAATTAAAAATAAACATTTCAGAAATAAATATAAGCATTTCAGTTTGAGATCTAAGAAAAAGCAATTCTGTTAAAAGATTAAAGAAATAATTAGAACATTCTATAATATGAAGCTTATATATTTCGAAGAACTTCTTAATCTGTAGCTTAGTGAAGAAACTTTATACGTTATTCAGATGCTATTGGAGATAAAAAAAAACGAAACATTATGTAATATGTGACAGAGTCAGATCTCATAAGAGCTTAATGGAAGGGTCTTTCAACTTAGCTATTTACGTTTATATCAATATAAGTAGTTTAGTTTTTCGTGAAATTACATTTGTTTGTCACGTTTTTTTTATATTTTTACTTATCTATTTCTAATGAAAAAATGACAGCATTACTAAATAATATTCACTAAATTTTCTGTCCTTACCATTTGGTTTATAAGTAAGAAAAGCGCAGTCCAACATCGCCAATACAATTTGATCTAGATCACCTGGTCCAAGCCTACAGAAATTTCTACGAAAATCCGTATTTATCAACTGATGACACAGTGTTATTATTATGCGGACATATCCATCGTCAATAAGGAAACAACCTGTGTATTAGTGTGTATAAGTAAACTTTTTAACTGACGTGACAAAAAACTGCCAGCGTTTGCGGAAGGTACTCTTTAACGGCCATTTTATTTATGAAAGTTGGGATGAGCGGACTCATCAGCAGACACGATTGTTATGATATATTATACTGTATAGACCATCTGATTAACGAGTGCCCTATGTATGCATGCATTTCAAGACTAACTGAAAGACCACGTACTGAGAGATAACATGATAATATGGCTTCATTCTTTAGACTAGAGATCATTCAAATCACAACAGGAACGCAATGCATATGTAACGCATGTAATGAACCAAATTTCCGTAGTTCGTAAGATCGTTGCGCGCACACAAACCACGTGCGAACCAAATTGCCATAATATTCACGTGGTTTGCGTGCGCGCAGCGATCTTACGAACTATGGAAATTTGGTTCGTTGCACGCGTTACGTTACCGCCCACGGCGCAAATGTGTACACGCCATTATTAATTCATCATTTTTATATTGTTTGTATATTCGCTATCGATATTCTCACATGAATGCCGTACCTAATTTGGAATTTCTAGGTTTCAGGTATTTTTTATTCCAAGTACAATGCGTAAATTTAAAACTAAATATTTTGTGGGTACTTCCTACTTTAAAGAATAAACATCTTAATCCGGTCCGAATAAACGGTCCCATTTTCCATGCTCATCGCATCGCGCATGCACCAATTTCTTTTTTTGTGTTGCCTATTGCCAGAAAAAGGTTTTTATGAAAGAAAAAGTTTAGAAAGTTCTTCGAAATATTAGAAGATTTCAAAAAACTTAAAGCAGGAAACCTTCTTAGTAAAAACAGGCAACGTCTGTCTGGAAAGCTAGTATATACATATTTTTTTAAAAAAAAAATGAATCTGTGCTCACTTGAAGTGAACACAAATACACTTGCGATGTCTTTCACAGTAAGCAAATGCTTGTGTCGTGAAAGCGGAAAATGGTTGACACGGCCGGGATTCGAACCCACGACCTCCGCACGATATAGTGCGAAAGCCGGCGTCGTAACCGCTGGTCTATCAACCACCTCAAAATAACTGTGTAGCACCCTTCGCAAAAAAAACAGTATAGAAACCTAGAGATTTGATAATCGCAAGATAAAATCCACCGCTTATATTCTATTTGATATCCTACTCGAGTCAACCTTGAGCCATCAACTGCTGAAATGCTAATGCGACTTGGGAAAATTAAGAAAAATGGCGAGGTCAAAGGCTCGCACGCCTTCTACATGCTAATGACATTTCTCCCAATGGGATCTTATTATTCAGATCCCATCTCTATTAAGTCACCATTCTTCTAACTCTTCAACATTAGCAAAAACTAAATACCATTTCATTTCATTGAATGCAGAATATCCCAACGGTTCGTGAAAGAATTTCCTAATTATTAATTCCTGAACATCTCGTAAAAACTATTTTCTTTTATCTGCATTTCAATTACTTATTATCATTACTTTTATTCTTACAATCAAAACGGTTTTATCTATTATATTTTTTTAAAAAGATAGCTAAGATTTTTAAATTTAGGCTTTTAAAAGAGTTTAACGTGTATTTGGACTACATAAACGTATTTTTTTAATGCACCGCTTCTCATCCACCGACAGAATCCGAAAATTATATCATTTATTATTACGTTTGTTGCAAAATATTTTTCATTGTATTCCTTAAAATAAATCTTTGACAAAACAATGAAATACGTAATATATTATTTTAATTTAAAAGGAAGTATCAATATATTAATTTACAGCTTTCTAACCTCATTTATCTATGAAATACGGTTGTTCAATAAAAACCGCTCCACCCATTCCCCCCTTAATATTTTTTACTTTTAAAAACGGAATAATACAATTTGACTCTTTTT
Organism: Mystacides longicornis; assembly: GCA_963576905.1. NCBI lineage: Eukaryota > Metazoa > Arthropoda > Insecta > Trichoptera > Leptoceridae > Mystacides > Mystacides longicornis. Next base: position 12,722,669 of record OY756424.1, read on the forward strand.
GAAGATTTTTTTTTTGAAATTTCGATAAAACCAGTTTTAAACTTAGGGGCCACTTAAAAATCATCCCTTTTATGTGTCTTTTTTCATCCCTTTTAGTGAAAATTTGGAAAAAAAATTGTCCAAGAGACCTACTACTCGTTTCTATAGGAGAAACCATATACCAAATCTCAAGTTCGTACTATGTCTAGTTTCCGAGATATTCATATACATTTAAAAATATTCAACCCTATCTTTCACCCCCTTAGGGATGGAATTTCTAAAAATCTTTTCTTAGTGGAAGGTTTTGTATTAAAACCTACCAGATTTCAAAATTTCACTTCTCTACGATTAGCCGTTTGAGCTGTGCTTTGATGAGAGAGTATGTCAGTCAATCAGTCAGTCAGTCAGGCACTTTCATTTATTATAATAGATTTTCAATATATTCACCGTTTGCAATAAAAGTTTTAAAGGTACCCATGTGTTATTGTGACTCTCCGACAAGTAAGTACTCTGACCTCTTAATCACCACGCTCGGTAAATTTCTTTTATCGTCTCATAAATGCTCTACCGCGCCAGGCTCATTAGACAACTAGATTTTATTGCGTACATAAAACTTTTTTCCCCAGATATTAGATTCTCCAATTCTGCACCATACCCTTCAGACATACTCTGTCGAGTGTCGAGAGACGTTTTATTTCATAAATGCAGAGAAGGTATATACAATGTACATATTGCGAATTTACTGGATTGTCAATCTTAAGTAAGTAGTAAGTCTAATATTTCACCTCTCACACCGACTCCGAAGTAAAAAATTACTATATTATTTAAAAATGAGCCCTATTTTCTTTGGTCATCGCATCATGTATGAACGGCTGGAGGAATTTCGCTTATTGTTCTTTTGTCGTCTCTGTTTTTATCAGGAAAGGTTGTTATGACAGAAAATAAGAAAGTTGCCAGGGATTTTAGAAAATTTTAAAAATATTGTTGAACCTTACAAGTGCTTTTCACAGTACAAATTTTTCTATTCTTGAATAAATATTGGCGTTTTGTACGTAACTTTCACTTTGTTGTTTCATAGTCTGTGCGATGCTCAGGGCGCATTTAAAACAAACAAACATAGTGCCTGAGCTGGAAGTAGTATATTTTTTTGATCGTTGATAATATGGACAGTGGACACTACTACAGTCATCGCACATAAATTAGTGCTTGTTTGTTTGGTGTTCATTGAACACAATCATTATCATCACCTTCAGGGTAACAACCCGTGGTGGCTCTTAGCTGCCCCTTAAAAGGTTCTCCATCCCGATCTGTCACTGGCTGCTACCCTCCAGTTATGCTGCCCCAGAGCCCGACAGTCCGCGACAACGCCATCCAGCCATCTTAGCTTTTGAGTCCAATGTCAACCATAAAACAAAGTGATATGCTCTGTTTCTAGATTCGGCTCTTTGTTCGTTTGGTCTAAATACCCTCGGAACGTACCGTGCGAATATCGCTTTAAACAGATGCATCGTTAGGAGTAACATTGATTTAAGAGGTAAATCATTTATCTTTATACAAATTCAATATTGATAGTAAGGACAGGACAACGTCTCTCAGGAAAGGTAGTGTACAATAAATACATTAGAGATGAGAGTTGTATCGTTATTTTAGAATGTCCTACACATTATTATTGATATCACTTATTCTCTCAATCTTTCTTTCTCTCTTTATTATTATTTAATAATTTGACACTAGATAATACGTTTGCAAATCTTATTTCTTGTCTTCAAATAAAAGCACACGTGGCCTTTTTGTCAGTTATACTTAAATTAAAAAAAAAAACAAAATGCAAACAAACTAGTGAAAACATTTATTTAAAAAAAAAAACAGATCGAGAACCTTATAACGCTCAAAATCTATCCAAGAAATCATTCAACTCGTATTAAAACAATATTTAATCAATCTTCGAAGGACGGATGCAGTGACAAATTGTGTGGGCGGTCACCAGAGGAACCATTTGATAGATTAGTATTCATTAGGAAGTTGTTTTCAGAAGATAATATTAATTGCCATATTTATCGACCATTAGGGTTCTATCGGAGTTGAAGTTGGAAAAAAGTGCCCATAGCTACTTACCTAATAAATATGGTTGACCAAAAATTATAGATCATTCAAAGCATGCTGTCAATCTTTAGATATAGATGGCCAAACCAACCAAAAAACTTTCTTCGCATCAATTAAATAAAGATACTCAAAAACACCAAGATGATAATTATTTCCAAAGATTTTAGAAACCTAGTGACATCAGTAAAGAAGATATTACAATAATTAAAAGTAGAGACAAGTACCGCAAAGTTCACAGTCCAGACCTCCAAGATTACCTTTCAAACCTAGAGGGATAGTTGACAGTCAACGAGAATCAACGAAAGAAGAGGCAGAATAATAAATTAGAATTAGAGGATTAGATTAGAAGTCAGTCAGTGCGCCAGCGTTCAGCTTCTGTTCAATATTTTCCTAAGCACTTCGTTTAAAAAGCGGAGTTTTTCTGCCTGGGCTTTGATCAGCTGCCAGGACTCGCGACAACAAGAATGGGCAAAACGCACGCATCAAACAGTTTATATTTTATCTCGACATTAAATGCAGATGCCTCATACGCCCATTCACCATCTTTGTGTTATCGGAAGATACACCTCTAGATCTTTGCATGGACTTTCTCCTGGAGAAGTCCTTGACAATAATAAATATAAATGGAGCCATATGCTGCCCTATGTCTGACTACCATGGTGATCAAAAAACCTTGAGTAAGACCAACAACTGTCGAGTGGTTCCTATAAAATTTATCCATTTTTTAATATCATTAATTTCTTTTGTAAAATAATGCACCTATTTGGCTCATGTTTATACACCAACATAGTCATTAGCCCGATTAGCCGTGTACAGACAGACAGAGCGCGGCTCGCGAGCCTTGCTTAGACTTTCGTTTGATACAACTTTATGGAAGTTTCAAAATGCTATGGGATTCTAAAGATGCAGATTATTTGAATAAAAATTAATGAGAAGATTGCTGGAGAAAGATCGCGGGAGGGAAAGGCAAGGAAAGATCGTATACGTAAGGAAACTAAATGCTCAAACTGGCTCGCGAGCCTTGCTCGGTCTGTCTGGACACGGCTATAAATTAACAATTACATGGATGTTATGTACCTACCTATATCATGAGAGTTATCAGTAGCATCCAGAATGGTTTATTCATGGGTTGCGTAATAGAATAACCAGACATACAGCACGAGATAGTATCCTGTATAATAATAATTGAGCTCATTTCTCTCATACGTCACTTCATATTACTACCAGAATAATTCACATAAATTAAATATTCGCTGGAACGATATCCTGTATTATTTGAGCAAGAAACTGTAAATGGATATCAACTTGAGTTGTTTTTCAATCATTTTAACGATATTTCACTATGTTAATACTCGTTTTTTGCTTTTGTTATTTTAAAAACAGCAACACGTGTACCCTGGTGGGAGGATTATTTTTTATTTACTTATTGGAGATACCGACATAACACTGAACAACACAAACAAAAAAAAAAGTGAAATAAAAAACATAAAGAGTTAAATAAATAATACTCCCTATTGTGTTTCGGTTCGAACTAAAATAAGAACGTTCCAAAATTTTAGAATTAAGTTCACATGAATTAAAATTCCGTATTCTATAAAGTGATGTGTTCTTAAAACTAAAATGACTTAAATTAGTTCACCATAAACAAAAATATGAATTATAATAGCCTATGGAATATATCGCGCATGCGCCATTGGCCAATGTTTGTTTATTACAAATACTACGTGTGTCAAAATTTGACCAAATATTGTTAGAAGCATCTCGAATTTGCGTTTTTATCAGACCAACTCTTATATTTCCTTTTGAAATAAATAAGTATAATTATTTTTAGTGCAAATCTCGTGTTGTAATATCCGCAAGAGTATTTTATGAAAGTAGTGATTTTGATCTTACCTCCAATTTTCGATTTCGGCATAACGAAACACGCGCAAATAATCAATTTTATGATTTTATTTACCTTAATAAAGATCTAAAATTAAGAACATTTTGACATAAGAACGCACTAAAATTTACTTAAATAGTGTTGTAGAATACCAAAATGAACTAATCTCAATATTAGTCATATTAAGAACGCTCTTAATTTTTATAGAATACCGATGTGCACTGACTAAAATTGGAACGTTCTTATTTTAGTTAGTGCGCACTTAAATTGAAACAGAATCGGGCGTACTATCCAGTAATCATGACAAAAAAGACAAATTTGTACCAAGCTTTGACATAACATTTGGAACACGCCCAATCGAGTTTCCCCATTGACTATCCGTTTGGAGTGATGAATGAATGGCTTGACGCGATTGAATTTTGAACTGATGGATATCCGACTCACCCTAACACTCCACATCATCCATTTTGGTTTTCCCCACTCACGGTCGTTTTTTGGAAGTGACATCACTTTATTTGGCGGGTGGAGTTATTGTGAATAGGGGGCCTTTACACACTAATATTGAAAAAAACAAATTGAAAAAAAAACGTTTGACAGTTGTATCAAATTTATGATTTAGCTACTTATCGTTTTTTATAATCTGAAAGCGCAGGACTTAGCAGGATAAGATAGATATAGAGGATGGTGTCATTATGGATTTGGTAAAAATTGACTTAAATGATTAAGATCCGCAACGAAGGCCAGGACGAGTTTAAGGCAATGGTTATTTTTGAGACCAAGCGTCGATTAGAACTGTAGCAACATGAACAAAGAAACATAATAACTAGCTTTACAAGTCAGAGATTAGCACGGTAGTACCTACTGTGCTTGGTATATACCTACGAGTATGCTCGCTACTCTCCACAAAGTGGATAAATGATTGGAACGAGGAAATATATTTTATGGCACATAAATTAATATTTGTACAATAATTATTTTATTACGGCTATATTTATCGGATCTACATTAACCCATAATTGCATATTATTTGATACTTGCTCATGTGTGTGATAATCAATCGAATTGATGTATATTTTTTATATGTATTTACAAAAGAATGGCTGGTTTTCCGGAACAGACCTTTTATCTTGACCATAATGGACAGGGGGTGGACATGGTTCAACCATGTATAAGAACGTTTTAGATGAGCCAATCAAAGTGTGCTCATTTCCTTTAAATAAGTAATTGAGATGTCGTGTGTCAAATCCACGTGGAAATGTTTTGTTGCCTCCCTATGCTTCTTAGTGTGGGTCATTTAGGAAATAAAGATAGAAAAAAAATCCATTAATTTCTGCAATCGATATGTGCATAGAAATCTCATTTACTAAAGACCTTGAAAATTGCTAACCATGCAATTGAAATAAAGCTGGGAATACACATGCCTGTAGCAGGCACACTTGCACACATGCCACCTACTATCATACGTGTATATGCTAACTGGCATGCCTGTACCTGGCATGGCAGTAGATCGCACAACATTTGATTTACTGGCATGCCACATGAGGCAGAGGACGCGGCGGGTATGCGGGAGGCTACGAAACCTGCACGTGTGAACTTCACGACAGGTACGTGCATGCCAGTAGCAGACAACTGACTTTTTCCTAACAATTCATCAAATTTTTCTGGCAGCATTCTTAAATGGTTTCTGTAACCATCTATATCTTCTTGTCGCATTTCTGTCAGCAGACAACTACTTGCTCCAAAACCTTCCCTTCTGCTAATCCAATCTTTCATCCAAATCCGTCTACTTTTACTTTTCTTTTTTTCTTTCATTAAATTAGCCACACATTGTACCTACTGCTAATTGCAATACGATGAAATTTAATTCACTTCAAATGTTTTCCATTGCAAAAATCTCGAGTGATTTGCATGTGATTTGGGACATGTACTTTCTCGTGACTATAGCTTGTGTATACAGGCATGCAAGAACGCAAATTGCATGCAAGTTTAACTTGCAAATTTATCCACATCGCGCCAGTAACTTCTACATGCCATTAACAGGCATGCAAGCTACTGTCCCATTTTACAGGCATGTGTATCGCCGCCTTAATAAAGCACGAAATAATGGCCGAGATTTTTGTTTTACAAAAAAGCCTCTTGGGAAGATTTTTTTTCATTCAATGAAAAATTCGCCAAAAACTTTTTTCAAAAAAATCAATGTTTGAAAATATTTTTTTTCTGCTAAAAAGAACACTCCACGATAGTTGTAACGGAAAAAACATTACAAGTTCATAAAATAAAAACGAATATTCAAAATACCCATTGGAAAATGATACCCCTGACTCATTCATTGGCACATTTATTTTGACTCATTGTAACGTAGTCAGTTTCACCCAGGCAGCTTCCCTGTAAGGAACGTTTATTGGCGGGTTCTATTGACGTGGGTAAGGCTTTTTTCTACCCCTCTAACGGCGGGTTTTTATCATGCCTGACCTAGTAGGAATTCCATTATTCCCTCTTCCCTGATTATCATCATCGTCCTTTAGGTATAATTAAGGTACCTATCGATTTTCTTCCGTGAAAAAATGTTTTTATTACAGATTTTTATTCGTTGGATTACGTTATTATTTTTTGTTTGCATATTTCACAAGAAGAACTGCTTTTCTTTAGTGCTCGGAACCCAGATAAATGGATCAATCAGTTTTGCGTGAAATAACGATAAGTTTGCTTATTGATTTTTTTATTATATTGTATATGAAAAAATAAATGTGTTATTTCGACACTTGATCAAACGAATTGTGCGGATAAAAGACAAAAAAATATCGATTTTTGTGGAAAAATTCTTCTATTTTGTGTTTTTTTTAATTTTGTATTCAACAACTGAACAGCCTATTTTCTTCAAATAAGTCTTATTTAAAAACCAAATGATCATATCTGAGGATCTGGAAGATCTGGAGTGAGAGGAAGTAATCAAATCTGCACGAGATTGAGCGCATTGGATGGCTCTGATCGCCTCCCTATGCCTCCAAGCGGGGTGAAAAGAGAGCTGAACTAAATTGATATTTTTGTGTATTAAATTTTGTTACAAATAACTATCTACAGCTGAAAGAATTAAGCATGGGTTGTTGCATTTTTTCCCATGAAGCTGTCATAGTAGGTTACAAAGTTTTTTCTCACTCAAATACATCGGAATAATGATTTTTATATTTAAAATATTCCACCCCATGGTACTCTTTTAATGGGGTTTGTCATGATAATATTGACTGAAGTCGCGAAGGAATCTAAACTCGACATTCCTTATTGATATTCCTAACATGGCTCCTATCTCGATATGTATGTAAATACAGGAGATGCTCTCAAATGTACCTTCACTCGCCTATCTCCTATGATGGCATATATTAATATTTTCAACCCTCTTTCGAGAGGCGTTATACAAAAACCCATTACGGGCTTGTGAATTCATTTTCAGTCTCATATAACATAATTATAATGTGCGTGCTTTTATATTTTTGGTGATTTTACACAATATACTGAGTCGTTGTGTGTGTTTGGTTAAAATTAGTTTCATCGTTTCCTACGACGACTGCCATTTTGCCAGTTTTAACTACCATGAGATAACATTTTATTGTGACATTTAGCTGTTATTATCTTGTCAACAAAATATCTTACAAACTATCATATTTAATTTAACTTAACTATGAAACCATTGTTATTCAAATCATACGAAGCAAAATTCACCTCCATCAATGGATAAGATGGTACCATAAATGCTCAAGACCGGTATGTGTGAGCACTTTTACCTTTACAAAGCTTAGTATTTATTATTTATAGAGTGTTTTCTTCAAATGTTTCGAAATACAAAAGCGAAGATTAAAAGGGAGGATTAAAGGCACCAGAGCCCAGATGGAGGATGGATGCTCTATGAGACTTTGCTGGCATTGGACCTGGGACTTCGGGCACAACTTGTGTGAATGGAGAGGAGTGGTGATGGTCCATAATATTCAGCAATGAAGGAGTAAAGAGGAGCAAATTTAAATATTTCACATCAGGACACGAACTTTTATCTATAGCGACCTCATTTCCTGCGACTCTTTTTTACCAAGCTACGTACAAGCTTTTACACAGCTGTAAATGATAATTCTGGAAATATCTACCCGCATATCTTGGTTACGAAAAATATATATGCAGGTGTGCGAATAGCTGTTTCAATATCAACTGACTTTGATCTCTATCACAACAGAACTACTTAACTGCCAACTTTTTACATTAGGTATTATTGTATTACCTATATTTCCCCATTTCAGGATAAATATTTTACAAGGGTATCCCCTGTAACATTAGCTTCCGTCTCTTAGGATGCCGTTGGCGCAACTGTCGCCTAAGCGTAATGTAATTTGTTTGTGGAATCGTAGTGTTTAAAGCCAAGCAAGGTGAAATAATATGTAGGTATTATTTAACGTGCAATCGATAGTAATATATGTGTATAAGAAAAGCCCAGAACACTGATTAACTGATTGACTAAAGGCGCCTACACGAAGCGAGCGATACTCGCAGGCCATAGGTACATACAAATATCCACGTACCTAGTGGTGCGTGAGTTTGGTTAAAGGTACCGCGTCAGTTACGTGTCAGTTTTGGCATGTAACCACCCTGACAACGAGGAAAGTTCTCACAAAGCATTTGAAATTGTACAGGAGTATTTTGCAATGAAATTAAAATAAGGTATATTTTTGTACAAAGGACTATAGAACTACAGGGAGGTACTACAGCCATCATTTACGAGGTGAAACAAAAGTATCAGTGAGTTAAAAAAATTCTAGTGGTCTCGCTAATAATTATTACGTAAAGCAGAAAATTGAAGAATTTTTCGATCAAGGATTAATTAGGATTGCACAGCAGAGCTACAGACATTTATACAATTCGTTTTGAAATTGATTTTCACTTTCCTAAATAATAATCTACCTAATGAAATATCACACAAAAGACGGATTTAAACTTAATATACCTACGTCGGATATTATAATCCCAAACATATGAAATTCATACATAAATAGAAATAGAGGCAGTGGTGTACCGAGGGGGGGGGGGGCGGAGGGGCGGACCGCCCCGGGCGCCTCATTAGAAAGGGGGGCAAAATTTGCTTGAGCTATGTTATACACGACCAGATTGAATTTCGGGTTAAGGTCTTAAAAAACATTTGCGGTGAATCCGCAGGTAGAAAAATCTGAGAGAAGTTAGCTCTGTCCCAAAATTACTTTATTTGTGTGCTGTAAGTACTTATGTAAATTAAAATAAATATGCAAACTTTTTTATTTTGATTTTTTTTTCATTTTTGTATTTTTTTATATGGTAGGGGGGGGGGGGGGGTTCAAATTATATAAGGGATGAAGGGCGCCAAAATAATATGGGGGGGGGGGGCGCCAAATTATTTGGGGAGGGGCGCCAAAAACCCACGGTACGCCACTGAATAGAGGCTTATGTAGGCCACACACGCTCCGGTATACCTGCACAGGTCGCCTGCGCAGGCGGCCTGTTCAGGTGTACCGGAGCGTGTGTGGGGGTAGACCTGTGCAGTTTTTTAGACCTGCGCAGGCGACCGGAGAAGAATCGAAAATCAATTCTTTCACAGGTTCACCGGAGCGTGTGTGGCGGCACTCCGGTCGCCTGCGCAGGTCTTTCAGTAGTTTTCCAGCGTTTGCATGGAGTGGTTGTGCATTCCTTAATAATTGCATATGGCTCAGTCGAGAGTAGAACTAGAGGAGTTTTTTTATAATTATTATTTTTTTAAATAATAATATTTTTATATTTAGTATATTATAGCATTGTATTTAATTCTTTTTTTTATTATAGTTATACAATGATGTATACTTCATATATATAATATATTATTATTTAATAAATAAATATTTTAAATAATAATAGGTAAATAACACTCTTCTATACATCCAATCCAAACTCCCTTAACGCCCTACTTAGGGACATATGGAGGCAACAAGAGCTCTCCATTGCGCTCGATCTTGTTTATGACCTCCTCCCACACCATGTCCAGATTCCTCAGCTCTGCTTCGAAGAAGCGGAACATAGTATGAGAGGTTCTTCCTCTTCTTCGGGACCCTGATGGCAGGAAGAACAGCGCTCTCCTCGGCCAACTGTCATTCGGCATCCTTAATACATGTTCCAGCCAAGTCCATCTCTTCCACATAATGGTAAAAGTGACCGACGTATAGCGTCGTTCGTGATGCGGTGGTATCATATTAAACCCAAAATTCTCCGGAGGAATGTTGGTTCTTCTATACATAGGTGTCAGTATAGCCGGCGGAACTCAATGCTTGAAGCATTCTCTACCAGTCAACCGGTCCCGTCCAATCTGAGACAGGATTCCAACCCCGAGTAGAAATTTCAAGTGAAAAAACACATTGAAAATTACTAACCGGGCCGGGAATCGAACCCGGGACCTCTTGATCTGAAGTTGGAGCCTTTGCCACTAGGCTACCGAGTTCGGAGTTTTGAATTTTTTTAAATATTTAGATTTATTTATTTATTTATTTTATACTTTATGCATATTAAAAATAGTGTACAAAAAATAATGTATAGACAAGTGGCAATGGCGGGATTATAGCCGTAGCAATCTCTAACATCCAACCACATTTTTTTTTTCACATTTATAAAAGAAAATAAAAAATAAAAAAAAAATCTAGTAAAAAAACAGAAAAATTCTGTTCCGACCGGGATTCGAACCCGGGACCTCGTGATCTGAAGTCCACGCTTATAACCACTACGGTACCGTTCCGAGGTCGATCAAAAATATAGTCAGTATTCAAAAAAAATAATATCTTTCTAAGTAACTGCGCAGGCCGCCTGCACAGGTATACCGGAGCGTGTGTGGCGGCACTCCGGTCGCCTGCGCAGGTCTACCTTACGGTAGACCGGAGCGTGTGTGGGCGTTGTGAGGTATACCTGCGCAGGCCGCCTGCACAGGTATACCGGAGCGTGTGTGGCAGGCATTAGAAATGTCACTTCTCCCTACATTATTCTTTGGTGTACCCTAACTATGATATCAGCATAATTGATTATGCAACGGTATGACAAAAATAGCTATTTGATGCATATATAAATTATTCACATTTATATATTTCTGAATGAATGTTTAATTAGGTACAATTTATCCAACAATCGATTTTTAATTAATCCAACATTGCGACAAGAATACAGAAGCCCGTTCCCATTTGTATTTTATTTTATTACAATCCACGTAACTATGTTGCTTTTATAATTATAATGATTTGCAAAATGAAAAATTGGTTCATAATAATTTTTCTTTTGACTTTTAATCGGGTACTCTGGTGACACTAAATTATTATATTTTGTATGGAACTGTTCACACCTACCCAGGCCGTTACTGTCTAGGGTGTGTGTGAATACTCCATACAAAATGTACTGCCGCCAAAGCACCCGAATGAAAATCGGACCCGACTCAAGTGGGAATAATAAATTCAAAACTCTTTTATTGTTCATAGCAGGGTGAAAATGCTGTTTATTTTAATAATTAATTACATAGTGGGATTCAATTGAATAAAAAAAGGAAAACACATCCGAAATACAACAGAAAATTGAACAAGCAAAAATTATTTAACATACTTAATCCTATATTATTTTTCTTGTGATATTGTTAAATTAATAACTGTCCTCTATTGAACAAGTAGTAATTAATACGTTTCAAAATATTTTAACTATTTCGGTAACATTCGGAAACGGTAACTTTTTCACTGTAATGGTATATAACTATACCGTAATATTATTTCGAATGAATAATTTGCATTTTTCAATTACCTACTTATTTCATAATTCATGCACAATCCGAATTTTACGAATTAATAAAATAATTGAATATAAAATGGCTTCATGTACCTACCTATTATTTTTTGTTTGAAATGAATAGATGGAGAATTATCAGGAACTTAATATTATGTGAAGTTATCCTTCATTAATTATTTTATTTAAAAATGCAACACTTAGTTCAAATAAAAGATTGTATAACTTTTCCACATTTTTTTATTATCCTGACTAGTTTCGTAGGCACATGTCCTACACAATTAATAATAATCGTTGAACATGAAAATGTTCTAATTTAATAAGGTAGAGTTCAAAGATAAAATATTTTAAATAATGCAATTTCTACTAAAAAAGAGGTTAAATATTTAACAAAATATTTCAAAACCTTAATCTCAATAGGTGACAGAGTCACTAATAAAAAACACATTTTGAAGGTTAACAAATAATATGTTTCAACACGGAGGGGTTACAATTGAACACAAATTTAAGATGGATTAGATAACTTAATGTTATAAAGATAATATTATGTATTATGTTTATCGCGTATTGGCAGAGTTCCACATATTACGAAGCCGTCGTAAAGTCATAATGTACTATTTTCCCATCCGCGTGGTCCAAAAACTTTACAATTATTATTGCACTTGTGAATGCGACACGTATTATGTTTCAGTTGTCTGATTAATTATATCTGCAGTAAATTATTTCAATAGTTGTATTATCTTAGTATTTTCATATACATGTGATATTTAACAATAATAAGTAAATAAATAAATTAACACTTTTCTTATACAAACGGATTGGCGGAATTGGCTGAACTTATTGCCTGAGGCAATTTTTTCTAGACAACTGGTCCCGTCCGATCTGAGAATTTCAAGTGAAAAAACTCTGACCCGACCGGGACCTCGTGATCTGAAGTCCACGCCTATACCACTGAGCTACCTAGGACGGTGTAGTAAATAATATAATATAATTAATTAAATTAAATAATGTATCTATTATAATAAGTTTGGATCAAATCACCCTCTATGGGTGGAATGCCTAATGAAAAAAAAGTTTGGATGAAAGTACTTAGGTACATTACATTCTCCCTTAAAGGCCCCCTGCTCACCGCAAACCAGCCCGGAGGAGACCAATCCGCACGAAACCAACCTCCCAGTTCGATCGAAGCAATCAAACCAGAAAGCCGGCCCCACACAAACCAAGCAAGCCGCGGATCCCCCCCCCCCCCCCCCCCCCAAACCAATCCGCAATGCGAGGGGCCTAAACCCCACTAAGGGGCATAGGGAGGCATCATCAAGAGCTCTCCATTGCGCTCGAAGGCGTTAGAGGCTCATTGTGCCTTTTCTGACCGATTGAGGTTTAAGGACGTGAGGTGGTCAACCCCACGGTCCCGATCTGATTTTTCGATTTCCTGCCTCTTACAGGATGAGAGAGGCAGAAAATCGAAAATGCAGCAAAAAGAGCATAGGTGCTATTCTTAGCCGGCAACCCCACGGCCAGGATGAAAGTACTAGGCGGGTTTTATTTCACTTAAGATACCATAGATGCATAAGGCTCTCTTTTTGGCCCAACTTATGTAGAGGCATAGAAATACTTCAACAGTTTTCCTGACTAACAACATTCATATTGCCGAATCACTCGAAATCGAGTGAAAATGTTTTATCCAATACATTAGATGCGTAACTACTGGCAACCGATTAAGTTCTAAGCAAGAGCTTATTGCGTTGAGTTGGAACGTGAATTTGAGAATACCAGTCAATATCCTTACAAACCTTGGAGATTATGTTGAGAGTTGGTAAAATGTGAGGGTGCCGTTTGATTGAATGAATGAAGCAAGCAGTAGAATTGAGGTTTCGACGTGTATGATCGATTGGCAATTAAAAAGCATTGCATTGCAGAAACCGTACCCGGGGTTCTATGGGGGCAGCGACCGATTGGTCAAATTTGAATATCTTATACTCTCCAATTTTTTAACTTTCTCTGTTTTTAAAATGGATAGATACGTAAAATACATTATATTTTCACCTCTGGAAGAAAGTATTCGTATTATTAAAAAAAACAAAATCGTTTCAGTAGGTTCTCATCAAAGTAACAATGCTGATGTACAAACCGTCCCTTTATCAGCATTGTTGTTCTACGAGTGAATCAAAAACGTCAGCGAATTTTATTCAAGGTAAGTATTTATCTACCTTCACTCCTAAATGTGACAATGGAGCCATTTCATGTCCGTTCGTTCCTTTACAGATTCATACTTTTATTACAATACTTATTTTTTTATCAAAGTCCGAGTTTTATTCTTTGAGTATAAATTATTTATCTACCAGTAAAATAGAATTGGTTTGATTTTTTAAATTTCAGTAACGTGTTCTTTGAATCGTGTTGTCACTTAAAATATTTTGCAAAACTTTAAGATTAGTAAGAAATTAAAGAAAAAATAACAAATAATGACTCTAACAATTCATTACTAATGGAACAAACCACTACGGGCTTACGACCGTGTTCTACTGTTATTTCGAAGACTGGCTTAGTGTGATCACTTTGCGTTAACAACGTTCGCCGTTAGGTGGTAATGTTTGTCTCCGAAACTCCTAATCATGAGAATTCTCAACATGTTCAACATGTCGAAAAATCTCATGTATGCAACAAGTAGAAATTTAATAATAAATGAAATATAGAGATAAAATTTGGAAATTATTGAGAACCAGAGAGCAATCAAATTTAAACACTGCGACTGCTGTCATGTATTTGGAGCCAGAATATGACTATATCCATTTTTGTTACTGTCTCATCTTTATTGCCCATTGGCTTTGTTGCGTTGTTATTGTGGCATTTTTGTTACTGTCTCATCTTTATTGTCCATTGGCTTTGTTGCGTTTTTATTGTGGCATTTTTGTTACTGTCTCATCTTTATTGCCCATTAACAAGAAAAGTTTAGCAAGAAGTACCTTTCAACAGTTTCAACCCTTTAAATAATTGACCATTAAAATATGAAAATAATTCAAATAGTCTTCGTGAAGATGTTAATAGATAACCAATGAGAAGTTGTGACTTTTTTCGAGTCCAGAAAACGAGACTTCAGACAACCAAATAGTTACAGAGTTTTTTTTACAATTTTGACCATATTTTTTAAAAACTTCCTAACGAAATCAGACGCTCAGATCCTTCGAACGATATATTATTTTGAAGTACCAAATTCAGAAAATGGAGCGTATTTTAGTGTAAAAATGTTTTATGCAGTTTTGTGTTTTATATATTATTATCTATCTATGGATTTTACGTGTATTTAGTTTTGAGGATATTTTTACGTTAAAGATTATAATATTCATTTTTTTATCAACGAGCAGTACCGAAAGCTAGATAATAAAGTAGATTCAAGAAAACTTTTTAAGAAAAATATATTATAAATAAATTATATTTTATTGGACATACGTACTCTCGTTATATTCTTAAGATAATACCATCGTCGTTCAAACAAACTCTTTACCAGTATTATAAATCCTTCTTACTTGAACAAGATAGTTCTTATTTGGTTAAGATTTGCAAGAATCTCCCCAGTGTCTTTGTGTCTGTCAGGAAGTGAACAAAGAACTCACTTTACGTTGTCTCTTTTCAATTCTGCGAGCCAAGGACTGTCTCGTTAAAATATTATCGTTTTTTTATTCTATTTCGTTTTCTTACTCGCATCCATTATCTATTTATTTTGTTTCCCTTTTACGTAAAGGAATCATTGTTGTTTCGTCTGAAAAGCCCTGTTCAAAGATTCGTTCATACATATTTTTGAACTATTTACCATGCATTTTTTTAGTTTTGCTTTTATTTATATAGGTACTATGGTAAAGAAATGAAGTGTTTTATATCATTTTTTGACCCCAATTAGATGTATAGGGAAGCAACAAAAGCCCTCCAGCGCGCTCGATCTTACGTGGCTTCAATGGCCTTCATCCTCACCTTGCCCAACAAAAGACGCACCACAGTGCAATCAAAACAAAAAAAACAAGTACATACAAAAAGGACAATATTTCAAGCAGCAATACAAGGACACGTCTTTCAACACCCAGAGAGTTCTGCGGTTTACCTATGGAAATTAAAGAGAAAATCATTTCAGCCTTCTCGTCCTTTTTCTTTGAGCCATTGCGTTACTAGATCTCTAAAATTTTTCCCGTCCTGTGCAATTCTACTCTCTATGTCGGGTAAGACCCTATTGTAGAGTCTTGGTGCTAAGAAGGTATATTGGCGCTGGGCATGTCATTGTGTTGTCCTTACCGGAAATGGCTGCAACCGTCGACGGTTTCTAGTGTTATGCAAAAGTATTCTTCTATATTTATATTTAGTTAGGTTGAAAGTCAGTAGTATGTTTATTCAGATAGGTCAGTATAAGTCGCATGTAAAGTTGCCTGATGTCCAAAAAACCACTGTCCCTGTAGAGCTGTCTTTGAGGGTCTTTCTCGTCTTCGAGGAAAAACTGTGTTCTCATCGGTCAACTGTCAGTCGGCGGTATATAGGGAATTGAAATGCTCTGAATCCAGTTATACTATTAACACAATGATTTTTCGTTTAATTTTTATACCTTTCTGTATCACTAACACATTGCCTGGCCATTCTTCCTTAGAGATTTATTTATAACTGATATATGTATACATATAATGCCTGTATATTATGTGTAAATAGTCATAATATGTTAAGTGTTTGTATATTTTGTAACGATGTAAGTGATTCATTATTGTTATTTCGAAATTATAAGTGTGTATATATCTTCTTCATCCATGTCCGCTCCCTAGTTGGAGCATATGGACTCCACAAGTCCTCGCCATGCGGTCCTGTCCCCTGCGATTTCAGCAGTCGCATCCCAGTCAACACCAACGGCCTGAAGGTCAGCTTCGTAGAGCCTTTTAATTGTTTGGAGGGGCCTACCGCGTCTACGATTGCCTTCTGGATGGTAGTTGAGACTAAGACGGGTTATGTCCTCTGTAGGCTTCCTGAGTACGTGACCCAGCCAGGTCAGTCGGCGGAATCTTACAGTGGTAGTGACCAGTGGTTGACCTGTTAGGTCCCTGACAACTGTGTTCGGCACAAAGTCATTCCAACGTATGCCCAGCATTCTTCTGAGGCACTTGCTCTCGAATCCTGCTATGCGGGTGTTTTGAGCGCATGTTGGGTGCCAAGATTCACAGCCATAGAGAAGGACCGGTAGGACACAGGCATTGTACAGTCGGACCTTAGTTCTGATGCCGAATGTATTAGACCTCCAGACCTTCCCAAGCTTGCTGAACGCCGCTCCAGCCAGTGCTAAACGCACAGAGAGTTCTCTTTGCATGGTGCCATTTTCTTCTATGTGGGCACCAAGGTACTTGAAGTACTGAACATCCTCTATGGGTCGGTTGTTCAATGAAAGCCGCGTGTCTGCGTCTGCAACACTGCCATTTTTCATACAAACCGTTTTGGCCACATTTATATTTAAGCCCACGGCGGCCGATTGCAGCTGGAGACGTCCCAATGAAGAGGCAAGATCAGCCACGCTTGATTCTATTAGAACCGCGTCATCAGCGTATTCCAGGTCACATAGTCGTGTATCCGGCTGCAACTGAACTCCCTCGCCATTCAAAGTAGATAGCCTTAGAATATAGTCCATGAGTATCACGAAAAGGAAGGGGGCCAGTACGCAGCCCTGACGAACTCCGGTTGTTACTGGGAACTTCTCAGTGGTGGTTGATGCTAATCGCACTCTCGATTGGCTGTTGTGATGCAGTGCTTTGATAAGATTAACTATCTTTGGTGGGACTCCATACAAATCCAGCACACTCCACAGTGTTGGTCGGTGGGGGCTGTCAAAGGCCTTCTCGTAATCAACAAAACAGCATGCGATTGGGCTATTGAACTCGTTTGCCTGCTGCAGCAGACATCTCATGTTGTGTATATGATCCGAACATGATTTCCCGGGAAGGAATCCCGCTTGGTTCTGCCTGAGTATTTTCATTATTGGCTGCCGGATACGTTCGAGAAGGATGTGAGCCAGCACTTTCCCTGGCACGCTAAGCAAAGTTATTCCTCTGTAATTGTTACAATTCGTTTTATCTCCCTTCTTGTGCAGTGTGATTATTTCCCCATCGACCCAATCCTGGGGACACATTTCCTCACTCCATATTTGTGTAACCAAAGAGTGGAGCATTTGACTAGTAGTTTCATTACAGCATTTCAGAAACTCAGGGTAAATCTGGTCCTGTCCTGGCGCCTTACGATTTTTAAGTTTATTAATCGAAATAGAGATTTCATCCAGAGCAGGAGGGTCCACGTTAATTGGTTCTGGATGTGGGATATCGAGGCTTATCGCAGCTTGGACGGGGTCAAACGGTTGTGGCGGAGGAGGGCGATTCAAAAGATTTTGAAAATATTGTCGCCATACTTCCCCAGCGCCCTCTGTATCCGTAATTAGGTTACCATCGCCGTTGCGCACTGCATCAGATGATGCTTGCCTTTTTTCCCCGCAAATTTGCCGAGTTATTTTAAAAAGCTCTGCTGTGTCATTGCGTTGGGCCGCGTCCTCTGCCTCCTGGATTTGCGAGTCCAGGTGTCGCCGCTTGTCGAGCCTAGCAGATCTTTTAACTTCCCTATCTTTTATACGATATTGCTGTCTATGTTGTTCCACCAGTATAGGATCCGAGCAAGAATCGCGCAGTGCTTTGATTTTGGATCGCTCCTCAATTTTATTCCATGTATCTGACGACATCCAAATTGGTCGGTTTACGGGTGCTTGGCCGAGTATTTCAGACGCAGCTGTTGTAATAGAGTGCTTGACAGCCTTCCAGGTTTCTTCTACAGTGGGTTGTGCATGTGGCTCACTGGAAGCCCTAATTTCGTCGTACTTATGTTGAATACATCGGCTAAAATCGCGTTTCACTTCTGCATTTTTGAGTTTTTCGATGTCACACTTGTGGGTTGTCCGTTTTATAAATTGTTTCCTGAGTGAGAGGCGTATTTTGCCTACTAACAGCTCATGGTCACTGTATATGTCAGCTCCACGATGTGTGCGTACATCCAGAAGCTCCCATCTATGATTTACACTGTATAGGATATGGTCTATTTGCGCTCGGGTCGTTCCACTAGGAGATGTCCAGGTATACTTATGGATGTCCCTATGAGGGAACAGCGTTCCACCTATGACAAGCTGATGCATCACTGCGAGTTCCATAAGTCTTTCGCCATTGTCATTTGTCACTGGCCCGAAACCGTGGCCTCCCACAATATTCAGGGGCACAGTTGGGTTATTTCCGACTCGGGCGTTGAAATTACCCAGAATCAGTACTCTTTCACGTCTCGGAATGGCAGCGATGGCCGCATGAAGAGTCTCGTAGAATACATCTTTAGATCTTTCGTCAGCAGCTTCAGTTGGTGCGTAGGCCTGGAAGATGGTTATTGAGCTCTGTGATGAGCGAAGGGTGGCAGATATAATTCTGTCCGATATTGGCTGCCATTTTATATTATATATATATATATATATATATATACAGTGAACACGCCGACAAGTCTTCTGTCGAGACTTGGCTTGACACAATAGTGCAATTGTATATTTATGATATTTTCTTTAATAATAAAAAAAAGAACAAGAATAAACAGGATTCACATTAGCTATACATACTGTCCTCATACAATGATCTCAGGGCTTTTTTTTAACATTTATATACAAACAGCGAAATTGATACAAAAATAACACAGTACATAAAATTTACAAAACATACACATATTACCTAATTCAAATTTGTAAACGAAGAGACAATTGATTATTTTAACCAATCTGGCTTTTCTCAAGATTAACAATTTTAAACCCTTGAAATCTTCAAAACTCAAACAAAAGTATGGAAATCTATTCCACTCGAAACAACAGTTAAGCTATGAACCATTTCTAGAAGTATGTGGATAGCCCATATCTATAAAAGTTACAATATTTTTTTTTACTGGAAATAATATATCATAAGACTTTTTTATGCATATATTTTTACCAAATTCTTTTTTCTAGTTGTTAATTAATGAATCTGTGCTCAAAGTGAACACAAATATACTCTTTGACTCTTTCACAGTGAAAGTGAATAAAAGCTTGTGTCATGAAAGAGAAAGCTGTCCGGGACTTAGAATCGAGCCCACGACCTCCGATACATCTATAAAAAGTCAAAAAGTTCGCAATTGATAGCCACTATTTCTCAGTAAGTATCACGGTACCATTAAAACTATTTTTTAATACACAGCATTGGAAATACTTGTCGAAAGCTTTTACGTAGTCTGTATGCATGTTTCAAAGCTTGTTTAATCGTAATTTTCCTACAGTATATTATTAAAACGATCTCGATAATGAAGTGTTGAACTTATTCCCATTGTTTCTGTCGTCAATACTGCTCCCGATAATAATGTCACTGCATCCAGCAACTCGACGTGTAAGTAGGTACCTACATATGTACACTGTATAATAACTGGGGTAATGTGCTATGGCCTTAGCGTAAAATCAGGAGCGACAAACTGGAACGTTGTATATTTGTAACACAATGGAACCTCTTATAACGAGTACCACTCATAAAGAGAGCAAAAATTTACTGTGAAAAATTGCTTCTTAACTAGTGAAATTTCGCATAACGAGTTCAAAATACGAGCTACACATCAGAAGTCCCGTTTGACTTTGACTTGTGAGCAGTGACTTCAATTATTATTCAGATATTAGGTACCTACTCCAATCAATTTCTGTTCAAAATATATCTTATCAACTTTTATTTACTATAGAAAAGATATGCTGTGACGCATTATCCCTAAATTTGAAAGCTGATTAATGACTATCTTTCAAAGAAAGCAAGTTTTGTGTTACCCACAACTGAAACACTTGAAGCTTATTTTATTTATTTATATTTATTTATATATATCCTATAACAATTTTGTCATATTTTATTCCCTTTTTTTTATCAAATCTAAACTGTATTCCAAAGTGCTATGAGTTAAGCGCCTCAAAATTTGTAAGTAGGGGAGGGTGGGGAGAAAAGTGCCATTTTTCACTTTTAGAGAAATAACTTGAAAATACGACATGTAAAATTGATTTCCTTTTAATATATGCAGAGATGCATTATTCCTCTATGTTTTTCGGTAGAAAAGATTTTTCCAACTCCAAAAACAAAAAAGATCTTATGCATTTTGTTGACCCGTGTCGATTGGAACTTTTTACCCCACCAACGGGGTGAAAAGTTCCGGGGTACGGGGTTGAAAGTTCCAACAAGGATAACTCATACACCATATATTTGTTAACAAAATTAAGGGACTTTATTAATAGAAAACACAATGATAGGAAAGTACCTACAAAATTTTAATAAAAAAAATAATAATGTTGAAGTTAGTCGTCGTCTGAATCACAATTATTACAAACAAAACTTGATAACCTTTGTGAAATACATTTCTCATTAATCCAGTCTTTACATGTAATGCATTTCACCCACTCTTATCCAGGTATACTTTCTGCATAAGATTCGCAGCATATTAAGTAAAAATATTTTTCATCATTTGAACTCGAAGAAAATTAATGTGTTCTAGGACGTCACTTTTCACCCCACCCCTACCTATCAATAAAAACATATCACATTTATTATTTAATACAAACATTTAACATTTTTAGCAACGAGCATTTCAAAAAGAACAAAAATAATTAGTAAATAATTCTGACTTCAGCGACTTATCTCAATACGTATGTTCACCACTCAAAAAAGAACTCAAACGAAAAAAAATACTTTTGAGGTGAAAAAAAATCAAATGAAACTCACAACCGCTACGACTGTCACACGCCGACTTCATTTGTACACACCACATGTAGAGCGTTTAGCTACCGATAGAGATGACCTACGTAGTTGTAAAATTCTGCTTTGTTAGAAATTTGATAGTTGGCACTTTTTACCCACGGCACTTTTCTCCCCACCCAACCCTTACTTATTGAACGTTTACTTATTGAAATTGAATATACCTAAAAAGTAGTATTTTTCCGTATGGAACGAATTATCGTAATTTAAAAAAAAAATTGTATGAGAAAAATGATTTCACACATCATCCTGTGGTACAGTGTTATCATTGTCTGGCCCATGGGCATACATCCAGGACATGCATCAACAGGACGAAGCCGTCTGTTTGCTCTCACTGTGCGGGTGACCATCGATATGAAGTCTGCAATAGAAGAGATGAACATCCAGTCTGTTCCAACTGTCGAAGACTGGGGCCTGGCGCATCTACTGCACATAGCGCAATGAGTAAAAAAGAGTGTACGTCGTATAAACGAGCATTGATAAGTGCACGCCAAAGGATTGAATACTGACTAGTGAATTGTTTTCGGTTTCCCAGATTATATTTTAGGGAGCAATCAGGTTTGGTTTTCAAGTGTTGTAAAAAATATTATCATTTTCTAAAGGTAGGTGGGGACTTTGTGCTTGTTGTAAATGTGGGTGCCATATCATTGACTTATGAAATTAAATCTCCAAAAGATGCAATATGTTGGTTTGGTTCAGGTGATACAAGGAAGATTTACAAAATGGGTATAGGGACACTTAGAATAAATGATAATAATAATGTAACTGATGAGTTTTGTCTCTTCATGGACATACTTATATTTATGTGTGGAACATGCTGTTGCTCATTTTTGCTCAACATGCTATTGTTTTCAAAATGAGTTTGGAATATATTGACCAGGATAATGAAATAGATTATCAACGAACTAATAATGTAGAGAATTGGATAAAAAATATGGAATATGACAAATATAGTAACAACAGTTTAATGTGTGTGCATGTAAATATTAGATCTATATGTAAATACTGGGATACTTTCTTGATACAAATGAAAAACTGTATTGATATCATGGACATTGTTATATTGACAGAAATTGATGTTAAAGAGGAATGTAAATTTATATAATATAGATGGATATAACAAATATTATTTTTGTAGAAATAATAGGCGGGGAGGCGGAATATTACTATATGTAAGTAATAAATTTACTTTTGAAGAAATAAAATATGATGTTAAGTTTTGTGAAATAGTATTAGGAAGAGTATCATATGGGAAGAACTATAGTATTTATATTGTGGCGGTATACCGGCCACCAAATAAAAATAAACAAGGTTTTGTTCAAGAAGTTAAGGAATTGATGGAGAAAAATATGAAAGTGACGGATAACTGTGTGTTTATAGGTGATATAAATATTGATTTATTGGCTGATAATGATGCTTTGGTGGTTGCATATGAGGGTGTGATGTGTGATAATTACATGGTTAGGTGTGTGCATGATGTGACGAGGGAGGCGGTGGTTTCCGGTAATGTAACAAGGTCTTGTATTGATCATATATTCCTTAGAATTAAGGGCAAATATAAAAATGATAACAGCTGTGGAGGGGGCATCTTTGCTTGTGTGAGTGAGTCGGCTCCGGCTGATCACAATATGACGCTAGTGAGAATACCTATCGAACATACTGAAACGGGTGGACGGTGCGGGGACACGGGCAACCGGAATGTTAGGGTATTATCAGAGAAAAAATTATATCAGTTAATTGCAAGTCATGACTGGAATAATTTATCTTTGGAAAGTAGTTCAGAGGTTATTTACGAAAGTTTAAAGAATACATTGAATTTACTATATAATAAATCAAAAATTTGTCTTAAAAATGTCAATAAAAAAAGACCGAAAATTGTGTGTGAATGGATGAATGAAGAAATATTGGAGGAAATAAAGAAGAGAGATAGACTTTTTAGGACATGGAAGAATGCTCCGTCCAACGTTTCTTACAGAGAAGAATATAAGAAGTGTAGAAATAGAGTGAATAGGTTAATATTGAACTGTAAGAAATTATTTTATAGTAATAAATTTAATAGTTGTTTTGGTAATGTTAAAAAAACTTGGAATAAAATTAACACGATCTTGGGACGAAATACAAAAAGCGACTGTGATGAAGTGTTGAAAAAGTATTTTCTTACGGGTAGAAGCGTTGATTGTGTCCTGGATGAATTTGCAAGTCATTTTTCAAAGAGCATATCTGATATGTTGCATCATTGTAACTACAGAGCGCTTGATATGAATTATGATACACAGCAACAAAGTATGTACTTACCCTATGCCACACAAGTGGACATAAGGGACATTATTGGACAATTAAATAATTCTAAGACCACTGGAATCGACAACATTCGTATGAGCGATATTAAAACACACGCGGAAATTTTTGTTCCTATAGTGACTAGCTTAATTAATTGCATGATAAGGGAAGCGCATATACCGGGGGACCTAAAGTGCAGCATTGTAAGACCTATTTATAAGAGTGGGAAACATGCCGATGTAGGAAATTATAGACCGATAAGTATTCTTTCCGCGATAGAAAAAATTTTGGAAAAATATATATCAAAGCATCTGAACAATTACTTACAAAAATTTAATTTGATTGATCCAGCTCAGTACGGTTATCAGAGAAATAAGGGGACTGAAATTCTTCTTAGAGATTTTAGTGATTTTGTCAATGAGGAACTGAATAAAAGGAGACATGTTTTAGTAGTTTTTATAGATTACTCAAAAGCTTTTGATACGATTGAACATGAAAAACTAATTAAGGTACTAGAGACAATAGGAATTGGGGGAAATCTGCTCAAGTTATTTAAAAAT
Organism: Mystacides longicornis; assembly: GCA_963576905.1. Classification (NCBI taxonomy): domain Eukaryota; kingdom Metazoa; phylum Arthropoda; class Insecta; order Trichoptera; family Leptoceridae; genus Mystacides; species Mystacides longicornis. The sequence continues at coordinate 12,747,103 of OY756424.1, forward strand.
TATTTAACAGAAAGAACTTTCATGATTCGCATAGGTGATAAACTGAGTGAAAAAAATGTTATAAAAGCGGGTGTACCACAAGGATCAATTTTGGGACCTACGCTGTATTTAATATATGTCTCCATGCTAAAAAATATATTTAAACATGTAAAGCATTTTATATACGCCGATGACACAGCATTGGTGGTGTCACATATTAATCAGAGTATAGCTAATGAGTACTTACAGGAGGACTATAATACGTTAATTAAATGGTCGCATGACTTTGGGTTAACTATTAACGCAAAGAAAACGAAACTCATGCACATTAGAACCCCACACACAGTTGTGGACAGTAATCCAAAAATTAAGTCTCATAATATGCAGTGCGTACATCGAAATGTTGAGAACTTTTGTGATTGCAGTGCCATTGAGTTAGTTGGGGAATATACATACCTGGGTATTGATATTGATAGCTTTTTTAAATGGGACATTCAAGTTAAAAAAGTATGTAACAGATTATACTCCATTCTGGGTAGGTTGTATAGAATTCAATTTTTTGTTCCAAAGTCTATTCTTAAAATCATATACAGATCCTTGGCAGAGTCAGTGATTAGATACGGTTTGTCTGCCTGGGGTAAGACGACACAAACAAACTTAAAGAAAGTTCAGCACAAGCAAAATTCAATAATCAGATTGATTTCTGACTATGTACCAGGACCGCATAGACATTTTGACACGTACAAATATTTTGGGGAATTGAAGTTGCTGACTGTTAGGGCTATTTTTTATTACAAATTGGGTATGGAGAACTTTTCAGACAATAAATTTAAAAAAAGATTAATACATGCACATAACACAAGGTTTACTAAAAATGAAGGATTAAAGGTACCAAAAACTAACAACAAGTATGGTGATCGCACTCTAGAGTGCTTAGTTCCGAAAATGTTCAACTCATTGCCAATGAAAATAAAAAAATGTAAAAAAATTGGAAAATTGAAATTGTTGCTAAGGGATTGGCTGTGTAAAAATAAAACTATGTATGTATAACCAAACCATAGTATAATTAGAATTAAATAGATATGTAAGTGGATATTATGATGCGGTAAACTGAGGGTGGAAGTGAGCGGTGCCTGTTGACAAGTCATTTAAATGACTTAACGGGTTCCGCTCATTTGTTGCACTGTTTCTGTGTAAAAAATTTAAAAAAAAAAAAAAAAAAAAATTATAACAGGGTCTACTGTAAATAGTTGTTGTGTTGCGAGTCGTATGGGTTAATTTGTTACGTCAGAAATAGAGTGGAGAATCACTTCTGTTATATCAAACCAACAAAAGTAAATTATTTATGTTTTTTTTAATGAAAATCTGTAAAGTAAGTACCTAAGCGTATGCAGACGTTATTGTTTCAGATGAAAGATTTTACTGTCAAATTTTAAATTGAAAGTCTTCTGCCATTTTCTTTAGTATCTATTGCAATGGAACATATCTTAACTTTTGCAAGGGATCACAATATGTTATCTAAGAACTTTCGTCTAGCTCTAGAAATTGTATTAATGCGATGTTTTGATTTGACAAAACCGTCTATCAAACGGGAAGCAAGAAGCACAATGAAAATAATAGAATTTGCACTAAAGGAACCGGTCTGGGGTAGAGACAAATTTTGCTGAGATTGGTATGAAATGGATCTAAAGGAAGAAAAAATATATTATAAATAAATACTTTACTTACAAAAAAATTATTCATTTTAAAATTATTTTATTTTATCTAAGCTTCTGTGTAAAATTTATTTACTAAATGCACAATTCAACCCTTAACAGAGAACAATGTTTGCCAGGAGTGTGTCAAGCTGATTTGTAGCTTTCCAACACTTGATAATAACAATAAAAACAAATTGTACCTATCGTAAGAATTCTTGTTGCAGTTTTCAAAGAAACAAAATAAAAGCTAAAACAAAAGAATAACATCGACCAAACACAGCAGCGTAGAGATTAGGAGTTGTAGCGTGACCAAGTATAATTGGGCTAAGAACATTACGTTAAGCTCTACAGCAAGTTTATACCGAGATATTAATGCTGTAAACTATAGAATTTATCGTCCGCTTAACACGTTGCTTGCACACGTCGCACCCTAACTGGAATATAATAATATATTATCACCTTAAATTACTTTAGTAAGAATATCTCAGATTTATGACGAATATATATTATGCACTCTAAAATAATGAGTAGAAATCCAAGCATGCCGGATCGAACTGTTGGTCTTTGAGAAAGCATTTTCAACAATAATTATCTACAAAGTGTTGTGTAAAGTTCACACTTCATTTTGCTTATTTTATTAACTTAATGAACTGCTGTGCATAAAAAAAACGCTTGTAAAAATGAATTAAAGGTAGTATTTGTTACTAGCCGATACCCGTCTTGCTTTACGTTGATGATTTGGCTAGTCAGACTTGAGCAGTAGGTTATTGAAAATTTTTGTCTGCAGCTTTCCCCTTCTCAGTACCAGGAGTATAATATTATCTTAATACTTTTTGTAAGGTTTGTGTATTCACATAGTGAAAGTTCATTTTGATGATTAAAATGCTAACACAGTTGCACAAACACAATGCTATCACAATTTTTTTTATGAATCTCGAGCGCTTTCGTCCGACTCACGCAGACATTGTCAAGAGACTAAACTAAAAATTATAAACTCCAAGAAAAGTATGGTACAATGAAGGTGGGAGAGGATACTATAACTAACAGATGATACTTACTACTAACACTTTACTCACTGTTAAATACGCGAAAAAATTAAAAGAAGAATGTCTGTTGGTTTTGTAGTACCTACCTCATGCAATTCCTTCATACTGTGAGTAGATATAGGTACCTACCTAGCTAGTATTATGTCAGTTATAAAAGTCCTCCATAGTGTGTGTAGATATAGGTACCTATACCTACCTAGTATTATATTATGTATAGTTAGTTTGACCTACTTAAATGCAGAGATGTGCAAAATGGGTACCCAAAACCATTTGAAATGCAAAATGGAAATGGGTCAAAACTTTTCCATTTGAAAATGCAAAATGTAAAATGGTTTTATGAAAAGCATTTCAAATGCAAAATGGAAAATACCTATTTTCAAAATGCATTAAAAATGCAAAATGGTTTTTTAGGTCAAACATGAAAAGAGTAAAACAACAACCTTAATAATAATGAAATGTTTTATTATTGATGCAATAAAATATACAAAAATTAATCATTGAAATAATGTTATACAGACGTGGAATCTCACCACCCTTGTAATAAAATAACATAACTAAACAATCAAAATAAAAAAATAAAACATTGTGATATAAAAGTAAAACTTGTATCAAAATACAAAAAAATAAACCATCGTCCATCATGTACCTTCTTATTACTTAGCAACCCCGGGATACCTGAGCTAACCACTGCCTTCCCCTCCTCCTCTCCTTAAGGCAATGATTCCCCTACCCTTATCCTATGCCCAATCCCAACCCAAGCCAAGGTGTCAAGCGATCCGTGCCGAGGGCTGAATAGCACCAGGGTTAAATGGTGCTTCAAACGGAGCCTCCAGGATACCAGGTGACCTCCTGGAGTACTTAGCCTTACCACGTCAAGCGGGGCTCTGGCGTGGCGGACTCTATATTTCCCTAGCTACTCGTGGGAATCTTATGGGTAAGAATAAAGATAAAATTAACAAATTTTAAGCGGGATAACACCGCAAAAAAACCCTGTCCACCGGGTATTCCCCAGGGTCAGGAAAAACAGGCTGCCGGGCTTAACAACGGTATTACATCAGTTGCGTCCACTTTTCATGGCTTGTCACATGGAAGAGGAGCAACAAATAAAAAGATCACTCTCCCCCCTCTAGGGCAACCTGGAGGCTTAGATGACCCTCTTAAGAAGGGTCTCAGCGGGTGCAAAGTCCGGTGGTATCTCCGGTGCCTGGCTACTGGAATGTCACCGGAAGAAGCGCGGAAGAAGGCTGCGGAAGGAAGGGAAAAACTTCAACCCCAAGCCGAAAAGAGGATGGCAACCCCACCACAGGAGCCATCCTCAAAAAGAATGAGGACAGTGGCTAAGGTTCCGGCTCGCACGGAATCTGAGCGGCAAAAGAGCAGCTATGCAGCTGCTCTTCAATCAATCTTCAAAGTGGCGATCCTTCCGAAAGAGTATCCAAAAGATACTCTTAGCTCTGAAGACCAGAGCAAACTGGAGGATCTGATCCTGGGTGAAGTAATGCCTGCCCATAAAAAGCTGGGGATCCATCTTCAGTTCAGGGGCATACGTTTCCGCCCAAGTATTTTAATCACCGAGTGCGCCACTGAGGAGACTGCTGAGTGGCTCATCTCGATGACACCCAATCTGAAGGGGTGGGACGGAGTGAAGCTCAGGGCGTGCTCGGAAGAGGACATCCTCGGATTTCTAGAGGCCCAAAACAAGGGGGTTAATACCACCCTGTGGAGGGTGCTCCACTCGAAAGAAGAGGGCACGGGCAAACTTCTGACCCTGTCCATTGATGAGGCTTCTTGCGAGGCCATTGAAAGAAGGGGATATTCACTAGAGAGGCTAACAGCCAAGACCACTCTCATAAGAAACCCTAGGAAAACAGATTGGGAGATTTTTGACACAAATCTCAAATCCAATCTGAAGCAAATAAACTCGAAAGTGAGAAATCACTACGAACTCGAGGAAGCAGTGGAGAACTTGAATGCGGCAATTAAAGACGCCTATGAATCCAGTTGTCCTATCAAGGAAAAAAGTAGTTGTAGGGATGTGCCATGGTGGAATAACCATCTGGCAGAATTATTAAGAACTTCGGTGCGGAAACTCTACAACCGCACCCGAAGGGATGGTGACTGGCAAAGATATACAGAATCACTCACAAACTACAACAAGGAAATACGGAAAGTACTCACGTTCTCTAACCTTAAAGAAATTAAAATTTTAAAAATTCTTTGTAATTCCGGGAGCAGTACCCCGTAATAAGTTCGTTTTTCTCCCTGTAGACTTTTAATGGCTTCTGCGAAAGGTTTTAAACATGTTGTGTATTCTTTTAAAAAGGCTAAGTCTGTATCTTTGAATAAAGTGAGTTTCAAGGCTTTCATAGCATCGTTAATTTTTTCCTGTACTGCGAGAATATCCATAATAGCATTGTAATACGAATTCCATCTAGTGGCACATGGCGATGTTGGTGATTTCCCCGTAATGTCCAAGAATGATTCGCAAGCTTTTGGGCACTTGGAACAATTATTCCAAAACGCCTGACATTTCCCTAAAGCTGCATTGCGAATTTTCTTGTAAGATGATGTTTCAATGGTTTTTATATCAACAGCGGCCACTAAATGAAGTGTGTGAGTGGCGAACCGCTCATGTGAAGGCAGTTCATAATCTGAGCTACAGCTGTCTTCGTCTACCATAGGAAAATCCTTTGGAAACAAGTCATCGTAATCGTCAATTTCATCATCATTTTCATTACAAGTGGCTGATGTACTTTGTTGCTTCGTATTATCATCTTGTCCAAAAACTTTAAAGGCCGCGACGAGTAGGATGGCCGCGGCTGTGTGCGCAGAAGGGTCTGGGCGTGAGCCCGCCTGGAGCCTCCGTCGGCGCAGATCTTGGTGGTAGTAGCAAATACTCAAGCGAGGTCCTTGAGGGCTGATGTGGAGAAGGGTTTCGCGTTAACAGCCGTTGCACGCGAGTTAGTCGATCCTAAGCCCTAGGAGAGATCCGATGTCGATGATGGTGTAAAGTTTTCGAAACATGTCAATTACAAATTTTAAAATCAAGGAGTCCAGGTTGTCATTACTTTGTCCTGGGATTTCAATTTTTAATTGTTTTAAATTTTTTGTTTCCGTTTGATGTTCTTTTTTTCTTTTGATCGGAACTTTTTGTTCCACGTAATTTTTTAATGCATCAGCATGTCCTCTGGTTGGAAGTCGGAATCCGCTAAGGAGTGTGTAACAACTCACCTGCAGAAGCAACCAGCCCTGAAAATGGATGGCGCTGTAGCGTCCGGCCCTATACTCGACCGTCGCAGGCAAGGGGGTCGATCGGTCTCCGGACCGACCGTCTTGAGGCCGCGACGAGTAGGATGGCCGCGACGGTGTGCGCAGAAGGGTCTGGGCGTGAGCCCGCCTGGAGCCTCCGTCGGCGCAGATCTTGGTGGTAGTAGCAAATACTCAAGCGAGGTCCTTGAGGGCTGATGTGGAGAAGGGTTTCGCGTTAACAGCCGTTGCACGCGAGTTAGTCGATCCTAAGCCCTAGGAGAGATCCGATGTCGATGATGGTGTAAAGTTTTCGAAACATGTCCTCTGGTCTGAAATATAAAAGAACAAAACTGTATTTTTTTTTATTTGACTCATGTAAAGTACAGTACCTAGCTAAAAATAATAACACAAAGCGTCCATGAGGTGAAAACCTACATAAAGTAAATGTTTGTTACCTAGTGTTACTATAAGGACAGTTATGAAATAAATCTATCCATCACTGATAACAAGAAACATTTCGATTTTACGGAATAATAGAAAGTATTAATAGTAGAACAAATAGAAACAGTTTTGAAAAAATTACGGGCTTGGTTCGGTGACAATCATAATTCAGTCCCAAAATTCAGTTGATTCAAAGAAGGATTACAAATTCTTTAGAATTTCTATTGACAGTAAACTGCAATGGACTCCTCATATGCCCCTGACTGGGTATATGGTGGGAGGGTTAAAATAAATATTTTAACATAAAAATTAAAATAGGTTATGTACATAATCCCAAAACACACTTACCTTTAAATGGTTTAAAAAAATTGTTGTAGAGACCATGCTTCCCTTCAAAATCTTTCTGCAAGTTATGCTACTTGCAGACACATTTCCGTTCTCTTGAAATGTTACTTGATCAAAACAAATCCTCAATATTTGAGGTAATTTATCGGCATCCATCACATTATTCACATTCCTGAAAGAAAAATATGCAAAGTTAGGTTAACATGAATTTTATCGATGTTTAGGACAAATTGAATATACCTAATATAATTTAATGATTTAATCTACCAAATATAACAAATATTAATACACAAATTGTAAAAGTTGGCAAAAGTTACTTAACTAAAATAGCATTCTCTGATTTATTTATTTTTCTTTATGAAACGTGCATACATGATATCAATTATATACTTACATTATTGTAGGAAAAAACCAGAACCACACAAAATATCCGATGTATAGTGTATTAAATTTAAAATTAATAATATCCGAAAATGCCTTGTGTTTGAAGCCATGGATGTAAGAAGTTGTACGTCCATGTTTGAAGCAGCAGCCCGATTCACGGAAAAGTTTAAGTCTAAGTTTAGTTTGAAGTTCGAACGAAGTTCGATTCAAACCCTCCGTGAATAGGTACATAGACTGTAGATAGTCGCCGCCTACAATAATTATTATTACCAGCAGCCCTATTCACAAAAGTTTGAATCGAACTTCGTTCGAACTTCGAACTAAACTTAGACTTAAACTTTTCCGTGAATCGGGCTGCTGCAGCCGTAGATACTTTCGACACCACACCAGTGTTGCCAACAGCGCACGGCCCAATATCGCCGTTTCTGTTTTCATACACGAAGTAGCCTAAGCAGCCGAATTGCTCATTTCGAAAATTTGGTATCTAGAAACCTAACTTTTCCCACTAAAACCTCTGACCTTTTTTTTTTGCTGATTTCGAAAATTCCTTTTCGTATTTTTCGTCGCCGATTTTCGTTTTGAGTAACCTAAACGGCGATAAACCGCCTACGTTGGCAACACTGCACCACGCGTGAAAAAGACACGAAAAAGACGAACTCCACGATCATAGTAGCCGGATATTGCCGAACCAATTTTTACAAAACAGACCACAGAAAAAAAAACAATATTTCTTTTCTATGCACTTATGAAACTTTTCTCTTCACCAAACTCTTTTCTCTCTTTGCTCTTGAGCGTGAACAAGTGACATTGACAGATTTTTTCATAATCTATGTTTTTTCTATGCACGACGAAAAAAAAGCATTTAGGTTCCAAAAAAAGCATTTAAAATGAAAATGTATTGAGAAAAGCATTTAAAATGTAAATGGAAATGGGTGAAAAACGAAACCATTTAAAATGCAAAATGGAAATGTACATTTTGCATTTTGCATTTCCATTTGAAATGCTTTTATTTGAAATGCATCACATCTCTGCTTAAATGACTGTCGTGATAATAATTGAGGTACCATACGAGAGAGAGGGTGCAAGAGAAATCTGTTTTACCGGCTTTAGGCATCTGTCATGGCGTACATATTTTATAAAAAAATTCTGTGAAAATCTTTATAAAATAAGAATTAAAAGAATTCTACTTATATTTTTTGTATTTCAAATCAAACTTCGATCGAATTAATACATTTTCATACCGTAATGCTACAGTTATACACAAAATTTAGACGTATAATTTTACTTTTAAAACATGACTATCTCATTAATTGAAATTTTTGTATGAAGATTTTAAATATTTAGAAAATTGTAAATAACATTAAATATATATGAGAAATTGGAAAAAAATTGTATCTATAATTACCACAAACATACCTGCAAGGACCCATGACGATTAAAATCAAACCTAGAGTCTGCGGTTTATGCGTGATGTGCCAACATACGAAAATAAATACAAACATAACTGAATTATTATGTAGATATACATATGTTATTTGGCTTGCAAATTCGCAAAACGGATAGTTATGTTTCAGACTTCCACGAGGAACAGCTTTCTAGAATGATTCAAATAAATCATATTATAATTTTAAACATCATTAATATCGTTTTTCTTTTAAACAAGTTTGTATTGCTTTTTGGAAAACAAATGAAATGTTTTGCCATACGTGCTAATGCTTTTGAAGCGCTAACAATACTCCGAGGAATTTTCAATGTAAAAATACTTTTTTATTGCTACGTCATAATATTATCGTTCCCAAGAGTAAACTCAACCTGGAACTAGTGCGTACTGCGTATTCCAATTATTAATTTAATTGTCACACTCGCAGTAATCTATATCTATACTAATATATAAAGAGGAAAGATTTGATTTTTTGTTTGTTTGTTTGTTTGTTTGCATCGAATAGGCTCCAAAACTACTGAACCGATTTGAAAAATTCTTTCACTTTTGGGAAGCTACAATATCGGCGGTGAACATAGGCTATATTTAATTTCCAAAAAAAAATTGGGTAACCTACGAAAACTTCAATAATGTAACCCAAGATGTAAAAAAATTACCTATAATATTCTTTTTATCGCGAACGCTGTGAAAACTAATGATGATAGAATAAAACAATGTACTACAATTTTGTAGAAGACATCATTATTTACAAAAAGTATCGCGACAGCATATGTCTAACTATTATAGTTATGCCACAATAAGTGTTTTTTTATTTAAAAAAAATCAATAAAATGTCACCTCTAGAAAAGGCTCTTTATTGGTATCTTGGTATTACTCCTTATTAAAATAAATTAGTTAATATTCAAGTCTGCTTCAATATGTTTGTATAACTTTTTGAATTATTCAATTCGGACATTCCATTCGAAAGTTATCACGAGTTTAAAAATGTGAGTATTGGAAAAAAGCATAGTCTCTTATCATCTCAACTTATCCGATGTACAGTGCGTACGGGAGCGGGGAGGGGACTGAGGGGAGTCATGTCAAGTTTAGTAGAATTACCGCGCAAAGTAGTCACGGTGGTAAAGTGATGTGACACGATACATTGCAATGCAATTATTCCAGATTAACAAATGCTATAAAATATTTTGAAAAAGTTAGGGATCTGTATGAAAACTAAATTATTTTTAAGTATCTATCTACCCGTGCGAAGCTGGGGCGGACCTCTAGTATATTATATTTCGGACTCATCTGACCGTGGGCTAAAAGTAGACTATCTATCTTTTTTTCAAAAACCTTGTCCTTGTTTTTATACGGAGCTTATTCCCTGAGAACAGATTAAATTTGTTGAACAATGTTTAAACTTTTCTATAATGCCATTAAATTTTTCTCGGTGTCGGTAGTGTTTATATCGTGTTTAAATATGTTTTTGTTTGACCTTTCTATATCCCGATAATAATTGATGGCTTCTCATTTTGTCGCACAATTTTTTTAATGAATAAGTACTCAAATTGTACACATCTGACATCTTTCACAAAAATCAAAGATTGTGTTGTGAAAGCGGAATTGGTTGGACCCGGGATTCGAACCCACGACTTTCGGAACGCTGAACTTGCGAATGCTGTCGACTCATGCCACTGGGCTACCAACCAACTCAATTTTTTGGATAAATTTCTTTAATGAAAAAAAAACACGATAATACAGTAGGTATTTTATATTCAAAAAACGAAGCGTGAACATTTGGATTTAAAAAAAAGTAAAGAGCCCCTAGGTACATAAAAAAGGAACCGAATGTTAAAAAATGCATTTCCATCTATTAATCGTACATTTCGTTACATAAATCAAGGTTCGAGAAACACGTTTTATAAACGAAATTAAAAAAATATATAAAAAAACTAACGTAGGTACCTACTTAAATCTGCTATGATTAACGTAGGTAACATCTAAGGTACAAGATGTCAGTTTTTTCTGGTTCAAATTCTGATTAAAATAATTTTGTTTTCTAAGCTGGCTAATATAATATCTTCTTGCAAAGTACAATAGTACCTCTTTATACCTATCGTGGCATTGTCTGTGTTAATATAGTAGGCAACCCTTATCATTCTTAACCACTCAATTTAACAAAACCTTTGTTTCATTTTAATCAAAAAGTAATAAAGTGTTAGTCTTTGTTTTTCGGGAACCGGACAATGAGAATTTTGTTACATGAACCGCTTCAGACTACCAGGGGGATGATCTATCAAAACCTACACATTGTAATCACTGAATTAAAGACACTTTATTTAAAGATGAAACGATCATAGCACTCTTTTCATAATCTGCGCCTTAATGACGAAGGATGTAGAACAGCTTTCGACCAGAATCCTCATCTGGCGATGTGATTTTACATTCCTGATAACTATTTTACACTTCCAGCTGTCTGTCAAAGCTTTATGGTTGTTTAATGATTTATAAAAAAATGTATTTTACATGTAAAACGCCGTGAATTAAAAAATAAAAATCTTAGACAAAGCATTTATCTTGCACTTAAATAATGATTAAATAAATGTATACTTATCTATACAAAGGTGTCAGTACAGCCAGCGGAACTTATTGAGTGAGGCATTTTTTTGGTTTCGTCTCATCGTAATAGGACATCCCCGGGTAAAAATTTCAAGTAAAAAACACTGAAAAACTCTGACCCGATCGGAAAACGAACCCGGGACCTCTTGGTCTAAAGTCCAAGCCTATACCACTAGGCTATCGAGCTTGGTCGAGAATTTATCGATGACTTGACTAAAAGTTAAACTGATTGTATAATTGTCGTGGCGAGGGTTTCGTTTTTATTTGAATCTATATTCAATTTATTACTAACAATCTAAATTTTTCGATATACAACTGGGTAGGCGCTGGGTTCGTATACCGAATTGAATTTACGAATATTACGTCGTTTTCAAAAATATTCTATAGGTACGTAATGAGTAAAACAAAAGCGATCGCCTTTTTCACTTCTTTTCTCCCTTCTGACTCTCTTGCAAAACAAGAACGTCAAAATCAGTAAAAACGGTCGATAAATAAATCGTAGGTACTATAAATTACGGTCGGCGGTTTTCGATTCCTAAGTGTTGGCACAGCAGGAACAATACACCATATCAGGAGCAGGAATGAAGGAAAGCAACCGAGAATCAACGGTAAGCGAAATATACATTTTCGTAATATACAGTCTATTTCTTCTCAGTTCTTCTGCGTACTCCCTTTTTAAAGCTAGGAGACGTAGTTAACACAAATGCAGTGGCGTACCGTGGGTTTTCGCTGCCCGGGGCGGGATTAATATTTGCCCCCCCCCCCCCACCTACCTAATAAAGTTTGGCGCCCCACCCCCCTATATAAATTGAAAAAAAACACGAAAATGAAAAAAAATAAATATAAAAAAGTTTGCATATTTATTATAATAGTTGTCGAAATTCGACCATAATTAATTTAAACTATTATAGGTATATAGAGCGAGTGGAATTTCAAGATTTTCTTTCAAAAAAATGACATGGACACGTCATATTTGAAATGTTGTGTACAAAGATTTTTCTATTATTATTAATACAGATAACCATGACCACAGAAAAACAAAAGATCTGTGTCAAATAACATCAAATACATCGATGTGTGTGTGAGTAGAAATACATACATTAAAAAGTAGTGTGCGTAGAGTTTTTTTTATTGATCTAATGTTGGGCCTTATAGATAGGATGCATTACAGTGTTCCGCAAACAATGTCATCAGTTGGCGTGCCGCGAAAAATTGAGACCAAAATAATTTTAGAGGTTTGTCATTCGTGTTCAAAATGAAATAATGGGTGTTAAAACTTTTTTATCTGGACACATTCGCTCCTTTAAATGACTTCAACAGAAAAATTCAAGGTGGAAATATAATATTTTGACTTCTGCATGACAAAATGGAAAGGTTTCGCGCTAAGTTAGTGCATGTATATCATCAGGTACGCGGTCAATGATGGTACAATTATGAAATGTTTCCAAACGTCATGTCTGCCGATTAAGAAAACAGTGCCGACATTGATAGTGAATCACTTTGAGGTATTAGTAGAAAAAATGAACTGTTATTATTTTCCTAAGTGTGACCCGCAACCTATGGACTGAGCACGAAATAAATTCTCGTACCTATACTATTTAAGTTTTGTGTTTTTATCAAGTTTTTTTATTTGTCGGCTCATTTTGCCGCTTCTTGAAAAGTGCCGCCCGGGGCGGACCACCCCCCCTGCCCCTTCTAGTTACGCCACTGCACAAATGTTTGAACATCTTGTTACTGGCAGCAAAAGCTGTCGGACGACGGGCAAAGAAAAGGTTAATCTATTGAAAGAATATGAAAGAAAGTCGGGTTAGATTCTTTTCCGCTCCGGATAAAAGAATAACTAATAAAAAGTTGAAATAACGGATAAGAAATCATATAAAATATAATATTTACATGTATCATTTTGAGATGTTTCATTGTTTTTTTTATTTTTTTGTTTTGGTTATATGGAAATTGTTGGGAGTGTTGGATAGTATTTATTTTGATTATTGTGTTGTTGATTTGATTTTGATTATTATTGTATTGTTGTTGAGCAACTGTTCGTTTAATGATCGATGTGAATTTTTATTCAACTTGACTAAGATGTAAAAAATATGGACGTAAAAATCCTCATATTGTATTTTTTATAAGTAGGTATGTAACATTGCAATTGGCGTTTTTCGCCGTATATTTAAAGAAAAAAAATATTAAAGTTTCTCTGGAACGGATTTCTTCCGACGCTATCGCCATCTATTAAAATTCCATAACAACACAATTGTTATTTAACTGACAACCATAGTGTTTCAAAACACTCGCACGCAAATTATTGAGATAATTTCTTTCAAGATTTCAGAAATATTTTATTTAACATTCAAACATGATATTTTAAACGCAGGTATTTTTTAATAAATTACAAATTCTGTATCAATATTCATAGTAAGGATTACAGGACAACGCCTATCGGGAAAGCTAGTTTTTAAAGATATATAAATCAGTTATATCGTATATAAAGGGTCCAAATTTTATCTCACCACGATGAGAGCTGCGGCCAATAAGACAGTTTTTCCCGTCCACAACACTTGCTTGTTTGAAACTCTGATCAAGTGTCACATAATTCGTCGACATACATAATAATATTTATTGTGGACACAATTAGAAGAGTCAAAGAAACAAATACAGACAAAGGTAATTATAAATAAGTACGAAAACTATTTCCGAGAGCTAGTTGATTGGTTTTGAATTACGTTTTAATAATATTTCGTGTTTCAACAAAAATACCTACGGACGAAATTACCATTTATATTAAGTTAGATATTCTAATCTTGATGTAATGTTTAACATTGGAATCATTGACTCATAGTAGTACATATTATTACTATACTAATAGTAGTTTGTCTATTTTAGAATGAGGCTAAAAATAAAAACCTTCTGACGTAGGTATACAATTCTGGGGATATTCCTACAACAGAACTATTATAATATCCTCCTAATATTCTTATCCAATATCAATTTCCTGCATAGAAGTTCTGAGTTCGTAGAAGTATAGGAGAATGTATTTCTATATCCTGACGACAGGTACATCTTTTCCGAACGTGGATTTATCAATCCTTTCTGAGAATAGATAAAAATAGACAACTTAGTTACCTTCAAACCACTAGATATATAACAATATGATCTTTTAAAATAATTCCTTTCTGAACCATCAGAACCTATCAGGAAATTTAGAATGGAAATTAATCTAATGCAATTCATTGGAATGGCAACAACGTGCATGTTTGTTTAAATGGTCCCCAAGTGGTGCAAAGAATTCGAACCCGTCTTCAGTATTCGATCTTCCAGCATTGCCGCTTCCATCGTTCTGTCGCTAACCAATGGCCGTCCAGACCGCTGTTCGTGATGGACGTTGTGCGCCCTTATTTGTTTTTTTTTTTTTTTATCTGTGCTCAACTAAAGTGAATACAACTATGTATTACACTTTCGACATCTTTCACATGAAGCTAAGCTTGTATTGGGAAAGTGGAAATGGTCGGCACCGGGATTCGAACCTGCGATCTTCAGGACGTCCTCTGATCCTCTGATCCACCGACCACTTCTTTTGAAAAACTCATTGGACCACTTTCGTATATCGATTATACAAAATCAATAGAGGAGAAGGTATATTTTACGATTTAAAAAAAAAAATCCATACAATGTCTTCGTTCCTGTCAATTGTGTCACAATTATTGTTTTTTGGTCACGAGTTACAGGAAGTGAAGTGAAGTGACTCTTTGGAGTATATATAGGTGATGCAACTTTTACCGAATCATCCTATAGTTTAAAATAAAATTCAACCTTTGATTGATGTTTTTTTCACTGAGGTTTACGTTTGACGTATCACACAAACGAATAAAAAAAAGGCGCAAACAATATTAGTATGTTTAGAGTTTGCGTTTTCTATTTTTACAATACACTGAATTCGATATTTTGTTATTTTCACAGAATCCCTAGCGATTCGTTATTATTTTATTTTTCATCCAATCGCATACACACACATAGTCGCGGTGTTCTCTCCATTCGTCTTGTGTTCCTCACATTCTTCTTAGAGATCCTACACAACAGAAACTTTTAAACCCGACGAGATAATAATAATAAATAGTTCTCCCAGTTGGTTGGTGCACGGCACACTGGAAGATGGGTAGAACGATATTTTATCAGAGTACACACACTTTATCCCAACACGGTAAATCTATCAGGATGAGGTTTATGTTGAAAACCAAATCATGTATGTTCAAATTGAATTTTTCTGTTGTACTTTGTACTATTTTTCGACTAGATATATTGGTAAAAGAGCAGAATGTTTAGAAAATAGAAAAGTTCAAATACCTCAATATTCTTGGGTTTTAAGGGTGCATTTAAACCATACGAACATAGAGCCAGACCTTCAATGGAGTAGGATTACATTCTTGGTCGTTGATGATATGGTCACCAAGGAAATAACAACGAGAAGGAAATGTCATCGCCTACAAACTACTTCTTGCTTGTTGTTTATGTGGTGTCCAGTATCAACCATAAAAATGTTTGCTCTGATATTTCTTGATTCGGCTTTAGGATCGTTTGGTGTAAGTGCAGAATAATAGGAGTCTTTTTCTACTCTTTAACTCCTACAAAGAATAAGTGTTACGTGTGATCTCTTTCATTGTACGGTTGTGCAACATTTATGTAAAATTTTCTTCTTCTAGATCTTGCGATCTGTTCTGGTCAAGTTACCTTTCCGCAGACACCGACTGCTAGCCGACCTTTCACCTCTTTGGCGGTCTGTCTTCTGTCGTGTAGAATAACATCAAGCGCCACCATCCCAATGCGTTCATCACCCATTCTACCGACATGAACCCTCCAGCGTCTTCGTCTGCTTCTGCCCCATCTCACTACGTCGTCTACATGTCGCTTTTGAATGTTAAATTCATGATCCGACAAGAAGTCTTTGAAATGCGGGTACATCGCAGAATATTCAACCCTAATGGGAGCTGCATGAAACATACAAAATATTACTGACTGTCTTTTTTTAGTCATCCAAAAAAATATCACCTCTTACAGACAATAGGTATTAAACGGCAAAAACATTCCCTCTGAATGAGATGGAATCGGCGTCCGAAGTGTAGAAAAGCTGGAGTCAGTGTGCCAGATAAATTCATAAGGTTACTTCAACATGATGTTATGATATTACGCAATGTTCTTTAAAATTCCGATATAAATTTGACAGATGATCACGTTAAACTGTCTAAGTGGTAGTCATCGATATTATAAAACTGGAGAGCTTATTTACGTGGTCATCGCATCACGCCTAAACGGCTGGACCGATTTCGCTAATTCTTTTTTTGTCGTATTGGCTTTTGTCAGTAGAAGGCCTATTTGTAAGAAAAGAAAAAATGAAGAAAATTGCGTGGAAAATTAGAAAATCAAAGAAAACTCTAAGTAGGTACTTTCTTAGTACTTTAACAATATAATTTTATTCCAAATTTGAAAAATTGAAATAAAATTAAAGTTTGACAGGAACTGTCAGTTGTTTAATAGTTGGTGCTTTTGAGAGAATGTCGATGGAGAATATATGGTATGAAACAGAAAAGGTATAAGCTTATCATTATACAAATTCTAATTTAATATTCATAGTTAGGAACACAGGAAAACGTCTGTCGGGAAAGCTAGTTTTATTTTATTATCTGTATAATGTCCCTGTTTAGAGCAACGAAGCATTTTGCCGAAGTGGTCGTGAATTTCTAGAAGATCCATATTTTCTGTAAAAAAGACATACAATAGTATGGAGCTTGATTTTCTCTGTCATAAGAAGTATAACCCACACAACTTTTAACACATACAGAAGCTTTTTATTCATCATGTAATGTTCCCACACAAGTGAAGATAACACATGAAGATATCAAGCAGATAGTGATGTGCCTACCCTCTGTATTGTGCTATAAACTCGTACAAAAATTGAGACGGATAATGCGTTGACATAAACTCGATTTGTATTTTAAAAAGATACGCGTTAGGCTATATCTATTTTTATTGACGTGAACGTGGTTCGATTATTATTTATGAAATAATAAATCTGTCAACACGTGCTTTATCTGTAAATTTCATGTCGTTTTCTAACCATAGACATATGCCTCGTATATTCTGAACAATATGTCATACTAAGAAAAGGTACGTGCGTCAAAATGGATGGATACACAAGATAAAAAAAATCGTGTTTGCTGATTTCCACATCTTTCAAATTTTCTTAAAGAATGAAATGAACAGCTGCATTGTTAAAAAATGAAATGAACAGCTGCATTGTTTATTGGACACACTTTTTTTTTCATTGTGAACGACTCGTTGGTTTAGTTTTCTATGGCGCTACAATTTTGAGAGTTCTCCGGCGATATGTTAAATATTTTATTTTTCATTTTACCTATATGAAATATCTACTCGAAGATATTCTGTCTCAGTTTATATAGGACTGGTGGACTATAAAAAACCAACACCACCTATATAAGAAGGCCTTAGTGCTGGCGGCCATTTTTGGCCTCTCGCGTCACGGCCGCCAGCGTGTAGACAGATATCATAGCGTACAGGTAAGTACATACAGATATAGAAGAGTGAATGCTGGGCCTCACGCTGTGACGTAGCGCTAAGGCCTTCTTATATAGGTGGTGTTGTAAAAAACCGTTTCAGGCAATAGTTTCGCGGGTTTACTGGCACCTTCCATTGTATAGACTTGACTTATATCATGTTATTCATATTTAATACTAGTAAATAATGAGTATAAATTGTGCGCAATTTTGTTAAAAAAACATTTGGGATATTTTTTTCTATTTCGTGATGTTTTCACATGCTGAAATATTTTATTATTTGAACGGTTCAATGAGAACATTGAATAATTTTGTTATTTCTGAAGAGATGCTGTTGAAAGTACCATCTAGCGATCTTGTAGTAAAGTTTTTTAAATGTATTTTACTATTTATATTATAAAATAAATAGTACCTATGTAAAACCAGATTCAAGGTTGGACTGTTAATAAAAATCTATGAAATTTTTCGAAAAAACATAAATATTTTTTTCAAAATTTATTTTTTAAATTAGTCGATTAATACCTAGCTCAAATTTCACAAAGTCAAGTTTATGTTTCATTGGCGTGTTCCAAATCATTCGATCGCACAACAACATATCAAAATGTCTGTGACGAACAGCAATCAGTGGCGTAACTATCTCAGAAATAATAATTTTAAGCAAAATAATTTAAATGGGGGGGGCCCCATCCAAAAAAATTGCCACTGGCCCCATATGGTATAGTTAGTTATGCCACAAACAGCGACATATTTTAATATCATATTAAAAAACGGTACTTTCGTATGTAAAACTTGACATGAAAAAGGTTGTTTTATTGAACAAAGATTTCAGAGGAACACCAAACGATGGCGCCACCTTCACATAGAAGCAGTTTGCGTAACATGATTATAATATTTAAGCTCATATTATTATTATGAGTCTACATGGTGGATGCACCTGTTCTGCCGGCATACAAATAATTGAAATCCTCTTTTCCGCTTGTTTTACACGGCTCGCTCGCTTCACTTTTGAATTCATTCCTATTTACCACCAACCTTTCTACGTAGAACACCATTTTCACATATAAGTAACTACATTATTAGATTGTTAATTAACTTTGATTTTTTCATACAGAGAAACAGACTCGTTAGTAGCTAAGAAATTATAATACCTAGTATATTAAAAATATTACAATAAATTACCACAATAACCATTTTACTCATAGTATATGGAATATACGCGTCTTGTGTTCGGATTTCAAAAAAAAAAAATAGATTTCGTTGAAATTAATTTTCTCGACGTTTTCGAGGATGTAGATTCCAAAAATGCAAAATTAATTTTTTTTTCAAAAATTTCCCCGTACCCGTACACCAAAAATGTGTGCGCACCCATAACTCATAGTAATTCTTATCCGATTTGATTGAAATTTGGTAGAACGGTTAGCCCCTCGATGTAGATGAGTCAGTAAAATGTTGAGATCTGTACCTTCAGGGGAACCCTCTTAAAGTATCCAAAGAAAATTTCACTTGTTCTAGAAAAAGGGCTAAAAAGAAAATGTCTTCGATTTTCATAAAATTTGGTATACAGGTTGGTCTTATGCTCCTACACAAGCACGTAAAATTTGAGGTCCGTAATTTCAGTGGGTCCCCCTTAAAGTACCGATTAATATTGAATATGTAGTTCTAAAGCAGATAATAATTGTCTTCTGGCTGTTATAATATACTATGAGTTCTAGGCTACCCTAGGTTAGCAGCTTTTTTTCTTTGCAATACCTTCTTACTTTTCCATAACCTTATTGTCATATATGGCAAAATATCAAATCCATCAATAGTTCACATTAGATGAAGTTTAGATTCATGATATGTTTAAAAAGCGCTCAAATCAAATGATGAAATCAAGCTCCATCTTTTTAGGGGGCGTCTTGGTGACCAGCGTACATTTGGCATCCCTTGCATCATGGCCTTGGTAATTCCTTTGATATCCATCCTTTCGACATAGTCTCTCCGTATACTTTTTCTTCTCCATCTTACGACGTCGTCGACATTGCAGGTTCTTCGTATCTCATCATTGGGGACTCTGTCTCTCAGGGATCTCTCTGCTATGGTTCGCAACGTTGATGTTATTTTATGGTCATAACAAACACACATATACAAGAGATCAAAAATATAGGTTAGTAAAAACTTGGTAACATACATTCAAGATTTCTTTTGATTCTGCTTTAACTGTATAAAAAATGTTGGTAGCCTATCGGTTCAGTCGTAGATTTTCTTAGGTTCGATCCCAGGTATCACCCCAGGTATTCACAACACAAGCTATGTTTTCTGTAAAATATACCTACGGTGATGATTGTTCACTTTGGGTGATCTCAGATTAAATTTATAAAGTTATAAGTACGGTAATCCATGATCATGCTTAAACAATTGATATGTCGTTTAAATGAGCCATCTCAACCATTTATCATATAACTTTATGAGATATTCACATCTGCTATTACTTAGTTTTATACCTGCACTACCCTACTCGCGAAGTTCCTCGACGAAGTATTTGGGAAAGTTGACCGAAGTCCGAAGTACTTCAAACGAAGTAAGGCGAAGTGCCTCTTCACACTATCGTATTCGCCTATCTTCGATCAACTTCGCGAGTAGTAATGCAGGTATTAAACTTTGCAACACCCGCATTGTCCGATACAACTGACTATATTCGTATGAACTTCACAAACTGCTTTAGAAATTTAATTTATTCTCTCTTTTTTGTCACGATCTTTCCCCCCATAGTATTTTAACTTTAACTTTCGATAATTTCTAATAAGCGAACCAAATTGGTACGGTAAAGAGTTAATTTATCATTGAATTTCTTTGCTAGTAGAGTGGATTCAAAGATAAGTTTGGTAAACGATTTTCATTCAAAGGTTCAAATGAGAAAATATTGTAGTTCATTGAGAGGTCTTCGGGATCCTGGTGGAACGAAGCAAAGCGCTCATCTTTAGCAAATTTCATTCGGCACTTACAAAATACCCCATCATATCTTCTTATGCATTCTCCATCATGATAAAGGTAAAACGGTCTGCGCCTCTTGCTATAGACTAGAGCACGTCTTACGAATCCTTGAGGGTATAATATGTAGGGACCTCTAACCCAAATACTAGAAGACCAATGCAACTGATTTATATAAAAATTTAAGTAGTATTATTACTTAGATGTTACTCAGGTGATTGAAACAAAAATATTAAAAAAATAAAAATCCATTTTTACTTCTCACTCACACAGCTATCTTGTGCTTTGAAATTAGGTTTCTGCATTGTTATATAATCACAGAGAAAACTCTTTGTAATTTCAGTAAAATAGTACCTACTCTGTTAAGGTAACGGTCATACCTCGAGATACGATTCAACAATTTGTTTTTGTAATATTTCTCGTATCTCAAAGCAATATCTCCCTTTAAAACATAACTGATATGGCGTTTATCCATTTAGTGCCCAATATCAACGTAGAATGACTTTTTTTCATAAAGACAAAACATTGATATAAATATCTTTGAAGTGATTGGTAGACTAGCGGTTACGACGCCGGCTTTCGCACTGTTTCGTGCGTTGGTCGTATGTTCGATCCCAGGTGCCGACCATCTTCCTCTTTCACGACACAAGCTTTAAATAGCTTACTGTGAAAGAGTCAAAGAGTGTATTTGAATTTTATTCAAATTTGGAACTTAACCCAAAAAAACATAAAAGTTTTACGTATGTAAGCTTTTCATTGAACAAAAATTTTCAATTGTTAATTATATACGTAAACTTTTCAGTTACTTTCTTTTGATTTTCGTCCTAGCTTTTCCATATACCTGCAAGTTTATGTTCCTTTCGCCATGCTTCTCTCACTTTCACGAATGGCCGTTTAAGCTGGTAAAACTCTTCCGAGGGTCATTGTGGGTTTAATAAGAACAACACAACCCTGAAGATCAAAAATGCAGAAATGTCCCAGATGCGTGAGGAGGCCCTAGAAACGCCACTCCACATCCTGTGCGAGCAAACGGCGATACCACCTGGGGAAGTTCATACTACTATTGGTCGGCCAGTGCTCGTATTCGAGCATAACTAATTTAGATTATAAGCTTGAACATTAATAAGATTGCTTTTTCAAAGACTGAGCGAGCGCTATTTTCTTTCAAAATAATGACATGGTTATTGGATAAGTCAAATTTGAAATTTTGATATGTTATTCAAAGTTTTTCCAAAGGTTAATTAATACAAAAAAATATTACCTAATCTATTCTCAATTAGACCACAAATAAACAAAAGATGTGTCAAATAATGTTAAACACATCGAAGTGTGTGTGAATATGAAATACATAACATTACAGAAGTGTGCGTATGGTTTTTTTTATTGTTTTATTTTATTTAAAAAAAAATATTCTCATTCGCCAGCCCTTCTCTATATAAACTAGAAGTGTGCGAAATATCATACTCTTCCGTCCACGCAATTTTCGTAAAAATGGTCACAAATTTTTCCCTTCTCGTATTGTTATAAGGATAACCCAACCATCGGCATCGCCGCAAAAACCAGTGTCGACTTCTGGGTGACATTGGGCTCGACGGCATTCTGTAATCGAAGGGCTCAGCAGCTCGTATGTCAAGGCACTCGTATTTTACAGCTCCAGTCAACACAATACATAGTTATCAAGTTTTTTTTTTCTTGTTGTTGTTCATTTCTACTGAAAAATAAATAATTGAGGTACTTCCGCAAACCTAACAAGATATTCCAAGAAAAAAAAAACAACAAGGCCGTTTTGTTTTATGAAATAAAAACATGCCTAACTATGTATGTTTACAGCGGAAGTTTCATAAGTCTGGAAATTATTAAAGCTAGGCTGGCGACTCATTTAATAAAACATTAAGCTTGTTTTGAATATTATTTTTTTGGAATCTTTTTCGCTAACTACCTTACAATAAAATAACCTGTGCAATAAAATCCTTTCCTTATAAACTTTATATGCTTTATAAAGTTTTATACATTTATGGATTGCAAATATTTATTATATGTATTTCAGGACTAGTCTTAACATAGAATATTAGTGTGCATTTACATCAAACGAACATAGAGCTTGATCTAGAAACAGAGAACACTTTCTATTATCATTGATATGACACCATGGAAAACACAAGGAGCAAGAACTAATGAATGGGCGATGGTAGATTAAGCATTGCGCAAGATCGACCGCAAAGGAGAGCTCTTTTTGCATGCTTATATTGCCTATGCCCCTGAGTGGGGTTCAGAGGGAGTTTTGATTGATTGATTTGATGACAGATTACGCGTGCCAAATTTCTGATTCTTAATCGTCGTATGCCATGGTTTCCATATCAACAATCAAGAAAATATACTCTATTTCCAATTCTGGCTCTACGCTTGCTTATTGTTAACGCACCCTTACAAAAAAAAAGACTAGAGTTTTCGACATGTTGGGCATGACGATGATTCCCATCACTTGTTGAGCATGACGATGATTTCCATGATTTGGAATTTCGACGTTTTTTTTTTAATGATTAAGGGCTGACTCAAAGGGAACACAATTCCACTTTTGACATCTTTCACACCAAACAATAGCTTGTGTCGTGAATTTTTCCATCTTATTGACGAATGTCTAATGTTAAGTTATCAAACTAAACCAGCATACGAAACAGCATCAGTAATAGGCAGTCGTTAGCCCGAAGTGGTTCAAATTTGGAAATAAAATTACCAACCTTTTAAAATTAAACACGTATTATCGACTATCGACTATTCTGCTAAGGCTAAAAAAATTACAAGTTAAGCAAGAAATCTTTTCCGCGATACCTATTTATCACATTTCATTCAAAGACCTAAAAGGGTTTTTGCGTTAAGAATATAAAAAGATTCAATCTTTGTGAGCATGGGACAATGATACTATGAAAATGCAAAGAACGTCACTGAACATAGCTACCTATGTACCTACATTTTTATGTGGTGTGGTACCTAATTCAGTGTAACAAAGTAACGGTTTCTTTTGTTAAACCTTTTCTTACTAAAAATAGTATGAGGAGATGTATCCGAAACTACCCGATCCGCCCCACCCAATATCATTTGTTTTCATTAGTGGATCATTCAATGGTTTTCTGATCCTCGCCAGCTACTTAAATATCCTCAATCGCTCAGATTGGATACTTGAAGGCCGTACCTATGAGATAAAAATATTACACTGCCGTGCTGGAAATTTGTTTTATTTCTACAGAAAATTATTATTTCCGCTATAAAATACAGCCTAGAATGGTAATATTCTCATTTTCTTACTGAGATTGAGTTCTTCACTACATGCTACATTATAGGCAAGTGTGTACTTACCTTTCTTGCGAATATTATAGTTTAGAATTATTTATTCGAACTCCTTCTGCATTTTTCCATCTTGTTCTTTGAAATCACTAGTAGTATGATAAAATGGAAATTACACGTAGTATGATTAGTGTTGCCGGGTCTTTTCCAAAAAAAAACTGAACCAGTGTTACCGCTTGGTATCCGGAAGAATAAAAGTTCACCAAAAAAAAAGAACATTCTCAAAAATTGGTATCCGGAATGTTGAAACTTCACTAAAAAAAAATCTCAAAATTTGTTTTCCGTAAAAGTTGTAAGTTCACTATAAAAAAGTAATTTCGAAAAATTGGTACCTATCCGGAAACGACGGGTTTATTATTAGGGAGAAAAATTAATCGGAAAAAAATACCGAACCGCATATACTTCGGTATTTTTGTCATACCCAACACCGAACACGGTTCTAAAATAACGAGCGGTTCGGTAAGATACCGAACACCTGGCAACTCTGAGTATGATAAAAGGCATAGATTATGCTAATACATAGGTATCTACGTTTTTTATTTATATTTTCTGAAAACTTAAACATAAGTATCTATACATTTGAAACGAACGACACGATATGTCTGCACGCCCAGCGCAGGCCCATCACTTCCACCATTGTGGAGAGAAGGCGGACATGGCTGGGACATGTGTTTAGGATGCCGAATAACATTTGGCTAAGAAGAGCGCTGTTCTTCTTCCCTTCAGGGTCTCAATGACGAGAAAGGCCCTCTCATACCGTGTTCCGTTTCCTTCGAGACAAAGCTGAGGGATCTGCATATTATGGTATGGGAGGAGGTCATAAATATTGAGCCGGATCGAGCGCAATGGAGAGTTCTTGTTGCCTCCCTATACGCCTGAGTAGGGTGAAAAGAGAGATTTTGTATTGTATTGAAAACTTAAAAAAAAAACGCGTTTTATTTCAAAAGAGATGTTGCATCTACGGAATGTAGATATTTATTTTATTTTGGACCAAAGATTGACAATTATAAGGACCAATCATAGTAAAATTTGTATTTGCTTTTTTTGCTATTTTATTTTTTGTATTACGAACGCAAGTAAAAAATATAATAATCACGAACGCAAGTATATTTAAATCACGTAGAACATCCACCTTCTGAAAAATTTTGAAACCTTTATCTTGAATATACGTAGCGGTGAAGCTTGTTTTGTAGGTCAAAAGGAAAACCTCCCGACAATTTGCTTCACTCGAACTTCGCTAGATGGCTGACGCCCGTTTATTTTGAACACGAGAAAATAATTAAGTAAATATAAATTTTCCGTATCTAATACGTTTTTCTTTTGTTTTTCAGGTAAGAAAATCTCATATAAATTCACCCTACAGATCTGATCGGAGAGTAAGGTAAGTACCATTCGTCTATATTACCTATATTAACTTTTAGTATTTTTAAGATAAATTTAATATTGTGACTAAGAATTCAATCAAGGAGGGTAAGTTTCTATTTCTTTGATGACTATATACTTCCACTTTGTTCGCATACGTTTACTAGATAGAATTTCATTGTTGGGTATAACAAAAAATTATAATCAGCTTACAAAAAAGTACTGATGAATTGGATGTTAGGAAAATATAGAGTAGGTATGTATGTATGTGAATATGTTAACTACTATACAGTAAACTGTCGAAGTTCAAAATATATTTAAGTATTCCGCTCGCACTGTCCAGAATACAATAGAGGAATTGAATGGCGGATTTTAAGTCGCAGAAAAAATGTTAGGATGAAGGTACGCAGAATAGAGGTTGTTCCCTCTGCTTTCCCTTAAAAAGATACCGCTTGATTTAAAAATGTAACTTCTACTAAATTTAAGCGTTTATTATTATGTTTCAATTTAACAAAATGTGGTTTCGTTGAATATTTTTCTCTCTGTTGATCCGAGTTTTAATTTGATGCAAGGTTGAAGATTAAGAATTTCTTAACCTTTAACTATGGGCTTAGGGTCTTAGAGGGCCCGCACAGATCAAAAACAGATCTCTACCTGATTTCTTATAAGTACCTTAAAAATAATGAAACGAGTGTTTAATTTGTACTACCACATATTTATTTAGTATAATCATAAACTTCATTTTAGAGTCGAAACGATTGTTCAGTGATCATTATGGTTTCAAAACACAATATACCTAAGTACAGACAGAATCGTTAAACTTTGGTCGGAGCCTGTGGGACCCAACTTCACGTTTTCATACATATTATTTTGAGCTATCACAAGGAACAAAAATCTTAATGCAACACTGCATTTGATAATTATGTAGTACCTAATAAAAAAATACAATATTTTTTATTTTTTGTTTTATGGAACCTGTTGACGAACTCTCAAATCGGAAGCCGAAGAACGTGAAATTAACTGAAAAAGAGATTCAAAAACAAATTCCAGCTTAATAAATCCGAGATAGAAACTCTACATTGTTTGACAACTAGGGATAAAACTATTAGGTTCGTTTTTTTCCAAAACACGTTTTTTTTGTAATTTTAACACTGTAAACGTATCACAATGTCAACATTGACAACAATAAAGAAGAAACACAAATTGCATAATAATAATATGATAACTCGTCGAAATGGTAGTTGATAGAAGAGATTGATGGTGTGAAAAAATGACGTCCACAGTTAAAGGTTAAAAGTTATATTTTTATACTAACAAACATGGGTTGTAAAAGATTTGTGCCTGAATTTTCCTTCAAGTTTTACTGAATTATCCTTCAAGTTTTACTGAATTATCTTTAACGTTTTGAAATTCTGTTATAGAACCTTTCTTCATCTTCGTGTGCCATATCAGGTCACCCCGACGTTGGCGATCACTTCGGCGAAAGCTTCCCTGTCTTGCGCTACCCGGAACAACTCCTCCACGCTTCTTATTCCGGTCCAGTCTCAAACATTTCGTAGCCAAGACATCTGCCTTCTCCCAACCCCTCTGCTCCCCTCAATCTTCCCCTTCATAATTAGCTGGAGTAAGGTGTATTTATCACCCCTCAGCACATGACCCAGATATGAGATCTTACGCGTTTTAATTGTCATAAGTAGCTCACGGTCCACTCCGGCTCTGCGCAGGACCTCCGAGTTTGTAACTCTCTCAGTCCACGATATATCTAGCATTCGCCTGTGTATCCACATTTCGAAGGCTTCTATTCTATTCATGGTGTTGACCTTTAGCGTCCACGCAATATTGACCAGACATAACATTTTATCATCCTTTGCCTTAGTTTTAAATTCAAATTATCGTTACAAAAGAATGATCTCATCTTGTTGAACGCATTTCTAGCACACTCAATCTTGCATTTAACCTCTATATCCGGGTCCAGAGACGATGTAATTATGCTGCCAAGGTATTTAAAACGATCCACTCTCTCAACACATTTCCCCTTGAGCATCAGAGATGGTCCAGAGTAATTCAACCTGCCAAAGTACATCCATTTTGTTTTTTCTATGTTAATTGAGAGACCCAAATCCTCTCCGGCAACATTGATACCATGCAGGAGTTCTTGAAGATCGTCAAGACTTTCCGCGAGGATAACGGTGTCATCTGCGTATCTAATGTTGGATATCAACTCGCCATTTATCTTCACTCCTTTGTTGGAGTACAGGTTGAACAGTAAGGGTGACAAGATGCAGCCCTGACGGACTCCACGCTGAATGTCTACGGCTTCTGAACATTGTCCATCAAACCGAATCTCAGCTGTTTGGAACCAGTAAAGATTCCGAATGAAGTTTATATCTTTCCCGTCGATGCTGCATTCCCCCAGCATTCTGATAAGCTCGTGGTGTTTCACTACTATATACTAATAAACAGTGTATACCTACTAATAAACATGGGTTGTAAAAGATTTGTGCCTGAATTATCCTTCAAGTTTTACTGAATTATCCTTAACGTTTTGAAATTCTATTATAGAACCTTTGAGAAGAAAAAATAATACTAGAGAAATAATGTGCTACTGCACATGGTCCCAACATGTGCCACGCGCATGATCCCAAACTCATACAAACCGTGGCGTTTGTCCGTAGCGTTAACACAGAGGAATTTTATGTTTTAATCATACAATTAGTTAAAGTAAGTTCCTATGGATTTTGTTGTGTTATCTTGTGCTTGTGGATTTAAGTAAAATTAATAAAAATTGATAATTTATCTTCAGTCACGTGACAATTGAATAAAGTAATCAATTTTTATTTCTGCGCATCCCAAAAAGTTATCTAATAATATTTGTACTCAGTGTATAGAACGCAATAAAACTGCGACTCTGTTTACATTCAAAGATAATAATATTGTTTTGATTACTGTTTTGTCCCTGGTATTCGATTCGAACTTTCTCAATGAGCACTCGAAAACAATAGTTTCCGAACATTGCACAGACACTTAAGGAAAATTTATCGAGTCTTGCTATTGCGGTTTTCGTTTACCCTGATGCTAACGTATGGAGTCTTGTGTTATTGTCTAATGACAAAATAACACCTACATAATTATGATACAAGACAAAATAATAACAACATAATTACACTACATATAAGAAAAAATACAATAAATTCTGAAAATATAGTTAAGTACTAAAAAAAGGGCTGCCAATATACGGTATATGATTTAGGTATAACATTTAAACTATTACTCTTTTTTTTTACAACAAGTTAAGCCAAACTGAAGTAAATTTATTCTCATCGCATATTGACTTCTGACACAATGAGGTGGGTAACTCGATTTTTTTATAAGGAATTAGTTACAACAATACCTAAGTACTTGATTAAAACAGCATCTGAGTATCAAAAGGAATTTAGCAGATATTAGATACAATTCGAGAAAATTAGTAAACTATCGTACTATTAGAATTGATTTTGAGTCTTCCTGCTCTACTCTATGGTTGCAAATCTGGCAATCCAACGTGTATTTAAAATATATAGCAGGATTCTAGAGCAAATGCCTCCGAAGAATGCTGAGTATCCGTTGGTATGACTTCGTAAGAGACAAGGGGTCAACCACTCGCCACCTCTACCATAAATATCTGTGAATTGAACTGGCTAGGCCACGTCTTTTTTGTTGTAAAGAAGGTCAAGGGACCATATGACCTTTGTGTCACCGCGACCAAATTAGATCTATTGTGACATCCTTCAATGAATTCATGGAGCGCTGCCTCTTAATGTGCCTCGTCTCCAAAGGCCTCTTGCAGAGTGACAGTGCCTCTTCCCGGCTCCTGCCCTCTGCAAAAGGTCTCCTTAATTTTCTATTTGAAAGATAGGTCCCAACAGGATTCCCATTTCTCGGTTGCAACAAATGCTTTTGATCATGTGACCTTATGTCCACTTTGACCACTGATGCGGAATTACCTATTATATCCACCACACCAGGTCGGCTCTACAAAGGTGCCATGTACCATAGGGAAATAAAAGTCCGCCCCTACAGATCCCTGCATGTAGGGGTAAGGCAAAAAGTCACCCTGAGGTTGCCTGGTATCAGGGAGCCTCCGTTAGTTACTAACCTACCCGTTAGTCACGCATCCCTCGGCACGGGTCGAATGACACCTTGGATTGGGGATAGGCCACGTCTTAATGAAGCCTACAGGAGATATTGAGTACCTAAGCCTTGAATACCATCCGGAAGCCAATAGAAGGCACGGTAGACCACTCCAAACAGCTGATGAGTGTAAGAAACTGGTTTTCGGGGTGCCGAAGTCGAATGGGATGGGGCGCTGAGGGTCGCGGGCAACATCAGGGTGGAGTGGAGCTGACAGACAAGGCCCATCTCTGTGATTGTATTACTAGGATGGATATTATGTATATAAAATTTTGACTCATCCGATAAATCAAACATTTATTCCGTCGAATTTCATTGTATACATTCTTGGTACGTTTATTCTGTCGAATGCTCAAAAATATCCTTGTGTTATTCTGTCGTTCTATCGCAGATTTTGATCCTATCACCTAAATTCCAATTCTATGTATTGACCACGAACAATATAATAATACATCATACCTACATTTCGATCCCAAAAGTATTTCTTGGTAGGTAGGGAACCAGGGTGGTGTATAATTTGCACAATAATGTTTTGTCACGTTACCCTTTGAACTTTACTCCTTCATTATCCGCTGTCTTAGTTATGTACCTATAATAACGGAGTATTGCACAAGTTTTTTTATTTTATTTTATTGGTTATGGAACGACACTAGTGTAAAGTATCTCCTGTGATTTCAAATAATGTATATTTTGAACCGTAAAAATGCTAGGTGAAACTTATTGTAGGTACCTATTGATACATTTTTTTTCCAAAAATATTTTTTTTCTAAATATTAATGTATTGTTTAATTTTTTTATTTATTTTTGAAAAAAAAAACTTGGCGACATTACAATATTTCCTTGTGTTTTAAAGAAGAAGAAGAAGATATAATATATACTTCCCTACATTTAAAATGCATTTAATAAATGAATCGTTTATCTCGTACATTTCTTAGCAAAATACAAGATGGTACCTATACCTATTAAAATACCAAGATTGTACGTTTGTGACATCTTCAATAAAAAACAAACAATTTAATAACTATATTTTTATAAACTCACATTCTCTTTGTTTATTTGAATTATGGCAGTTTACAATATATTTTAATATAGGTACAATATAATTATAGGTATGTATTGTTTCTACCTGTGAACATATTGTGATGTACATAATAGAGAGCCCCCAAAGCACGAGCTCTGCTCAATTTTGGGGGTAAAAAAATATATTTAAAAAAATGTATAAATTTGTTATTGTGAATGTATTTTTTAATGTTTTTTATTTCCTTAATAAAAATATTTGAATTTGAATTTTGAATTTGAATAATATGACCATACGATAAATAAATAAATGGCAAGGGATTAATAATTTGTGTAACATACCCCGTCTTGTGTCATAGCGACCAAAATAGGTACATAGGTGTATTGTGATATTAAAAAAATATTCAAATATGTTAACTACTGATATTTGAAATGGTAGATTTTAAAACATGGCTCTATATTATGAATTCCATGATGTGTCCAATTTTCAAAACTTTCCTACAAAATGTCAATGAAAACAACAATATTTATATATTTTTTTATTTTATTCAATATCAATTTCTTTCAATAGTTATAATTTACATTTTATTTCATTAAAATTCATATTCATATTATTATAAACAGTTTCTTCCTCTCTCATAAAACTCAGAAAGTTTGTGTAGACAGAGAGAGTACAAAAACAGCTTTCAATTTTATCAGACGGCCATTGACATTTCCATTTCTGTTGATCAAAATTATCACCTAAGATAATAAACAAGTTGATAGAACATAAATATTATTAATAATTTCTAAGTCCAACGATGAAACAAGAAAAGTTTGAAGAAACATTTTTCTCAATAAGCACTTTCAACCTTTTGTAATAAGTTTAGGTACTTATTTTTGTTATTGAAATTAATTCTTTTAAAAGAAAGATGGTTTTATTCATATTTTTACACAAACTTCTAAGTAAACCGTCTAAAATAAAAAGATAGATATCAATTTAATTTTAAATAAATACTTTTTTCTTATTAGAAAAACACCACAAGCCATCGAAGTAAATTTAGACGGTTTTAAATTCTGCTCAGGTTTTTAATTCAAAATGCGACATATTGTTATAGTATGTATGTTTAATATAGAGTTGTTTGATCGAAGAGTTGTACCAATTGGGAAACGATATCATCCAAATATAGGTATTCCAGTTAAGAAGTACTATAGAGGGTTGTGGGTTCGCATCCCGGTGACGACTATTTCCACTTTCAGAACACAAGCTTTTTTATGTGTAGGATGTCCTAAGTGTATTTATATTCACTTCGGGTGAGCACAGGTTTATTGATTTAAAAAAAATAAACAAAGAATAAGATATTATAAACCTATAAAAATGTCAGTATCGAAATTATTATACACATTCCAAAAAGGGGTTTAACTGAAAAATAATATATTTTATACGAATGTTTCTTTGTTTCCCAAAAAATAGGTTGATTTTTTAATATTTTGTAAAAATCATCATTCAATTTTGCCATGTTCGAAAAATTTGTAAAAGTATCATGTCAATTAATTATTTTGCAAACTATATAGGTACTAAAATTATTGTTTATTGTTTTTTATCATCCTTAGGTCCATTCGGACACTTGGAATCGTCATTTGAACATCATTTATCCAATAAAAAAAAAAAATAGAAAATAACCATTATGATGAATTATCAATGTAATCGAAGCTGGGCAGGATGTATTAAAGTTTCTGGCCAGCGTTCACTTCAATCGTACATGGTAAAAGGAGTGCGAGACAACCGGAGGAGACAAAATCCTGGCTGCTCAGTATGCCTAACTATAACTTGGCCGGAAATAGTAATAAAGATAATAAACTTGATAGTCAGATTTAAAAGAGAATAAAAAAATATTTTTTATTTTATTTTATTTTATTTTATTTTATTTTATTTTATTTTATTTTATTTTATTTTATTTTATTTTATTTTATTTTATTTTATTTTATTTTATTTTATTTTATTTTATTTTATTTTATTTTATTTTATTTTATTTTATTTTATTTTATTTTATTTTATTTTATTTTATTTTATTTTATTTTATTTTATTTTATTTTATTTTATTTTATTTTATTTTATTTTATTTTATTTTATTTTATTTTATTTTATTTTATTTTATTTTATTTTATTTTATTTTATTTTATTTTATTTCAGGAGGTATTATAATTACATAACATATTTTATTTACAATAAATCACTATATAACCCAATTATAGAAGAACACTAACACATGAAGATCTTACATTTTTAACAAAGTATAATATAAGCAATCATCAATATCTCTAACAAAACAAAAAGCAACCCTGCTTGTGAAATATAATAATAACATAAAAAAATAATAAACAAAAAATTGATAATAATAATGAATGACGAGAACAATCAATAATAACAGGAACGCCCTGTGGGCCTTGACAAATTGCATTTGGCGATCGACTACAAACGAATTCTTCGACAAGTAGGAAGAAAATTAACTGTCCACTTTCTATACAAGTGTCTTTGTTTGGTTCAAATAAATTATTGATCATGTTCCAGTGAACAGTTAATTTTTTCACACTATACATTGACGAAATCTTCGTTTGTAGTCGAACGCCAATTTGAATTTGTCTACGGGGCTGTTGAAATTTAGCCGAATGACTGGTGTAAGCAAAAATATATAGATCAAATGCTAGGTATATGAAACTGATGTATCAATCAATAGCTTTGATTGCAGTTTGAAAAAAAACACATCTATTTACAACAATCATGAAAAAATATAACGATCACATGACAAAAAAAACTTCATACTTATAGCGAATCGAAAAACTTTTATTGTAGCTTACCGAGAAATAAAGTCAATTTCTTGAGTAGGTACCTATTATTGTCCTAATTGAGAAAAAGTTTAAAGAGATATCAATGTTCTACGTTGAGTACAATGCTGTGACGTCTATAGATGGCGTTGGCGGTCTACGTACCTACTCTGTGGCGTTGTGTTAGCCGACGTTCTCGTTTGAAATAGGTTAAAAGTTGGTTTTCAGTTTTATCCGTCCATTGGGAAAGCGTTGAATTTAGCTTGGAAAAAAAAGAAAAACCCCAACATATAACATACAATTAAACTGTTTATATGTATGTTTTTCATTTTAAAACAAAAAACCTTCAATTTTTGTCCATTTTACACTGTGGCTTGTAGGTACTTAGGCACCTCTGCATTTTCTATAATACATACGACTCGAGATTACCTATGCTATGTTTCTTCAATTTCAATGTGTGCATTTTTTGGAACTGAGTCGTTTTGAAAGACGAACTTGCAGAATTGGTGCCGAGCCGAAAATAGGATGAGATTTTACATAAAAGCATTTTGTTTCTCTGATAACAGGCTTAGTTAACGAATATGTATCAACTACCTAATGACTATTAATTTATTACTGATGTTAGATTTTTAAATGGAACAAACCACTACGGGCTAACGACCGTCTTCTACTGTTATTTCGAAGGCTGGCTTAGTGTGATCACTTTACGTTTACAACGTTTGCCATTAGGTGGTAATGTTTGAGTCTCCGAAACTCCTTATCAAGAGAATTCTCGACATGTTCAACATGTCAAAATATCCAATGTATATCTATACAAGTAGTAGTTAGGTACTTAATCACAAGAATCTAGACATATTTTCATTAGGTACCTTTGTATAATATTTGCTCTAAAATTTATGGGAATATTTTAATATAAAAGGTATAATATTTTAATATAATAGGTAGGTATATACGGGTGGTGGTTTCAAACATTCTTTGCTTAGTTACATTTCTACTGAAACCGTTTTGGACAAAGAAACATTTTTGTCTTTTAGAGATATTATTGGTTTCGCTTTCTTTTTTTTTAAATAATGTTATAAAGGGATAGAACTAGGTATTCCCATATTGGGGTCAACTTTTAAAAAGCTACCGCACATAACTTAAAAGGTACCTGCATATTATGTCCTTTACCCACATCACAAGAATGAGTTCTTGTGTCGAACCTGTTGTAGGTGGTTTTACTCGTACTTGCAACCATATTTTGTGTGGAGTTGTGTCTCACAGCGTGTTAATTACTGTGCACTAATTACTGGTATGCAGGTCACGAACTTGGGTACTCCCACCAAAGTAGATACACAATATTGCATGTTTAATTTACATTTTTTTTATCAGAAGCTCGCGCTTTAGCATCATCATGTGAGTATTTGACTTGAACGTGATAGATTAACACATTTGTCCAGAAAACTGTTAATTTAAAAAGTTCAAACGGTGTAGTCGAATTATTAAGGTGACGTTTTATCTTCTTCTTCAGAGGATCCCTTGATATTATTGATCGAGACCGCGATGCAACCTCACTCGATCCCTCCATCCTTCATAACTGCGTCCATTCCGGACTTGACCCATGACTATGGACCCACGATCCGCATTCTCCGTTGCCCGCTCAACATGGTCAGACTTTTTTTATGGGCAGTCCACCTACCTTTCCAGGAAATCCATCCTATGATATGCCCAAAAAAGTAAATGGTCTATGATAGCTCGCTTTCCGTGAATGAGTGTGCGGATTTTCCCCACTTATTGGAACGTGGATGAGTGTGCGGATTTGCCCTGTGTTCAGACGTTCAGACCAGTGAACACGGAGCAGACGTCTTCAGCAACACATCTCAAATTCATCAATCTTTTGTCTTTCTTGAGTTATCAGAGTGCAAGTTTCTGAGGTGTACCTAGTTAAAGACGCTGAACACCAGTAGTAAGCTCGTCTCATCTATATATTACCTAATATGTGAAGGAAAAACTTTGTGACTATTTTTACGAAAATTGATCGGACAAAGGAGTATAAAGTTTCGCACACAGTTTATATAGAGGAGGAGTGGCAAATGCTAATTTTTTTTTTTTTTTAATTATGCATTAAAAAATAGATTGAATCGATAAAAAAACATTACGCATAATACCTACTGTAATGTTATTTATTTCATACTCACACACACTTCGATGTATTTGACATTTGACACAGATCATTTTGTTTATCTATCGTCAAATTGAGAATAGATTTATACTTTTTGTCTTTAATAATAATAGAAACAACATATGAACATTTCAAATTTGACGAATCCATGTCATTGTTTTTTAAGGAAAAATTTGAAATAGCGCTCGCTCAGTCTTGGCAATGGAACCTTAATAATGTTCAAACTTATAATCTTAATTAGTTATGGTCGAATTTCGAACACTGGTGGACCACTAGTTATAATGTACATATAGCCGAGACCACCGTGATAGCTGTCTCTCTCATTTATGCGATAGAGGATTTGTGTATCTTAAAAATATTGACGCGGAGCTGTAACTATACAAGATACCATTGTCGCATGCATGCGTAGATGCGAAAGATGTAGAAGCAGAAGAACCTTTGAATTGTCCCGAGTTTTGTACTGTTTTAAAATCTTAGATACTTATACAATTCTTGGTCATTTTCAAAATTAATTCTTCAATGTTTTATATTTTTTTAATGAAACTGGGCTGACTCAAAGTGAACACAAGTAGACTTTTGACATAGGTACCACTTTTGACACTAACCAAAGGGTTGTGTCGTGATGGTGAATATTGTGGGATTAGAACCCGTGACCTTCAATACGCTGTGGGTACGAAAGCCGTTGACTGATACACCACTGGAATACCAACCATCTTAAAAATGTTTTACTTATTTATTTTTTAAATTTTGGTTCATTTAGTAAAGGATATTATTTAACAAACAGATTGAACAAAGTTTGTACGAGTACATTATTTTATAAATTCCAGCCAGATACTTGAAACTTATCGTAGTACATTTTAGATATAATTGAATTGAACCTATTACAAAACTGTTCACTAGAGAAAATAACAATTTTCCACAGACCACTTCTTGTTTCATCTAATTATTTTTATTTCCTTCAGCACAATACCCGTAGAGAATAATCATGATAAAAATAAATGGATTTTTTTTCTCTAAGAAATGAAACTTGCATAAAAAACACGATTATTGTTCAACCATATCTTTTGCGCGAAATTCTAGATATTTTTTTATGGCAGTGGAATGTTAGATCCATCCATTCTTTCCCGAAAACCTTGATAACCTTCAACTTGCGCTACACAATATTTTTTTATCGCCATACACAATATTTTTTTATCGCCATACACTAGCTTTCGAGAGCGACTGCTCATAATATAGTATCGCAAATTGAAGACTCTTTTTTTTAAACATCTATGAAAATGGTCTACCACCAAGTCCCCTCAGCTGAAACTATCAACAGTTTTAAAATGTAAGTTTAACTTCTCATAAATGATGATGATAAATCATAAAATATACTTCGTAGAAAATTAAAGGTTTCATAATATGACAAAAAATGGTACTCGGTTAATATTGCTTAATATAATAAAAATGGGCATAAATTGACCAATTTAATATGTACCTACAATATAATTCAATATTTCTCTTTTACAATCTTCTTCTTCTTCGTCAGCCTGTCTCCATCCATTGCTGAACGTAGGCCTCCCCCTTTCCTTCCAACCATTCCTGTTCTTAGCCTCACTAATCCACGTTTGACTTGCAATCTTTGCAATGTCATCCGCCCATCTGGCCTGGAATAAATAGGTAAATAAAATAAAAGTTTTCGAAATTCATCAATTCCGTTGAATCAATAATTATTAATTGGTTTATTTGTGCTTAGTAAATTCAATCAAATTTGTATTCAATTTTTGGTGGTGGTTTTTCTTCAAAAATTAACTACTCGACCGTCTTCTTGTGTATGTTGACTTATATAAAGCATGTGTAAGGTTGATTTCACTTTACAGAAGTATATTAAAAAAAATATGGGCTGTGAACAGAAATATGTACACGTTTGACATCCGTTAACACAAAGTAAATGCTTTTTTCAAGAAAGAGTTTTTTTGTTAGAAAAGATCGGGATGGCACTGGAACACCAAGAGGCGAACTTGCGATCTACGGTACGAAAGTCAGCAAATAAGCCGCTCAAATGCCTCAAATTTACATCATTAGAATTTTCGGTATTATATTATCTTCTTACCATAATAATTGAATAAAATTTGGTTTAAATCTTACCATAATACATCATTAAAATTTGGTTTAAATAGGGTCTATTCTTTCAACAATATAATATACAATGAGTTAACAGGTTTCACATGTGATTAATTTTCTACTACACCGCCATCTTTTGGATTTTCTAAAAAGTAAAGCGGGATTGTTTTGATTTCAAACTTATGACCCATCGAACTTCATCCCGCATCCGAATCAACGTAAATAACATAATGCAATAAATAATTATAAGCTAAATTTAATGACGTTTTAATGACGTAAATCACATTTAATTCGTGCAATAAGTAATAACTATTTTTTATTATGGGTTAGGTCGAAGGTCGACGGTCAGCTAGTATACAATATATCTGAAAATCTTATGCTCCGGAATGACTAAAAACCGTATTCTTAGCCGTCCCAAACAGAGACAAGCTACTGAGTCAACTGTTGAACCAACTTCTTCAAGCACAAAAATATTGCATTGTTACTGGCAACAGGCACAATGATTTTTAATATTTGAAAGTTGTTTTCGAAAAAAAAAATTTTTTTTATCATAATTAAAATTCATGTTTTGCATAAAAATATAATAACGGTGCATAAAACATGACAAAAGACCATTACAACGGAGCATAAAACATGAAAAAAGACCATTACTAAAAGAAATTGATAAACGAAAAGGTCGTCTGTAATAATTATAAAAGCGTACACCAATGTAACAATTATTCATGTACATCTCGATAGTTTCCTCTCGAAATTAATCACCATAAAAGCCCATTGTTTTTTATTCTCCGATGTAAAACAAGAATGAGAGAGTTGTTAAATTTAACTGACCTGTTGACGATGTCACAACATGATCGCTTACCTACAAATTTAATAACACACAGAATTCTGGCACACCCAATACGGAAACATATACGCCGGCCATTTATAATACACTTGCTTTTGCGGTAGAAATTTTCCTGTCCTATTATTAATATTGAATTCGAATCTATGTAATTACTAGTTTTCCCGACAGACCTTGTCCTGTAATCCTTACAATGGATATTGATTTCGAAATTGTAGGTAATTTATACAAAAATACGTTTAAAATAGGTAATTTTGAAAGTCGTAAAACTATTTCTGAATGCTTGAAAGAAACTCTATCAATAATCTTCGTACTGGTGCCGCGGTGTTTTGAAACTCAATGGTTGTCAGGTGAATAAAAATTGTGTTGTTATGGAAATTTCATAGATGGCGGTGTTATGTCCGATCCATACTAACTTTAATATTATATTTTATATTATTTGCTATATTTTTTTTTCCATTTTTTATTTGTCGTTCTGTTATCCGGAGCAGAGAAGAATCAAATAAACTAATCATCATAAAAATCTGTTCAGCCGATCGCGAGTTATCAGTGTTCGCACTAACTTATATTATAAGATAAACGAATTACCTGCTTAAATAATATAATTCCGAACGATACACCTGTTTTAAATGGTGTTTGCAGGGAAATTTCTGTCAATAGTTCTAAATATCTCAAACAAATGACAGTTAGTTATGTCAAACACCAATTTAATTTAAAAGAAGAAAAGTCTTGAATGGCACAAGCACTAAACGTTGATTATCGTTAAAATAAGTACAGCTATGTTCTCAAAGCGGTTTGCAAATAATAACCCATATCTGCCCAAATTTCTTTTATTTTTGTTTTGTTTCTCCTTAATGTCGAATGTCTAAATATCATGGCAAAAATAGTAAAGAATTTTTTTTGAAAAAATAAGCGAGTTTTATATAGGTTGGGCAGATGCGAGTACAAAAAAGGAACATAATTGCTTTGTTAAGTACCTATTTGTTTATTTCTAGGCACAAATGACCTCGGTAGCCTAGTTGTACTGGCGTGGACTTCAGATCCGAGGTTTTCTAAGTGTTTTTTCACTTGAAATTTCTACCCGGGGTTGGCCTGTCTCTGGTTGGACGGAACCGGTTGACTGGAAAAAATTGCCTCAGGCAATAAGTTCCGACGGCTATACCTACTGACACCTTTGTATAGAATAGTGTTATATTTATTTATTTAAATTAACATTTTTTGAATAAATATTACAATATTATAATTTTTAAGGTATGGAATGGAACACTAGATAAATAAACCACTATTACTCTTTAAGCAGACTTGAGAGGGCCTATAATTTCTCTCTTTCACAGCACACTTCCAAATTTATTTTTTTTTAAATGTGAATAAAAATGTCCTACATGTTCAAATCGAATGTCTGACAGAATTTTATAATATTGATATTATATACTTGAGCATGGTTTCCCAACAATAGCATGTTGCTCTGTTCCACACAATAGGGCTGGTGTAATATTTTTTTCAAGCTATGTAAGCTCATTTCAGGTATACGAACAACCCAAAATAAGCTAACTGAGACAGAAAAAACAAACGTAAACAAGGTTTTACTGTCAAATAAAAACTGGTTCTTTTATATTTATATATTCTCCTAATGAACATTCAAAGAAAACCTTTCTTGAAATATTTTCTGAATATTAAAATTTTCTGACGTCACAATTTAAAAAGTGTACTACATGTACCTATGAATGTACATATTATTATATTTAAGGGTAAGTCTCTTTTGCTTACACCATCGCAATGGTAAATATGAGCGCCCGAAGGCTCCAGTAAGCTAGATAAGCCTCCTCCATGCGTTGCCATAAAGGAAACTGATTCCGAAAATAAACCCCTCCTTCACACTTCAAAACTAGGACGCCTTTGTTAACAATACTATTCTCGTTTCATATTTCCCCTAAGAACAGTAAATGAAGTAAAAGATTTCTGTTAAGATTTTGCGACAGCCCGCCTGCCTAAAATTTGACAGTTATTTCTTTGATTTAGTTCAAAATGAAACAAAAATATTATTTGTGTTGAAAAGATATTTTTTTTTCGTAATGAATACTAGATTTTTTTTTAACAATACTGCAAACTTTTACATTATTTCAAACTTACGTTGATTTATTGACTACTTATCAACCTTAAACCTTTTCCTTATAATCGATTATCATTCTTATAATCAATCTCCCATTGAACCCCACTTAGAGGCAACAAAGCTCTCCATTGCGCTCGATCTTGCACAATGCTTATGACTTTACAAACACAAAAAAGAATCAACGAAATTGGTTCAGTAGAAATAGGGTCCATTTATATATTTAAGATTCTTACCTATAGGAAGCAATCTGCCTTTTAAATTTCGTGTCTTGTATCTTTTTCGTATGCCTTCTCAGATCGAACTGATGTTGACCATAACCTCATAGTTGTTGGTTGAAGGTTTTGACGAAACCATCCCGTCTGTTCCATTATATTTCTGTTTACTATTAAATGTCACTCAGGTAAAAAATTCTGGGTTTGATCTCCCGCGGAAGGCGCGGGTGCAACAAAACAGAGTGAGAACAGAGCAGGGTTGTTGCAACTACCTGCTCTGGTAATGGGGAAAAAGGGCTGACCCCGATTGTGAATGCGGGGCTGTGCAGACAGTAAGACGCATTGTGCAAGACTGCCAGCTCAAAAGTTCACAGGAAACCTCCAAAACATCCACGAGGCTACTCCGGAGGCGGTGGACCTGGCTGATGGCGCTGGAGGCAAGACTATAGAAGAGGATGGGACGCACTCCTCTACGGGTCAAAGTTATTTCCGAAAAAAACAAAACGAAAAGTAAAATAAGGTAAAAATCATCTAAACGTTGTGTATGTGAAAAATGCAAAAATAAAACTGCACTTCTTGGAACTTTTTCAGGTTGTTCAGGATAAGAATAAATACCTAAGCAATCCAATAAAACATAAATTATCAATATTTTATAGTTGGAAGAAAAATTACCGTGTAAAAAATAAAAAGATTGTGAATTCAAATAACAAGATGTACCTTATGTGTATTTATGTCAAAGGAATAAAAATACATAAACAAATATTAAATTGATGCGGTTTACATACTTATTCAAATGAAAAAATAATATTGTAAACGAAAACGATTTTCCATTTTATTAAATTGACAAAACCGTGAATAAATATCTTGGATATATTCTTCCGGGAAATAATATATTATTAGAAATTCGTAATAAGTATTCATTTTAATAATCATATCCCCGCCATATTACATCTTATAGCTACCTATTATTTCCTCTTAAGAATTTTATCTTTGTCATAATTGTTATTTTTTATTATTATTTATTATTTAATTACAGTTTATATTACAGATTTGTTCATCTGATAATTATCTGGCTAAGTAATTAAACTTCCATAGGTAACGGGATCCATCTTAATTGCGAACTAAGTCAGCCTGCTGTAATCATCTGGAACATATCAATTGTTTTTTTTTTTTTTAAGTTTTTCAGTTGTTTTCCAATTTAGTCAGAATGCGTATGATGACTTGAGAAAGCACTATCAACATGTGTGAATGAAAAAACACTTGTCTTATACTACACAAATTATTTATTGCAGAGACGCGTTTCGTTCTGTTAGAACATTTTCAATCTACTATATATAAGACAAGTGTTTTTTCATTCACATTATGAATTACTACACGGTAAACACCAAAAATATTAATCACTATCAACATATTTTACAAAAACCTAAATAATAATTGTCACTTGTCGTTTTTTTTTTTCAAGTTTACTGGTGATTCATTCCATTAGGATTACTTATCGTTTGCAATAAGCAAATAAATAATTCTAATGGTTTTATTAGTCTTTTCTCCTGCAAAAGAATTATTCTATCATGTTTTCCGGTATTTACCTACACTTTTTTCATCACATCAGACGACAAGTAAAAGTCTAATGAAATATTTCTTTTTGAAAAGAAATCTGTGATCGATCTCTCTATCGGTTTCGGTGTTCCAAATTTTCCATAAATTTAGAATCAGTTTCTATTAAAACTATCTTTTATTATTGTTC
Organism: Mystacides longicornis; assembly: GCA_963576905.1. Taxonomy (NCBI): domain Eukaryota; kingdom Metazoa; phylum Arthropoda; class Insecta; order Trichoptera; family Leptoceridae; genus Mystacides; species Mystacides longicornis. Next base: position 12,789,686 of record OY756424.1, read on the forward strand.
ATCTGTATTTTTGTCCATTTTTTCTAAACACTAGCTAAAACTTTGGCTTTACGGCCATCAAAATACAATATTGGTATTTGTAACCCTTTTCTCATTTAATGAGATTTTCTCTTGTTTTTCGCGGCGCTCTATGTTGATGTCTTAAATTGCATTTTTATGCTATGCAGAACTGATTATTTTGTCATTTTTATGACATACAATCTTAAAAAATATTATGTTAAAGATATTTTTAATTTCTTTATACCTGCTTCAAAATACGATAAATTTAATAATTTTTTGAAACTTTGAGTTCAATTCGGAGAGAGAAGATATCTTTCAAATTGAAAAATATTTTGCATACGTATTTTAAACAGAATTTATAACTAAAATATAACTATGTATAACGTTATCAATATCGGGAGAAAAGGAAATCGACCCGCCCTAACCCCTGTGTCTTCTCCAGTAAATATAACTTTATCCATCGGCATAACTACTGGTTTTTATGTTGTATATCTATTTTAACAGTTGTGTTTTATGCAGATATTTTTTTAATTTTTCAAACTCCGAATTTTATATCATGCCGCTTTTTGATAAAAATATTTTCATATGTAATGGAAACATATAGACTCCCATGACTTGACTTATTTGGATTTTTGTAAGCGCTTTCATTCATAAAAAAAAGTGCAAGCACTTCCTTCAAGTTATTGCTGAATCTTTCCTCTTAGGGACCGTGCACACTGCACATTGCAAAAAAGTTGGAAGGAAAGTCGGCGGCAGGCTTTAGTATGATACCAACTCTTTAGTTGGATCGATTCGACAAACTTAGAAATGAAGTCTGTATCCGATGAATCTCCTTTCAACTAATTTGCACTTGGCGTGGTACCTTATAATATAGCAAGTTGCACACGTTCAGGCTAGTTCACACGCACAATAAGTAGGTACCTACCTTGTGCGTTATATTGTTTAGTAGTTGCATAGGTACCTATATATAAGTCAACATGGCGCCTCTCAGAGAATCCCTATAAACCAACCATTATGGGAGAAATCATAATCATTTTATCATTCGACGTGCACATGTCTGGACAATAATAACTGAAGTCCATAATAAGTGTAACATTTACGTTTGCTATTGTTTCTTCACTTTTTTTTTCATTTTTATCAGGAGAAAATTTCTTAATTGACTGTTTCATTCAGCTTTTTATATTTGCTGATATATTTTCCACACGACCAACGAACACCTGTAAGTTTGGCTTCTTCTTCTTCATTATTGGAGTCGTGTATTGCTTTCGAGTCATATATTGAAAATAAAATACCAGTTAAAGAAAAGGAACAGCTAAAGTTTAGACAATCTGCATTCTCGGGTAGACCGCGAGCTAGGGATTAAGTCTATAAAGAAGAATGAGGGGTTCTACTTGGAGGGACTCCGACACTACCTCCAGATTTCACCTAATTATAGAAAAATCTAACGCATTATTGTAAACTGTTAACAATAATAATTGTGCATCTGTAAAAAATAGACGAAGAAGTCCAGGTGACTTCTTTTAGTACAATAATACCTACAACAATCTGTTACAATTGCCTACTTCGAAATACCGTTTTATGTTTCAGAGATAATTAAAAAAAGGTCATTGAATGGGACATTAATAAGAAATTCTATGCAATGATATAAATTTTTTAACATAATCATTTATCCGCTCACATTGTCATGTGAATAATAAACAGGACTGAGCCAAGTAGTAAAGGAGAGTCAAACCTTGCGAAGAGAGAGCGGGCGCTGTTGGCAGAACAACTCAACTACTATTTTCACCCCCACCTCAGTTCTTCATCGTACGCGTCGCGCGGTGGACCGTTCGTCGGCTCATCCGAGACTCGCTCTGATTATTGTTGATTTCAAAAAAAAAAGAAAAAAAAAACATACACATTAATAATATATTGTGGAAAAAAAATCCCGAGACTTGTCATATATATTTCTTTGGAATTAAGTTCGCGTGGCGTCCATATGGGTCAGTGTTTGTTTTCTTATCGTATTATTATTGTTATCATGTCCCGGTGATGATGGACAAATGTATTTTCGGACAATTAATTGTTTTCCCTCGCGTGACGCCGCTATCAAGCGTCGAGTGAACTTTTCCGAGCGTCGCCGCGAGCTTTTGTTTTGTTGCTTTACTTTTATCAAAGTAAATAAATAACACGAACGTTTCCGCGATAATGTGATTTTGTTCATCGCTGATAACACGGTGTTAACAAGATTATTGTGATATGCTTATCAACTCAATCACACGCTGTCAACTCTGGTACTATGATTTTCATGTCAAAAATTCCTGCAAATATTTGTACTCAACAAAAGAGGTTTGTTGTTTTTTTTTTAATATTTTCTTTTTATACCATGTGAAAGTCTTCATAAGGATGCTTTACCTTTCGTCAAGAATTGGTTAATTTACCCTTTTTTATTTTTGTTAAGAACTCTTAGGTACAACCTTTTGGATAAGGAAAAGATTTACGTTAATATTGTACATATGTGTCATTACATTAGGTACTTATATAAAAAAACAACAATTTTCGTTAAATTTTTTAAGCCGATATCACATTTATTTGACTATTAATTAAGAATATATACAACTATAGGAATAATATAAGTTGAATTTAGGTATTTATTACAAAAAAACGGAGAAAAAATTCATTTATAAGTATTACAAAATATTCGAAAAATTTCAATTGTTTTAATGGAATTCAACCAAAATACCTAGTCTTTCATCAAATGCAGTACATATGGTAACATAATATTATGTTGGTTCGTTCTATTAATCTACATATACCTAGGTAGTATGACGCAAGTTATCTTGACCTACAGTGACAAATAATACGTCCAGATAAAAACGAACTGCGTTAAAAAACAGATAATTCATTCGAAATACGTGATTCGACTACATAAGTCCACCACTAACAATGTAATCGCACAGCAAAATCATCCTCGTTGAATTAATAAACGAATTTGCCGAATATTTGGTACAACGTTCGTTCTAATTATTCATTCATGGGGTTATTATAGAGGACTTTAACCCATGAAATCACTAGGTACATATAAAAATGGAACCCTTTTTCCCTCGGTCATCGCATCACACAAAGTTTTTTGTTGTGTTTGTTATTGTCTTCAGAAGGTTCTTATGAAAGTAAAATGTAACGTTTTTAGTGCTTTTGAATATAATACTTTTCTAATTTCCTTTTGATACAACATGCATAGGCCGGGGTTACATTGGTTAAATAGGCATGTACCCAATTAATTTTATCGTTTTACAAATTCATAGCAACTATCGGGAAAGGTGGTATTTATATCTAAGATCCAGATACGTACTTCCAGATCTGTTGAGGATTCTTTGATCCAAAAAAAAAACAATATATCGTTTCTTTAAATGGTGCTTAATGTTAAATAGATGTAAATTGGTAGGTAGGTACTGATCATTTGAATAATTCACATTCCCGACATTTTCTTTAGGAACTTACTTTTTTTATCAAAGCTATTCAAATATTTATCAACTTATCATCCTTTTCTACGCAATCCTGTTGAGATATTTTGTCCAGTTCTTTTTTTTATTCATTACACATTATAATAAATAATACTTCAAAGGGCTGACTTATCCCGAAGGATATCTTCCAGCCAACCCCTAAGTAATAACTATAATCAATTATCAAAAAATAAAAGAACATTCCATGCAATAAAATTTTTCAAAATAATAAAGTACCGTCTCGCTTGTAATAAGCAACACCACCTATATAAGAATAAACCTCTGTTGAGGCTAGCTTAACCGTCAAGAAAACACAATAAATGAGTTTGAATAATTTCTACAAGGTTTTCTGACTTTTAACTTTAAAGGTTCTTTTTCTTTTCAAATCGTCGTTAATCACAAAACTGATATATTTTTATACTACCTAAAACTATAGTATTATATGAATTAAATATAGTTTACGACATCAAATCTGAATAAAATCAGCTAAAATTTATTGCATTATGTAATAATTATTGTTGATTTGACTATAAGTTTGTAATAAAAACAATAATTCCTCTATATAGTTGCTGCGTAGATTAAAAAAAAATCTAAGAGATGGCGGTGTATTAGGAAATAAGTCACACGTGAAACAAGATACCTTATTGTTATCTTGCTGCAAGAACAGACTCCAATAATTAATCCAAATTTTACCGAATTAAACATGGTAAGATGGATAAAAACCGAATAGTCGACGATCTTATTAAGAATGTAACAAACTATTTAATAATTAGCAATGTAACATTGTAACATTCTTGTGTTGAATAAATAAGTATCCGTTTCAAATTGAAAGCAACAGGTTACTGTCTCATGAAGTAACTACCTCTTACCTTAGTAAAGGTGTATCATTGTACTAAAATGGTATTGTAATGTTAACAATGAAGCAAATATTCTTCAATTAGTGGTACATACACTTTGTTTCAAGTTACATTATATTATGTATAACATTATATATAACAATTATATCGAATTCATTCCAGCCTAACCGGGGAAATCAGTGCGCTTATCCTTGGTTCACAAATTTCATATCTTTTTTTAGAAATGAATACTGTTTGCAGATACAATATGAAAACAATTGTAACAAAATTAAAAAATAAAATGGTGGCCCACCCCATCTTAAAAGTGAAATAATTAATACAATCTTAATTATTTTCAAATCAAAATACAAATTTTGAACATTCAGTAACTCGAAATATGTGATTAAAATAAAATATTTAACACAAAAATCTTAGATATATTAGCTTTTCAAATAATATAAGAAACTAGATTTCCCAACCGACGTTGTCCTGTGATTTTAACTCTTATTATTGTTGATTTTCAATTTGTATAATTAACTTTTGACCAATGTGATTTCGACTGACACATCTGCTTTAATTCATATTTTTCATCAGCAATCTCTCAATCGCACCAACTATCTTACAACTGACAATCCCTATGAAATTTTCGAAATGGGAATATAAATAAAATTGTAAAAAGTGCTAAAAAGGTTACCTACTTAGATTTTTCTTTAATTTTCTAATTTTCAACGTAACTTTCTTTATTTTTTTTTTTGTTTATGACAAAAAAAGAATTATTAGCGAAATCGTTCGAGTCGTTTAGGCGTGATGCGATGACATCGGAAAATAGCTCACCATTTTTATAATATAGAAGATAACAGGTACCTACATAAGAAATTTGGTAACAATAAAAGTTTGAAATGTCAAAAAATTATTATTTGAAAGTTGGTAGTAGTTGGTAGTGTTACCATGGAAATCTATGGAAAACATAGGTTGTTTACTAATATTTTCGCGGAATTTCTGTTAATCTGTCTATTTAATTTCCCAATAGAGCATCAAAATGCCTTTATCAAAAACTTGTACTATCGTGTTTATTTATTATTATGGTTCATAAAATAGTAAACGAAATCTGTAAACAATAATATTCTTCCCGTTTTGCCATGTTCTCCAGCTTTCTTTTTGTAATTTTTGTCCACAGTGTCACCGTATAATGTTCATCATTTGTGACAGAGAGAGCGCCACGAAATTTTCTATGAACTCCGGTGGCAAAAGATTGAACTACACTAAAGTCGACTTTAATTCCCAACGGGACTTTAACATATGTGTCATTTTGTTGTTATGAAACGCGTTATTTTTTTAAGTAAACTTAATGTCTCCTTTATTTTTTACGAAACCGGCTGTATATGATTTACCCTACATATTGTTACAAGTCATTGACGGTGTACCTACAGCGCCAATATGACTTGTAACAATATTGACAGTGTCCATAATATGGAGAATTCAAGTTATCTTAAATTAAATATGTAAGCTGAAAGAAGACTTAATTATCCTTAGCTGGCTACTTAAGCTTTTGTGCCCAAACATTAATGACATTATATACAAGTATATGGTGACTTTCACCAACGTTTCTTGCTTATCAAAGCTCTGTTATTTATTTTAGGCCGAACATAAATGGTTCATAACGATCGATTGGATGTCATTAAAACTTTAACAGTCATCTGAAAGCATAAAATTAATTACTTTCGTCAATCCTTTACTATTAGATTTTTCTTTCAAAAAATGCTTAGGAAACATGACGTGTTGATATTATGAAGAGAGTTTTTCAGGATCACATCAAACCCTTTCACATTTCTGAATTCTATGGGTTAAGACTGTTGAGATTGCCTTTGCCCTGGTTAAACCCCTCAAAAAGGTGGTTAAGGGTTTGAAACATAAAACTGAAATATCAAAATTACACACAAATGTATCTATCTTACTCATTATAAAAACTTATCATCAATATGAATTATTTATTATACCTTCAACTAAAATTATGGTATCGGATTTAAAAAAATAAAAAATATTCTGTTTCAAATTTCAATATTGGTACCTTGGTTGTATTTTATTTATCTTTACGTTGTGAAAGTGTATACGCAATAATTTATTAACATAGAAACAAAGTAAAAATTTGGATAATATTATGTTATTTGATTACACAGTCCCAAACAATAGGAGATAATTGTATCGAGTCACGAACATAATATTATTATTATTTTATATTCAATTCATCAAAAAAAATTTTTTAAAGGTTTATTATTTTCTTCGTTTCAATTATGTTGTATATCAGATTTTAATATACTGCGTTTCAGTAATTTAGAGTTAAAGTTAAAAAAAAACTCTCTATTTTTCGATTATGTAAAAATAAAGAATTTAATACTTTCTATACAAAGCGGGCGGAGCTTATGTATTGTGTGTGACAATTTTTATCGCCACCGGCACCGGTCTCTTGACAAAGTTAAAAAAAAATGTTGCCAAAAATACAAAAATAACTGCAAAATATGTACACTCCTATCTGTTAAATTCAACTTTTTTGAAGTTTTGCGTTGAGAATTATTACATACACAATTGCGTCAACACAAGATCTGCGTTAAGCTCGCCAAGATATAAACTTCAATATAAGTGTTTGCGTTGGTTGCTGGATTTGCGGTAAATTTTAATTGGAAAGGAAAAATAGGAAACCTACCTCGATGTTGATCTCCTGCTTTGACCTTCCCGCGTTGATTTAATCCTCGTCTATATTGACACTTGTGAATTCACAATATTTTATATGGTTTTGTATAAGGTTTATTTTGATTTGAGATAATTTGGTTATTTTTACATCGAATTTTGCGTAAGAGTACTTGTTGCGCGGGTAGCGATTCTATTTGAACTGTAGGTTATAGGTAGGATAAATTTTGGATAAAAAGTATTTTTGGGATTGTGTTGCCAGGACAAAAAACAATACAGGAATAGGGAAAAAAGGGCGCAAACAATAAGTTTAAAATTAAACGGTTTCTTTCCATGTATATGGAAACGAGGAATCGCGGGGTCCATTGTTATATTGGATATATTTTGTGTAGAGAAGTAAAATGTTATAAGAAAAACATTTGTTGAGTTGAGAATGTTGAAATTATTTTTCATCGTGTATTTTTCATCTTCTGAGACTTGAAGAGAGAGAACGTTACTCGTTAATTATTCTTCATTAAAGTGAACGACTCTGCGGTCTTGTTATTATTATTAACTTTGCGATAATTGCTAGGGGGAATATTTGAATAAAAAATTAAAATTTTATGATAACATTTTAAAGGAAATTAAATGAATTTTTCGTGTCGAGAATCGAGGAGCTTTTTATAATGAGTCAAATTGAACAAAATTCCAATATAAATAGCCAGAAAAAAAACCTTTTCAAACAAATTATTTTTTAATTTAAAAGTAGGTGCGAAGAAGTTCCGTCTATTCTGGGAATTACCTATTCTTGGAATGTTTAAACTAAAATATGCGACAAGAAGGTTTTATGCTATAAGACGTTGCAGTTGCAGTTAACAGCTTTATAGACTAAATGACATATCTCATATTTATTTATTTAACAATTATTTTATAAGTACAAACATTTTTAATCAGCTACAAAAATGTTGCCCAAATAGGCTAAGCCTAATATTATTAAATTTAATATTGTTAAAGGGTATATCCACACTAAGGACCGAACTCTAACATGGAAACCCTTCAATTAAAATACTAGGGTGCCTACTTCCTTTTCTGCAAATTTTAATTTTCAAAATTTCCGTTAGACTGATAGTTTCGGCGGAGGTTGCTTGGTAGTAGGTAGTTCGTTTTTACGGAGATTAGGTATATTCAAAACGCGATTTTTTCGTTTTGTACTGCTCCGTATTTACTTCATATTTTAATGGATATGTTGGAGTTATTTTGTAAAACTGAATAATCTTATTTGTTTTTTTTTTATATATGGTTACAAATATTTTTAATTAAATCATAAGTGTCTGACTTAAAATTATTATTTGATTCATTTTCAGAAAAAAAATTCCCGCTGACTTCAAGATAAAATAAAAATAAAAAGAGCAATAAAGATCGGGTTGGACAGTTTTAAATATTTTTTCGTAATTGTTGCAATGTATTTGATGCAATGTTTTCAAATAATTATTCGTATTTAGGTAGGTAGGTACATATTTTTAAGGGTTAAATTCGAAAAAAACACGGTGCATCTCTATTGAAATTTAAACAATGATTAAAAAAATTAAAACGATACCTGTCTTTTTCTTTTGTCTATTTTTTCTCAGTTTTGCACCCCGTAGTCGAGTGACGCTGTGGAAAAATATTAGAATACCTACGGTTTTTATTTTAAGAGCATATTGAATAGGATAAAAATAATTCTTTTTACCGATCACTGACTCGTGAAAAGAGTCTAAATATAAACATCTTATCCGACTACGTAAAAGGTTTTATAGATAAAATCTTTGGATAAACATTTATAACTAAAAACATAGCCTTGTAAATATTTTATATAACGGTCGCCATCTTGTAGTGTCTATGGTCATAATCTTAAAATCCTGCACGTGTTGATGTTGAGATGGGGTGTGCGCGCCTGACACTGCTGCCATATAAAACAGAGAAATGAAATGAGACGAACTCTCTGGGGACTTATAAATGGCCACAGACCAAATTACCCTGTAATAAGAGAAGCTCCTTAGCGCTATGGCGGACATGGACCGAAATAAGTTTTGAATAAAAAAAAAGAAAGAAAAACAAAAAGATTGACCGAACCGGTGGATTATATCGTAGCCTCGCGTATTAAAAAAATAAATTATTCAATATAATCCAAGTTAAAGAAGTTGTAGACACAACAGAAATTACTGCGGAACTTTTTTTACAAATTGTGGTAAAAAAACGCACAGCGTGTGGCATACTAGAGAGCATTAAGGCATTTTAGGAAGAGTACCTATAGGGCATGAAGTTTCACAGGTCTGATCAAGTCTTAAATTTGTTTGCTGAAAAGATTCTCATAATATACAACAGATTGTAACGTTGAGTGTTACTTTATTAAGAGGGCTCGACCCTCCCTTGCTCTCTCTTAAGCAAGGAAGCTCTGCCTCTCTTTTTAGCATCAAAAACGACAGGAACCGTTATGTATTACTCTCATACAATATTATGCCACGGACTTTGAGACTCTACAGGGGGTGAGCTGTAACGATCATGATTATGTCCTGAAAAGTGTTAGGTATTCTATAATTATAAATAACATGGGTTTCACATAAAAACTGAATTTATTCATTCAATCAATAAACATTGTAAACTACATGAATTCAAATAACTAAAATTAATTAAGTTTTTACAAAATCTTCCTGCAGATGGTTGCAGGTTATCTTATTATATGATTTCCAAAAATATAGTAAAATATTGTCAATGCTTCGACTTATTACATCTTTCTTTCCCTCAACTTCTTTTATAATCTTACATAAAGGCCATTTTTTTAATTACTAAATTCTATGAGAATATATCAACTACCGATTTGAATATGAGCATACCATGATCTATATTAAATAAAAAAGTTAAGAAAAGATTACTCAGCTGTGTTTCATTCCTAAATTTGAGGGACACGACCTGAACCTCTGAACTTTCCTCCTCTCCAACTGGTTCCCAAGAATTCGCCTTGAAATCTTTTGGTTCACCCTTGAACTGACCTACCCACAGGTCAACTGTTCAACGCGTATGGAGTAAGTACGAAGATAATCCGTCTTTGATTATATATGTGAAGTTTACAACCCTGGAGCTTCTCTCTTCCCCATCCAAATACTTAGGCATACAAGACTCGACGGAGTTTTGAATATTCGCCGTAATTTGATAGTTCCTCACTTTCAACTAAATACTTTATCCACCTCTGCCATCCGAAAATTATTTATCCAGAAAAAGGAATTATACCCTGTATTCTACCCCGAGACTAGAACCGCATATCTGAAAATTATCATTCAGATATACTTAATATTTAATCTTGACTTGTCTATTTTAATTTTGTCTACTAATGTTACAATTTGTAAATTTGAAATCAACTTTATCGAAAGAAAACGTACCTTATTTCGTTGCGGATTCCATCTTAGGCTTTGCACTAATATTAAATGACTTTTTAACTGAATAAACTTTACATTATCCTTCAATATGTATGGATTACATTTTATAGTTAAAATTTTATTAATTACTTTCGTGTCTGAGACATGTCGAGCAATTCACTCACACACTGTCCGTCGCACCACCTAACCTTCTACGTGCCGCCCAAATCCTGTTCGCTGATTTTTTCGTTACCGACGTGACGCAGCAAGCGATATATCTATCTCACTCGCACCCTTGCGGTCGTCATTATATATTCGCTCTAACTAATGTTCCTACTATAGGATATCTCGCTACAATACCCCTCTTCCCAATAAAATTTTTGTGTATTTGAGTATACACAAAATATTTCCCTCTAACCGTCTCCCTCCGAATAGCCGAATCGACTACTTGTCCCTTGCTTCCATTTTTCATCTCCATAAAAGAAAAGAAAGAAAGTTAAATGAACTTATTGTCTCATGGTACGCTCAATAAACAAATACACCTAACTTATCATCTAGAAAATTTTATATTTAAAACAAGAAATTACTCATAACCAACACACCCTAATAGCGGACCATCCTTTACTATGAATTTCATAATAAAAAACATTAATTTTCCTTTGAAAGTTTAACAAAGGCTTTGTAAGAAAAATTCAATAATAATAACATGATACAGTATATATCTAAATTTCAATTTCGAGATTGACTTTGGGTGTCCTTTCGACTAACTCAACAGCTCAAATTTACACGTACGTTCTTATTCGTACATTTTAGTTTCATTATAATGAAACGTAACCCAGGCGCCACCATAGAATTTTTGTTTGTTTAGAATATAATAACTTAAGTATGCGAGAAATAACAAAAGCTTTGTGTTCTATGGAAAAAACAACTTCCTTCGCATACCTGAGGCATTTTTATTAACTTTAACCTCTTAATTGCCTCGGTCACCCAAAATCGCTCTCTATACTCAGTTAGAGTATTCCTTGGTTACTCTATAAATTATAATTTAACTACTATATTACACTTGTCTTATCATTATGACCTTATCCTAGTGTACTGAGTATTTACATGGCACGTTAAGTCTATAGACTTAAATGGCGACAGATCATCAAGAGTCAAAAATTTTTCTTATCTTTTTCTACACGAACAATGATAGTTATAACTCGCTCTTACATGAGACAAGGTATAACCCATGGCTCATTCATTTAATAGATACAAAAGCATTGACTCTGAAATCTCTAAATTTAAAATTTTTAATTTACACAAATAGCTTAAAATTATACATATGTTCCTTTTTTAAACTAATAAATTTTTATACTATGACTTTAAATCTTCACTACTCATACTGTATTCCGTCGGCCACAGTATGTGCGAAACCTTCAGGTGAAAATTTTACACCGATTTTTCTCTTATCATAAGTAGACTCACCCTCTTTCCACTTTTCGCTCTTACCTCTCGATTAATACTATCACCATATGCTACGTAACACACGCCCGCTGCGCTGTGTATATTTTCATACTAGACATTTCACTAGACAACCTTTACCTTTTACAAAGTCAGACACATTAGACAGCCTCAGTTTTGGATTCATACAAATTTTCAATATGTTCAACACTCTTCCTTCAAACTTTTATTTCCTCTTTCATTCTAATTCCACATTCATCCCCGGGCCACGCATTTTCTTCCATTACCTTATACATCTCTTCACATACCATCACGTCGAAACATAATTTCTCATTTGACTTATCCTCAACCTAGTCCGTACCAACCTAGTCTATCCCCTTGCTTTCTGGTGATGTCTAAGTAATAATCTATCTCGCCTCAACGAGACTCCGCTCAAAGTGTAACGCACGACTATTTCTCTGTAACCTTCTTCACACCGCTTGACCTGTCCCAAACCTACAAAACAACTCGGCCTCATATGTTGCATTGACCCATGACGCCCGCTGCGTCATTACTTATCAATAATTGCCTCGCGGTCTAATCTTTCTCCATGCACCCCCTTGGGTTACATATATTTGAGAACTTACCGACCACTCACTTCTATTTCACCTATATAAATTCCAGTTCGCCATCTTAAGTCCACAGCTTATACCCTATAACTTATTTTAAATATTTATATTTTTCCTAATAATTTTATTTTTTTTTTTTTTTTTACATTTTTACAGTCTAAGACTGTCCAGTTATTCAACCATACGTTCCTTTTCTCGATCGGTTTGGGAATCCTTCCTACCTTTCATTTCGCGTTCGGAATTAGTAAAATTTGCGTTCCCCTTCAGTTTTGTCGAATTGAGGCGGCTATAACAATCTACCTGTTTATGCCCTGTTTTATTGCAATAGAAACACCGTATATTACTGTTACGCTTCACGAAGTTATTTGTTAAGTGTTCGTTGCGTGAGCTATTTTTGCTCGTGAAATTTGAATTCGGCTGACGATTACTGTAAAGAAACTCATTCCTTCCCTTAGAATCCCCCACGACACAGATGTTTCTCGCCCGTTCGGTAGTTCGACTGGAACTACAATGTTGATCTACATGGCTACACGTAACATTGTCATTTGACAGTTCCATAATTTTCCCGGATCCCGAGTTATATCTGGTAGACTTCTTGTTGACATATGAGTCATATTTCGCACACACGCTCATTAATTCCCGCGTATTAGTTACGTTAGTCGTTGCTAATAAACCTGCGTATTTTTCAGATAGACCCTGCTTAATAATTTCTATGAATTCTTCACCGTCAATCGGAAAATCGAGTAACTTATTCTTCGCGACCAGTTCTAGAATAAATTCGCTTGCAGATGTACCATTACTCTGCCTTGCTGACATAATTTCTAATTTTAATTCTCTTTGCCTATTAGTGCCTTCGAATTGTATCAAAAATTTTCCCTTAAAGTCTCCCCATTGCCTCTCAATTTCTGTTGCTCTAAACCAAACTAAAGGAAAACCTGATAGAAGAATGGGCATGTACCTAACTAAAGAGTCCAAATGTACATTATATACTGACGCTAATTCATCTACACGCGTCAAAAAATCGCGCGGATCGGTATTTCCCGAAAAAGTTATATTCCATTTCCTCGGATCTACATCTTTTGTTCGACTCACGCCGCTTGATATAACTTGACTCTCCTGGTTCGTTAATAACGGTTTAATATCCTTTTTCTTAAATGAAGGCGATTTCCTTGTATGCTGTTTCACATTCACCGTTTCCGGTAGCTCCGAATCTATATTTTGATACTTTATACCGTCGCCGTCCGATAATGTTGATGCTAACTCCACATCATCTTTAGGTACGCTAAGTTTAATTAAGGGATCTTTGTCCATTTCGGCTGATGTTTCACCAGAAAAGAAAATTATAAAATACTAAACTAAATCTATTTCCAAGCCTGAGTAAACCGAAGTAAATTTTAACCAAAGCTGAAAATAAAAATTTTCTTCTTTGTCTCTTCCTAATTATAAAAATAAAAATTTTCGTCTTCAAAAGCCGAATAAAAAAAAAACTTAAAAGAATTGCTAAAGAGATTTATCAAATGATATTTAAGTGTATCATCAATGTAGCTAACGTCAATCTTCACTCTACTAATTTAGGTATTTATTTACCTTATCTATAGATAACTAGGAAAGTCACTATTTACTTTAATAAATATTTTGTACAAGGAAAAAAATTAACTCTCTACAACTAAAATCATTACAAGGCACTTAATCAAAAAAAATTGTAAATTCCTGCGCTCCCAATCTAAAACATTACAAGCTCGATAGACCTTGCTAAAGATTTCTCGCGCCTGCGCAATATTCTTTTCAATATAAAAAAAAAACAAGTTTCTGACTCAGCACGAGCGATCTATTAAAATTACTTCTTGCACATTACGAGATGTAAACTAACCCGATACATAACCTCTTGACTACAAACTTGCAATCAATAAGAAACGAATTCATAAAAAGGTCCGCTGTGTACTTATCTCGCTAAGGCCACGCGTACACGACTACCTATTCGTATTTGACGACTTCACTCTTTTAACTGAAGAGTCGCTGCTTCCTATTCAAAAATTTACCACTACCACCTCGCTATGTTCAACATACTCAGCTATGTCTATTCGATAGACCCCCCTTCAAAGCAACACAAAGGTAAAAATGGAGACACTCTTCAATTTATACCATACCTCATTCTAAAAATTTTTTCTATATAAAATCTAAATTTGCAAACGTTTCTTTCAGACCACTAGTTCTTTCTCACACACCTTTCTCAACACGAGCAGTAGAAGTAGAAAAAAAAGAGAGTCCACTAAACTTCAGTAACATATTCAGAATTGTTATTCAATTGTTAGAAAAAATAAAAAATTAATTCAAACATCAACTTGCGGTTTTGTTTTTCTTCTTGAAAGTGTAAAACAATATCTCCGTGTATACATATTTGGTCATTTTAATTAGCGTTTAGAAATTTTTGTTCGCACATCTGTGTGGTCTCAGGAATTTAAACAGCATTCACAGTGAAAGAATTCCAGCCAAAACCTTAATGACTTCATCAATAACATGGATCTAAAACATAGTAATAATCGAGTACATTAGATTATATTCATTATAGATGTCTTAAATATTGGGTTTCATATAAACTTTCGTAAATTGGGTTTTTTTTTTTATTTTATTCTTCAAAAAAAAAATTGCGATCAGCATTTGATCCATCAAAAAAAAATATTTTTATCTATTAACACATTACTAATTTGTTGCCTCCATAACTTCTTTATCCGAAAAAAAAAATTATTCATACCCACACTTATAAAATTTCAGCAGAAAAATGCTCTACCCACAGTTCAAGTATACATGTAAATTTCAGCAGAAAAAATTTTTACCCACAATAATATTTAAAAAATTTGTAACAAATTTTTGTTTCAAAAAAAATTAAATGACCCAACTACTGTTTCTTTTACATACAAAAGTAAAACTGATTAAAAGACTTACAACTAGCTTAAAATTAAATGAGGATTTGGCCGTCACTTTTCGCACCAACACTTTCCAAGACATGTACAAGTCGCTACCCCAATGAATTAATCAAATTAGAACAAAAGGAAAAAGTTGGATAATTCGATTTTGTGTCGTTTCTGATGCCTCAAACGTTGGACGCCATTTTGTAACGTTGAGTGTTACTTTATTAAGAGGGCTCGACCCTCCCTTGCTCTCTCTTAAGCAAGGAAGCTCTGCCTCTCTTTTTAGCATCAAAAACGACAGGAACCGTTATGTATTACTCTCATACAATATTATGCCACGGACTTTGAGACTCTACAGGGGGTGAGCTGTAACGATCATGATTATGTCCTGAAAAGTGTTAGGTATTCTATAATTATAAATAACATGGGTTTCACATAAAAACTGAATTTATTCATTCAATCAATAAACATTGTAAACTACATGAATTCAAATAACTAAAATTAATTAAGTTTTTACAAAATCTTCCTGCAGATGGTTGCAGGTTATCTTATTATATGATTTCCAAAAATATAGTAAAATATTGTCAATGCTTCGACTTATTACATCTTTCTTTCCCTCAACTTCTTTTATAATCTTACATAAAGGCCATTTTTTTAATTACTAAATTCTATGAGAATATATCAACTACCGATTTGAATATGAGCATACCATGATCTATATTAAATAAAAAAGTTAAGAAAAGATTACTCAGCTGTGTTTCATTCCTAAATTTGAGGGACACGACCTGAACCTCTGAACTTTCCTCCTCTCCAACTGGTTCCCAAGAATTCGCCTTGAAATCTTTTGGTTCACCCTTGAACTGACCTACCCACAGGTCAACTGTTCAACGCGTATGGAGTAAGTACGAAGATAATCCGTCTTTGATTATATATGTGAAGTTTACAACCCTGGAGCTTCTCTCTTCCCCATCCAAATACTTAGGCATACAAGACTCGACGGAGTTTTGAATATTCGCCGTAATTTGATAGTTCCTCACTTTCAACTAAATACTTTATCCACCTCTGCCATCCGAAAATTATTTATCCAGAAAAAGGAATTATACCCTGTATTCTACCCCGAGACTAGAACCGCATATCTGAAAATTATCATTCAGATATACTTAATATTTAATCTTGACTTGTCTATTTTAATTTTGTCTACTAATGTTACAATTTGTAAATTTGAAATCAACTTTATCGAAAGAAAACGTACCTTATTTCGTTGCGGATTCCATCTTAGGCTTTGCACTAATATTAAATGACTTTTTAACTGAATAAACTTTACATTATCCTTCAATATGTATGGATTACATTTTATAGTTAAAATTTTATTAATTACTTTCGTGTCTGAGACATGTCGAGCAATTCACTCACACACTGTCCGTCGCACCACCTAACCTTCTACGTGCCGCCCAAATCCTGTTCGCTGATTTTTTCGTTACCGACGTGACGCAGCAAGCGATATATCTATCTCACTCGCACCCTTGCGGTCGTCATTATATATTCGCTCTAACTAATGTTCCTACTATAGGATATCTCGCTACAAGATGTCTCATAATTTCGACAATTGAAAAATAAACCTTTCTACGCCAACCGGGGAGAATCCTGATGGGAGGAAGAACAGCGCTCTCTTCGACCAACTGTCATTCGGCATCCTTATTACATGACCCAGCCGTGTCCACCTCCTCTCCGTAATGTAACGGTTCCGCACCGGGAAACAGAGATAAGGATTCCGAATAACAGTTGGCCGACAAGAACGCTGTTCGTCCAGCCATCAGGGCTTAAAAGAGGAGAAACACCCTCTTCAACCGTCTTCCGTTTCCTTGAAGTAGAGCTGAGGGGTTTGTAAGTACATGGTGTGGGGGGAGGTCATCGCAGCTGATGCGCAAGATCGAGCACTGTTGAGTGGATTTTTGTAGGTAGTTTTGATAGACAAGTAGATAAGGATGACAGTTTAAACATTATTTAGAGACACTGGAAGACGGCTGTATGCCAACAATCCGATACTAAATGAACCATTCAAGATTAAATATATCTTATGTATTGTTGACATTTCCTCTTCTTTATAGCCTAGCTAAATAGCCCACCAAAATTAGTGGCACCATGCCGAATGATTTTCATGGGCAGTGATGATTGATGATATTTCTCACATTGCATTACACGGCCAATCCCACGGAAGACGAATCCAGGCAGACCACCAAAGAGGTGGATAGACAGCTGGGAGTCCGCCTCACAAGAAGAAGTGATGATTCCTGGTTACACACATTTAAGGTGTTGTGGCATTTAATCCTAAAAATACGTACGTAGGTAATTGTTATTTAAAGTTGGAATTGCTGGTTTATTGGTTTTATCGAGGTGAAAAGAGAAACGAAAAAAGTATTGGTCCGTAATTAAAACCTCATTTATCTTCATAAAATTATGAATAGATTCTTACTAATGAGAATCAACCGCAGTCGGTTGGTGATTGTACTCGAATAAAAGAGATACGGTCGTACTTGTCTTTTGTTCGAGCGAATCGGAAAAATTTGCCTTTTTTTTTTGGCGAAACTCTTTACTTATCGATCGAAATATTATTGAGATAATCGAGAAATTTTTCCAATAAAGTGGAGGGTTTTCGATTTCCTCGAACGAATTTGTTGGTAAGTGTTTCACTTATTTACGAGAAGCCGGTGTGCCATTTCATTTGCTCGGTTATAAAATAGAAAGTATTTTGAAAAACGTGACTGCATTTCCCATGCATGCCTCTCAGTTCGAAGTGATTCGTTATTTCGATTTAAACGGAAGCTTTCAAAACTGAAGTGAGTCCCTTTTGTGTACTAAGTATTTTTGAAGGGTGCAATATGTGATTTTTCAAGAAATGTAATCTCTTCGTTTTGTTGCATTTCTGTCATCTTCTTGTGATGTTGACTACCAGTCCTCGACTCGATATCTTTTTGGTGGTCGCGAGATCGAGAGCGGTTCGATCTTCTTAGGGTGCATTTATACCAAAAGAACATAGAGCCAGAGCTGGAAGTCCAGTATATTTTCTCGATCCTTGATGGACACTAACCTGCCCATTAAAAAGTTCTTGCTTGTATGTTATTGTTTCCATGGTGTCCAATATTAACCATTAAAGAATGTATGCTCTACTAATATAAACAAATAAAAATATGGAATCTCCATCCCTCACCAATACACAATTTACGTAGACCTATCCTGCCCCAACAGGGTCCACCATATACCCATCTTTATCTTACATATTCAACTATACATCCCTCCCATTAAATTAGCCACACATGTTAGCAATAATATCTTGAGATTTAAACTTGGTTGAACATTGCATATTTTTTTTTTAATCAGATCGAAAATATTCTAACAGAACGAAACGCGTCTCTGGAATAAAATAATTTGTGTAGTATAAAACAACTGTTTTTTCATTCTCATTATGAATTACCAATTACCACTCGGTTAAACACCAATAATATTAATTAAGAGTATGCTCTGTTTTTAGATTTGACTCTATGTTCATTTGGTGTGAGCGGACCCTTAAGTACCTTTGTCTCGATAGAAAAAAATAATATCTACCCATTTTATGATTTCTTAGATCTATAAAAGGACATTTTGCCAAAAAACGATTATACTACGAAAATATTTCGTTTAATTATATCTGATTATATCTACGAAAATATTTCGTTTAATCTGGGAAATATGCTTATTGCTTAGGTGTAAGGTACATTGGGCATAGGTACGTAGAAGAACGGGTAGATATCTATATGTTCATAAAGAATTAGGTATTCAATTTTGCGTTTAAATTCACATTAAAATAGGTACATAAATCAAACAGTTGAAAAGTTTAATATTTCACTATTTTTCTCCCGTTTTACGTTGATTTTCGATTGAAGGTAAAAAAATAATGGCAGTATTTAACGTACCTCAAGTTTGGCCTGGCGCAGGGATGTAGGCGGTTTTAGTCGATCAGTCTGTGTTCTGAGCCGTTGACCAATAATGTGATATAAAATAACTTCTTAACATGTAACAGTTTGCGAAGCAGATGCATAAGTGGGTAAAATTCTGTACCTAACCTATTCCCATCTTCATCGTAAATGTGAAGCTATCGATCGATTTCGCCAGGTTACCCTATAGAGTATTTCACGTCATTATGTCAGCTCACTGCACCTCTTCCTTTCATAACTATATACGTTATACAAAGCAGCCTTTACGTTGAAGATTATCATTCACCTGATATTGTGTCATTTTTATAAGCATTCAATTTTATGTTAGAAAATAATATCTTGTTATAACAAAAAACTTTTAAATGTATTTGATGTCTTATAGACTGAATTATTTCTCTCGTGTTTAATGTGGACTCCCAGTTGTACTGTAAGATTCTTTAATGATCATTTTCGCATGATTACACATGGTTAGAATTTTATCAGATATTTTATATTATGTACTTTCTCGTAAAATAAACAATAGGGCGTGAGAAATCGTCAAGGTGGGGAAGGGTCTAGTCTAGAACGTTGTCAAAAATATATCGCGTGATTAATGGACCCGCTCATATCCGTAGCATGTTTTTTTTATCTTACAATGCCTTCAAATCCGGAAACCTTCAAAATTTCTACATATATTAAGAATACTGGAAGCTTCCTGAAAGCTGTCTTTAAGTTTCTCAAAACTATTTTGAAATCATGCATTCGAAAAAATAAAGGCAAAAACAAGTCAAAAAGGGAAAAATAAATTCAAATGCTAAGCCATCTTTTATAGACGTCGCTCAAATTGGATCGGTTGCAAGAATGTTAGCCAAGAATATTCCATTATTCATATTTGAAATTCTTGGTGAATTTGCCGAATAGCAAAAATACACAATAATAGAACTGTTTTAATCGAATAATTAATCGAAAAATTACAGGTATATTGTTGTGTGTAAGATCAGCACAGTTGTTACAGAGAGGAGATCCTTGAAAACTTTTTTTTTGTTTAAAAATAATTAAAAAATATAGCTAAATATCTACGTTATAGCAATACCTATAAAATTAGATAAGTATTCAACTTTCTACCATTCCAAAGATGGGCTTTATAGAAAGGTACATTCGAACAGGTTTGCGAAGACGAAAAAGACTGTCTGATACAGTTTACGTTCCTTCTGAGTGGAGTTGGGTGGACAAAGTGAGAAAGATGTTCACTGACCCTGCATAAGTAGAGAGCTTTCCTTGCCTCCTATGCTCTTTGGTGGAGTTTTAAAGTGAAAATAAAATGGGAATTCATAATATGTGCTTTGTCAATCCAATATGAATAATGAATATACCTACAAGAAATCGTAAGAATTATAATTCTTCTAACCGTACATATAATGAAAGAGAATTTGGTCGGCACTGGATTCGAACCCACTACCTTTAATACGAAACATTACGAAATCGGCGTCGTAAATTCTTAAAGACTATACCGCTTGCACGCTTTACCTATTATCATTATTTTATCATATTAAGTAGCTATAAGAAAAATATTTTACATAAGATGCACGTTCAATTCGTTAATTTTATTTCACTATCCTACCTATTGAACTTGTGTATCTTAATGTTTAAACTGGACGCATTAATGTTTCCGTAATAGTATGACTCAATTAACTTTAACTCTTAGTTATGCAAATTCATAATGACACATTGATCTTCTGAATCCAGGTTCGTTTCTGGGATGATATTTATATTATAAACTAGCTTTCCCGACAGACGTTGTCCTGTGGACCTAACCAGAGGCGGCCCGTTCATAATATGTGCATTATGTGCACTGCTCCCGCAGAAACAAACATACATTTAAACTAATAAAATGATAACATTTATATATTTCTAAAACATCTCATCATAGTTCATTCGTATTCAAAGCTCAGGCGTGAACAACGTGAGAATATATGGGCGCGCACATATTCCACCTCGTATATATGAAGTACCTACCGATGCTGTGTTTGCACATTTATTTAGAATGTGCCTGATACCTAATTTTGTTGCCTTTGTATGAAAATTGACTAAAACGCTCGAAACGGTGGAGTAAGTGGGATGGGCTACAGTAAGAGCGGCAATCACGTATGCGAGAATGAGAGGGAACTACCATCAGGTGCAGTAAAAGCAATCATTTTGTTGTTATAGTTTTTCTCATAATAATAATAATAATACTTGGACAACTTTTATGGCGCCGTTTAGTGAAATATTGGGTAAACTGGTTGCTGGTATTTATTAAAAACAAATATTTCGATTTTAGGACTGTATATTAAGATTTGATAATGTTTTACAAATGAATTTTTACATGACGTAAAATGGTTCACACCTTGCTGAGACGGTATTCTAGTAGCTTCATAGTTGGCGTTGGCGCATCTCAGCAAATCCGTTCCATACTAACTTTAATAATAATAATAATATAATAATATAACACTTTTCTATACAAAGGTGTCAGTATAGTCGGCGAACGTATTGCCTGAGGCAATTTTTTCCAGTCAACCGGTCCCGTCCAATCTGAGACAGGCCAACCCCGGGTAGAAATTTCAAGTGAAAAACTCTGACCCGACCGGGAATCGAACCCGGGACCTCGGATCTGAAGTCCACGCTAGTACATCTAGGCTACCGAGGTCGGTCAGCAATATTACATTTTATATTATTTATTATCAATTTTCCAACTTTTTATTAGTTATTCTGTTATCTGGAGCGGAGAAGAATCCAATAAATCAAATATCAGTAGAATCTGTTCTGCCGATCTCGAGTTATTATAAGTGTTTGCACTAACCCGACTTTCATTCATATTATACGATTTTATCTACAGAAGGCAAGTAGTATAGGTCTTGTATCGCCTCTGCAGCCCTATTCACGAAAAAGTTTGAATCGAACTTCGAACTAAATAGACTTAAACTTTTCTGAAAACTTTTCTAAATATCTAGTCATATAAGTAGTCTGTGATCTGTCAGATTTACTACCTGTCAGATTAAACTTTATTCATATTAAAATAATATTATTACAAATAAACACGCATATGTGGCTTGTAAATACGGAATAAATCAATTATAAAGACTGAAAAAGAAATTTAGATGGGCGAAATGTACATATCTAACAGACAGAATTTTCGACAGCTCAATAAGTTGGAAAAGTCGGAGTAAATCTGACAGATCACAGACTACTTATATGACTAGATATTTAGAAAAGTTTTCAGAAAAGTTTAAGTCTAAGTTTAGTTCGAAGTTCGATTTAAACTTTTTCGTGAATAGGGCTGCTGGTGTACCTACTACCCGACAGTCCTCTTTCTTTCAGTAGGTACCTACCTGTTATTTGATGCATTATAAGTTTCTCGTCGACTGCACTCAGCGACCCCATTCTACCGCCATTGCTTACCTAACTATGAAAAGGTTACATCCTTGTGGAATACGATATTAAAGAAAGGCGAACCATTATGTGACTGGCATGAAGAAGAGCAGAGATTTTTCTAAACTCGTTTACCATGAAACAGGTACAATATGGCTTTTACACAATGTGCTATTGTAAGCGTGACGTAAATGCACTTATAATAATTCTTATGCATCGTACTGTGAAAACTCATCCTTCGTGTAGGTTTGTTAATTTTATTTTAAAAAAGCTGTAAATCTCTAATATAAATGAAAGTCGGTTTAGTGCGAACACCTATAACTCGAGATCGGTTGAACAGATTTGTATCGTGTTTGTATAGTTGTCACGTATGTTAGCTATCTTATGTTACACAGCAATATTTTATTGACTTTAAGGCGGGACGAAGTTCGATGGGTCAGCTAGTACCTATGTATTTTAAGTATACCTACTGATAATTTCAATCAAAACATTTTTTTTTCTTTCTTACATTTTATTTAAGCTCAATGAAATTATTGCCAAAGTAATAATCTACAATATTCCGCCGGCTTTTAAATGTATCTTTTATGACGGCTCTTCAATAATAATAATAATAAAACACTTTTCTAATATTATAAGGGCTGACACTGAATAGGTTACGTGTTGGTGTCACAAGGTGCAAGAAGAACCTGCACAGGTGGGGCATAAGTTTGGAGCAGGACGTAAGATGTGACTGATGTAGAGAGGTTCAGGATGATGAGCATCTGCTGGTATGCCAAAATTGTGACCTGGGCGGCATATATGAAGCGAATGACATGGCGATTGCTGTTGGTGGGAAAGGCTTATCTTTTCCGCGGACTCGAAAAGTAAGTTATAAGATAACGAACAGAATATTCTTTGCCAAAAAATCAAACTTCTCGCTAAATAATGCATATGAAAACCGACCCAGAAAAATACTCTATTAAGAGATAAAAAATAACAGAAGTGATTAGTAGCCTGACATAGAACAATTTGAAGTGTTTGGTAGCCTAGCGGTTACGACGCCAGCTTTCGTACTGTAGGTACCTATCGATCGGAGATCATGGGTTCTATCCCAGGTGTTGACCATCATCTTCCTCTTTCACGGCACAAGCTTTAAGTATAGCTTTCTGTGTAAGAGTCAAAAAGTGTATTCTTTATAAGAATGGTTAGTTTGTAAGTTTCTTTTCTAGACCTTGAATGTAAGCCCAATCTGACTCACATAAAAAGGTTCATGTATCAATATCTATATGTACTCTTCAAAACTAGGTTTATATTTCATTGTGACAGACTGAATTGAAACAATGTTCGAGTTCTTTAAGAGGCCAAAAAAACATCATGGGGGTTGCGTCGTATATGAATCAATTTCCATAAAATTTTACGAAGTTTCGTAATGGCATACGTTCCACTGGAAGATCCCATAGAAACAAGATTACGCAGAAGAGTTGGAATTGTTTATGGATGGAAAAAGAATTCGAACTGTATTTTTTGTAAGTATTGGAACCTTTTGGATAAAAAGAAACTAAATTCCTATCAATGAAGTCGCTTCTAAGTTTTTATTACTATCTGTATAACATGAATGTAATATCATTTCTCATTTTTTTTAATAAATAAAATAGTAGATTTCGTTTTTCGATAAGAGCAAACGTTTATACAGGGTTACAAGAAAAGTAGTACCTACGGGATATTAAAGGACGTTATTATTTAGGTTATTTCTGATGGATTTGATTATATAATATTATGGTGTCCAAAACTTAACCGTTATGGAGATATTAAACTTTAAAGATTTTGAAAAAAAATCCATTCTTTTTTGCCTTTTTATCGATTTCTTCAGATTAGAGGTCCTTGGGTCCAGTTTTTTTTATGTATCTAGTGAGAGGACATGTCAATTCTCTTTCTGGTATTCTTCTTAGCCACCATTTTTTCGTCACGCGTTTCAATAAAACGTATATTGCAATAATTTTAACGTATATTCAATCCATGAATATAGCGCGTTCAATGGGTCATTTCAAATCGATGAAGAATCGAAGGGTTCAGAATTCTTAAGTAGAGATACCTACGTACCACATGACATTGTATTGAATTCGAATTGATCTCGATATGAAAGGAACGTTATTGTTTCGATTGTAGGCATCGCTGTCGCAATACTTAGGTACTTGTCCACAATGGAACAGTCATAATATTAGCTATTCACACAGGAATGGCTTAGTCTATTCTATTGCGGAGGTTCTACTCTGTACAGCCTTCATAATATAGAACCTGCTTGTTCATCTCATCGAGATCTGCATATTTGACGTTTCAACTCTGTACAAATAATTATTATTCAACTATGACGTTGAATACAGAAATATTTAACATGAAGTGAATTTAAAAAAAATAACGCGAATCGTTGAAAGAAATCCATTTTTTTCATCTTTCTCTCTCTTTAAATAATGCAAATTAAACAAAAAGTAAGATTTTTTTTTATAAAACTATAAAGTGAACAAATTTTAAAAAGAATAACTAATTAAACATCAAGTGAAGCAAAAAATCATGTTATTATTCATCGGAAATAGCTAAGACGCGTCTTAATAAAAATATACAATATTCTCGTAAGCTATCTAAAGTTATAAAAGAAAGTCGGATTAGTTCGAACACTACTTATAACTTGAAGACCTGCTTAACAGATTTTTATCATTTTTTGTTTATTGGATTTTTTTCCGCTCCGGATAACATAATAACTAATAAAAAATAGATAGCAAATTATATAAAATACTATAATAAAGGTAGTATGGACGAATTTCGATACAACTTCATCTGTAATTTTTTATAGAAAAATCTATATTAACAACCTTTAAAATAATGGCATAAATAATGACTTACAATGGATTTTTATTTCTATTTTAAAAAATGTTAAGACATTGAAGCACATAATTTTTATAAATTAAAACGCGAAAAGTGAATACCTACACTCGTATCTTAATTTGAAATCCCATTGTCGCTTGACACAAACTGTCAGTTGTCAATAGTTGGTGTTAGTGACAGAATTCAGATGGAAAATATGTGGTTTAAAACAGATTAATCGGTCGGAATGACATTGGATAAGTCATATTTTTATCATTCTTTTATGTATATTCGAATTCAATATTCATAGATAGATCACAGGAAAACGTCAGTCGGGAAAGCTAGTTAACATTAGCTAAGGAACATTTCGCTCACTAAGCAATACTATTTTTTCTTTTACTCTTCTATATAGGCTATTTTTTATTATTTTTTAATTGCAAATTTGAATATTCTTTCGCAAATAAACCTTTTTTTTTCTTCTCCATTATCCGCTTTTTTGTGAATGCTTAATTAACTACTTTATACTTTTAATTAAGCAATATTGTTTATGCTTACCTTTTTTCCTAAGCGTCCTACTCGTTTTTAAACAGGTAATTTTTCACTCGTAAATAATGAGTTGTAAAACGGAATAGCTAATTTAATGGTCGACGTTCGTGATACAACAATTAAAGCAGAAATTTGTATAGGTATGCTCAAGTGAGAGAGTTAACGGATTTGTTATTTATGAACCGAAAAAAGGGAAATAATTCATTCGGGTGACAGTTAATTATAAAAAGAAATAATAATTGCTTCTCACCCTTATGGTACTGCCCGCTATTCGTATCCGTCGAATCTTTGGTTTATAGAGTCCTAATCTTTAACGCCAAACTAATTAATCGTTCTTTCGTTTTTGAAAAACCCTAGTTTGTAACGGAGCTGCCCCAAGGCGCTTTTCTTCCGAAAAAAGATTCGTCTTTCAAAATTTTTGATGACATTTCCTTACCTATTGTTTTAAGGATTCCCAATGACATTTGGCGAGGAGGGCGCTGTTCTTCCTCCCATTAGAGTACCCAAGATGAGGAAGGCCCTTTATGCCGTATTCCACTCCTTTGAAACAGTGCTGAGAGGTTTGGACATGGTGTGGGAGTAGATCATAAACATTGCGCAAGATCGAGCGCAATGGAGAGCTCTTGCCTCCACTATATGCCCTTAATCAGGATATATCGGGAGTTTTGATTGATCTTATTAAGATTTGGTTTACAACTATTTAAAATTGAAAGCGGAACATGATGCTTTTGATCAATCAAGTGGTCTCCGCTATTGGCAGATATTCCAATTTAAAATGACATGTTTAATTACGACCAGGAGTCGAATTCGGCACCTATTTTCGGCAGTTGGCACCTATAACATCAGGTTTTGAGATCATTTTCTGGACGTCTTTCAAAATCTAAAAGAAAGTAATGGAAGACTACAAGAAATATCCGAAACTATCCACATTCGCCCCCCCCCCCCAACATTGGCGATCACATTGGCGATGCTCTATCCTGTGTCGGCGCCGCTCGAAACAACTCCCCTATTATACCATCACAGACAATTTATTGATAGAATGCGCACTTTTCCTAAACTAAAACTAAACGGTTAAGTCCCGCAACTATGTATTCATATAAAAAATTTGAATCCGCTGTACAATTTGACTAAACAGTTTGGTCAATTCAAAAGTTGTGCATCACAACTAGAATCAGAATCAAAAAGATAATGTTAGTTATGACATTTTTATTATACCTGTATAGGTATTAGAATCACTCGTAAGTGATTAGGACTTCAACCAAAACTCGCACGGCAAAAAGTCGTTTAGTAATAGATTAACGTTACTCGACATTTTAAAGTGAGTACCTATTATTACTATCGATCGATCGATGATTGAAGATGAGAAAATAGACCTTAGATAACATCATATTATTTTGGCTTATTTATATCCAATGTCGGGGTGAAATAAATAATGATGTCGTTATTTCAAAACCTGAGAGAATTTATTGCAACATCATCCTCTTAAACGAAAGCTAATAGTTATTTTTCTCAGGAAAAGGAGATTGAAATACAATTACATTACAGAACGAAGAATCCCATAATTAAAACAAAATTATTTCGTCTTGTTAATTAATTATTATTTCGCTCGTAAGAATGCGAATTTATTATTTAAAGAATTAAATAAGTTCTTTTTATTTTATGATGTTTTTTTTTCTCATTTTTTTCTGAAATTCGATAGGCCTGTGGGGCTTTTTAATGAGAATTAAATCTTAGAATAAATAAAAAAAGGGAATATCAACAATTTAATTAATGAAACATTCAGGCTTTTCTTTTTTTGTTTTGTTTCCGATTATCTCGACTACGTGATTAATTGCATTCATGATATCTACAAGTTCTTGTCTCAAAACAGTACCTAATAAGTAGTCTTTTGTAACGTTTTTTGAAACCTTTGTTAATAACAACTGTTGTTAGTCATCTCCATATACTTATTTTTATAGATCCTGGGGCACAGCTAACTAACTATCTATTCAGTTTAAAAGAGATTTCTTGCTATCCGTGGGATAAACGCTTTACTTTTAGAGTGATACGTGGAAGTTTCCCTTTGACATTCGGTTTACATGTTCATTATAATGGTATCGCCTTCTTGACCTTAAGATTGTTCTGTCTTACACATGTTCCGAAATTCCAAATGTCACATGCCATACGCGTTATCAAACCGTAGGTATGTATTATTTCGGGTGTTGAAATCGGATAGTTTTTTATCTCTGATAATCGAAACCGTGATTTATGGAGGTGGCTGCCCTTGCCTCAATTCCATAAGTCGGACGAATATTTTGTAACGTTATAGGTACTTCAAATCTTCCAAATTAAATTTCTAAGGTATTCAGACATAGCCACAATGGATCCTTTTAAGAGTTTTAATACCTTAGATCTAAAGTTAGTTTACATATTTATTTTCCATCAGTCGGCATTACAGTATTCACCTATGCACATCAGGTAGATAAATATTGTAATAATAAAGAAACTTGATTAAAATATTCTTTTTGTATTAAATATTTTGATATACCTATCAACGAAAGATCTTCTTGAAAACACTACATTTTTTACTAAAATATCCTCATAGTAAATGAACAATTTTTGTTAATATAATATGAGTTTGCTTGCCATGTACGTAGACTCCATTCTTTCTTACCACAGAAGCCGGAAAGTGAAGCTTTTCTAGCGTTTGAGGGTAGCTGAAAGAAATACGATAGTTGAAGACTCACCGTTTAATTTACTGCAGTGGATTTATTTACATAGAAAACGCTTGTTACCTTAATAATTCTCCTTCTTTATGGACACAATTTACGCACCGATAAAATTACTCGGGTGGTCCAGAATTATAGTCCACAAGGGGCAATAAGACACTGTCTTAGTATTTGGGGTTGAACGACCACAGAGAAGAAACACTGCAGGGTATACTTTATTGTTTTGTAGCTCACTCAATTTTCTCGTTGAATATATTTTCAAAGAGAATGCAATACATGCACTCATGGACCTTTATTATGTAGTTCTACATTGTCAGCCTCACAGTCTTTCTACCTTATATTGACATTTTTAAAACTTACGAATGATCCGATACTCAGTGACGATGTATGCTTTTAGTTCTTTAGTCTCCTTCAAGCAGGAGTGAATTTCGTTTTTATTTTTAAAATAATCACACATCCAAAGTGAATACAAAAACAGTTTTGACATCTTACATACATACTTAAAAAAAATAGTCTTTTATTTATTTATTGATTATATTTACGGCCTTGAACAATAAAGGTAACATACCTATATATAATACAACTCACAACACTATAATACAACAATATATAATAGGTACAAAATAAAGAGTTCCATAATACAGAAACAAGCCCACGACAGACGAATGGTTACAATCGCCGTCTTTCATAATACATCAGAAACCAAACAAAACAGTAACTCAAGCAGGAATAGAATAACAATTCCAATCATTTTACACATTGACCCCGTTACCACACCTCCGCTGCGGATTAGCCGAAGCGACGACCGTCACATCTGTCAGTTTCTGCGCGCCATGTTGAGAGTGAGATAGCATGCTCAAAGCCGTACTGTTTTCTATACATTCATCTCTCTCTTGCGGTGTTTCGCCATAGATTACTTCAAATTGTATTCACACCTCCGCCTAATATTTCGCGGATCCGTGTGTTTCGCATTCCGCCCGCTTTTGAAGTTGTCAAAATCGACAGAATTTTGGAGCGAAATAGAAGCGAACGTCTGTTTTCCATAGAAATCAAAGATGGAAAACGTTAATTGCGTTTTGTTATGGGATGGTTTGCAGAAGATGGATGTGCATATTTTCTAAATTGTAAGTAAAAACGTTGTTGATGTTGTAATATTTAAAAATATATATGAAATGTGAAATAATATTGTGGTTTTAATTATTTATATTTCCCAACAAAACATAACCATAGAATACTTACTTATGTGTATTTTTCTCTTTCGCTACTCGTTTACCCGCTAGTGTACTGACACTACCTGCGATTTCGCTTTCTGCAGTTTCGTGTTCCGTGATTCGCGGCGGAGGTGTGCTAACAGCCTGAATACACTTTGACATATTATTATTATTTTACAGAAACCAGCCAATAAATTTGAGTAGGAGCATAATATTACTAATATTATAGTTCATTAATAGATGAGTGGAAGGCTATTAAATAAAAAATACACAAAAAAGTCATTAATAGATTTTTTTTTTATTTCTTACAATAATGTGGTTTTTCGCCTTCAGACAACACTCGTAGTCATGAATCTGAAACAGGCCAACCCCTGACCCGACCGGGAATCGAACCCGAAAAACACATTCAAATGTCACCACAACAGGGATACCAATCATCCCCTGCAACCTAACCTCACACCATAATATGTAAAATGTAGGTAGATGAAAAAAATCTTTACATGAAGGTCTATGAAATTTAATGTAGTATGGAGGTATTTTACTAGCCAGCTAACCTGAATAAAGTCACATTTTTCACGCTCAATCGATGACAGACAAAAGCCTGACACATGGCAACCCTTTCTTCCTCAGCTCCGTGTACATAAACACAGCTTGTATGCCCCATCACGGATCATCTAATACCCACTGTATTATAACAACCTGAACGGACTTGTTCACCTTAATAGTGTGTATTGGTCAGAGCTGTGCGGTACTCGAGTACAAGTACTCGTAGACTGTACTCTGAGTACTTTTGGTGTACTGTACTCAGTACTCAGTCCACGAGTACATTTCTCAAACCTGTACTTGTATTCGACGCGTTTTTTGAGCTTAAAAAGTACACGAGTACATTTTAAGTCCTCGAGTACATCATTGGATTAAGTCGAGTACGTTAAACCTACTACGCTGCGTAGGTAATATGTATTTTTTAGGTGTCGTGGTAATAGGTAGTGGTAAAGTGTGGATGTATGGTTCTCGTTTTTAATTAGACGACAAAAATTTAATTGGTGACGACATTTTTTTAAAACCATATTATAATTATTGAATTATGTAGTTATTTCAAAAACTAAATGAGTCATTATTTTTCCAAAAAGAGGTTTTTGATGGAATTGACATTTTATTATGATTAATTGAAAATAGTCAAATAATCAATCAATCAATTCTCCCTTTTACACCCCACTTAGGGGCATAGGGAGGCAAGAGCTTTAAAGAGAAATTTAAATAAAAAACTTTTTAACTCTTCCACAATTTTATTCTACCTGACATGTTTCTAAGGGCACGCCCTTCATGGTCACAGGTTACTTTTATTTTAAAACATGCACCTAGTGTTGGCACCAATTAAGTTAAAAAAGTGTGAAAAATATTTTGCCCCTCAGAAGTTTTACGATGCCCATGATATTAAACTTGTACGATGCTTACAATAATTATAATAATATGGTTTGGCCCCATGACTGAATCACGTGCATAGAGGATGCGTGTGATATTTTCATGTGGTGACCCCATGGTTGAAACATGCGCAGGTCAAAAAAAGGTTTATACAAGATTTTGCGTTTCATTATCACTCATGTACTCGGTACTTGTACTCGGTACTTTGTACTCGAGTACTTCTCACTGAGTACTTGTACTCAGTACTCGAGTACATTTTGTCGTAGTACTTGTACTCAGTACTCGAGTATTTTTTGCCTGTACTCGGAACAGCTCTGGTATTGGTGGGCCCGACTGTATAGTGTACATAGATACCATCCATCATCTTTTGTTCGGGAACGGTTGTTTTCTATGACATGAGTTCGCTTAAGCAATAATGACATAGGCAAACCTTATACATTATATTTTTTCATACAATATTTTAACCTTTCTGACGTTTCATACTAAGTTTGAAGGTTTTTAAACAAATTGCTCCTGTATATTTTTCGCTGTAATTTTTTCAGCACGCGACTTGAAGATTATTTACCCATATAGTCACGTACTTCAATCAATTCATCAATACTCCTTTTGGCCACTTTTGGGAGCTGAGAGAGCCAACAAAAAAATCCTCTGATGATTTGGGCATGTGTTAATTGTTCAATGCCATCTTTTTTTACCTATCACGCCGTTTCCCGAAGGGGGTAGGAAGAGATTCCATTCTTTCCTATCCAAACAAACCTTCTTCCAAACGCATAACATTCCGCATACAAGCTCTTCTATTTCTTTTGCTCCTGACATGGTCCTCCTGTAAGACGACTCCGATATGGTCGGACCATGTCATTCGAGGTCGACCTGGTCTGCGTGCACCTATTCTTTCAGATTTATATATCCTTTTAGTCATTCTCTCCTCGATCATTCTCTCTACATGCCCAAACCACCTTAAAGTCCAGCTTTGACCTTTTCCCCTTATATAGAGGACGTATAATGGCCTTCCTCCAGTCTTCTGGAGTTCGTCCAGTCCTCCAACATTGGTTGAAAAGATCCAAGCCCTAATCAGGTTGGGCGGTGAGGTGGCACTGCTGCAGTGGTGCTTGGATCTTTTCAACCAATGTTGGAGGACTGGACGAACTCCGGAAGATCTTTTTATGCTTTAACGTCAAAAAGGTCAAACATCGTTATTTTAAAATAATTTTCGTGGGTTCGATCCCAGGTGCCGTCTATCTTCTTTTTTCACAGCACAAGCTTTGAGAAGCTTACTGTAAAAGAGCCAAAGAGTGTATTTGTGTTCACTTTGAGTATATACTTCTGAATTGAAACCTTCATAGCCACGTCAATCGTCACGTATAACGAATAAATTTTGAACTTGTGCTGAGTCGTGTTACATCGATGATATAACATTTTATCACAGAACTTAAAGTTTTTCGACAAATTCTTTTATTAATTTATTTATTAGTGAGTTCATGGCAACATTATGCCTTAAATAAAATTAACAATGCCAAGCTATATTTATGTACAATAACAATTGAATGCCGAACACAAAAAAAAACATAACATAATTAAGAGAAAGCCATCAAATTTGAAATCAAAAAACCATACAAACATTTAATAAAAATAAGTATAAAAATTATTATAAGAATAAAATAAAAAACAGCTATAAGCATTTTACCCCCTTATATCTATTAGAATTTAATTTAGATCAACGTATGATAATAATATGAGGAGGTCATAAACATTGCGCAGGATCGAGCGCAGTGGATGGCTCTTGTTGCCTCCCTATGCTCCTGAGTGGGGTGTTAAAGGGAGAATTGATTGATTGAATAAAAGCATTTAGGTATGTTTGAAAGGAAAGGCGTTGTCGATATAGATGTGGATCAACTTCATACTGAAGGAATACCATATCGGATGTAAAAGAAATAGGAGAGGATGATTTAGACATTTATGTCGGTGAAGAAGCAAACGAAGTATGCGCGGATAGAAAGAGTGGAGGGCGTTCTCTCTGCCCACTCCTTCAGGATTTTTGTAGAATAATTTAATTATTTTATTTTAAGTAGATAATTTTGTTACTCGTGTGTAATATAAATTTCAATAAACTTTCATTTTACTTAATACAATATTTTTTCTTCAAATTAAAAGACGAATAATAGGTGGAAATCTCTCACAAAATATTTCCTTTTGTGAAATTCCCAATTCTTTTGAATTTCTATTTGAAACCGTCTATGAACAAAATATTTCTTACATTTCGGGAATTTCATTATTGCGTGTTTTGTATACAAATAAACCTTTATCAATTCTTTGGGGAAATTGGAATCCAACGTAAAGTTGTGAACAGGAGTCTCTAAATGAAGTCTTTTTCAGAAAACATACCACACAGGTGAATTTTTAAGACGTAATAAAATAATATTACATACAAGCATCGTAGGTACCTACCTATTATTAATTTGTTGTTGGATGTACCTATGCTTTCCGATAAGGTGAATGCAATTTTAATGCAACTGTGAAATAATTTGAATTTGGAATAAATTGAAGAATGTGAAATAAATATCTACATAATAATTCAGTTATGTATTTACGCTTGTTCGAAATAATTCATTGTTTTATGTACTACCAGCTTTCCCGACAGAGGTTGTCCTGTGGACCCTTTTGCCCCTCCTAACCAGAGACGGCCCGTTCATATGTGCATAATTTGCACTGCGCCCCCAGAAACAAAAATAAACGAATAAAATAATAACATTAAAATATTTCTAAAACATCCATATTTCTATCGTATTCAAAGCTCAGGCGGGAACTACGCGAGAATAAAATATGCGTGCATTTTATTGATTGTATGAAAATTTTCAAAAACGCTCGAAACGTTGGAGTAAGTGGGATGGTCCATTGTAAGTAGGTACGTATGCGCGAATGAGATGGTGCAGGTGTTAACAATAATTTTGTTGTTAGATTTTTTCAAAGATGGCGTCGTATGAAATTCCTTCCATACTTACTTTAATATTATATTTTATATTATTTCTTATCCATTTTCAACTTTTTATTTGTTATTCTGTAATTCGGAGCAGAGAAGAATACAATAAATCACACATAGGAAGTATGTGTTGAGCCAATCTCGAGTTATAAGTGTTCGCACTAATCCGACTTTAATTTATATTAGAGATTTTTTATGCCATCACATCACGCATAAAATGTACCTATACTTTCGTGCCATTTTAATCATCGACGATTCTTTCAATTATAATTGTAGCAATGTTATGTTGTAATCTATTTCCTATGTTATCTAACATTGCAACCCTTTGGTGGTAGAATCCATAATAATAATGTAGAGATTTTAATAAATTTAGAAAATAATATAATCTCCATATTTACATTTCAGTAAAAAATATAACCATCATTTATTGATAGCAAATCATCTTTGCCAGATGTAAGGATATAGAATCGTTAAGTTGTTTATAAATTCCATTATAAGATAGGTTTGTCTCTGGGGCATTTACGACCGTCGCTATCATGAAGTTCCGATTGCTATTTTGTGCTATTTGTCCATGGTCTTTTATGCAGTATAATAATGGTCGTGGTTTGAAGCGAAGAGCGAATGAGTGACGATGATTTTTACAGACCCATTAAGAGTGAAACGTTTGGCAAAATATCGCCCACAGCCCGGAACACCAATCGACACTAAATTAATGTTAAGGTAAGGTAAGGTTTTTTTAAAGACATCTGGAAAACCCCTAACAGTAAAATGTGCTGGACATTACTGCAAGGGGTTAAAGAAAAACAAAAACAAAAAACTAATGTTTTATTCCCGTTTATGGTGACTCTTCCAGGTTCTCCCTTCAAAATCGACGTTTCAGTCGTTTTATTGCGCTGCAAAGAAAAATCGATAATCTGAGAAGTGAGTATGAACGCGGGTAGGTACTAATGGGACCGACTACCTTAGCATTTGAATTCTTTATTAAGCCAGGCAGAGCTACTTCCTCACCGAGTCTCGGTACCTACCCGATGGCGGCGCTTGGAGTTTAGAACTCCGCTATATAAATTATTCTTGAGATACACCTGTTGCACGAGGCGGGCTTTTTATTAAAAATTATTTTCCCTACACCCACGAGTATCTGAACTGATTTCAGAGATGAACAAACTTTGACAATACAACCTTTTGTTATTTACCTATTAGCTTTGTATTTCAGATATTTTTATTCCCGTTTATCATAATCACGCAATTATATTCATTTCTCTGTCCATAATATGCCTCATTTGGAACAAATCAAATTTTCCATATAACCAAATCCATCAAGCAGTTTTATCTTCCAGCGCCTTATTACAATAATTCACTCCATTATCTCGCAAAGCAGCGACTCGATAGTTTGCAAAGAGAAGCTCCAGTACTGATAGACTCGGGAGACATACTCTGAAAAGAACCGACCCAACTAAGTCTACGATTAAGGTAGAGTTGATAATCGACCTTTTTAGAACCGAAATTATTACCAGCTTTTTTAATTTCGTTATTTGTATCTTTTCTAAAAATTCCTTTACATACTTTTGACGTTTTCTATTTTGGTGTATAACTTCAGTCCTACTGTGTTTGTATTTTAATGAGAGAGTAGGTACCTAATTGCGCTTTTATTTCTCATCGTCAGTTTTTTTAATCAACTACAATTTAACAATGATTGTACTTTTTATAAAGTCGATTCCTTTCTCTTGTTTTATTTGTTGCTTCTACGCTTTTCAATTTATTATAGTTATTGGTGTTCATAATTTAAGTTTATTAGGTAATAATTAAATGTTTTACAAATTACATTCAAACTTTACAAAAGAACTGTTCTACAATCGTTGTGATTTCTATGTTTGACAAGGATTGAAAAGAACGCTGTGATTGAAGTGCCATCATCAATAAACAGTTTGAAACATAAATTACCTTTGCTAAAATATCTGAATTTGTATAAAAATAAACCAAATGAAAATTTTAATGAACTGAATGCCGAATGTTTACGTAAAAAATTATATAAATACAATAATATCTACGAGTATAAGAAACGTTCTCTTCAATAATTTGTAGGTATACTCATATACATAAGTATCGGTTTATTCTCCAGTAACTTTTTGCCGTAGATACCTCTTGCTACAGGGAGTGTTTGCTCGTTCGCTACGTGACCTACAGGAATACCTGCGTATCTGCTACTCGTATCTGTCAAGGTTATGTCGCACGTATATCTCCAGAAGGAGCTCCTATGAACATTTCGTATTAAGGGTCGAATTATAGGTATTTTTTTTTTATTAAATAAACCCAAACCACGTTAAACATCCCAATAATCAAATAGTGAACTGATCATTATACATTATTTATTTCTACCACTTTATTGAAATACAAAATGTTGGATTAAAAGGGTGTCCATACACAGTTATTTCTTCTATATCTAAACGAACCCCGGGACAGCATTCGTCATTCATATCGCCTAGTTTTCTGTCGACGCTCGATCATTTTTGTAACTTATTTTAATCATCAAGTCAGTCGGCAACGGTCTGATAATTTTTTTTTTGTATCCAAAAGGATTATACAACACAGTCAAGTTGAAATCAAAGTCAAAATGAAAAAATTAGATCAAATTCAAGATAAATAATATGTAATAAAAGACTACAAATAAATTGAGATTTTGTAAACATCTGGAGAACTTAGAGAGAGCAAGTAAAATAAAGAGGAAAGCCGAGGTTATATAAAGAAAATATCCAAAGAGTCCCTCAGTGGACATCCAGAAAACACGTGATCCAGCGTGTTATTTCTTTTGATACCTTCATCTTTTCTAGCGATGTCACTGTTCGTGAGTGTTTAGTTTCATAACATATCATTCCAATCTATTCAGTTTCTATCATTCACTGTAACTCACAGTGCTATAAATATACCTACTCAAACAAAACATTGACCTTTTAGTTACATACATCTTCAATAGGTTCTACTCCTTGAGTAACATATTATGCCATAATCAGGAGTTTGAACCAGCTAATTGAACGACAGCTGTCATCTTCCGTATGAAAACATAGTACCACCCGTACAAACAATGACATCTATGTCGAGACTTCCACCGTAGGTACTCAGCAAATATCTTTTCAAACTCGTGTCGCTTATTTTCTGACCTTTCTCTAAGATCTGACAGCTTATGGATTTTTTTTTCGGCAGGAATTCTTCCAGTTGGAATTTTTCAAGATCCTATGAGTGGGCATATTATCTGAGATTTCATAGGATTCAATAATCGTTTAGTTAAGAAACCAGACCATTTATTTTTATTTCATAAAATGAGCAATGATTTTAAATCAAGAATACAATAAGATACATATTATTATTTAAATGAATTTGTTTCAAAGACTCTGCTAATTCAAGAATCCGGTAAAAATAACTTAAATCAACGTTTTCATTCAACGAATTTGTCGCTAAACTTCTATAAAGGTTATTTATTGTAAAATTGCTTCCTTCCTAAAACAATCGAATATTCAAAATTGGTTTAAATTCTTTGGTTATACCAACAATAAGAAGTTATTCCAAGTTTAATAGTACGAGTATTTAGTTGTGTAATTCTCGAAGAAATATACCTATAAGATCTGTTAAAGATAAAATAAACTGATTTGTTCCAAGTGATGATTTCTTTTAAATATTTTACTGAATCTGTACCAAGAGTTTTAACCGCGATAATTTTATTAAAAATTTAAAATATTAGAAATTCAAATTTTTTGTAAAATGCTTTATCTTTGTTTTGAACTTACAAAGTAGCAGTAAGTACTTTCATTGCTAAAAATGCGTAAAACTGATTGTTAGCTCTCGTGGGATTTTATCCCGACTAATTCACAATTTCTAGCCAGCACCAACTAAAACTCTTTGAAAACTAATTCAACAACGTGTAAATATTTGAACATGACTTTGAAATTGTTGAAACTCTCAACAGATAGGTACCTAAATAGTTTTCAAAGAACTTGGCGAAATATAATAATAATAATCATCGAAGCAACTTGGAGCAATGACATCGTATATTATTATATTATCAAACCTATTGATAGAAATTCTCGAAAACTCATTTCAAATTGTTTGCTTGTTTTCGGCTTACGTCTCTTGGAATCGAGATGAAAAATCTCGTATATCCCCACGAGACTGATATAAACATTATTAAGTTAAAGCACCTTTTACTTAATGGAATCAACAAACTTTATAGAAATTAATTATCTTATCCC
This sequence comes from Mystacides longicornis, assembly GCA_963576905.1. Taxonomy (NCBI): domain Eukaryota; kingdom Metazoa; phylum Arthropoda; class Insecta; order Trichoptera; family Leptoceridae; genus Mystacides; species Mystacides longicornis. The sequence goes on from OY756424.1 coordinate 12,828,321, forward strand.
CCTGGGTTAGGGGTGGAAAAAATATTTTTTAACTCGATAAACAAGATATTTCTTGTTTTAGTTACTTTTGAATTAACGTTAATAATTAACGAAAAATCGGATTAAAAACTCGTCTTGATTCTCGAACAACCTTTTAAACATTTTTCTTATTTTTATAACAAGCTTAGATATTCCGAAAGTTTACGTTTAACTATAAAATATTCGAGATAAAATTTGTATTTATGCTGTGTTCGTAAATTTCAACGGTCCATATTTTTTTTATTCTTTATGCGTGTTTCTTTATATTTTTTGTTTTTATAGAATAATTTATCGTTAAACAAAACGATGCCCGAAAATACGTGTATTTTTTACGTTTTGAAAAATGTTTGCTGAATCTTCCTTTATATGTAGGTATATATTATTATATCAACGTGTGAGTTTTTTATTTCAGAGAAAATAGTTTTCGTCTGTAACAGCTATTCTGAATAGCAGTTTGTACAGATTGGTTATGTTCTCGTTGGTTGATATACCACTTATATCCACAAATCACTGTACCAATAAGGAATTAAGATATCTTTCTCAAGTCATAAAGATCTTTTAACATTGGATGCGGGTTTTTTTTTTTATATTGATTCATTGCTAAGTTATTGTGGTTTGTCATTCATTTTGCTAACATGTTCTAGAATTTTCTAAAGCGTAAGGCAAAAATTATTTGTTACGTATAATTCATAATAACAATAATACTCTTTATTTATAAAATACTAGCTTTCCCGACAGACGTTGTCCTGTGTTTCTAACTATGAATATTGAACTCGAATTTGTAAGGTGATTAATTAATTATTATAGTTTGACCAATGCACCTAATTCCGACCGATGCGTCTGTTTTAAACCATGTATATGCCATCCGCATTCTGTCAATCGCACCAACTATCTACCAATTGACAGTCCGCCTAAACGGTTGGAGCGATTTCGCTAATTATTTTTTTGTCGTGTTGTCTTTTATCAGGAAAAGGTTCTTATGAAAGAAAAAAATCAAGAAAATTATGTGGAATGTTAGAAAATTGAAGAAAACTCTACGTAGGCAACCTTATTAGTACTTTTCACCAAATAATTTTTATTCCAATTTGGAAGTTTTTACAGAAATTGTCAATTGGTGCGATTGACAGAATGCGGATGGTTTTAAACAGACGCATCGTTCGGAATCACATTGGTCAAATGATAATTAATTCCTCACCACACAAATTCGAATTCAATATTCATATTTAGGAACACAGGACAACGTTGTCAGGAAAGCTAGTTAGTTATAAAATATGTTTGTTACATCTTATTTGAGCGTTATTACCGAAAGAATATTTGTGGATTTGGCAGCTGGTGAAATCAAATCAATGATCGATAGTATGCTCAATGCGCACAACCATCGACTAAGAGTTTTAGGCTTAGCGCATACATTTATAATGGAATGAATCGATTACACAGCTTACCTTGAAAATTTGATCGAATCAAAAATTTAATATAACCTATACCTAACTATAATCCTTGCGCCGGATCTAATTCTAATTCAGTCTAACAATGCTCGTAAAATCTTTACAATGGATACGAAAAACATACCTGTATGGTTTAAATCTGCACAATATTAAATTTAAGTCTTCTAAAATTTGCCAATGTTAAAAATAGTTTAGTGGTTAAAAGTGAGATGAAAAAAAACGATATAAACCTGAACACTAGCAGTTTTAGGATTTCAGGGGAGACCTTATTTCAGAAATGATGAAAAATATGAGAAAGAAAAAGATATTATCAAAACTGTCAGAATTCTTCCATTTGAGGAACTTTTTCAATAACAATGCCGCCATTGTACTTCCTGTCACGTCTTTTATCAATACTGATTCTAGAAAATATGATGCATGTGTAAAAATAAGGGCATGAAAAAACGATTAATGTGCAAAATTTTACAAACATGAGCGTGATTATTCATAAATTCCGCACAACGTTTGGTTTTACACAAAAATTGCACATAAATCTTATTTTGCTCACATTTAAGTTTACACATGAGTCAGATTTAGTGTGTAACATAAAATATTCTAGCCCAAAAATATTTTTTTTCATACGAGTGTTATTTTATTCTATTTCAATATTTTGACGAGGTGAATTTGTAGGAGGAAATAATGTTCCAGGTACCTACCTAGATAAATTCCTCTTTTTCTGTGAACATTTATTATTCTTTTTTGCCCAATCGTGTCTTTTTCGATTTGAGTAGAAAGGTATAACTTAATATTATTTTTGTATCAGTATAGGGAAACAGTAGGTAAATATGTTTTTTTTCCAGAATATTATTACAATAATTTGTCGATATTAAATTTATTACAGTTGGCATAACGAAATTCTAAATCTATTAGATATAATAATAGATTTTCAAAATAATATAACAAAAAACAAATTACAAGTTTTGTTGGCCTTTTTATTCATCAACTAGTAAGAAATATTTTTTTTTTTTTTAAAAATGAATCTGTGCTCACTCAAAGTGAACACAAATACACTCCTTGACTCTTTCACAGTAAGCTACTGAAAGCTTGTGTCGTGAAAGAGGAACATGGTCGGCACCTGGGATCGAACCACGACGTCCGCAGTACGAAAGCCGGCGTTGTAACCGCTGGGTCACCAACCACTTCTATTATATGTAACGATAACCTAAACGCAAAGTTCTTATATTATGTGAATCTTATAATATAAATGAAAGTTGGGTACACTTAGACCTCAAGATCGGCCGAACAGATTCTTTCGATGTTTGATTTATTGGGGTCTTCTCCGTTCCGGATAACACCACTCAGAATAACTAATAAAAATTTGAAAAATGGATAAGAAATAATATATAGGTAATATTAAAGTTAGTATGAAACGGATTTCCTGCGACGCCATAAAAACCAAATTATTGTTTACTGCACATGATGGTAGTTTCCTCTCATTCTCGCAAACGTAGTTGCCGCTCTTACAGTAGACCATCCCACTTACTCCAATTTTCATACAAAGTCAACATCGGGAACTTTCTTGATATGTGCACACGCAGCATCGGCACTTCAAAGGCGATGTAGAATGTCTGCGTGCGCATATTATATTCTCGCGTTGTTCCCGCCTGAGCTTTGAATACGAATGAAATATGGATGTTTTGGAAATATTTAATGTTATTATTTTATTAGCTTAACTCAATCGAATTAATTATGTTTTTTATGAGGGCGCAGTGCACATTATGTAAATATGAACGGGCCGCCTCGGGTTAGAACCACGGGGCAACGTCTGTCGGAAAAGCTAGTTCATTATAAACTGTAATCTCCTTAATGAAAATATGTTTGAAAAGGGGTAAAAATTTTTTGAGGTAAGAAATACTTTGCCCTCAAAAAACCTTCACGCTTTCTTACCTTTTTCGATCGATTCGGCATTATAACTGCCAGGTCCTGCACGTAAATTCTAAAGAGTTCATAATATGAAAATTTCAAGTGTAGCGTCAAAACACCACGTAATTCTACTGGAACTTATAGAATCACTCCGATAGATTCTTTGGTCTGTTATCAAAATGCCTCGGGAGAGCTATCGTTGCGTGCAAGCCCTTTGTTTTTACCGTAAGAGAGAAAGGATGGATACTGAAAATAATCTTTCTATCAGGGTCCTAAATATGAAAGTGTACCTTTCATCAATGTTGTGGAAGTAGGTCATTGACACTGGACAAGATCCAGTATAGAATTTGCCTCCCTAAACCCACAAAAGAAGTAGGTATGCATTTCAAATTATGCTATTAAATCACTTCATGTATGCATACGCACGCATTGTATCAATATTGCTATTGAACTCTCTGCACGCGCCGCGCTTTTTGTAATTGTAAGTATTCTCAAGTTGCAGAAGATAAAAAGAACTAGTCTACATTGATTGTCTGTGGTTTTGAGGGAGAAATTTTATTCTAACTTCAAACTTTTTTGGAGTTTTGGAGTTGTTAAGTCTAAATTCCATAAAAGTCCTATAACTGAGAATTTACCCACGGAAAATAATCCAAATAATTGTTTAGAAAAAAAACTTTTAAGATTGTGGGCTTTCACAACTTTACTTCCAAACGCTAAAATTTCTACTTTTACAAAAGCGGATTCTCTCTCGTTTATAGTTGAATGATTTTAAAAGACTTATTTTGAACATTTTTTTCTAACGAAAATACCTTAATAAGACATTTATTTGAAAATATCATTTAATAAAAAAACAAGTTATAATACTTATTTTTTTATCATCACATCTTGAGATACATATTGTAGTAACTATTGTATGCATACTATAAAATTTATCTGTTTTTAACCCACGCCTACCTGTTTTTGAGTTCTAATATGTATGGTCATCAAAAATGTAACCAATAAATTACTAGCTTCGTTTACCATCCAATCTGATTATGCCAATTGCCAATGCTTAACCAAAGAAGCTGTTACCTACTCAAATATTCTTAGCGACAAAGTTGCGGAGAAAACTTTATTCAAAGGTCCAGGGGCTGAATCATCGCAGATTTCGTGGATAATCTTAATCTACTCGATCTAACCCAGAGCTTCAAATGCCTTCAAGTCTTGAGTTTTTTCCGAGTTCTAAATACACTCTCCTGCTTGAAATTAATAATTTGGTTCACGAAAATTTACACCAAATTCTAATACTTCGAGGACAGGCACACAATTATTACTTATAGGGCATAGGGTTTTTAATATGTGCAAATATTGCGACTTTTACAAGGAACACTGTGCTCTGCTACATTTGCAATTTCCTCAAGTCATCATTGAAACATAACAATATTTCAAAGATCTATAAAAGTTTTGTTTATCTGTGATTGCTAAGTCTTTATCTTAAAGTGTGGATGTACACACTATATAACCCAATGTTTGAACAGTAGAAAGCAATTACAATTTTCGAAGATTGTTAGAACCTCAAAATAGCGGAGTTTCTGATTAAATTTGGATTATTATTCTATAATTAATATTTCCATTAAAACATCAATTACAAGTGAAAAATAATTATTTTACAATGTAGATCAACGTGAAGTTTAACATTGATATAAATGATCCCGATTGATAAAATTTACTAGATGAACATGCTTGGTGGAGTTTATTTGAAAATGAAGTTCAAATAAAATATTTTGTAACTTTTTTCCACAAATTTTTATTATCCTGACTAGTTTCGTAGGCACACGTCCTACATGGTCACAGGAGACTAGTCAGGATACCAAAAAATCACGGAAAAGTTATAACAATCTTTTATTTAAACTTTATTGATCTCGATTGAACCAGGGGCTCTAGAATTGAATTTTGCGAATGGCTACAAACGAATTTTTCGACAATGTAGAGAAGGAAAAAAATAACTGTCCACTTTTTATATTTTTAAAAATGTCCTTGTTTGTCCTTGTATAAAGGTGCATTTACATCAATCGACCATAGAGCAAGAGTTGAAAATGGAGCATTCTTTCTGTATCGTTGATTTTGGCACCAGGAAAACAACAGCAAGCAAGATCTAGAACTCTGGCGCGCGTTTGTCTTTAATTAGTTCTTGGTGTAAATTCTTGCTCGTTGTTGTTCTCTTGGTGTCAAACAGGAGGGAATTTTCTATTGAAGTTTATATCTTTTTGTGTACCCAGTAATCTGGTTATATCCTTTTGTGTGCCCAGTAATCTGGTTATATCCTTTTGTGTACCCAGTAATGTGGTTATATCCTTTTGTGTACCCAGTAATCTGGTTATATCCTTTTGTGTACCCAGTAATCTGGTTATATCCTTTTGTGTACCCAGTAATCTGGTTATATCTTTTTGTGTACCCAGTAATCTGGTTATATCCTTTTGTGTGCCCAGTAATCTGGTTATATCCTTTTGTGTACCCAGTAATCTGGTTATATCCTTTTGTGTACCCAGTAATCTGGTTATATCCTTTTGTGTACCCAGTAATCTGGTTATATCCTTTTGTGTACCCAGTAATCTGGTTATATCCTTTTGTGTACCCAGTAATCTGGTTATATCCTTTTGTGTACCCAGTAATCTGGTTATATCTTTTTGTGTACCCAGTAATCTGGTTATATCCTTTTGTGTGCCCAGTAATCTGGTTATATCTTTTTGTGTACCCAGTAATCTGGTTATATCCTTTTGTGTGCCCAGTAATCTGGTTATATCCTTTTGTGTACCCAGTAATCTGGTTATATCCTTTTGTGTACCCAGTAATCTGGTTATAAAGCAATGGTTTCTTGGAAATATTCATTACACATTATAATGCTCTGTCAGATCTAAGAGAGTGACAACCTCTGTAGGAAGTAACGAACCCTTATACATCTATATAATAATTCAGTTACGTATTGTTGTAAGCCTAACGTTGGATCTTTTTCTTCGCAGAGCCGTGCAAGACATCTCCAAACAATGCTAGATATATTATAAATAAAATCCTTTTAAGATATTTATATTTATTTATGATCTTTATACCTATAGTAAGTACCTTATATTTCAGTAAACACAAGAGTCATATTTTGAATATGAAATTTGTCGTGTAAATGCTGCATGAAATCGTGTAAGTGTTACACGTATGAAAAGATTTAAAAAAACTCGAAGATTGATTTGAAATTCTAATATTAAAATGAATGTAATCCCCATAACTTATATTTAATAAGAATTTAAATGAAAATAGTAAGGAACTTCTTCTTCTTCTTTTCCGGCAAAACAACTATTTAACAACTGTTGTCTATTTTAGAAATTTGACAATTTTCCGTAGCCAAAATCAGCCGATATAACAAGAACATTTATATACAGCTTTGCGAAAGGTAACTGTTATTGAAGATTCTATGTTTATGATGACTGATTAAGCCTGATTATTCGAATCAACAATGTAAAGCAAAGACGGATATCAGCTAGTTCCTATACTACGTTCACCTCTCACCTCTCTACCAATTGTAGTGATCTATGTTTGGAGAGAATAATATTTTTGATATACCTACCTAATGTGTTGAACATTATGTTATTATCAAAATTTCAGAGCATGCTTGGTTTAATATGAAACTTACTATACAATAAGTATACATACTACCAATATTGAAGTTGAGGTGAAAACTAAAAACGTAAGTTCAAAGTTTTGAGTGTTGGTTTATTTACGAATTTCAAATCGTGTTAATGAATTTTAAACAAACGCGATTGCTTTTAATAATCTTAACTATATCTACATAGTTCACGAGTATATTCCAAAAGCAATTAGGTAGGTACATAAATTACCTTAACTATTCAAGTTAAAAAAAAATAAAAAAATTCGTACATAGTGCTGGTTAATCATTCGCTGTTGATAAAGGATTTCAGGAAACCTTTTTTCAAGCGAGAAATCCACCTTCAATGGAAGCATTTTCTTTTAAATCCTTTCTTGGATCGTTAAAATTACAAGAATTTTTAATTTTTATAGATTTACCGCTTAGTATTTTGTTCTTTCAAAAATGATAATAAAAATGATAGTTTCAAATTCTGTATCGTCGGATAGTTGGATGACAAGACCATTAGAGTCAGATATCACGTCGTTAGTTTTATCATTCTTCTGTTCAACTCGGTGTTTCAGAATAAAATATGTAGGTACAATAAGAAACAAATTAATGCCACTTTCTGAAACAAACGAATGATTAATTTGCCTCTTTTCATAACATTATGTCGTCGTATAATGATTTATCATTTAATGTTCATAGTTAAAGTTAATACATACTATAAACCATTCATTTCAAGCCTCCTTAATACTGGGAATAAGTCATTTCCTATTATTTTGCCTTGATTCCTGCTCATTCAACGTACCCTCACCTCATTTCTAGCAAAGCGTGCGGTAGATTTTAATTTACCATATTAGCCCGAACTTAACGCAACTCTGATTTTTTCATTAAAATTTTAGAAAAAATAATATTCATAAAATAATTCAATCAGGTAGGTAAGCCTTTATTTAGGTAATTATACGTTGAATCACAGGTTCATTCAATATATGTCTCGCGCAATGAAACAAAATATTGCGCAAGAGATGTTAACACGAAAAACATCAACAGACATGCAGGTTTATCAATGACCTTGAATTTAACGCGAGTTGATTTTTTAACAGAAACATAATAATTATTGTCGAAAAACGTCGCGCTATTTTCGGGCTAATATGGTAAACCTTTTAAAAAAAAAAGAGTTGAAAATGAAAAAAAAAGTGCGCAATCTATAACATAAAATAAAATCGGGTTAGTGCAAACACTTATAACTAGAGACTGAACAGATTCATCCAATGTTTGATTTTTTGATTCTTCTTCGCTCCGGATAACAGAATAACTAATAAAAAGTTGAAAAAAATGATAATAAATAATATAAAATATAATATTAAACTTAGTGTGGAACGGATTTCTGGCGACGCCAACGCCATCTTTTAAAATTCCATAAGAACACAATTTTTATTCACCTGACAACCATAGAGTTGCAAAACACTGGCACGCAGATTATTGATAGAACTTCTTTCAAGCTTTCAGAAATATTTTTTTTAACATTCAAACATAATATTTTGAACTTGTTTTTATATAAATTACAAATTTAAAATCAATATTCATAGTAAGGACTACAGTCGGGAAAGCTAGTAAAAATATACAATGTCTTATCTCGACACCTGATCAAACGAAATGTGTGAATAAAAAGCACCAACTAATGGATGAAATATCGAAAAAGATATAACTTGAAACAAAGTTAAATGATAATAATATAATATTTTCTCCAAGTTTCGTTATACTCTATCTATTATTGTCATAGCTCACCACAAGTAGGGTTGGTGCGATATATAAAATTTCTTTATTTAGTTGTAGAATCCCGATGGGAAATCATAGGCGTTAGTTTTATTTAACATGTCGTAGTAACGACCTCTCGTTATCTTGAATTCTTTGTGTCCACACACTTATAAATATTTTTCACATAAAAAACGTGCGTATCCATGAACGATAAAATAGAAGCATTAAAAAGGCTCATTGTGGTTTTATGATAAGCAATCGCTTTCAGAAAAACTAATGATTCTAGTAATAGAGTAACTAGCTAGGGTGTAAAACAATAGTTTAACGCGGGCTTCTTCTACATTTACAGCTGTCATGCCACCTTTTGAGGTCTTCGAGAACAAGTATAGTGGGGTTAGTTGTGTATAAAGCGAAAAACTGCACGGTCCTTCCTCACGAGTCTAGACAGACCAACAAAGTATAGTTCTTCGGCCTCACTAACCTTAATCGTTCTGATGTTCCTCCCTCAGTATATTTAAACTTCGCCGCTTGTTCTTAGGATGGCTTATTTGGTATCTAAGCCTATTTTAGTTGTTTACAATTTATGACAATCAAACTTGCAATCTAACCTTCTTCTTTTTCCATCATAGAATCAGCCAAATCATTCTCCTTTTTTGCCCATAGGTTTTTCTGTTCAATCCTAGACATAGGTTGCCTTCTTGTCTCTCGACCTTGTGCATTGTGCATCCACTGCCAACTGTTTTTACAAAATCACTAGCGTAGTAGGGACAACCAAAATTCCTGATTGAAGGCCGAGGACATCGGTACAGAGGACCTTCTGTCATTACCATTTCAACTGTTCTGGTTCTTACTGCGATGTTCCTTATTCTATCCCTTAACGTCCCGTCTTAGAACCATATTTTACTTTAACGCGCTTTTTTCGGTTAATCTGATGGTTTCACATCTATAAGTAATTACTAGCATTCTTAACCTTTCACTTGAAGTTGATTTGAGGATCTCATTTTTATCTAGATAAAACTCATAATATTTTGATAAAGAAAATATCTAACTGAAAACAACTGTATATGTGCAATAGTCCCTATAATCGTCTCCTTCATATAATAAAATTCATCTTTGTTCTCCTTCAAGTCTATCTAACGACAGGTGATCTTCTTCATAATCTACGCTACGCCATTCTTTAAGTCAGATAATTTCATATCACAATGGCTCTCCCTCTTGTCGTCCTCAGAAGAGAGTAGATATCCTTAATCTTTACCAAATGTTTTAAACACATTGCGTTACATAATTTACAGCTTACATAAAGTTACAAGACCGTTCTTTTCTTAGTTCAGAACTACATCTCGAAATTTGACGACTCTATATACTACTTTATGAGAAACTTATTCTATGGGACTTAATATTGTTTATTTACGTCAAACAAAATATAAAACTATAAATACTCCCGATTGTTTATTTTCTCATAATTCAACACTTTGAGATTTTGTAAATCGTTAACCGTTGTAATCTAAATCGTTTGCGGGCTACAACGCCACAGTAGTCCATCACGTGCTAACTCATATTTTCAATAAACAAAACGTTAAGATAATAAATAATAATAATACTCCATCCATCCGACCTTCCGTTTTGTACGGGATATTGCAGTGTTATGAAATTATAGTTATTGCCTGTTCACCCACATCACTCAACATCTCAAAACTCATTTCGTGTAAATATTTTTGATCGCGTGATTTTTTTTTTTAATAAGATCCTCGAAAGATGAATAATTTATTACTCTTTTACACTTATATTTTTTGATGGGTTAATAATATTATATTATTATAAAATAAATTTCTTCTGTTCGTGCGTTTGTGATAAACTCCTTTGGACTGGAGTGCTCTGTATAAAATTTGGCGTGTGAGTTGGTTCGAAAATTGTTTAAATTCGCGTTGTGATCTATATTAAAATTTATTTATTTTCTTTTTCCTCTTAGTTTTTATCTGTCTTCTTTGTACTAACTTCTTGTACGACTACTTTTATGTGAAAATGTCTCGACTCAGGCGAAAGGCTAGTGAGACATTCAAAACTTTTATATTATAAAATTATAAACTAATATGGCTGTTCAATTGATCAAATACACATGATTATATTATGTTTATCATGCATCGTGGTCTAAACTCTTTCTCTCTTCAGAATTTGTTTTAGTTCTCCATCTCTTTTGAATGTTTTAAGATCTGGGAACTGTTTAGCTTTATAGGAGCTATCTTTTATGATGTTATTTGTGTTTGTTCTCGCTCGTTTTGTTGGCTATGTGTTTCATTTTTGACTTGCCTGCTTGATTTAAAGAAAAATGTGTGTTGCTTTTTTATTTATTTAATGGCATTATAGGTTTTTAATTTAGTTTATTTAACAGCTATTTCCATTAATTTATATTTGAATTGACAATAGCCTCGAAAGCGTTGCTGTCAAAGGTAGCAGTAGCAAGGGCGGATCCAGCTTTGGCTCCAGGGGGGGGGGGGGTCAGAAAGTTAAAAAAGGTCATTTCCAAAATTATTTGGTATCTAGAAACTTAACTTTTCCTAAAAAAAGGGTCATTTCCTAAATTTGCTATTTGGAACTTTCGATCCAGGGGGGGGTCATGGCCTACAAGAAATTATGATTATACTAGAAAAGTAGATATTTTATTAATAAATGTCAGTACTGCACCTACTTAAGATTTAAAAGACTTTAGCCCAGGGGGGGTCATGACCCTCCTGACACCCCCCCCCTGGATCCGCGCTTGACCAGTAGTATTATCGAGATGTCCTTGGTTCGTTCTCGATTGGGTCAGAAATTTTTTTTTACCCATCACGCCTTTTCCCGAAGGGGGTAGGCAGAGAGTACGGATTTCCATTCTGTCCTATCCAAACACACCTCTTTCGCTTCTTCCATTCTTCTGTGATTGAAATATTTATTATATTCATTACTATACATACGTAAAAACAAATCGTGTTTCTTCGTATGATGATTTTAAAAGATTCTGAAATCAAATGGAAAAAGGATTGCTAATTGTTTTCTGTGATGTATTTTGTTTTAAAAAATTCACAAGTAAAAATATCAACAAATTAATTATAATCAAAATCATAACAAAATTTTGAATGGAGACCTATACATTACTTACATAATATCCGTTTTTTTTTAAGTTCTATAATCAAATTAGGTACGCGAAATAAAGAAAATGACGTAACAATAAAAATAATATAGATAGCATTCCCACAAAAGTGCTAAACAATATTAACGAAATTCTTTGAAAAAAAAAACAAATTTTAGCGGTGGCAACATTTCCATGATGATATTTTTATAACGTTACATCTTGTGAGGCTCTGTCTAAATTTACAATAATAAAAAGTAAAACAAAAACCAAATTGAATTATACGAACAAAATGAACGGATAATATTTTGTTCATTTCCGTCTACTCCTTAAGCACAAACGTTTAAACGAACCGTGAAATAAACCGGCAGATTGAAAATTCAGAATCCTGAAATTATTTGAACGTCATTATTTTTACTTGAGGGCGAAGACACGCTCGACTTTTTATAGGAAACTCTCTAATAAGTTTAAGAACTCGAATATTTCAACTTTTTTCCGTTCCAATTCGAATTATATAACGTCGTATCACACAAAATATGAGTCATGTAGGTATACAGGGTTACAGGAAAAGTCATACTGAATATTAAAAAACGTTATTATTTAGGTTATTTCTGATGGATTAAATTCAGTAATATGGTGTCCGAAACTTAACCGTTATGGAGATATTGAACTTTTGAAAGATTTTGAAAAAAAAATCCTTTATTTTTTGCCGAGGTCGTTGGGTCCTGTTTTTTATGTATCTAGTGAGAGGACATGTCAATTAATAAAAATGATTAACAAAAACTGAACCTACGGCTAACAGCTGAAAAAGACAGCTCGACAACGGTTAGGATTAAAGAATTTTCACTTAAGTGTATTTTTCTTTGAAGCTCTTTTATTAACTTTGAAGCTCTTTTAAATAATTTTAAAAACTTTAACGTCTCTGTAGCTATTCAAAATAGTATAACACTTGCTATTAAATAGGCAAAACATTGACCAAATAACAGTTAAGTAGTAGAGGGTTGTGTAAGAAATAGCGGCGGCCATGTAGAACATATGAATTGTAAAAATATTTATTTGTTTTTGTTTTGTTTTATTTACGTATATAAGCTACTTTCTCCTCAAACTAAAACTGGACCCAAGGACCTCTAATCCGAAAAAATCGATAAAAAGGTAAAAAATACAGGATTTTTTTTCAAAATCTTCAAAGTTCAATATCTTCATAACGCTTAAGTTTCGGACACCATATTACAGAATCAAATCCATCAGAAATGACCTAAATAATAACTTCCTGTGATATTCAGTACGACTTTTCCTGTAACCCTGTATATGTTTGGGGAACCGAATGTACACCTTGTAAGCATAACATAAATCACAATGAACTTGCTTTGAGAACCAAGTACCACTGCCATAAAAATTGGTTTAAGGTATATAAATATTTTGTTATACCAATAACTTTATGAAATGAATAAAATCGATTACGGTCAAAAACGTAGGACAATAACAATATAACAAAGTAGTAGGTCAATTTATCCGTTCAACCACACGAACAATCTTAGAACAAGTATGAGCGTGCCTCGAATAAAAATATATCTATTGGCGACAAAAGTGCACTTGCGTATCAAAATAATTATTTATAAAAATTGTGATTAACTGTGTAGATTTTTTGACTAAGTCGCTACTTATTTCCCATCAACGTCCCTTTACCTCTGTGCCTCAGAATGCAAAACTGTGACATAAAATTTAGAAAATTTGGTTCCGGATGCCGTATCCAAGGGAACGAAGTTCATATAAACCAATAATATCACAAAACAACAATATATCAAACCAGTATATTATCACAAAAAAATGTTATTAAAAATTTCACATAATTCTTACATTAAGTGCCTTTATATTTTTTACAAAATAAATGACTCATTTTGTATGTGTTATAACGAAAAGTCTCTTAAATCGATTATTATCAATCGGTCCATTGCTTTTTACTTCTGTATTGTTCACCAAGCCAAGTAAATTTTCAAACTTTGTTCAATTCAGTACTTACCAATGTTCGGCCTCGTGTTATTATTGCTTTCTTCTTCGCTTCAGACTCGATGATATTATAATAGGAGAGAATTTAAAATAGATACAGTTTTGCGCGAATTAAAATGTATGAATAAAAGTAGATTTTTTTTAAACATCGCTTTATTATTATGAAATTACAATGTTTTTCATTAAAGTGGCATTCTAATACGACTTTAAGTTTGCGTGTGATATATTTTATATTTAAATTATTATCTGTGTGTTTGTATCGCTAAAACTCGAGAACAGCTGAACCACATTCCCCTTTGTTCGGTCAAAGCCCTAAACAAACACACTATGACTGCATCCCCGTGCTTTTCAACTCTCTAACGCAGAATGTTTTATAAGTAGATACAAACATAATAAACATCAACATAGAAAGAATGTTAATACACATTACTGCAATACGAATCGAATAAGAGATTTTTTTAACAAACCCATTTATGCTGAAAATCAGTAGGTACGCAATCGATTTATTTTGCTTATACTGTGTTATGAAAATACAGTATAGATACATAATTATTTATCGGTGACGGTGAGTACGTACAGGAAACTCCTAAAGTAGGGGTGAAAATTGTAACAAACAACCGGAAATATCCGGTGTCAGGGATACGCTTTGTCTCTTCTGTAATGTCTGATACTTTATCAAACAGAATCATTAGCGTTGCGTCATTTGGTAGACGTCATTGAGTTACCCTCTTCAGTTTCGTCACTAAACTTTCTATTGATGTAGGTTGGTGCGTAAGTTTTCCTATTTTTTTTCCACCACCGATTGAACTTTTTATAATATGTCAACATACATACAAACTGGAATGAAGACATTGTTGACGTAAACGGGCATGTCCTTTAAATATGGCTTTTGAATCGGATTATTTGATGGGGTAAAAACCGATTGAAGTTATCTCTCTTCTTTCAGGATTCTCTTTGAAACCCTTGAGGACAACATTTCTGAACATGTCCTACCCATCTGTTCTCAGCCTGCCTAATTTAGCTAGCATATTCAGAGCATCGAAAATATTGACAGCAGACCGTTATAACGTATTCTCCTGGATACCGAGTACCTATTAGGTACCTAGGCTATAATCGTTTTGTAGAGGATTATCTTTATGTTTCAATGGATATTTCTTGATTTAAGCACAGGTAAGAGAGAATAATGCTTTGTTCACCAGTCACCAGTGACATTTGTCTAAGTAATATAATTGAAGTAATAATTTAATCTTACCATAATAATTCAGTAAAATTTGGATTTAATGTAGTCTGATCAGTAAGATATGTACAATAACGTACCATGTTGCACATGCGACTAATTTCCTACTACACCGCCATTTATCCCGCATCCGAATCGACATTAATTATTACATAATACAGTTTTAATGTCGTTTACTGTATTTAATTCATGTAATATGTCAAAAAAATATTCTGGATTACATCGAAGTTCGATGGGCGGGTCAGGTAGTTTATTGAATAAAACACAATTGAAATACAAACAAACATGGTGTAAAGGATAATCATTATAACACATACAAGTCACCTCCCGAAAATGAGTAAAAACTCGCGTTTCCAGAGGGAAATTATTTAGGTTGTGTGAGAAGGATGGAGTTGGTGAAGATGTGGAGGAACTGCTTCAGGTAGCTAGCTGGAAGACTAGAATGAATAAAAAATATGAGAGGACCGTTCTCTCTGCCTACCTCTCAAAGAACATGACGTGATGGGTAAAAAAAATATTTTTGGTTCGTTGTATGTACAGTTTGTACACACTTGTATGAACGATGCATGAATGGGTTGAAAAAATATAGCTTATTACCTCCATACAAAATAATATTCTGGTAACGTAAAAGAAATTCTAATTCAAACTACAATATTATGCCACAGACTGACATGTTAACCACAGCAACTCATCAACTCACAATCACCATCAGTCAATACTTGATACATCGAGAACATTCGATAATATTCAGTAGCACTTATTGGCACTAATTAGCATGGCACTAATTTTCATGTTATGTAATATATAATTAAATCTACTTGGCAGTTCATTACATAAAGAAGGCACTCGTTGTATGTGCATGTGAACTATTCCACCTGTCTTATATTATTTCTCATGGTTGGTATATGTCTTGCCACGAACTGGGTCTGAAATGGTATCATGCAATGTTTACAATGTCGAACATTCATTGACGTAAACTAGTTCAAACACTCGTAATGTTTTTTTCGTCCATTCGTGCACCGTTCATACATTATTCAGACTGAGTGATGTAGACTTTCAATTATTAATTACCTACAAAACTACATTTTTTATTGTCATATCGATGAAAAATGCACCTATAATCTAAGTACCTTTTTCGAAGATTCTGATTTCAAAAACTTTAGTATTCTGGCTAGGCATTGAAGAGGTCTATTCGTTTAAAGTTTACTAGCTTTCCCGACAGACGTTGTCCTGTGGTTCTGGCCCGAAGTGGCCCGTTAATATGTACATGATTTGCACTACGCCCCCGTTAAACAATACAAAATTAATTCGATTGAGATAAGCTAATAAAATAATAACATTAAACTATTTCTGAACAACTTGAGAAAAATGCGCTCGCGCACATACCATACCTCGCCTATTACCAACACGATTGTGCCCGACTGCCCGATAATATTGTTGACTTTTTATGGTGCGGTGGAGTAAGTGGGATGGGCTACTGTAAGAGCGTATGCGAGAATGAGAGGGAACTACCCGCGATGTCGTGTGCGCGTCCCAGTAACCTTTCCATACAAACTTAATTATTGTATTTTTACCATTTGTTATCCATTTTTTTTTACTCTTAATTTAATCTGTTGAGCCAATCTCGAGTTATAAGTGTTCGCACTAACCCGACTTTAATTTATATAGTAGATTCCATAGATTTTATAAATTTTAAGAAAGCGTTTTATAATAAACCCAAAATATTTTGAAGAAAATCAGTTTTTTGTTAATTAGAGATTCTACCCTAGGTTGGCATCGTATCTTTTATAGTCAGGAGTGATCACCGATAAAAATAATTTAAGGCATTAAGACCGCTCTTTAGGGACCGTTCAAGTATTATGTAACGCATTTTTTTAACATTATTGACCCCCCCCCCCCCCCCCCGAGATGCATCGTAACGCTCTTTGTTACCCCTCTTCCCATTCTCTAAACGTTGCCTAACGCACATATTACAACTATGTATGCCTCAAATCACAATTATTACTGGAAATTCACTAAATACCTTTGTTGCGGCGCTGGTAATACAATAGTAACGTTTTACAAGAAACCCCCCCCCCTCCCCCCCATATTGCGTTACGTAATACTTGAACGCTTCCTTAGTAAAAAACATTTTTTTTTCAATTTTCAATTTCAAAATATTTTTCATGTATTTGACCGTTTGAAAAAATCATTTTTTTATTTCTTTTTTTGACACCAATAACTACATGAATTAGAGTTTATTCTCTTAAAAATAGAATGCTGAAATCCACAGTCTTAGTCTAATGATCCAAATCCATACCTATTCATATAATTAATGCGACTAATAAAAAATATTAAATAAGTAATTTTTATTTTAATATTAAACAAACATTCAAATACAGATACCCAAACTATTAGCATTAAACAATATTTGCCAATAAGTAGTTGATAAAGCTTAAACTCATTTCAAAATATTGTGTAATGAAATTTTCCACTTTCCATTTAGTTTATTAATCTTATTTTTATGTTATTCTTATTTATCAAAGTAAACTAACTGTCATTTACAAAACATGATAAAACTCTTAAACGATGTAATGACCAACGAAGGTTATTGATAACTTAATTTTTACGGATTCTGCTCACTTTGTAGGTAATCTTACTTGAAAGGAATATTCAAATTTGTTCCCTGTTTGTGTTCAATACATTACTTTTATATACTGACCTATCCAAACTTAATGATATTTAAGTTAACAGCTTGTTTAAAATAGCGGTCGATCGGAACACGAGCCTTAATGCGTTTTGAATAATCCACTAAAACGATAATTGAATCATTACTCTACCAAAATGTTCTGACAATGATATTGACTTTAGACTCATCATCTCAAGTTAACAGCTTGTTTAAAATAGCGGTCGATCGGAACACGAGCCTTAATGCGTTTTGAATAATCCACTAAAACGATAATTGAATCATTACTCTACCAAAATGTTCTGACAATGATATTGACTTTAGACTCATCATCTCTTGTCATTTTATTTAAATTTGGCCTACCCCTGGCTATTTTGACAATGGTTTTTCTATAGTTTGTGACACTAACAAACGGCTATTCTGTTTTGTCTAATGTTTTTATTTTTACGAACGACAACCAAAGTTGTTGTTGAATGTGTGAAATAATTTTATTTCAGAAAATTACTGTGGCACGTAACCTTCCATTCTCTCCGCCGCAATAAACTGTAAATGGTTGTTCTCCAACTCTCCCGACACATCGCCGTCTTCACTGCTCTTTCAACTTTTGTGTCTATATCAGCCCTGATTTGGTCTGTACATCTAATGAGTGCTCCTTATCTGCCTCTAGATCCTTCAACACCACCAAGTACTACCAAACGTGTCCGAGGAAATGTAGTATCCGCTTTAACACAAGGAAGAAATTCAACTCTCTCAAAATATAAACATTAATTTTTCTGGCCGTCCAGGCAACTCAAAGCAGTGCCCAGCGCCACATCTCGAAGGCATCAATTCTTTGTCTTTCCCGGGCTTTTGTTGTCCATGATCGCCACCATGAGAAAGTATTGGGAAGAGTTGTATCCTAACCAAACGAGCAATATCTAGTGGTTCTGGAGATACCGACTTGCTTCTTTACTCTATCTAGTCTTGGCATGGAATTTTTGGCCATTTAAAATCCGAGTAAAGTAGTTTAAAGATAATAAATATTTTGATTAAAGCAATCTTACTGAACAAAACGTATGAATAATTAATAATACGGCGGAAATATCTTCGTTGTGATCCTTCCAAATTAGCTGAGCTAGTTATTCATGCATGTATGTAAATTAAATCTCTTCGTTCTCCATCTTACTCGTAGTGCTTAATTACTGGGGAACATTTAGAGAGCTCTTTGAAGACAGAAGGCTAAGCTGAATATTCCAGTTACAATCAACTAATTGCAAACGTCGCATACACTTTAAGTGCCTTCACGTTGATTTGCAACTCGATTGTGTATTGAACCAGCTGCACAATACCTTTGATTAAATTCAGATAGGATGATCAAACGCACATTTGTATCAATGGATTAGTAGATGCCATTTCCATCAAGTCTTCAAATTAAATAGTTATGAGCAAATGTAGCACTAACCTACGATTTTCGGAATTTTGCTGTGGTCATCGATTTTCCAAAGACAATTTAAGTTTCACTTTTGCTAACATGATTTGACGTACAAGACACCATAAGTCTTAGTTTATCTCAAAGAAAATACTTTATGACTTATTTGATGCTAGCTTCCATACCAAATACCTCTTTTCAAAAACAATCTGTTCGGTATAAATATTATGTCATAATTTAATTATTTATATCTAAGAAAGAATAATATGCAAAAGTGACTACTATTTTCATAATGTCATCAGATCGTCTTTTCTAAGTATAATAATTATTAATTAGACTATTTCTGAATAGAAATCCTAATCTTTACTTCAGGAAATCAAATAGGTATAATAAAGCAACTATATAGAGTTTTTACAACAGAGAGGAGACCTAGATTATTGAAACCGGGCGCTAGTGGTTAAAGGATAAGTCAAACTTAAGCAGTCATCAAAACAGCTGCAGAAAAATACAAAACTTTAAAAAATGCAGATGGAGTATTCGTTTAATCCTTAATTATTAATACAATGAACATCGTCTCACAAATGGAGTCGAAGTCATTCGTATTGCCAAATTTGCCCAGCTATAGAATTATTGTATTTAAACAATAGTAGCAAAAGCCAACATGGTATTACGCCGCTTTTAACGTATTGTGTATTACACGAAACCTTTCTGTCCACGTCCTATGTATAAAGGCTTTAATCTGCCTCACGTAAAGTTATTTCACGGAGTGTTTCGGCCAGCCTCCGTCGCTTCCTATCCAATAACAATAAATGTTACCTTATACCCGTTAACTAAAGTAACATTAAACTCCCGTGTACAATGCCAGGAATGGTTTGCTTAATTAATTCCCCGTAAAGTATTAAGAGCTTTCTAAACAACCAAATGTTAGGGTCCAATTTTGTGTAAAGTTGTCAAATAATTAGGAACCATAC
The DNA here is from genome assembly GCA_963576905.1 of Mystacides longicornis. Taxonomy (NCBI): domain Eukaryota; kingdom Metazoa; phylum Arthropoda; class Insecta; order Trichoptera; family Leptoceridae; genus Mystacides; species Mystacides longicornis. Next base: position 12,848,454 of record OY756424.1, read on the forward strand.
AACCGTCTTTACGTGTTTGTGTATTTATGGTAATTTTCTCATACTAAAGATGAATACAAAGTTAAATCATGGTTCAAAGATGTATAAAAAAGTTTATTTGGGAATGAAAAGCAAATACTGTTTAGTAACATATGTAATGTATGATGATTCTACATATAATCAAAGCTTGATAGGTAACTCTATTACAAACAAAAAAAAATAACACTAACTTTAGTCTGTTGACTACAGACTCAACGTGAATTTATAATAATTTATCTACTTGTTTCTGTTGAACTTAAAAAAATGAAGCGATACTGTCAAATACACCAAGTGTGTGTGAGTTTTAAATTCATAACAATAGTGTTTGTAATTTTTTTTTATTTAATCTATTTATTATGTAATAACTAGCTTTCCCGACAGACGTTGTCCTGTAGTCCTTACTATGAATGTTGATTTCAAATTTGTAGTTAATTTACAAAAATACATTTAAAGTACCTATGTTTGAATGTAACTAAAATATTTCTGAAACCTTGAAAAAACATACATACATCCGTGGCGCTACAGCACAGTGTGGGTCTTGGCCTCCTCCAGAAGACACCTCCATGCCACCCTGTCCCCCGCAATGCTCCGCCAATAGTCCACCCCCATCAGTCCGAGGTCTCTTTCTGCTCCGTCCAGCCATCTCAGTCTGGGTCTCCCTATGCTCCTCCTACCAGCAGGTCTCCCACAGAAAACTTCCTTGAGGACGGACGGTTCGCTCGATCTTTGAACATGGCCCAGCCAGCGGAGTCGGCTGAGCTTTATGAATTTTTGCGACGTTGACATCATCATAATAATATATTTCATAAAATTCGCGGTTATACCGAATGCGCCAGTGTTCTCCATCTCTGACTGGTCCGTAGATTCTTCGCAGTATTTTCTGAAAAAAACTCTATCAAAAATTTGCGGACTAATGTTTTGACACTCAATGGTTGTCAAGTAAATAAAAATTGGTATGTTATGTAATTTTTCACAGATGGCATTGTTGTCAGTAAATCTGTTCCATAATAACTTTAATATTATAGTTTATCCTATTTTCTATCCCTTTTTCGATTTTTATTAGTTATTCTGTTATTCGGAGCGGAGAAGAAACCACTAAACCAAGCATTAAAATTTCTGTTCAGCCAATCTCGAGTTATAAGTGTTCGCACTGACCCGACTTTATTTTATATTATAGATTAAAAAAATATGAGCATTCGCCACTCCTAACAATTTTCATAAAAATGGGGTAAAAAAATTTGCTTCACGCATTAATGTATAGAAATTAAGCATAAAATGCATAATCGTATAGGTACTTACTTACTGTTTCATTTATATGTGTGTATAGATAGATTCAGTAACTCCCTTCGGTGTAATCTATAGAAGGGGCGAGATAAACCTGTCCAGTACAGCAGGGTCGATAAAATCTACAGCCATGATACGTCTGAAGCACGTCTAGATGAGATCCGCCCGAGATTTATTGTTCAAATTTATCTTTCTCTGTACGAGCTGAAACCGTCAACCATCCATATTATACTTTTTATCATAACCTTTGACCATTTCTATTCACTTAAATCTGTCGTTGGGATGTTTCGAGCTTAAAGCAAATTTCGCAAGAATAATACCACTTATAAATTACGCTCTATTGTAACAAAAGAGAAAATTTCAAATATTGTATACCTATTCCAGATTTATACGAGAATAATTAAAATTTGGTTCATGTAACGAGATTCGTCACTAATCTCGTTGTTGCTTTCAAAAATATTCACAAGATTTTTTTTATATTCAATGTTATTTCGCTTTAATATTCCAAATCCAATCCAAACTCCCTTTAGACCCCACTTAGGGGCATAGGGAGGCAACAAGAGCTCTCCATTGCGCTCGATCTTGCGCAACGTTAATGACCTCCTCCCACACCATGTCCAGATTCCTCAGCTCTGCCTCGAAGGAGCGGAACACAGTATGAGAGGGTCTTCCTCGTCTCCGGGACCCTGATGGGAGGAAGAACAGCGCTCTCCTCGGCCAACTGTCATTCGGCATCCTTAACACATGTCCCAGCCAAGTCCATCTCCTCCACATAATAGTAGAGGTGATGGGCTCACGCTGGGTGCGCCGGCGTATAGCGTCGTTCGTGATGCGGTGGTACCATCTTATACCCAAAATTCTCCTGAGGCACTTCGTTTCGAATGCAGATACTTTTTGTGCCTGGGCCAGAGTCAGGTGCCAGGACTCACACCCATACAGGAGAATGGACAACACACACGCATCAAACAGTTTACATTTCGTCTCGACATTAAACGCCGACGCCTTCCATATCTTGGTCATGTTGTTGAAGGCGCCACTTGCCATACCGATACGTATCGGGAGCTCAGCCCCGAGGTCACCAGTGGTGGTAATGGTTGCTCCCAGGTACTTAAATTTATCCACCCGGGAGACCTGGTGACCATCGATGGTTATCGGTAGCTGTTTATCGGGGCAGGCATTATTCGCCATGAGCTCCGTCTTACTGGCATTGACTCGAAGGCCGAGGCGTGCTGTTTCATCGCAGAGTCTTGAAACACTGCGCTGTAATTCCTCCACTGTCGTACTGAACAACGCTAGGTCGTCCGCGTACTTCAGATCGCACAGTTCGCCCATTAGACCATCTCTCTGTGTTATCGGTATACCTCTTGCTCCTTGCATGGACTTTCTCAACAGGAAGTCCATGACAATTATGAATATAAAAGGAGCTAGTACGCAGCCCTGTCTGACTCCCGTGGTGATCCTAAAAGCTTCAGTAGGACCACCTGGCGTTTTCACGCTACACTCGGAGTCTTCATACAGGGACTGCACCATTTTAACTATCTTCGGAGGTATACCGTACAGAGCTAAAATTTTCCATATCGATGGTCTATGTGGGCTGTCGAAGGCCTTTTCAAAATCTATAAAGCAACAAGCGACTGGAGAGTTAAACTCCTTGCACTGCTGAAAGATGCACCTGGCACAGAAAATTGGGTCCGTGCAGGACCTTCCAGGTACAAAGCCGCATTGTTGCTCTCTCAGGACAGCCATGACAGGCCCCCGAATGCGGTGTAGTAATATCTGAGATAATACCTTACCGGGAACACTTAGCAGAGTAATTCCACGGTAGTTTCCGCATTCAAGGGGGTCCCCCTTTTTAAATATTGCGACGATGGATCCATTCCGCCAATCTTTTGGGCACCTCTCCTCTTCCCACGCCATTTTAAATATATCTAATAGTGGTTGGCCAAGGGTGTCTATGCCTTGTTTGAGGAGCTCTGCGTGAATTCCATCGTCTCCTGGCGCTTTGTTGTTCTTAAGTCTCATCACGGCCAGCACCATCTCACTGTATGTCGGCGGGTCCTCAAATATCCCAGTTGCCTGAGGTATATTCAGACCAGTCAACTCCTCCTCAAAGTTGTAAGGTGAGGAGGGCTCGGGACGGTTTAATATTGACTCAAAGTACTCCCTCCATCTCCCTTTAATCAGTTCGGGGGCAGTGACAGTGGCTCCACGAGAGTCTCGTATTGCCGTCACGGGTCTTTTTTGACCCCTGCCCCCGACCTCCCGGGTGATTTCGAAAAGTGTCCTTGAGTCATTTCCGAGTGCAGCAGACTGCGCTCGCCGTATCTGAGAGTCCAGGTGTCTTCTCTTATCTGTTCGTACGGAGTGCTTCACCTTGCGGCTCAGCTCTCTGTACTCAGACACCAAAGCAGCCAGTTTTTGAGGGTCTTTTTCGCTGTCTCTGAGGGTCTTAGCTTTCTGGCGATCTTCGATGAGGCTCCAGGACCCATCGGACATCCATATTGGCCTCTTTTTGTTCTTATAGCCGACAGAAGAACGTGCGGATTCCATAACGGCGTCACGGAAGCTATTCCAAGCTGTCTCAATCGGAACAGCTCCGTGTGAATCCTGCAAGGGGGCAAACCTGGTGCGTAACTCAGCCTCGTACGTATGACGACACTGAGCACTCTCTAACCTGCGTATGTCCAGCGGGCGAGAGGCAGACGGCCCCTGCTGGAAATGGGTAAATCTGAATCTCAACGAACCCACAAGGAGTTCGTGATCAGTATCCATGTCTGCCCCTCGGTAGGTGCGGACATCACGCAGGTCAGTTCGGTTGCTGGCCTTTACCAGAAGATGGTCAATCTGGTTTTTTGTTCTCCTGTCAGGCGAGGTCCAAGTATATTTATGGATATCCTTGTGGGGGAACAAAGTTCCCCCTATTAAGAGTCCATGGAGTGTGGCGAAACCAATCAGACGGCTTCCATTATCATTTATCACTCCCATGCCATGCCTACCCATGACGCCTGGTCCATACTGGGGGTCACTGCCAACCTTGGCATTAAAATCCCCCAGTACTATTAAGCGGTGGCGCCTTGGGACATGGGACACAACTGCATCCAGACTGTCATAAAAACAGTCCTTGGCAGCCGTATCCCCATCCTCAGTGGGAGCATAGCATAGGACGACCCACAGTGTTTCGCCTGTCATCTTGAAGGACGCACTCATCAGGCGGTCAGAAACAGGTTCCCAACCAAGAAGGCGAGAGAAGGCATATTTACTTAAAAGTAGAGCGACGCCACGCATCCGTGCAGTTCGGTGACCAGAGTGCAGCATGACATAGTTGCCAGCGTCACTCTGCCCCGTCCCTGGGATGCGTGCCTCGCTCAGCCCCAGGATATCCAGTCCATAATCTCCCGCCAACTTGGCAGCAACAAGCTCCCCGCCCGCCCTCAAAGTGCGGACATTCAGGGTCCCGATTTTCAAGCTCTTGTTAGAGCGAGCCGTGGTCAACACAGGGGGGACACTAGCTTAATCTGCGTCCGAGGCTTAATTTTGTTGCCTTTTCTGACCGCTTGTATTTAAGGGTGTGAGGTGGTCAACCCCACGACCCCGATCTGATTTTTCGATTACCTGCCTCTTACAGGATGCTCGAAAAACCAGCAAAAAGAACAGAGGTGCTATTCTAAGCCGACAGCCCCACGGCCAATAATATTAGGGTCATTTAAACCAAAGCTGATGGAAGTAGATTATATTATTTTCTAGAGCTTTGATATGGAGACTGTCATCATGATCTGTCATCGCCCATTAATTAATGTTGTAAAACAGTATGAATAATAAAAGAAATTATGCTCTGTCTCTAGATTCGACTTTATATTTGTTTGGTGTAAACCCACACTTCAGGTCGAAATAAATTTAAGAATAAATAATTCCCTCAAAAGCCGAATATATCTCACTTTAAGCTCAGATATCGAAGAAGGCCACCATCCGAGAGTGGTTTCATTAGTCATACAATAATATAAAGACGAAAAGAAGAAGTCTTCAAAAAAAAGTATACCAAGTATTGAATTCGGACTTAGTACTTGAGATAATTCGCCCAGATCTTCAGCAGATCTAATTAGCGTAGATCTGTACGCATTCTTATTCTTGAAGCTCTCAGGCAGATCTCCCCAACATCAGCTATCACTTGGGCAAAGGCCTCCCTGTCTCTAGTTGCATGAATCAGTTCATCGACGGTTTGGATTCCAGTCCACGACCTTCTGTTACGGAAACCTGTCTTCTATCCACACCACGTCTTCCCTCGATCTTGCCCTGGATAATCAGCTGCAGAAGCAAGTAGGTACTAATCGCCTCTGAGAACGCGGTAAAGGTATGAGATCTTAGGGGTCTTAATGTCTGTCAATAATTATCTATCAATATTTATTTGCCCTATTCTAGATCTCCGAATTGCTGACCATATCCTTCCATAGGATACGTAACATTCTATGATTAATCCACATCTCAAAAGTTTCTATTTTGTTCATAGTATTTATCGTGAGCATCCACGTTTCAGGTCCGTAAAGTCATCTCTAATCTGCATCGAATTTCAGTACATGCGCCTGAAGACCTAAAATGAGCAAATGACATAATCTGGACATTGGTGGTATCTAAGTATTACCGTATCGATGCTTTGTTTTTTTTTGGCAGTGTTTTCCATTTCAATACAACAACAACCACATCTCCCCCTTACATTTTATTAGATAAAGTGTTAATGGTGGTATCTTATTCCATTGGAATTATTGTATGTAGGAATGGAATATATAACCATGCATGAAGTATTAAAATGTCTTCTTTTGGAATACTGCCCAGTGACCACCAAAGTACCCTTAGACCTTTTTGTACATAAAAGTGGTATGAGTAGATGGAGTAGGGTGTCACTTTTAATGACATTATAAATGGGTTTATGATCTCCGTTTATGAGCAAATAATGCGTGAAGAGGGGTTTTGAGATGTTCATCAAAATGCCTCAGTGTGTCCAAGTCTATGTGATAGATCAATATACCAAATCATCGAATAGATTAAAATAATTATTATATTTTTTTAATTTGCAAGTGGATTGACCGAAGGTAAATATCTCTTATTATGATATTGGCAAGAATTACAAGTTATAAAACAAGACTACAACTGCTTTGATCGATCTCATTTTCCAAATTCAGCAAGGCGTCTATATAATCCTTTACCATTTTTTATGTAAGTACCTACAGTTTGTGACAAACCTAATCGTTACCAAAAATTTGCCGAAATCTAGCATGGCTCACCATATTGTCCTGTATTATCATTTTTGCAGAGAAAAATTTTCATAATATCTGAAGAGTTATGCCGCATATTCCAAAAATTATTTCAATAATTGATCCATTCTACTTGTCTTAGAAACATATTTTAACCCTGTTGTGATACTAGGTCAATTTCAGACTACCCTCCACATTCTACCTAAAGTCACGAAAATACGAATAATTATGAATAGGTACCTACATTTAGACATTTTTCATATAGCCGTTCACTGCTTCTATGTATACTCTGATATGCGTAATTTGTAAATTCATTACGAAGAAAAACCACACGACGCTCAACGTCATATTTGTCTATGACGTTGATGGATATGATACAAACATGCGCGTTTTAAATGTCACCATTTTATGATTCACGCTCACGTGAATAAAATAAATAAAAGTTGGGTTAAAAGTTCATTGAATCAGATGATAGCTTAATTATGGAAGATGACCGCCATAGAATTGGGATAAATATAAATTATAAGGCGGAGCAAGGTTTGTGTAGGATCAGCTAGTACCCACACAATATACCTATACGTTAAGGCTAATCCTTATTCAGAAAAGAACTACAAAATAATACCATATAATGAATTATCGTAAAGGCCACAAATTAATTAATGGGCAACATTATTGTTTCCAGTCCGGAATGGTCCCTTCAGTAATCATATTAGACAAGCACTTTTGTTTTGAATATGTAATTAAAAACTACAATTCCATGCCCTAAAAGTTAATTAAAGTGACAGAATGTATTCTTAATCCTCATCCTGAGGATTCTATTATTCAGGTAGACGGAGTTTTCATTCTGAAACACAGAATAAATTCATTCTGTGTTGTGGGATTCTGTGCTCTTTCAACTTTTATTTCAACTTTCATATCAAATTACTATTTTCTATTTCATCTTTTGTACAGTGTATTGGATCTTGCGATGATGATAGATTTGTATGAGATTATCATAAATAATTTAATACCTATATTAATAAGTTGCAACTAAGTATAAAAATGTCTATCTTTATTTTTTTATTAAAAAATGTTTTCTCAGTAACATATTATTACCCTGAGATTATGTCTTAAAGTAATTTTAGGGAGTATTCAATTAAACTCACTTTTTAAAGCTCGCAAGTAAAGGTCTTCGCCATATAGGGATTCCGTGAAAATCCCTATATGGCGGTAGACGAACGGTACTAGTCAATGTTAATTCATGGCTAACTTTAAATCAACGTGTTAATACTAACACCCGTTACGAGTTGCACCTACACCAGAAATCTTTTCTTGCTTATACAATGTAGTAATGTACATAATACCTCATTAAATTCTGATTGTCACGATTATGAAACGAGAATGGTCAAAACATTAGGCCAATAAGGCACAGGTTGTCAAAAGTCTCCAAGAGTTTCCTGTGTACGAGCATAAGATATTTCAATAAACTCCCGAACGAAGTGAGATCATTGAACGATCTCACATTTAAGAGGATGATAAGAGAGTATCTCGTTGGACAATCCTTTTATTCTGCTGACGACATGCTGAATGAGACTATCTCACTCAGCACCGAATCAAATTCATTAATCAGTAATGTTGAAATGCTTTTTTATTGTTTCCCTATGTTATCCGTGTTGTAATGGTGAACTATCTTGGCCTGATGCTCCGACTAATGTGAATGCACCGCGCATGATTATGATTATAAGACAGGAGGTTGAAACGGCCCTTTGCACCTTTTCAGCCTCGCCTATTTATTTATTCATTTGTTATAGTCTGTATAAAAATTATGATGCTTATTTCTTTTGTAAAATTGTAAAACCATGACGACTCCAAGTGCCTGAAAAGGCCTACGACGAGAATGAATAAATAAAAAAATAAAAATAAATACACTCCTTTACCACTCTTTGATAGTACGTTCGCACTTACATTAGGGTGCTTCTTAAAATTTGAATTTGAAAATGTCAACTGGTCACCCTGTCATTCAGTTCTACTATGTAAAAAATGAAACTCCGATTTTTTTCAGAATTTTAAAACATAGTTTAGGGGTTGCTATCGGCTGTTGATAATTTGTATAGGAAATGTATGGAGACGGAATCTAAATTGGAAAATTTCCTTACAGTTATTGTTGGTAGCGACCCCTAAAAGTTGTTTAAAAATTCTAAAAAAAAATCTGTAGCAATAAATTATAGCATAGAACAAAATACAGAGATGACCCCTAAAAAAATAGAAAATTTTTTTTTTTCAACCATATAAGAAGCACCCTAACTTACATAGTATGTTCGCACTTTCATAATCCGCTCGCACTTACATAATCCGCTGACACTTGCGTAGTCCGTATGCATTTACTTCTTCACTTGCTATTTTTCGAATACTTTCATTATAGTGTTCATTGCATATAGCCATGTGGTAGATATCTACTTGTTATCGGAGTAGGTACTAAATTTCTCTGTTTTTTTTTGTTCATGATATTTTTTTTGTTGGTGTTGTTCAGTATTTTGTTAGTGTCTAAAATAAATAAATATATTTTTTTCGGATTTCCTGAGCTTTTTCATGAAATTCCAATAACCGACATCACCCGTTTTTTACACAACCACAATATCGAATAATTCATGACACGCTAATATTGTCAAAAATGTATCACTCGGCTTCATCACGGACGGATGTTAAAATAACCCTGTCGTTGACTGACTTTTTTCCAATGCAATTCCCGACCACTTTACAAGTATTTGTTTCATAAACTCAAAGGTAATAATTATAAACCGACCAACTGTTTCAAAGGCAAATTTTATTTTCCGCGCTAGTTTGACGTCATTAAAATCCAGAGGATTTTTTAAAGTTTAACAAGTTGTAACACAACTCTTTCCATTGAATATTGCAAGTAAATCAAGTTTACGTACAACGATATAAAATATGAAAGCGGGCTTTGGAATTAATTTCCTCCGCCTGGAAAATAAATAATGTGATGCACCTCATACTTGCACTTTGCTTTCCGTACTAAATGTTTCATTACCTCATACTCTTGATCTGAAATTTAATTATTCTACAGTTTATAAACGTGTCGGTTGTAACACGAGAGCTTATACATTGTATTTAAATCTAAAATACGAACTAGAAATGGAACTTCCTTCTCAAATGTGTTCCGTTTTAAGCGTTAAGTACATTTAATGACCTTTGTTCAAAAAAAAAACGTCGCGTGAGACCACTTATCCAGGAGGAAGTGTTTTGAGTTTAGACGCAGCTACAGGAGATATCTTCTTCCGCACTAAATCCCACCTGTACATATTTTTCTTGCATCTAGGGAACCCCACTGCTAATATATTGGGGGTCATCCTAGTTATGTAGGTATGGCAGATAGTGGCCCGGTCCTAAGCTTTTCTTCACTTCTATCCGGCCTAGCTTTTATTTATTTATTTATTTATTTATTAAGTTTACGGTCTTAATAAGACCTATAACAATTTTAAGATACAAAAATCAACTTACAGCTAGACATGATACTTTACATAATATTTCAAATTTCGATGCAAGAAATTAATTTATAATCAAAATACAAAAATATATCATACAAAATGGCATAAAAAAAAAACATCATACACAACTTCAAGCAATGGCAACATTTTGTGGTCTTTATTTCTTTTTCCGATTTCAGAATGGCAATTATCTTAAATTCTGCCAAATATTCGAGGTGGCCATTATGTCACAAAACGGCACAAAATAAATAATGTTCTCCTTATTATTATTATTGCAAAGAAGTTCAACGTTTTCCTACTTCCAAGTTGTACATTTTACATTTTTTAAATCGTCCATACACTTTTTTTTTATTTTGTAAAAATTCTTAGAGATAAAGTATGATGATCATAGTAGGTTTTCATTCCTCATCCCTGCTCTTCGGGGACTGACACTTTTTTTGACATGAAAACTCAATGGTGGGATTTTTAAAGTTAGACATAAATCTAAACTTTGAAAATCTTAATACCGGCGCTTTTATATTTTGGTCACGTTATTGTTTTAGGCAATATTTTACTTCAACTTTATACATATTGGAAGCTTCACTGTGTGGCTCTCATCAGTTATATAACATCCAATCCATGCATATACGAGTATAATCGAGCACAGGTTCTTCCAACTTTTTCATGAAACTAGCCGATCCAGCAAACCCCGTGAGCGCAAATCATACAGCAACACATGACACTATTGAACAGATGCATATCACGACACTCTATGGCCATAAACGTTAGTTTCAACTACGGTATTGAGCGTCGTGTGATTATTCTTCTCCATTATGGACAGCAAGCAGAACAAACGTATGAACACTGCAAGTGTTAAGCATCAGTCACATTATCATCTGTCTACCTTCATCTACTCAAATCTGGTCACGTGACATGCAAGGAAAGCTTGTAAAAGTCAATATTCGTCACGAGGTACCGGGAATAAGGTCCAAGGGAATATTGTCGATGCGGTGATCCGACCAAATAAAGCAGAAAATCGCTCCAACACTCCATACCTACATATTATTATGACTTCGTACATAGGCTGCGGATAGACAAGTCTTAAGAATGGTCTATGTAAGAGTCCACCAATCGCTATAAGAGTGTGGATGACGTTTTTTTAAAGGTGGTAAAACCTTCTCCAAGAAATAGAATATCAAATAATATGTACAAAAAGGTTTTTTTTTCATATCGTTGATAGTTTTGAAGATCATAGCGTTCAAACATTTAACAATTTCAGTTTTATATAAAAGATTTTCATCGCGATATCGGAAAATATTTTTTAGAAGATGAATAATAAAAGTGTGACTATCCCGACCCGCCATCAAATTCCCTCTCACATCTTCCTTAACACGTGTCAAGCTGTCTATATTCGGGAACAAAATAAAATGCTAACCACCGAAGTGCTCGCTTTTAAAAGGGAAATAATTCCAAAATTCTCTACACATATTATTATTAATAACCCGCTTCAGAACACTCATATTTTCTTATCTTAGATTAAGCCTTCGCTTCGAACATTTTTCTTTTTTATTTGAAAATATAATTTCTTGATAATACGTGATAATATCAGAATTCTAGCGTCTAATAATTTCCATTTTCTGATCATTATTGGTTTTATATTGGATTATGTTATGCATTGTTGAGTTATTTATTGTACTTTTAAAGTATCTACCTAATTTGATTAACTTAAGAGTTATTATTGTTATTATGACATATTCCACGTCTTCCAATTTGTGTGACCAGCTTTTTTATTCTCGCCTCGACCCTTCATCATCATTTTTTTTATCCTAATCACTGATGGTCATGACTTCTCTCCGCCGCAATAACATTTAGTATGGTTGTCTTCCATCTCTCCAGACACATCGCCACCCCCACTGCTAAACCAACTGGTCTGTCCAGATGGGAACCCACCCTGCCTCTAAATTCATTAACACCAGCAGACCACAATTTTTTCCAGGCTGTCTGATAATAATATTGTGTCCGGAAAAAATTGGAAGATCCGCTTCAAATGCAAAGAAGTAATCTGTCAACTATCCTCCCAATAAAGTTGTATCCTTCAGTGCCCACCATGAATAGGGTCAGACTCGAAATAAAATTGCTGGGGAAGCCCAAGATTTCTAGATCACGGTACTAAAGCTGGTTTTTAATGTAACCAAAATAGTATGACACCTTCTAGAGTTCATCAACATACATATTAAATACATATTAAATAGACATGCCATAGGCACAAAACGTATGGAAAGGCTTCCAAGATAAATTCCTGGCGACATGGTTCAACAAGCCTGGAGAATTGAGAAAACGAGATCATAATAGAGTTGTTAAATTCTAATTGGAAAAGAAAAAGAAAGCAGAACAATATTCTGACACGTAGAAATTATGAAGTAATTAAAGTTATAAGTAGGATTAATTATTTTCCAACACGAAATGAAAGTAATTTCCTTAACCTCACACAGTATTAGGCAGATATAATAATTTCCAAGATTCTCGTTATGAATAAATTTATTAACTTTTACAATATCACTCTCCCCCGCCCAACTCTCACCGTTATTGTTTACAAAGTTCGTGTTCCTCCACAATAATTATTTTATTGTTGGTTGTGAATTTTTGGTTGGTTTCTGCTAATAATTCAAGGGCTCGGTTCTTTAATTGAGTTTTAAAACTAGTTTTCTATCTCCACTAATCTATTGTTTATTAACAAAAGGCAAAAAATGTTCGTAGGTATGTCCGCTATAGTCTCTAAAAGCATCCAACCCATATGCCCCAAAACGATTTCATAAGAAAGCTAACAACTAGGTGATGGTTATTGAACATTTTCTATATTTACAAAAGACTGAATGATTTTAGCCTGTGTCCGTTATAGACTCTGAAACTGTTCAAACGATGTGACCCAAACCGGATTCATTGGAGATTTTTCTTTATTTATTCGCAATCATACACTAACAGGTACAACACAGAAAATAGCAGACACATGAACAAAATATTAATCCATAGATCATGCTGCACCCCATTACAGACGTAAATATATTATTATGACTCAGGCCATCCACCCCCGAACCCAATTACCACCCCGGCACACCATAGCGCCCACCAAAATTCAGAACCTAAAGCCCCGAAGATCCCACAGCCGCAAAAGGAAGCCAAAGCAGACAAGGAGACACCAAGGGGAAGACGGCCCGAGTTCATCAACATACATATAAAATACAAAAATTATCAAATTTAAATAATGTCAACTTACATACTCAGGTTAAAAAAAAAAGAAAAATTGAAAAAAGATTAATATTTTGATATTCAACAAGAATAAATAAGTTTAAAAAGTAGTAGGGAAGAAAGGAAGGGGAAGGGATACTCACTACTCAAGTATAGATAATAGTGATCTCCTGAATGTGTGGGAACTACCGTGAAACAGATCGACATCTTTAAATTTATTATTATAGTTTTTGGTCATTCTTAGCAGAGGATTTCGCAAACCTGCATTAGTTAAGTGACGATTAATGTGAAAGGGCCAAAATGATCGTCTAACTGTTGGATCCGCGAAGTTAATCAATTTCAATAATTGGGGTGTGTCCAGTGTGGACATGCAAATTCTATGTAGCATACAGGCGTTAGCAAGTTCACGCCTCAACGAGAGGTGAGATGCAATGATAGCTAAAAAACTGAAAGTATTAATTGTTCACAAACTCAACAAAATGTAAGTATTATGCCCCTACCACACGCTCCGTCTTACCTGTGGTCTTGCCTGCGCAAGCCTGGCTTGTCAGGTAAGACGGAGCGTGTGGTTGGTATAAAACAGTACACCGCACGCTCCGTCTTACCTGACAAGCCAGGCTTGCGCAGGCAAGACCACAGGTAAGACGGAGCGTGTGGTAGGGGCATTAGAAAGTATAACTATTCACAAACTCCAAATGGTATTAATTGTTCACAAACTCATTAAGGAGTAGTGTTACCCTCAAAGTAACACTCTCAAAAGTATAAAAACATAATTGAAATCGAGCAATTTGGGTATCATGCTTATTTTATTTTGACCGCGAGAAGTTACCTATTATCCTAATAATTTTTGCCTTTCAGGTGAACGCTGAACGTCCTTGGGTAATGAAATTGTCGACATATTTTGTTATTCCCGGGAGATGACATAAAGTTAGGTAATAGGATCATTACAATTTAGATTAGTTTTAGAACTTTTTTTAAAAACCCCCCAGCTTTTGGGCATTTTTCATTCCATCCACCATACACCGTTGGTTGTGAGTAATTTCTTTCGACTTTTCGAGTTTGAGGTGCTTCACGTGTAACGTTTGTTATAAAAAAGTTAGTAGGTAGAAATATTACATAATTATGTATAATCTTTGAGATTTGAATAAAAATGAAACATTTTATTACAGTCGTATGGGTTGAAAAACATTTGAAATTTAGACTCTCGGTCTCGAAACTTAAAAGGCCGATATACATCTTCATGTCAACCACAAACAGTATAAATTTACTATAAATGAAACTGGTGCCAGCGTCGTTTAAATAAATTGTAAACGGTAATGGACCCAGCACCAATCCCTTAGGAAGGCCAGATGTAACAACAAGAAACAATTAAAGGTCTCATCTAGCAACAACGAAAAATAAATATTTTTAGTGCATTTAATGCAATTGATTTTACACCTCTTAATTCCTAGGATACGTTAAAGGCGTAGTAAACATGCCTATGTTAATGTTTTATTACAATTTTATTTAGGTTCATTTAGAATTTTACGGAAGGCATGGGATTTTTACCCAATGCCCTTGGAAGTAAGATTTTTGACAACGAAAATAAACGATTCATTATAAAAAAGCTCATTGACGATAAAAATAAACAAATAATACTTATTTTAATTTTAATACTGAAAAGATAAAACTGTGTTTTTTAATTAGGAAGAGTGTTGATATGCCTAACTTAAACAAGACTATTTCATCGCCTTTCTCTCAATTTATTATTCAATCTCTCACTTTTATTCAGATCTAAGAAACTCAATATATTTACACTGGTTTAATTTTTATTCGATTGCCTCTTACTGGCTCTCTCTGTTGTAAAACTTTATTTAACGAGTTTTGAAAAATTCTCCTCAAAATTTCGATGGTGCAATCGATAATAATTATTTCTTTTATTGATATCTTCTCAAGTGTTTTGAGATTGAGTTGTATTTATCTGTTTTATTTATGATTTTTATTTATATTTTCAAGTTAAGAAAGTTAAATATACCTAACTATAATTCAATCTACAACTTAAAAGTTTCAGATCCATGTGATAAACATATATGTATATATTTTTCATTTGATATAGATAATTGAAAATCATACATAATTAAACTAGAGAGTTAACTATAACCTAAATTTCTTGATACCTGTTGGGGAAATGTGAGTGTATCCGCCCGTTTAAAACAACATAACTCACTCACCATTACATGTGTTGTGTGTAAGAGGGTGTGTACGTGTATCTATGTGTGAGCTGCTAGTATCGCTTCGGTTAGGCTGATCAGTCAGTCCAGTGTTCTTATATTTAATTAATATTTACAAAAGTTGAAGATTTACATTGTTCTGTCACAGAATGTCACGTTCTTCGACAGTATTTTATTTCAAATAATGATAGTTACGTTTACATTAAAATTGGGTACGTGACAATGTCTGTTCTCGGTGCAACCCTCGTTGTTACACGGGAATTAAATGAATATTGGAGGGATAATGAACGAAAATTGTCTCAACGTCTAAAAAATATCTACAGTTGAGTTAGTATATAAATTATGAACTCTTTTTCTATACAAAGATTTTAGTATATAATATAGCGGAGCTTATTTACTACTGGTCCTGTCCAATGAAAAACAGTTATCACATTTAAAAGCAGGACATTATTGAAGCATACTCGAATTATACATGTATACTACCTATCTATAATATATCTACCCCACTTAGGGGCATAGGGAAGCAACAAGAACTCGTCACTGCGCTCGCTCCATGTCCATTGTCCATATTAATTTGCTGTCTGTTTCGAAATCCTAATACGGTCCTCACTTACATACGTTTTTGCTGATTAAAAACTGAGATACTATCGATCAATCTGTAATGAATTGCGCACAATTTGTTTAAAAAATATACCTAGTTAAATATACATTTACCTACGTAATTTTCGAATTTCTATGTCATAAACCCAAATTCATTAAATAACTTAATATTTCGTCTTTCTTTAATATAAAATATTCTTTAAAATACCAATATCCACCACGTGCATTTTTAACGCTTTTAACAGGTAAGCAAAGAAAACTGTATACAATCTTCTTGAAAACTTAACATTATAAGTTTTTTATATTCTTTACATAGTTTATTTATTCTTAAGATAGTTGACGAAACTCTCGTTTTTTGCATATATTGACCTTATATTCTTATACTGTGGTAATATGAGAGCAAAATATAAACAGCAGTGGAGCTTCTTCGAAAAGCTTCTCATCTCTTCGTATAAGTAACTCCAAGCGGTTTAAAACTTCAAGTATCACCCGAGTAGTTTTATAATAATTATTATTATGTGGAAGTTGTACGTAAAATAAGAGCCATGTGAAAACTGAAATGCTTGCGAAATCAAACTTAAGTACCCACCTCTGTGAAGATTTAACCAAATTTAATACTTACAAAAATAAATAATGGTGTATCAAAGTCAATTTGCACTTGAGCCTTATTTTGATAGAAATGTGCTGATATAACTGAAAGAATCTAAATTCAATTACGAATTATACCTATCTTTTGTTTATAAAACCTCAAATCAACTTGAGAAAATTTTGATAAAAAAATGTAACTTATTTGATCATTTTTAAAAAGTTTTTTCGAATCAGACCAAGTTAGATAAAATTGCTTTCAATTAATTTATCTAACTTTAAATCTATACTGATTTTGAATATATTTTAAGAGTTACAGAGCAGAGTTGAGGTATTTAGATAATTGTTATCGTCATTTGAGAGATCGTTGCAATAAATGTGCATGATTGAGTATAGTAGAGAGCTCTTGTTGCCTAAATATATTCAAAAAGAATATGTGTACTATTGTGTACTTCCTTTATGACCCCATCGAGATTATTGAAAAGCAGAAATACATACTTATACCACTTAAAGAATGAATTATTTAAATGACATTTATCTTAGATAGGTATAAAATATATCTTATATATATTGCTTGATTATGTAACTTTAAAAATAACTGGTATGGAAAAAGTTGATAAATCATTTTTAATTCTTAACAAAAAAATGATAAATGGTGCATATTTGTTCCCACCGTTAATACGAACATAGTGTTTTTAATTGACACCAGTGTTATTATTCGCGGTGATTAATTGCTAATATCACGCATGCGTGTTTTGGCTAGATAAAGATATTGACAATGTGAGAATTGTTAGTTGGCGAATAAACGCTATGGACTAGTGTAATTAATGTGCATAATGAAGAACAACTAGGTACGTATTTATACTAGTGGACTTAACACCATGCACCAGATATGGCCCCGAAAAGGCTGAGACTCTGGGAAGCTGCAGAGGACCGGAAATCGAATCTGGGACCTTTTGATTAGAAGTTAGCACCTTAACCACTAAGCTACCGAGAAATCATTTTTTAAGCACAATTAATGAGCATAATCCAAATGATTTGAGATAAAAAGTCAAGGTTCAAGTACAAATGTGCCTATGCTTTCTTAACAGTGTTTCTTGGGCGATTGGACAAAAAATGGTTTAGATACGACTGTATTTTGCCCTGACAAAGAGTATGAGTTAGAAACGCCTAAAATACTTTTTTTGTACAGCGCAAGTTAGAAGAACTCTTCTTTTCCATATATTTATTAGCCAGGACATCTTTACCTTCACATGAAATCCTTCAATTTTGCTCTTCCGTTAATGATCTTCAGAAAAATAAAGATTGACAATAATGACAAAATATACAGGGTGGGGCAGAATGGACTCCCTATTTTCAAATACTCACTGTAGAGCGCACAGGTGGGTAAGCGGAGTGGGAGTAGTAACGTAAGGTGGGGGAAGCGACGCTATTTTCATTTCAGTAGTCACATGCAGTGGTTCGGTGAGCATCGAGGCTTTGTCGTATAAACGTTCGTTAAAGATAATGATAGTGTGGTGGCGACGCAGAGGGCTTTTCGTAGGCTATCGTTGTTTTTAACGAACGTTTCTACGACAAAGTCTCAATGCTCACCGGACCACTGCATGGCGAATACTTGAAATGAAAATGGCGTTGCTTCCTCCACCTATCGTTACTACTCCCACTCCTCTAACCCACCAGCGCGCTCTACAGTGAGTGTTTGAAACTAGAGAGTCCATTTTGCCCCATCCTGTACCATCCAAAATCTTACAGTTTTATTTTTAACATCAATTTCAAGATCATAATAAAATTATTCTTGAAAATACCTGTATTAAATATCTAATAAAAAATATTTCATATTGTTTGCTTTTTAATTTCAAATTATTACGCCATAAGGAATTTTTAATACCTTATTAACGAGATCCATAATCTTCGCTATTCAACGTTACAAAATATAATAATAATATCTAAGTATTACAGAGAAGCAACGTAAACTTTAGAACATTAAATTACTTTTTTAATACTCTGCTCATCAACAGACTGTAATTTAGTCGTTCTCGTCGGCACTAAGTAGGTACTGTACAACCTTCGTGTGTCTTATATCTCCTCTGACAACGTCACATTTTAACAACTCGAAGTAATAGAACATTATTTATGAGCTAGTTTAGATTCTGTATCCAGCATTCTCTAATGAATTTTAACGACACCACGACTCACATCCCTTATCAGAGAGATAACATTATCATACGTAAGTATCTTGATATTCTTGAAATGAACCATAATAATTATTATAATTTATGAATTCCTCCCTTTTCACCAAAGAGTTGAGTACCAGCGGGAGATTTGCGGATGTGAATTTACGTAAAAAAGTAGGCACTGCGAGCTTTTTCATCTCCCAATTTATAACTTCAGACATTCAGAGTTAACTGTGAGTCTTGTCGTGTTTTTTTTAATTTTTAATCATCTTTTCTACCCTCTCCTTTACATTTTTGATTATGGAAGGAATGTTTAGATCACTTGGACAACAGTATCATTTCGCATCACTGTGATTAGAGTTTTTTACGAATAAACCAAAGCAACATTTTCAATTAACGAAACTGCTATAACGTTTTTGAATTTAAGCCGTTAGTCCCACCTCTATTGTAGGCAGGCAAGCTAGGGTCGCCAATGCTTCGAAGATCGCCGATCTCCAAAAAATAATACCGCTTCGCTCCCCCCCCCCTTCCTTAGCTAGCTTTTCCCTTAGACCCAAGGTCATAACCAGGAAGTCATGGCAGGGGGGTCAATCTTTTACTTTTTTAGCCTATTGTAAAGTTACATTTCTTGTAAGGTTACGACAGATTATAAGCTGAATTTAAAATAAAATACACCTCTAACATTTTTGTGCTGTATATTTATAGTATGCGCTTTATGAGTGTTTTTCAAGGAAAAATAAAACAAAGACATGCCTTTATTTACTTATACTTATTTGTTATACTACAAAGCTATCTTGCATGGACATAAATAGCTGTGAGCCGTGAAGATATTTAAAAAAAAAAACAAGGCGAAAACTTCACACAAACTAGAAGCACTCAAGATGTTTGTTTCTGTTAGAAGGATCTCTGCATAGAGTGTGCGCCACTAAGGATGAGAGAACACACGTACACAGGAAAAAATAAAATAATGATACAGGAAATACTGGGATTGTGGAAGTAAATTCGTTCAACCACGGTTGTATTATCCATGGCCGCTGTGGGATTTGAAAAATGTCTTCGTTGTTCGATTCTTATATCGAAATAATTTCCCTTCGATATTAAATGCGCCGTCATATTTCCGTACAGTAAAGAAACATCTCTTGTTTATCTCAAATCACTCGCTTCTGTGGGTTGGTGGTAAATATATTATCCTCTTTCACGACACAAGCTTTAAGTAGCTTACTGTGAAAGAGTCAAGGACTGTATTTGTGTTCACTTTGAGTGGGCACAGATTCATTTAAAAAAAATATTATTGAAATTAAATTAGTAGGTACTAGCAAAAGTTCAAGTTCTGGGTGCAATATTAAGTGGTTGGTAGTCTAGCGGCTACAACGCCGGCTTTCGTACTGTTTCGTTCGGAGGTCGTGGGTTCGATCCCAGGTGCCGACCATCTTCCTCTTTCACGACACAAGCTTTAAGTAGCTTACTGTGAAAGAGTCAAAGAGTGTATTTGTGTTCACTTTGAGTGAGCACACATTCATTTAAAAAAAATATTCTAGTCTAATCACGTTGAGAAAATAAAGGTCAGACTATCCTTTATTTTCTCAACATAACATTTGCTTAGTATAAAAGATTACGAAGCCACTTATGGCTATTTTCACGAACGGTTCCTGGCATGGCATTATATCCGTGGCGAGAACTTCCCGTCATATACGTATTCATACATTGGCGATTTATAGCAATAAATTCAGTTTGACATTTTAACCCAGTTTCTTATAGCCAATATACACAATTTCAAAAGTTGTACCTATGTAGAACTATCAGAAAATTCACGATATTTTTGAAAAAGTGATTGATATTTTTGCGGCAGGAGCTAGTGATCTTTTTTCGCCTTTAAAAGTGGTGGAACTTGTATATCATTTCTTCCTATTTTGATTTATTTATATATTCTTCATTGTTCTATGGAGAGTCTTTATTGCTGCATAAAATCTTGTAAAATGGAAAACCATTGCATTCATGTCAAATGCATTCATCTTCTCAACAGTGAGTTCGTTTTCTCTCAAAGAACATCATATTTTTTCATGTAAATGGTTTTGTCTAAATCTGAGTTTGTTTTATTATTATTTTATTTTATAGGTATAAATTCATCAATCACAATCGTTTATTTAGAGTTACTTTTTGTCGGTAAATCCGTATGTGTCAAACTGAAAAAAGAAGTTTTCCACTCGTGTATACAATCTTATCACAGCTCAATCTCGATATTTGGCATACGTGTTTTAGTCACATTTAGTGTCCAGAGGAAATGTAATCTTTTAGATGCGCGTGTGTTGCCCATTCTTTTCTATGGGTGTGAGTCCTGGCATCCGACCATAACGCAGGCACATAAAGTCTCCGAGTTTGAAATGAAGTGCCTCAGAAAAATATTGGGTAAAGGATGGTACCAAGGCTTGGTGGAACACTTCTTCTATTATGAAGAAAAGGTTGATATGGCTGGGACATGACGTATTACAGTTATTATTTTTTCTCCTTTTTTGGCATTTCATCCTATTACAGTTATGTTAATAATAAAAATAATAATACTGCCCATTGCCAGTGAATATGAGCATGAGGAGCACAAAAAGGATAAGATTTGTTTACTATGCCATCTAGTTTGGCTTTAGAGGCCAATTCTTGAAAGTCAGATACTGTCATACTCAGATCATGGATATTCCGCCCCCTCGGCTGGACCTCGCCTTCTCTGCAACTCCTCCTGTTGGTCGCCAACTCCCAGTCACCCATGTTTCACAGCCATACGTAAGGGTTGGGATGATAACAGCTCTATAAATAGCCACTCAGTATGTTGACCAAGGAGAGTTATTCGAGGAAGACCCTCTCATACAGTATTCCGTTTCTTCAAAGCAGAAGTGAGGATCTGAGAATTTCTCCATTTTGACATGGTGTGGGAGGAGGTCATCGCAACTACGAGTATCGATTGATTGATGAATAAGAGATAGGTTGCCAGATTACGTATAAAGGTAATAAATTGATATTCCGAAAGAAACAAAAGGTGAACTTTTAATCATATTTTACCAAACAATCTAAAGTAATCCTACGATCCCACAATCTCCCTTTCAGGTTGATGTAGAGTTTTGTTTTTCAACCCTTCACCCCATCCCTCACGTTGCGATGACATATCCTGGCCAGTGATGTTGCCACAAAGCGGGTGCCAGCTGATGTAGCGTGCGATTATTATTTAGGTACCCTGTCAACCACTTCTACTTGAAATACCAAGTTCAACCTTTCCTCTAAGACCTCTGTCATTCGGCCGTTGTTTGAAGAGGCAATGTTTGTTTAAACAATCTGTTTTACGATTATTGCGTTTGCTCTATATCGTGTTTATTAATTTACTGAGAAGTTTAAGAGATGAGATTGTTAATTTTACGTGTGATACAAAAATAATCCATCACCTTTTATCCTTCACAATTACTAGAATATTCATGTTCAATTGTTAACAGATTTCGCTTACCTTGCATAAGGTCCGCTTTATAAAGAACAAAAAATTATGGTTCGCTCTATTCGTCCAAGCTGTACGAGCTATGATTATTTGTTCAATATAATCGAAAATGTTATCTTTGTAGGCATCCAAGAAATAATCCACATTTGAAAAACACATGAAAACTTTTATACTTCCAAAAGAATTATGAAGTTTGTGAATCAATTTGATGTCACGATAGTACCTACCTACTTTCGTTTCCACTCAGAAAGAAGATCCATTCATAAATATCAAAAGCTTATTCCATTGACAGCGATGTTAGTTTACGGTCTTATAATATTTCCGCGAGCATTTTTATTAAGTGCCTTTTCATTTTTTCCTTTTCAACGGAATATTGATGATGGCAGACGTGGGTAAATAGTATTGAGACAATATGTCTCCCCAACCATCAGCTCCACGGACCCCACTGTACTCTGGCAAACACTCTTCAAGTTTTCTCGAGTGCTTGACGTAACCGCGTTTATTCTCAAATGGAAGAGGGCGCTAGGTAGGTAGGTACATAAAAAATAATCTCTTGAAATATAGGGTGTATCAACGTTATAAAACATAATCTATAACAGGAAAAAATCTATGTCAGTAATAGACTCGGAATCCATCCAACCGATATGCTCCAAATCTGTTTCATTGAAAAGATAATAAAGCGAAGATGGTTTGAGGCCACTGTCCATATGATTATATAAATCCGAAAAAAAAATCTACCTACGTCAAACTTTGACCCATCTCTCAACCGGTCTCATTTGAAAGATATCAATTCGAAAATGGTTTTAAACCACTAAAACTTATTTTGACTGTACCTATATGTACTGCAATGTTAAGACACCAAACACTGATCTTTGATTCTCATAAAAAAGAAAAATAATTTGTAGTTATTGGGTCGATTATTTATTTATTATCATACACGGCCATAGACCATTTAAATACTATATAAATGAAAGTCGGGTTAGTGCGAACACTTATAACTCGAGATCGGCCGAACAGATTCTTCGCACGATTGATTTATTGGATTCTTCTCCGCTCCGGATAACAGAATAGTTAATAAAAAGTTGAATAAATGAACAAGAAAGATATAAATTATACATTTTTAATTAGTATTGAAAGCATTATCAGACA
Organism: Mystacides longicornis; assembly: GCA_963576905.1. NCBI lineage: Eukaryota > Metazoa > Arthropoda > Insecta > Trichoptera > Leptoceridae > Mystacides > Mystacides longicornis. The sequence continues at coordinate 12,871,902 of OY756424.1, forward strand.
GAACTGCCACCGCCATCTATCGTAATGGTAGTGAAATTTTGGTAGAAAGATTCAATAGATAACGCTAATGATTTATTTTTTAACAGACATCTACTTCTACTATATAAATGAAAGTCGGGTTAGTGCGAACACTTATAACTCGAGATCGGCCGAACAGATTCTTCGCACGATTGATTTATTGGATTCTTCTCCGCTCCGGATAACAGAATAACTAATAAAAAGTTGAATAAATGAACAAGAAAGATATAAATTATACATTTTTAATTAGTATTGAAAGCATTATCAGACAGAACTGCCACCGCCATCTATCGTAATGGTAGTGAAATTTTGGTAGAAAGATTCAATAGATAACGCTAATGATTTATTTTTTAACAGACATCTACTTCTACTATATAAATGAAAGTCGGGTTAGTGCGAACACTTATAACTCGAGATCGGCCGAACAGATTCTTCGCACAATTGATTTATTGGATTCTTCTCCGCTCCGGATAACAGAATAACTAATTAAAAGTTGAATATGGACTAGAAGGATATAGATACAATCTACTATATAAATGAAAGTCGGGTTAGTGCGAACACTTATAACTCGAGATCGGCCGAACAGATTCTTCGCACGATTGATTTATTGGATTCTTCTCCGCTCCGGATAACAGAATAACTAATAAAAAGTTGAATAAATGAACAAGAAAGATATAAATTATACATTTTTAATTAGTATTGAAAGCATTATCAGACAGAACTGCCACCGCCATCTATCGTAATGGTAGTGAAATTTTGGTAGAAAGATTCAATAGATAACGCTAATGATTTATTTTTTAACAGACATCTACTTCTACTATATAAATGAAAGTCGGGTTAGTGCGAACACTTATAACTCGAGATCGGCCGAACAGATTCTTCGCACAATTGATTTATTGGATTCTTCTCCGCTCCGGATAACAGAATAACTAATAAAAAGTTGAATTAATGAACAAGAAAGATATAAATTATACATTTTTAATTAGTATTGAAAGCATTATCAGACAGAACTGCCACCGCCATCTATCGTAATGGTAGTGAAATTTTGGTAGAAAGATTCAATAGATAACGCTAATGATTTATTTTTTAACAGACATCTACTTCTACTATATAAATGAAAGTCGGGTTAGTGCGAACACTTATAACTCGAGATCGGCCGAACAGATTCTTCGCACGATTGATTTATTGGATTCTTCTCCGCTCCGGATAACAGAATAACTAATAAAAAGTTGAATAAATGAACAAGAAAGATATAAATTATACATTTTTAATTAGTATTGAAAGCATTATCAGACAGAACTGCTACCGCCATCTATCGTAATGGTAGTGAAATTTTGGTAGAAAGATTCAATAGATAACGCTAATGATTTATTTTTTAACAGACATCTACTTCTACTATATAAATGAAAGTCGGGTTAGTGCGAACACTTATAACTCGAGATCGGCCGAACAGATTCTTCCGACTACTGATTTATTGGATTCTTCTCCGCTCCGGATAACAGAATAACTAATTAAAAGTTGAATATGGACTAGAAGGATATAGATACAATCTACTATATAAATGAAAGTCGGGTTAGTGCGAACACTTATAACTCGAGAACGGCTGAACAGATTCTTCCGACGAATCAGAAAAAGATTGATTTAGAAGAAAAAAAAGTGCATGGACAATTAGAAAATTAAAGAAAACTATAACAATGGAGAGCTATTTCCCGATGTCATCGCATCACGCCTAAGCGGCTGGATTGATTTCGCTAATTCTTTTTTTGTCGTGTAGGCTTTTATCCGGAGAAGGTCGAAATAGAAAAAAAAGTGCATGGAAAATTAGAAAATTATTGAAAACACTTTAATTAGGTAATCTTTTTAGTACTTTTTACAAAATAATTTGGTCTACTTTTGAATTTTAATTAATTAACATTTGAAAGAACTGTCAGTGGATTGATTGTAAAATATATCGTATGAAAAAGATTGATTGGATAAGCCATATTATATTCATTGCAGTTAATTTTTAGATGAAGTTTTGGTAAGTTTTAATACAAGGAATACCTACATTATTGTAATGAAGCGTAAGGAGTTTCGAAAATTTTCTTTATTTACAGAGATTTTTAAAACCGTCAGCAAACAAAATCGTATACATAACATAGCTATTAAGGAGTTATACTTAATTGAAGTTCATTTTATAAGGACTTTAGGTAAGTTTTAACACAATGAACACATGATTAGGTATAATGAAGAACAAGTAGAATATTTTTTTGTTTGTTTTGAGATTTATAAACCACCAGTAAACTGAATTGTTTACATAATTGACAACGAATACTGATTATAAACTTAAATGAAAAAAAAAACAAACTAAAACATGTTCAAAAGAAGTAAATTGGCTGGGAGAAGGGTTGGCGGTGCACTAAGACCTCTAAGAAGGTCTCTCTTCAAACCACAGTTGATGCACAATGCAATCCTGATACCATCCCTGACTTATGGGAGTGAAACTTGGACATGGACGAACAATTTGGAAGTTGGAATAAATGCAAAAATCAATCAAAATTAAAACTCCCTTTGAACTGCATTCAGGAGCAAGATGAAGCAATAAGAACTCTCCATTACACTCCATCTTGCCCAATGATGACATCCTCCCACACCATATTAACATAGGTTAAAAGTTTTTGACCCAATGAATGGAGCGTGGTATGCAGGTTTTGCTAATGCCAGTAAATAGTCATTCGTATTAAATAACTAAAAAACGAATTTGAGCTCTCTTGCATAAAACCATAAAAACCATATTATTTATTTCGATACAAAGTTCGACGGGTCAGCTAGTTTAAATATAATAACAAAACATGTGAAATTCACATATATGTAATGTCAAATGTCTAGGTACGTAAGAAACACAACGAGGCACGCCGACATACCTTCGCACCACTCACACGACATACCAATGTACGGTAAGAAGGCTAGGTAGGCAAGCGCACGATAATTATTATCATTTGTGCGTAATCGGTGAACCATTGGCATTATGTCAAACAATCGTAATAGCACGCCGGGTCTGTTCGTTTTGTATAAAACTTTTAATCAATCACTAAGAATTTCAATCAGTAAAAAAAAGGTTGAAGTAGGTACGTAGGTTTAGTAATATAGTAGAAAATTGAGAATTTTAATACAATGGAAAATCCTGTATTGAATTTAATTTATTTTTTTATTATAAGCAGATAACAAAGACATTCATTAAAACATGCAGCAAACGGAAATACGCTACTTTCATGAAAATCAAACATAATTATTAACGGGATTTAAGCTTTGACATGAGATTGCAGGATAGTAAAGTTGTGTGGACTTCCTGAACGAGCAGTAGGTACGAGAAAAAGGAGAATTGAACTCAACATCAAAAACAGTAACGTGCTTTCGATATAACCCGATGATAACCCCTATCGATTATGTTGTTTAGTATCCTAGGGGCACATTATGTTTAAAGATCCATTTATTCAGCCTGAAAATTCCTTAGATGAAAATAAAATTATAGGCTTTTCGTCAAATAAGCTAATAACTTGATTTTATTGCGACATCCGAGCTAACGCGACAAAATTTGTAAAAAACAAAATATTTTAGCGAGAGAACCTCGTAAAATTACGTTTTACTAGCTGATACCCGTCATCATTTACGTTGTTGATTTGAGAATTCATCAGCTGCTTATGAAATTCAGTCAAAAGATACTTGGATATGAATTTCTGAAATGAAAACTATCCGATCTATAACCGAAAACATATTGTTTCAAAACTGCGTACGAAATGTTGACATCCGGAGCACGTTTATGACGGAAAAAACAGTTACATAGGTGGGGAAAACAACGAAGGCGATACTGGAACGTACATATAAACAGAATGTCAGATGACAGACTTTCACATATCGCCCTTCATGAAACAGGCAGACCCCCGAAGAAGTGGGGAGATATCTGGCAGTCAACCTTATAGGAGCAACGTGCGGCGGCATGAACAGATCTCCAGGATCTATAGAAAGTAGAGGTGGAAGTTTTGGTTAGTCAGGCTTATCCAATCACTTTATTACATCAAAATCTGCAATCATTTTTTTCCAATATTAACACAATAATTATATCTGCAAGAAACTGTGAGAAATAACATAAAACCGTACATAAAGTCTTCTGTTTTAAACGAATATACAACAACTAATGACTCTAAAAATTCATCACTGATGATGTTCGATTTTTAAAAGGAATAAACCACTACGGACTGTCTTCCACTGTTATTTCTAAATCTGTCCCAGTGTGATCACTTAACGTTAACAACGTTCGCCGTTAGGTGGAAATGTTTAAATCTCTGAAAATCCCAATCATGATAATTCTCGACATGTTCAACATGTCAAAAATCCCATGTATACACTAAATACTTAGAATTATTAATGAGTATAGACTAGTATAGAGCTAACAGTTGTAAATTATTGAGAACGAGTGGAGCAACTAAATTAAAAGACTACGACTGCGGTCATGTATTTGGCGCCAGGATTATGAATACCTATGTCCATTTTTATTTATTTCTCATCTTTATTGCCTATTGGCTTTATTAGTTGTCTTGCTCGAAATACCCATATATTCGAAAGTACATACGTGACTGAATTATTATGGAGATAAACGATTCACCATCTTGCCGGGAGGCCAGCCTTCATCACGCCCTATCTATTCACCGAGCTTAAAATTATGCAAAATAAATCTTCAAATTAATGAGGTAGTCTCTAAGTGCGTAACAATTTTGTCCCGTTCTTTGAAATGTGTACGAAATATTACCTACCTACAAAAGGACACGAAATATTACCTACCTACAAAAGGACACGAAATTTCGGTTTAATGTTGATGCCTGTAAAATAAAAAGGAAGAGAAATCCTTCACGACTTAAAAGACATTCAATTCAGCTGACTATACGCTTGACTTGTATCAGTAGGTACAATTTTCAAGGTAGGTACAAAGTGATAATAATTATTATTCCTCAAACATTTTATCGTAAATTTACAGATGTGAGACATCTACATAATATAATATAAAAGAAGCCGGGTTAGTGCGAACACTTATAGCTCGAGATCGGCTGAACAGATTCTTCCGATGTTTGATTTTTTTTATAATTAATTAGGCATTCCACCCATGGATTATTGGATTTTTCTCTACTCCGGATAACAGAATAAAAAAGTTGAAAAAAATGTTTAATAAATAATATAAAATACAATATTAAAGTTAGTATGGAACGGATTTCCTGCGACGCTAACACCATCTATGAAAAATTCTATAACATCAAAATGATTGTTTACCTGACATTAAAAATATTGGTACGCAGATTTTTGATGGAATTTTTTCGAGCTTTCAGAAATAATTTTTATAACATTCAATATTAACTTTCATTATATTCTTTGATATCGTTCAGAATTACGTACAAAGTTTGAAGAGCCATGAAAGAGAAAACTTGGTATTTAACCCACCATCTCATTACGCAACTAGTACCACATAATATTTTAATGTGTCTTTAATCATATATATTATAATTGGTTAAATTCGTTCGTCTCTCTTAGCCACACGCGAAATTTTTTACATACTTACATAATTATATCAAAACCAACTAGGTACGTGAAATATTTTTCATACTTTTAAAAACTATTCGCCTGTAAATTATTGACAATCGTTCTTCTTCTTCTTCAAGTGCCATGTCAGGTCCCCCCGACGTCGGCTACCACTATGGCGTATGCTTCTCTGTCCTGAGCTAACCGGAACAGTTCCTCCACTCGCTGGATTCCGGTCCATTGTCTAATATTCCTCAGCCAGGACATCTGCCGTCTACCCACACCTCGACATCCATCTATTTTCCCCTTCATTATTAGGTGAAGCAGTTTGTATTTGGTGTTGCGAAGTATGTGTCCCAGGTAGGACATTTTCCTTTTCTTGTTATCTCTTGATAATCTTTGCTATGGCAATAATTAGAATGATAGGTCTGAAAAATTATGTAGACGAAATAAATGTAACGTTTAATCAGAGGTTCCTAGATACAACTGTCGCTACAGGAAGAAATGTCAAATTGTAAATATTTGCATTTATCTATTCTTTTTTATGCCTGTCCACCAACAGGTTTTACTGCTACCATTATTTTAAAATATTTATAGATATTTTTACGAATTTACTTTGATATAGGACGTATTTACAAAAATAATACAATTTTTGTCAATACTACTATGAAAGAGTGTTTTTTGGACCATCAAGCAAGTTGTGCTAAAAGCAAAATCTAAGATTTAATTTCATCTTCAAAGCCTCCCATCAGGGGTAAACTTTTTCTTCTGGTGTCCTATCGGGTCTCCCCGACCTGAGAGAAAGCCTCCCTATCTTCAGCTGCCCTGAACAAATCTCCCACAGTTCTCAGTCCGGTCCACTGACGAATGTTTCGGAGCCAGGAAAGTTGCTTTCTTCCGACTCCTCTGCAGCCCTCTATTTTCCCTTTATGACGAGCTGTAGAACCTTATATTTTTCACATCTAATGAGATATAATGAAAAGATACGAAATCTTACGAAATATTTATAGAAGTAGACTATTGCTTTGTAGTGTTCGCTCTGCGTAAGACTTCTATGTTAGTGATCATGTCGGTCGAAGCTATTCGATACTAGTAACAAAAATATTCTCCCTGCAATGGGTCTCCAAATTCCTCCCAACACTTCTTCCCAATCCCAAGTATGCTCAATATAATTAATTAATAACACAGTTTATTGATTGAGAAAAGAAAGTCCGCTAAAACAGTGTTACCATATTTATATTTCAGTATAGTGTCTAAACATCAAATTGAATATGCAAGATAAAAATATGGATCAAGCAGACACTTTATTATCTGGAATAAAAAATCTCCGGAGTTGTAAAAAGTTTTTTTTTTACTTAAGTGACTTTGTTTCTCGATAAATTGAGTTGGGAAGAGTCAATAGGGTTCTATCTTGAAGTATTTTCTACAAAGTTTTTTACAAACTTGAAGTAGGTAGTTGTTTTCTTACATAATATCCATGATTTGTGAAAAACAGCATCTTGAAAAATCTACAGAAACAACTCCAATGAAAAAAGATTTAATACAAATGATACAATGTTTGGTGTATCTAAATATCCAGTTACCTAGTAACAAATTTTAAAATAATTTCGTAAACAGTAATTTTAAATCCTCTTTGTTTAATTTAAACAGGAAACTAATTTAAACCCTGTCGCTTTAAATGAATTTTATTATACAAAACATACCTACCTATTTTTTTATTAATTTTAAAATCCAATAAATTTATATTTAATATTTAAATGAAACATATTCTTTATGATACATGTGGGACCTTTTCAGGTGTTGAATTTAAAGTGTAAAAATTTTGTATTCGAATTGTAAAAATTCAAACAATGGTTTTATTTCATATTATTATACGCTTGACAGAGTTCTTATAATGTGTTCACATTTATCAGTCTGGTATAAATTACTATTATAAATCCGTTAAATATTAAAAATAAATGCATTCCTCCCATCAGGGTCCCGAAGACGAGAAAGACCCTCTCACACTGTGTTCCACTCCTTTGAAGCAGAGCTGAGGGATTAAGACATGGTGTGGGAGGAGGTTATAAATATTGCGCAAGATCGAGCGCAATGGAGAGCTCTTGTTGCCTCCCTATGCCCCTGAGTGGGGTGTAAAAGGGAGAATTGGATTGGATTGGCATATAATATGGTGCTAGATAGCATAATTGTATCAGTCGACGTCTTTCATACGCTCATCGTACTGAATTTCGGTGCAGACGAACACAATCATGCTTTATGTGAAAGATGTCTAAAGGTATTGTGTTCATTTAGGTGAGTCCAGATTAGAAAATAAAAATAGAAAAAACTATATATTTTTCACATTTGTTAATTAACATTAAAGAAAAAATAGAACTCGAGATTCAAACAAAACAAACCTTTTTTCTCCATAGCAATCTTTTTTTTCGAAACCAGACCGTTAAATATTTTCAAGTACGAAAAAAGCAAGCCCAAGTCTTCAATAAAAACCTGTATGTATTTTGTTTTCTTTTTGGCAACAATTACTCACTTTTTTGGATGGAAAATACTAAGGCTTATACAAAATTCACACTTTCTTGTGGTATTTTTTTTTTTATTATTGAATCTTGTGTAAAATTTCAATTCAGTATGCAAGTACGCAGATCTTTCAAATAATATTAAATGATATCTTTGACTACGTATAGGTTATACAGAGGTACATAGAAAATTTTTATGTTCCGTTATTTTTTTTATTTGCATGAAATCAAAATATTTTATTAATGAAAGTTTTCTGTTTATATGAGAAGGGCTTCTGTAAATAATTTAAAGTCAATATTATTACAATGTGAGCGTGGGATTTAAATTTGAAACACCAACCCCTAATTCAAGTCAACATCAAACAACAATAACGCGCTCTTAAGAAGATGGATGGAAGGGCTGAAAATGCTCCCAATCACAGCCTCTTGACGGACGAATTGATACAGGTTTGACGGCCCTACACTGCCAGTAGAGTGTTTATTTAGGAAACTTTTAGCACCTGCTGACCACCTCTGCTTAGAATGACTAATCATTGACAACATTATTATATTGTGAACAATGTATGGTCTGAATACCAACACTGCATCTTAAAAAACAAGGCATTCCATGTATTTTATGCACAAAAAGTGATGATTTAAAACTATTGAGGTGTGGCAAACGAAACCACTAGTGCAGGAATAAAACATTACTTAATAGCGAGTAGGCGAGACAAACAGCAGAAAAAATTAAGTAATATGGAGGTTCAGATGGGGTGAAAGAACCTGTAGGCCAAGGACAAGGGACAGGAATAAGGTGTTTTGGTGATTATTTTGTGGTATTTTATAACTAGCTTTCCCGAAAGTCGTTGCCGTGTGATCTTACAGTAAATATTGATTTCAAATTTCAAATTTTTACAAAAATACGTATAAAATATGTTTCAATGAGAGACATGGATATGAACATGGTATGGGAGGAGGTCATAAACATTGCGCAAGATCGAGCGCAATGGAGAGAAATTCCATCAACAATCTGCGAACCAATGTTTTGAAACTCAACGGTTAACAAGTAAAATTGTGTTGTTATGGATTTTTTCACAGATGGCCTAACCCAACTTTCTTTTATATCTTTAGATATCATAATTTTTTTAATGAATCTGTGCTCACTCAAAGTGAACATATTTATTTATTTATGTATTTATCTTATGGTCACAGCATAGTACATCACAACAAAGAGATATTCAGCACAAGTATGTTTGTCAAAAATTAAAATTTGAAATTAAGATTATTGAGATATTCGGTTGCCGCATAAATAAAAATAAATAAACAAAATCAATAAATAAACATAAATAATTCAACATAAATAAACTCTTTGACTCTTTCACAGTCACAGTAAGCAACTTTTAACTTGTGTCATGAAAGATGAAGATTGTTGGCACCTGGGATCGAACCCAAGCCCACCGCACTTAACCAGGACACCAACCACTTCGAGTTTATAAAAACGATCCATTCGAATTTAAATTAAATATTCAAACGTGAAAAGGGATTCAAGAATCGATATGTGAATATTAACGAACATCATCTTATGAAGGCACAGTGCAATGTATCCCACTTTCGAAATATTTTTATCTCAGACCAATATTCACATCGTTAAAATAATTTATGTGCAGTGAATTCAACCAGACAACTACCTGTGACAATCCACAAACAAGACCATGCGATGCAAAACCATCTAACTTCACCTTCGTTATGTTCCAATATCATTCGTGCAACACTGGGTCGCTTTTCATCGATCACCCGCTTATATAATATTTGTATTTTTATTATTGTTACAAAAATATAACAGACGATTAAGAATAATTGAATCACAACGATGAGTACTTGCCTAGCACGTATCAAATTCTTAAACAACAATATTATTCATCATTTCTGTTTCTACAACTTCATAGAATAGTAAGTATACCCAAACCTTTGCACATTGAATGGTCCGTGTGGATTCATTGTGCTCACTGCATGCTGTCAAGTGGGTTGGGGAAGAAATAATTCCACTAAGCACTTTATGTTTCCAATATCTAAGGCATTATTAAGAGTGTTCGAAGTATCGTTTTGTTCAGGATAAAAAACATCTTCTTCTCTTAATCTATTTCTGTTATACTGCGTCCGGTCTTCCATGTATGTCCAACTATCCCTACTAGCTACTAGTTTGATAATCCTTTCAGGATCTGCTAGAACTAAAGAAACATCGTTACTATTTAGTTCAATCTTGTATTCTGCTAGTACTTGCAACATTACAATCTTGTATTCAGGTGCGTCTCCGAATGCCGCCCGAGTTTCCGGAGTTCTAAATAAGTGAGCTGCATGAACCTCTGTTTTTTTACTCTGAGTGTAAGTGTGTCTTAGTCTTAGACACAGGTTCTTCGAATATTTTGTTTGTTTCTCTTGTTTTGAATTGCTTGCTTGTTAACGATTTTTCTGAAAACTTACGCTCGTATATGAGGGGTGTTTGTTTACAAATAAATTTTAATACTCCTGTTTTTACAACCACAAACTGTATGTTCATGAGAGCTTTGTATGCAAATGCGCAGGTAATACGACCTTATAACGTTATTTAATACGTGTTTTCGGTAGGATTTAATTTCGTTCCCATGTGCATCCTTGCTGTTAATGTTTAATTTTGGAACGCTACAATACGTATTTAAAGGCAACAATTATTATTGTTGAATTATACTAGTGCTATTGAAATAAAAGACAACACAAAGATACAGAAAATTATTTGTGGCTTACGAACAGTTTTGTTCAGGAATAAATCCAAAACGTCTGTGTTTTTTATGGTGTGCCTGAGGGTATTGATTGTAGCCTTCTGGTTTTAATTATTATGTCATTTGGAATCTTTCATACCCATAAACTACAGAATCGAAGCTGTGATTAATAAACAAATTAATAACTCGATATCCAAAACGACATCGACAGTTCATAATAAACGCACTAAAAACGTGTCAACCACACCCAGCAGTACACAAGAAACTATTAATAAACTTAATAAAAAACCTATTTATATTCTGACATTTGGCAACCCTATCAATTATTGCGTGTCTTAAGGCTGTTTCGAATGTCTATATAGATACCAACCACTTGTAATTACCCATGTTGATATGAATGTGCGTACTATTTCAATGACATTTGATTAATGGCCATGTTGAGACGAATTCAAGTTTACAATGTCACTGTCCCTACTATAGCCCAGTCACACGATACTATATTTTGCCAGCATATCGATCGGCCAGAGAACTGTGCCAATACGAACACGGCTCTCTTAAGAAGTAGTCTTGGCATCAAATTGCGTATGTAGTTTTGTAACCGTTCATTAATGAAATTTCATTTTATTTATAGATTGTGTTTTTACTTTAAATAACTCATCATATGATTAATTTAAGTTTAGTGATCTGTTGGTGATGTTGTGGATTTAGCCTTTTTCAAGTCGGGCGTGTAATGTTATTTGATCGAGTCTGGATGAGTCCATTCTCTAAACACGTATCTTCTTTGCTTCCCCGTCTCACTTTGATCTCCGCATAAATATTACCTAGTATTTTTTATTCCATTATGGAGGTTTTATTTCTGAGTTTATAATCTATAAATTTTTTATCAAGTTTATTTTATAAGTGAAAACTGTTTTCATATTTCAGTTAATCGATATCGAAACCAACAGAATTAACCTCGAGGGATTAATCAATGAATATTTTTATTATTTGTATTCGATCTTTTACGAGTGTTTTCATTAATTAGTAGGTACTGTTTTTCAATCAATAATAAGGCCTTCAAAGCGAGTCGTTATTATTTTTTGATGAGGTCTGTAGAGCCATTAACAAAATAATGGTTCAGTTTAGCTAAGAATAGAACTGATATGTTGAACATTTTTGATGATTTTCACTAAACACAATCTGTTGGTCTCATAAGTTGAATTAAGTTTTATTGAATGCAAACTTGTTAATCAGAATCTGAAACGGTCATACTGTTGCCTATAAATATTATTTTAACGCAAATTTTGATCCTGAACATTTGCCTTACTGCAGTGCATTACTATTTAATATGATAACTCGACTTATATGATCTTATACCTATCTTTTAATGCTTGTTTTCTTTATTTACTTTCAATAAAAAAATACTTGATAGGTACCTATATGATGTTAAAAACGCATTTACAAAGCCTATTGAAAAAAAACCGACTTTATATGTCAGGCACATCACGATATTTTTTGAAGCTTTTAATTTTTTTTTTAAAATGGTCCCGAAGATGAAAAAGGCCCTCTCATACTGTGTTCCACTCCTTCCAAGCAGAGCTAATAGAGCTAATAGTCATGATGTGGGAGGCGGTCATAAATATTGGGCAAGATCGAGCGCAATGGAGAGCATCTTTATGCTCCTAAGTTGGGTTTGAAGGGAGAATGTATTTATTTTACAAAACAATTATGTAAGGAACTTTTGTAAGTTCATTCATGTTTCAACCCACAGCCATAATAATATGAAAGTTCCACACTATTGAATACAAACAAACAAGTACTAAATAATTTGCGTTTGGTTTACTTTATAAAGATACCTCGACGACTGTTTGTAATTCTGGCAAACAAACCATTAAGCTGCGGGTATAACATTGTAATAATAATTATTGTTATTAATTTTATCAAAACTACAACTTACATTATTTTGTGTATCACTGCACACAATATTATTAACCAAGGCTTAGTGTATGTTAATTAATTTGAACTGGTTATATTGTAATACCCCGGACCCTTTTGTGCCAACGCTGAAATCATGGAACTGCCATTCAATTAGAATATGCCACTTATTTATATCATAAACATCCCTGTGTGTGGTTCTCTAACTATAATAGCTTCCCCTCTGTACCGACATTAATATTAAAATTGTTTCCATACAGATATTACAAACCGACTTGAGTAATCTAGTGGCTAAGATCTCAGCCTTTTGTACTTGTGTCATGTTAATTTTTTTTTTTCAAATTTAGTTTAAAATTCGGTAAAAATTACTGCTGGAAAATGTAAAGTTGATTAATTCCGAAGTTTTTATATCTATCTCTATGAACATTGGAATGCAAAAGTGAACATTTTGCGCTATTTACGAATTAATCAGTTTTTTTATTATATAGGTACTTACTTATGTATGGAGCTGTGGTGTTCCCTCCAAAAGGATTTATTTTTTTACTAGCTTTCCCGACAGACGTTGTCCTGTGGTTCTAGCCCGAAGTGGCCCGTTATATGTACATGATATGCACTGCGCCCCCGTTAAACAATACAAAATTAATTCGATTAGATAAGCTAATAAAATAATAACATTGAAATCTGAAACATCCCTATTTCATTCGTATTCAAAGTTCTGGCGGGAACAACTTGAGAAAAATGCGCTCACGCACACACCCTACCTCGCCTATTACCAACACGAATGTTCCCGATAATATTATTGACCTTGTATGAAAAGTTTCTAAAACTATCGAAATGGTGCGGTGGAGTAAGTGGGATGGGCTACTGAAAGAGCGTATGCGAGAATGAGAGGGAACTACCCGCGATGTCGTGTCGCGTCCCAGGTAACCTTTCCATACAAACTTAAATATTGTATTTTACATCATTTTTTATTCATTTTTTTAACTTTTTATTAGTTATTCTGTTATCCGGAGCGGAGAAGAATTCAATAAATCGAACATCAGAAGAATCTGTTGAGCCAATCTCGAGTTATAAGTGTTCGCACTAACCCGACTTTAATTTATATAGTAGATTCGTGATACCCTACACAAATTAACCTTGATTGTTAACTCATTCATTTTCTGAAGGGTAGGTTTTAATCCTCTGTGTTTTATTAAAAAATATTAATATTATTCTAATAATAATATTAGCCGTGGGGTTGCCGGCTTAGAATAGCACCTCTGCTCTTTTTGCTGGTTTTTCGAGCATCCTGTAAGAGGCAGGAAATCGAAAAATCATACCGGGCCCGTGGGGTTGACCACCTCACGTCCTTAAAAACAATCGGTCAGAAAAGGCAACAGAATTAAGCCTCGGACGCCTGGACCCCATCAGGGGGGGGGGGGTTCAGGCAGCTGGTGTCCCCCCTGTATTGACCACGACCACATTTTCAAGCTCTCGATTAAGGAACAAGAGCTTGAAAATTGGGACTCTGAATGTCCGCACTCTGAGGGCGGGCGGGGAGCTTGTTGCTGCCAAGTTGGCGGGAGATTATGGACTAGATATCCTGGGGCTGAGTGAGGCACGCATCCCAGGGACGGGGCAGAGTGACGCTGGCAATTATGTCATGCTTCACTCTGGCCACCGAACTGCACGGATGCGTGGCGTCGCTCTACTTTTAAGTAAATATGCCTTCTCTCGCCTTCTTGGTTGGGAACCTGTTTCTGGCCGCCTGATGAGTGCGTCCTTTAAGATGAGTGGCGAAACACTGACGGTCCTTCTATGCTATGCTCCCACTGAGGATGGGGACGCGGCTGCTAAGGACTGTTTCTATGACAGTCTGGATGCAGTTGTGTCTAATGCAATGGAGAGCTCTTGTTGCCTCCCAATGCCCCTGAGTGGGGTGTAAAAGGGAGAATTGATTGATTGATTGATTGATTATTCTTTAAATGTCATTTTTTTTTCAACCGTCAAATATATTGACGGTTTGATCTTTATTGAGACCAAATACTCTATGAACTGGATTTTAGCTCATTAAAATACCGCTAAAATCTATCTATATAGCTTTAGTTCTTTTCGAGGGCGTGGAGTGATTTGTGTAGGTTGATACGCCGCCCCTTCCGCCTCGCTGGCTATCTCAACTCCCTCAGGCCTCGGCTAGCTCACTTATCTGTCCAGCGAGGTCAGGGGTCGGCTATCTACAAATTCCATCAGGTCTTCGGAGGTATCTCTCTCTGGCTCCACCAGTCTAGGTACTCAAGATTTACCAAACAGAGCCCAGGGGTAGGGTTACTAATCTACTCAAACTCAAAACTCTAATTTAGGTATGACTCAATTTAATTCATAAATATAAAAACACAAAAAAAAAAAAATGTACAGAAACAATAAAGAAAATGTGAAAGAACACATACACAAAAAACACAAACAAAAAAAAAATTAAAGAAAATTACATTAACCGAGAGAACCTACATTAAAAGGCACTGAACAATATACTTATTATATAAAGAGAAATAATTGGCAAAAAAAACAAAAAAAACTAGAGACAGTTGAACCCGATCAAAGGGTTGCATACGGGTTTTCAGAATATAAGATCTACATAAACAAGCTTACATCGGACATGGTACATTTTAGTAAACCAATATATATTGGTTCCGGTCGATTCGCTCGGAATCGTTGGTTTCTGCAGCCCTGACTTCCCTAAATCTCTTGAAGTGAATTCCCAGGCCGTTGATGAAGATTTAAAAAAAAAAGGTACATACATTGAATTGGCCTCCTGAGTGCTGAGTATTCCCGTCGAGTAATTCCCTTGGATTATCACACACACCGTACACACTTTATTATTATCAGAAACTGTTTACTTAGTCGTTTATTTATCGAGATGATCCCGTTGCACAATTTATTAATTATAATGCCAAAAATAAAAATAATATGTCTGTCTGGTAGAAATTCTTTAGCCACCAAAATACATTGTCTTGTTGAAAACTTTGAATAGATATTAATAAGTAAATTTAGAATTTAGTGGAGATGGTGAACCAAATTCGCCCACTGAATATGGCTATGTGTAGATGCCCTGATTATTATTTTTTTCCACTTTACTCGCGAACTATGTCTTACGCGCACGACTCATGGAGAATTTATCTCCTCTCCACGTCGGAGATATAACATGATTCCCTCCAGAAAAGTCACTTTTAAACTCCCGCCGCACGACAGGTTCGTAAGTTCGCGTGAAAGAATTTTTTACGTAACTAATTCTTTCGTACCACAAGGGTTCGTAACTATCGGCTCGCCCGTTCAATTTCCCGATAACAATCAACTCGATACGATCTTCGATAACAACAACCAACTCGTAACAACCTCTCTCGGAGGAGATCGTAGCAATCAACCGTAACTACCTCTCTCGGAGGAGATCGTAGCAATCAACAACCCGTAACAATCAACCCTCGTCAACCCCCGTGCACGAGATTATATCTTCTCCCTTCCTAAGACAACTAGCCACCACCCCCGTGAAACTCCCCCGATCATTCAAATTTGTCTCAAAAGACCAATCAATTCTGGAGACTGCCCGTTTGGGTCCACGTGGACTCCTCTCACCCAATCCTGATCTCACACCCTACTCCTCGGTTCAATTTCGTACCTTCCAGGGCCCTCTTCAGGTACACACCCACCACCGCTGTAGCGAAGGGTGTTAAGAAAACAAGAAATTAAAATGTCTAAATTCTATTTTTTTTTTCTTTTTGTTCTTATATTCGTCGAATACTAAATGGGTGCGTTTCCTCTTTTCTTCTAACCTTGAGTCCCTCTGCTTTTCCATTTCTCCAACATCCATCCCCTCTTATAGTTTCCTAAACTCTACGCTAGCAACCATTTGTATTTCACCATAATGGAAAACGACGTTAAATTATCGTTACGTTTCAACCCTTTTTCCCTAGCTAATTTTTATTTGACTCGCGGATTTACCTAAATTCGCTCCCCAATCTTGGACAGCGTTCACTTTCTGGAGACTAACACCGTCCCTGGGTAGCCACCCTCGATTCACAGAAAGATCTATAAATCAATTGATCAATAGCCCTGGGTCGTTAAATGACCACACCCCGTCAGTGGCGTGGAATGGTAGTCTGTTTCGCTATATTTATATTATTTTTCAATCAAAACTTTCGCGCAAAATGTTACAAAATTTCCAGTTTAATTCCTTTGTTAATTCCGTATTACATTAATTTCTTTCCTCTATACGTGCATTATTTGAGTTCGATTCTACATTTTCTAGTGATTAACCGAATTTTGCAATTCAACCGAGTAAATCGCATTATTCTCCCTCCTTCTGGTGACTGTGAACAACTATGGATCTTAGGCGTCCCGCGTTTGTAAGGAACCCTCATTAGACGATCTTTAAATTGGTAGTTTTGTATTGTTTTGTATGTTTCGTCTAAACTCCCCCCAATTTTCTACAGAGTCGTGAAAACGGACGCCACTGACTATTTGATGGCTTGGGTCACACGTGTGACATTTCTACGACCCATCAGAATTCTCCGAACGTCTTTTGTCTTGCTTTTTAAATTTCAGGCTAACTCGGGTGTTTATTTAAGCTTTTATTTATGAGTCTCAAAATCAGAGTTCCAAATCCCTACAAAAAAAATTCAACTATTGGGTTTCAAAATCTATTAAAAATGGCACTAATTGTTATTAATGTCCCTCCGAACCCGGTATTTTGCGAAGCTGTTTCCTGTTCCCACGTTCGGTCTCTTGGCAGACCCCACACATTGTCCCTTACTAGACAAATCTAATCACTTTTGCAGTAATGAATTTTTATCACTACATGCCTCCCTACTTGGGTCATATCAAGGTATATAGCGGCTTTTGATCGCCTAAAGAGCGCTTTGGAATTGCAGAAAATTAAAAAAAAAGAGTGCAAGGATTAAAAAATAATTCTTAAGCAAAATCTGAACAAACTGTATCCACAGTCCATATAACGGTAAAATTATTAAACCGACCAGAACAATAGGTTATGTACTCATATCATTAAATTAATATAATTTGTCATAACTACCAACAATGGTATGAATCTTCTGTAGAGTTGTGCTCCATTAATATGTCATTATTATTTGGGATAGTGTGAAAATTATGTGCATAATTTATTAATAACGTGAGCAAATTATAATAATCATAATGTGCGTGACATTGTTTACTGTAGCTATACATACTATACTGTAGAGATCAGGGCCCCCACATGCCCGGTGCTACCGATGCTACGGCAACGGGGCCCGTGGGCCAAGGGGGCCCGCAAGGGCGGAGGAATGAATTAAAAAGTAGAACATTTTTAATAAATCATAGAAGTAAAACCAAAATAAAATCACTAGAACTAGATGTATGTGTAGGTGTCAATGAAATATTACATCAGAGTAATATAAATTGGTTCATTGGATTTGCAGTGCGTTGCGTACAAAACATGTCTGAATTCCATTTCCAATTATACAATACAAAACTATTAGAGTAATGTTTGCATCTAATAATTAAAGTTAATAAGTTTACAGCCGGTTTCATAAAAAGCTTCAAAAGAACACTTTAGTTAAAGTTCCTTTTAAAATTTAAAGACTCCTTTAAGCTGACGCGTTACATAAAATATATTCCAGCTAAAATTTGAAATGTCAAAAAATATTTTAAAGTTGGTAGCAGTTGGTAGTGTTACCATGGAAATCTATGGAAAACATAGGTTGTTTACTAATATTTTCGCGGAATTTCTGTTAATCTGTCAATTTCATTTCTCAATAGAGCATCAAAGTGCCGTTATTTGTGTTAATTTATTATTATGGTTTATGAATTAGTAAACGAAATCTGTAAACAATAATATTCTTCCCGTTTTGCTATGTTTTCCGCCATATTTTAGTCATTTTTGTCCACAGTGTCACCGCATACAAAATGTTTATCTTTGTGACAGAGAAAGCGCCACGAAATTTTCTTTGAACTCCGGTGGTACTAAATTTGAACTACCTAAAATCGTCTTTAACTAAAAATAATAATCAACAACGCTACTTTAGCTAAAAGTCGGTTTTAAATGTAGTTTTGTTGTTATGAAACCCGTTATTTTTTAAAGGGAGTTTAAAGTCTCTTTTATTTTTTATGAAACCGGCCGTTAGTATTCCCCCTTATCAAAATAATTTACTTATAGCTATTATAATAACTATTTGAATTATTCAATTCCGATATTTCATTTGAAATAGTTTTAGTTCACGAGTTTAAAATTTAAGAAACATATTTTTCGCGTTTTTGTTTGGTTTAAAGAATTGTTTAATTTTTCGGTGAAAATAACAGTTCCAGTTTTTGGTTTAAATAATTTTTCCAGCGGACAAGTCATTTTGTTCGTTCTAATCGCAAAAAAAATGTTAAAAAATATATATTGTAAAAAAGGGTCGAAAATTCTTTTTTGGTAGTGAGAGGGGGGCCCATCATGACTTTCAGCAACGGGGCCCAGGAAATAATGTGGGGGGCCTGGTAGAGATACATAAGGAGGTAGTCGCAAATAGTTATAAGAGAATACATTACATATTGTTAACATGGAAATATCACCGATCAAACATTATTTCATTTTGTTTGATCGGTGATATTTCCATGTTAACAATATGTAATGTATTCTCTATTTCTGAAGAAAATGAACAAAAATCTTTAAGAACTAAAAAAAAGCGCAATTAATTTACTTCATCGTTAATTTAATTGTCTGTATCAACTAACACTCAACCATATTCTTTAGGTAAGTACCTATAGGTCGATAACAATTGATTTTCAAATGTCTAATTTCGTCACTGTACTGTCATACTGAAAGATATAAAATCATTGAACCCATATAGTTTCATACGGTTTAGTCATTATTGTTATACCTACCTAGATTTTTGAAAACCATGTACCTAGTATTTTCGTGTTATAAAACACACATTTAAAATTATCGGCTTCTGTAGATAACAGTTGTATTTGTACTTCAACTTTGTTCAAAATATTTTAACATCGTCTTTTGTAATGTCATATCTTTTATAGATATCATTCTAGTTATCTAATAAAAAATACCAAGTTTCTTTTCCCTCATATCTTATGGTACCTACTTAGTTTTCTCATGATTTTCGGTCAAATCATAAGGGAGATACATAAGTCCTGAAAATATTGACAGTGACAGCTAAGTCCAGGAATAAGGAGAAAATTTACTCCCATTTAGAGCATCTTTCAGAATCATAATATTCGTTAGTCGCCGATGTCTTGATCCATCCGATTGTAGTTAACGAAGATTACCCAAATTTTTTAGTGAATAAAATTTTGTTTAGTAACATAACCTTCGATAAAGATTTAGTCTGAATTTTATTTTAAATAGGTACTCACAAACATTGTTTATCATAAAGTAGATTGATTCTAACTCTTAAACTAATAAATAATCTTGAGCAATGTGACTGACATTAACATTGTCTAGATTCGAGGCGTACATTAACCCCATTACTGGTTTACTGATGTGTGGCTCATTAGAGAACTATTAAGATGTTTTCGTATCAAATTTAATCAAATACGTACTCCAGCTGACAAAGTGATTTGTGGTTTCCACATGTGAAAAGAATAAATTGTTTACTGTTGCGTATTTATTTATATTTTTTATTTAATTAATTACGACTGTTAACACTGAATAATGATTTGGTTTCAACAAAAGAACAAATTTCAAAGATAGGAATTAATTGAATTAATGTGGCTTTCTTGGCAGCTGTCTTTGAATCAATCCAATTCATTTTTGTATATCTTATATAAATGATGTTGCACTTTCACAACATTTAATGAAATATCGAACTCTTTTGTTAAACTCTCTTGACAATTTAGACGAAAGCGCTAGGGGACCTATGATACTTAATAAAAGTGCAGCTGTGTTTTCTTCATTCTAATCAAAATGAATTTCCGCCACGTAAATACACAAACCTTATTATCTGATGATGCACCAAACTTATTATACAAATACAGTCTGCAAAGCAGTAACTAACGTTTTACTTCATACATTTATGTTTAGAATTCATATTATGTAAGTTTATTTGTCTAGCAAATTTCACCATCAAAGCGAGCTTAACTTAACAATGTAAGCTAAGATATTAGTTGTGAAAACGTAACATACCTTGACTAAGACGGGTTAAAATTATATGCTGATTTTTTTTTCATGTCGTCATCTTTTTATGACGTTAACGACATTGAATATGTAACCCCATACTGCTGCTTTATCATGTCTGAAGCTCTTTATACATAAAGTACTACAGTACCAATACTACACCAAAGTACTACAGCACCAGTACCAATTTGTGCTCTACGTCTGTGATAATGTCTCTCCAACCCCTACAAAATGAAATGAAAATGATCCAGCCTTCGTCCTTCCTCTTTTCCTTTTGATTTTGCCAACCATCATCCGGTTTTTAAGTAGTGTTCGTCAGAAAGTTTTAACATTATTTGTGGTTATCGTGTCGATCATATTAAATAATCGTACACGCCGGTTATCCGCTTATTGTATTATTACTTATACATAAGTCCGCAAGTATCAAAAGAGAGATCTTATAACAGAGAGGCGACCTTAATTTGCATACACTAAAGGTGTTGAATTTGTAATTCAAAATAGATCATTATCAAAATGTTAATTCACTAACACGACAGACTTCAAATCAAAGCCGTCCATTATTTCTATCATTATCGAATAAGACATAACATAATGTTGTTTGATGAATAATTTGTGTCAATCAAACCGCCACAGTATGTCTATTAACTTTCGAAATAACAATTATATATTTCTTTTATGACATACATTTTTTATAACTAGAACAAGAGCCGCAAATTTAAATTAAAATATGGTTTATAATTCCCATTATGCCCAACGGGATATCACTTCAAATAACAGAATACAGATAGCACTTTTGCAAAATCATATTGAAAACTTCTATAAGCCTGAGAATCATTGCTTTAAAAAAACACCTAGTAGATTATACATACCAGGATAAATTTAATTAGATTAAACAACCAGATTAAAAATATAAGTTTAAAATACGAAAGGCGGTATTTTTTCCACATCCTTCTTTGAATAATAAACATCGTGATGGTCTGATTCGAACTCCAGACATTTCTCATCGTGGCAAAAAAAATCCATCCCCTTGCTAAAACCCAAAAAAGGATATTATTAAAAGCGATGCTGAACTGGATTTAAATTACTTTTCATTGAACTTAACCGTCAAAATATACACAATAATAATATATCTCGTGTCTACATTCTCAGTCCACCACCTGGGAGCCCATCTAAATCAGTCAATTCTCTGTGTTGGACCATTATAAGCCTTCCGCTGCGTTCAATCTTGCACTCGCAACTTCTACAAACTTTCAAAGTCTTGAGTTCTGCACGCTTCGATGAGACGTAAAAATGTAATATGAGTCTCTCTCTTTTTGAAGCCTGAAATAACGCTTAATCCATATTAATATCAAAAATCTTCTTCGCCACACTCATTCTTAGTATCTTTCTAAATTTTCAATTATTTTGCTATAGCGGAGTGTTAAGCCTAGTTCACATTGGTCGAGTATTTTAGTCAAGTGACGAGTAATGTAGTCCTAAAACGTGTTCGAACACATAAATGTTGGTCGAGTAGTTGAGCCGACGCTTTAGTCAAGTCAATCCATTTTGTTATATTTTCTTGTTCGGGTAGTATCCACGCATACTAGCCGCCAGTGGGAGGCTCTGCAGTCTGCACGTGTGTGTGAACTTCTAATACGTGTGTGAACCTATATTCATCAGCTGTAACCAAAGACAATTCAGTATAACGATAGTTTTTTATACAATACGTAAGAGTTTTAACAAAAATGACATTTCGTACTTATGAACTAAACTACTCGCTACTCGACCTCGTCACACAATTTTCTGTGTGACGTCCACTCGGAACACAGTTGTCATCCATCCTTATTACGTTAATTAGTGTCCTATCTTAATAATAATTAGAATAGACACACTACAAGACTAATCTCATAGTATACGACTTGGCAGTGTATAAATTTTGGTAGGTATATGAAATTGACCAGTGACGTAGTGAGGATAATGCGTGCCCGGTGCAAAACCCTCTACCCAAAATTTCATTTTTCGAACATTCCCTCCTCCTTCCGCATTTTTTAATTGGGCTTGAACGTAATCCATAATAATTACACTGGATAAATAATAAACTAAACAATACTCAAAAAGTTTAGCAGTACCTAATAATGAAAGTCTTTATCTTTTTATCATCTGTTTTGAATTTAGAGCTCCGATCCACAAACATACTCGTATTTTCCACTTTTCAAATTGTAGAATCAACAACTTTGTTCCACCATAGATTCTTTTAATAAAAAAAAAATTTGCACCGTTACGAATCGAATTTCGCGTTTTAACAAGCACCGCCCCAGATACCACTAGATGCCGCTACCGTCAATTACAAAAAGATTCCAAATTATCTAATCGCTGCAAAGCAAACAATCTGTGGTTGCTTCTGCTTCACGGTTTGTGATTTTCAAATAATGCAGAGTTGCAATGTGATGGAAAACCAATCATATTGCTTTCTCTTTATGACTGAGACAATGGGAGAGGGAGATTAAATAATTCCTAAATCAGCATTTATGTATTTGAATTTGATGAGCACTTAATTCCAGCTCGGTAGTTGATAAAATTGTTGAAAAGAATTTCATTGAATTAGCTGCACGTATCAGGCGCGCGGAACATCTGCACTCTTTTACCGTCCTCTTGCAACGGCTCTGGAATTAATATTCAAATAATTGATCGATTTGGACCACAATTTATCATATTCAAGTCTAAATTTATTAATCAGGGACCTTAAGGATGATAAAGTGGACACCTCATTTGAGAGATACGTTTAAATTGTAGTATGATGTACCTATTAACATTTTTTTTTTATTACAACTGCTTTACTCGGATCTGTGGATGTGGCGATTGTTTGGTTGAAACTGTTTGAAAGTTTATGTATAACAGTTAGGTTCTATAAAAGATCAAGAACCTTACAGAAAATTATGTAATTTGTGTTCGTTTAGTATTTACGATTATTTTCTAGGTTTAGTCATTTCTTAATTGGCAGAAATTTTCACATCGAAATACTCGCGTGACCAAATAACAGAAATATAATTAGAGATCTGTTATCACTTAACAACTTTTCTCAAACAAACCATGTATTTATGTCATATTATGCGCATAATTAAATTGTGTTGTAAGTATTAAAACGTCTTTTTTGCTATGTAAATAAGCTAGAAAAAAATATATATAATAGGTATTTTCTTTATTTTTTTCGTAGGTACTTTTATTTTTTGTGTGGGTTTTTTTTATCTTCCTCTTTATAAAAAAGTTTACACATTCTAGAATCTAAATTCAACTAAAACAGGTTACAAATAGCGAATGTTTTCTTTTCAGATGGATTAAAGTTCAAATATCGTGGTTTCAATTATTTGCTGAATATTCACCATCAAGCGCCTTTAGATAAAATAAAGAGTTGTTCTTTATTATACTGTTTATGCTATTTAGATAAGTACTTTTTTACAGTATGATAATGCAACATTTAGGATTTATTGTTTTTTTTTAACGATTGTCTACTTTTCGAAGGTATTGCACCTGTATTGCATTTTGTGTAAAGTCATAATACAATCTGATGTACACAAAACCCATAAATATTAAAATTTCGTTAGTGGCACTTTAATATTAAAATAAACGTTTTGCAGAGAAAATGTAACAAAATAATTATGACATTTTAGAAAGAATGCTGAAATGTAACTAGCCAAAAAAAAACTATTTTAAATCCAATCAATGTATGTGACATGTTTGAAACATACGAGTATTATTACTGAACGTTGAATCAAATTAATGCAACCAATATCCGTTAAACGTTGAACGTAGTGAATATATGGGCTCAACGTAAGGCCATTCGCTTTATTATGTGAATCAAGTAGAAATAAATGCATAGAACAGGTTTTATATGATAACAGATAACAGTCTATATGTAAAGTGATGATGATAATTATTCACCTAGTGTTTTTTAATTGTGATTGATGGCGTGTATCAATCTTCATTTTGCGGTTTCAGCTATTTACATACAAAAATATACAAAATAGAACTATTTTGATGCTGGTTGTAGGTATTTTGTGGTATTCTTTTTTTCTTTGATCTAGAATTATTGTTTTTTTTATGCCTGCATGATTAGGGGAAAAGTTTGTTACTTTTAAGAGGTGTAAAATTGGGGAAGAACCATATTGAAAAGCATTTAACTGCAAACAATAATTAATACTGAGGAAAAAACGAAGATTTTTACACAGAGCGTTCGAACTCATCAAAAATACTAAGATACATCCTTGGATGGAAAAACCCTAATATAATTATATGTATTTCGTTGTTCTGAATTAGTTTATGCTCGAACAAAAAGTCTCAACCCATGGCTTTTGCTTTTCTCTCACCACTGGCAGAAATTCTTTCTTGGATATTCTCTTATCGCAAACGTTTCCTTCCATATGCAATCGGAATACCCAAATTTTAATTATATTGAAAATCTTAAACAATTGTGAAGTCGCTAGATTTGGCAAATATTCACAACTTTTCACTCTATTTTATTTTTCAATTTTTCACTTAAAAAAATCAGTGGGCCTAGACAAAATGCAGTTGGCGCTCGACTACTAACGAATTCTTCGACAATGTAGAGTAGGAAGAAAATTAGCTGTACACTTTTTATATTTTTATACAAGTAGTGTCATTGCTTGGTTTAAATAATTGTTAATAATATGTTCCAGTGGACAGTTAATTTTTTCGCACTATACATTGGCGAAATCTTCGTTTGTAGTCGAACGCCAGTTTGATTTTGTCTACGGGCACTGAAGAGAGAACTTTGTTGTTTTCTATCAGGCCAGTGATGTTATATTGCATTGCCAAAGTTGCTCATAGCAGCATTTGGATAGCCAAGCTTAGATATGGACTCTAGGAAAACGTACGCGTGGATTACTACATAAATATTTTGTTAGTGTATTTATACTAATACTAACCAATAGAAATATGCAGAACGTTGTTATAGTGCAATTGGAATTACTTCGTTATATGTGAGTTTTGCTCGTAGTACTAGATAACTAGACCGCTAGTTAATAAAATTATATAACAAGCTCGAGGCGTTTGGCGCTCGATAATTATTCTGACTTGCAACAACTTGCCCTGCTCTCGTTAATAGAATCACATACATTCGAACACCAAACTAACAACTCCAAAGTCAATCTAACTTCTAAACTGTGTATGATTTAACTGTTATTGTTTACTAGCTTTCCCGACAGACGTTGTCCTGTGGTCTAACTATGAATGATAAAAATTACTTTTAACCTTTAAAAAAATGATGAAAATGACTTTGAAATTCGTTCCATATACTAACTTTAATATTGAGTAAGTTGTTTGTGTTTTTTTTTGTTTCATTGTATACCAAATCATACGGGAGGAGATACTTAGAATGCTACATTATTCCAGATTAAAAGGCTGAAGAATATTTTGAAAAAAGAGGGAATTCATGAAAACCATTTTTTGAAATAGGTACCACCTTATCTTCCCGCGCGAAGCTGGGACAGACCGCTAGTAATAAATAAATAAGTCTTTTGATTAAACATTTCATATCGATATAGTATTTTCCTATTGTGTACAATAGATACACTTTTCACAAAGACAGTATAAAATAAGAAAATTCTTTAATATATTTTAATTATAAGACAAATGAAGTATTATATTAAGATGAAGTCTCACACAAGTTTTCAGAGGTAAATATGCGAGTATATTCTTGGCTCGAGTCCAGCTTTGATCTTTTTTGAAAATTATTCAACGCTTGCTTGATTTAATAAGAATCAAAAATGCTGAATATACAAGAAATAAATTAGACGGAACATTGTTTTAATAACAAACATTTCTACTTTACGCTTACGTTCAGTTTTAACAATGTTCGTGAAAAAAAGCTTATAGCTTAAAATATCGTTTCCCTTTCAATTTTTTTTATTCAAACCTATTGTTTCACTTTGAATGGAATGTATGTCAAATATAAATAACTCATTCAGTTTATTGAAAACCATCTCAAGCCTAAAATATTCTATTGCTCTTAGGCCCTGTCCTAATTGAAAAGTCGCGCGTCCAAGCGTCGAATAATCATACAATGTTCTCAGTTTGAATGGTTCGTCCGCGTTTTAACACACCTATATGACGCTCGACGCGCGAACGCTTTCCAATTAGGACACACTACAGTCCTTTGCTTGATTTCTTGTCTACGCGATATTAACGAAAGTGTTAAATAAACTCGAAATTAAAAAACGAATGAAGTAAAAGTTGAACTTTATTTGAACTTTCTTTACGCAAATTCCCAATCACATTTTTTTCACATTTGTTGAACATACTTTTTTAATTTTTTTTTTTGCGAAATCGCTTAAAATGGACAAACTTTATTTAATTATATAATAACTAGTTTTTTAAAGGCGCCCGTGGCGCCCACCTATGGCCTTTTCCTGCAAACATTGCTTTCTCATAGCTGAATTCACATGTGAGACTTCAAAATACCTACTTGGTTGTTTTAACTCTTTATGAAAACTCAAAAACAACAAACTTTTAATTACAAACTTTCCATTCAAATAGCTTTTAGCATGTGGGTATTTCACTATTTGATCGCGTGTGTGCGTTAGTTTTCTGATTTAGGAAACTTTTTCATGCAAACTTTGCATTTGTATGGCTACTCTACGCTATTAATTCACATAAGAATCTTGAAAAAAATACTTTAGTGTGCAAACTTTTTATTGCAAACATTGCATTCGTATGGCTTTTTCTCCGCTATTAGCACTTGATAATAGAACTCTATGAAAATTTAAAAAAAAACTTGAACTTTTTATAACAAACTTTGCATTCAAATTGCTTTTATCATGAGTTATTATTTGATTTGCACACTTGCACACTTTTTATTGCACACATTGCATTCGTATGGCTTTTCTTCGCTATGAAGTCCCTCTGTGCGTAAGTTATGATTTGGTAAACTTTTTCATGCAAAATTTGCTTTCTTATTGCCGAATTTATATGTAACATTAAAGCACTTGATAAAAGAACTATACGAAAATTAAAACTTTAACTTTTTATAACAAACTTTGCATTCAAATGGCTTTAATCTGAGTTATTATTTGATTGATTAAACTTTTTATCGCAATTGTTGCATTCGTAGGTCTTTTCTTCGCTATGAGTTCTCGTGTGACTCTTGAGTCTGCAAACTTTTTATTGCACACATTGCATTCGTATGGCTTTTCTTCGCTATGAAGTCCCACTGCGCGTAAGTTATGATTTGGTAAACTTTTTCATGCAAAATTTGCTTTCTTATTGCCTAATTTATATGTAACATTAAAGCACTTGATAAAATAACTACACGAAAATTAAAACTTTAACTTTTTATAACAAACTTTGCATTCAAATGGCTTTAATCTGAGTTATTATTTGATTGATTAAACTTTTTATCGCAATTGTTGCATTCGTAGGTCTTTTCTTCGCTATGAGTTCTCGTGTGACTCTTGAGTCTGCAAACTTTTTATTGCACACATTGCATTCGTATGGCTTTTCTTCGCTATGAAGTCCCACTGCGCGTAAGTTATGATTTGGTAAACTTTTTCATGCAAAATTTGCTTTCTTATTGCCTAATTTATATGTAACATTAAAGCACTTGATAAAATAACTACACGAAAATTAAAACTTTAACTTTTTATAACAAACTTTGCATTCAAATGGCTTTAATCTGAGTTATTATTTGATTGATTAAACTTTTTATCGCAATTGTTGCATTCGTAGGTCTTTTCTTCGCTATGAGTTCTCGTGTGACTCTTGAGTCTGCAAACTTTTTATTGCACACATTGCATTCGTATGGCTTTTCTTCGCTATGAAGTCCCACTGCGCGTAAGTTATGATTTGGTAAACTTTTTCATGCAAAATTTGCTTTCTTATTGCCTAATTTATATGTAACATTAAAGCACTTGATAAAAGAACTACACGAAAATTAAAACTTTAACTTTTTATAACAAACTTTGCATTCAAATGGCTTTAATCATGAGTTATTATTTGATTGATTAAACTTTTTATCGCAATTGTTGCATTCGTAGGTCTTTTCTTCGCTATGAGTTCTCGTGTGACTCTTGAGTCTGCAAACTTTTTATTGCACACATTGCATTCGTATGGCTTTTCTTCGCTATGAAGTCCCACTGCGCGTAAGTTATTTGATTTGTTAAACTTTTTCATGCAAAATTTGCTTTCTTATTGCCGAATTTATATGTAACTTTAAAGCACTTGATAATAAACACCACGAAAATTAAAACATTAACTTTTTATAACAAACTTTGCATTCAAATGGCATTAATCATGAGTTATATTTTGATTGATTAAACTTTTTATCGCAATTGTTGCATTCGTAGGTCTTTTCTCCGCTATGAGTTCTCGTGTGAATCTTGAGTCTGCAAACTTTTTATTGCACAGATTGCATTAGTAACGCGTTTCTTCGCTTTGAAGTCCGGCTGCGCGTAAGTTTCCTATTTTGGTACATTTTCTTTCATATGACTGACTTCGCATGTGAGTTTTTAAATACCTAACCCGAAAAATTGTTTTTCTCTACGTCAAGACCTTTAAAAAGTGCTCAGCCACCAGGAATAATAATATTATTATGTTACTGTCAGCTGTCAGCCGTATGTTAGTAGAACAAAATCTTTAGTTGCGAGTGGCGCGCCATCTAGCGGCGTTAATGACATCAGTCAGTCAGTCAGTCAGGCAGTCAGTCAGTCAGTCAGTCAGTCAGTCAGTCAGTCAGTCAGTGAGTCAGTGTTCAAGACAAATATTATATAGATTATGTACATTTACCATATTCCCTCTGACTCATCATTATAGTTTTTACTCTGACTGACTGTTCTCATTTTATTTCTCACTTGATCTGACCAAAATTTCACCACGTTGACTTAAATATTAACTTTCTATTTATTTCATTTATTTAACTGTGATAATTACGACTGGAGACTATATATTTGTTATTTGTTATATCGTTATTGTTTTTATGTGTTACAAATTTTATCTTAATCGACGATGGATATAGAATCGCATTAGACCAAAATGACTGGCGATGCGATTTTATACTCCTGATTATCATCATAATGTATATCACCCCCTTAGATCTGTTCAAATTTTGTTGTTGTTAAATTTATATGTACGAAATCATAACTTTATTAACATGTAAATGGCTTTAAGCCGTGTGTTGAAAATAAATAAATAAATAAATACTTTTAATTTTTGGTGGAATCTACTGGCGGCATTGTTTTTGATCTGGTGCATGATACTTACCGCTTTATCCCACGTTCCTTATAATATGTAAGACTAATTTTGATTTACTAGTCAAATTCTGCATTTTTTCTAGATCAAAAAATGTTTCAACACAAAAATAAATTTCCTCATGTTTCAAACATAAAATCAAATTAACACTTTTCTATACAAAGGTGATAGTATAGCCGGCAGAACTTATTGCCTGAGGTATTTTTTTTCCAGTCAACCGGTCCCGTCCAATTTGAGACAGGCCAAATCCGAGTAGAAATTTCATGTGAAAAAATGATCTGAAGTCCACGCCTATGCAACTAGGCTTCTATGATCAAATATTTTAATTTCGACAAGTAATATTTTTTTTATCGTAAACGCACCTATTTTATTATTTTATTAAAATTTAACCATTATATCATTGTTTCGAAACATTATTTTACCAACCTCGGTAGCCAACATTATTTTACCGACCTCGGTAGCCTAGTTGTACTAGCGTGGACTCCAGATCCGAGGTCCCGGGTTCGATTCCCGGTCGGGTCTGAGTTTTTCTAAGTGTTTTTTCACTTGAAATTTCTACCCGGGGTTGGCCTGTCTCAGATTGGACGTGACCGGTTGACTGGAAAAAATTGCTTCAGGCAATAAGTTCCGCCGGCTATACTGACATCTTTGTATAGAAAAGTGTAATTTTTTTTTTCAGTTATTATCAAGTGTAAGTAAGCTCATCCAATATGATGTTGTGTCTTATCGAAAAACTAAGTGCTTACAACTTAGAAGGATCTACGTATCCGTACGTTTGGACAGCGGAAAATATCGTATTAGTACGTGCATTTACGCTTTGTTGTGTAGAGGCCACGTCATTACAGACTGAACTACTAAGGTGTTACAAAAGAAACAAAGTGCTCCACATCCTTTATCCTTTAAAAGCAAAACCTTTCAAAGATTTAGCCAAGTGTGGGGTACAAAAGAAAAGAATTGCAGGTCTATTACCCGTTCTCACCCTCATGGGGTACATTCACATTACTAGAGGGACCCCGATTTCTTTTCTCAATGTGTGATCGAATGAGTGTTAAGTTTAATCAAACCCTCATTCTATTACAAAGTGTTTACCTTTTTTATTGCAATCATCTGAAATGTTTACTTACTTTTACTTATAAAAAATGTGTATTTTTGACAAACCGTCTTATTTATAAAAAAAATTCGTTAATCCTAAGATTATGTATAACTCGCTGATCATTTTTTACTTTAATTATAAAAAAATATTTGATCCGCGTTTGTTATGTATGAAGATGACATTTCAAACAAAATAGTAGCCGAGCAACGCGTGTGTGTACATCCAATATGCGCTATGTCAGATTTGAATGATTTCGAGATATTGATTCAAAATAAGTTTTTATTAAATCACACGAAACCTTTATGTTTCAGCCAAAATGAACTAATTCATGTTTAATCACTTCAATTTAACGAATTTAACAACGAATGGATAGGGTAAAATGTAGACTGTTATTTTATGATTGTTATTTATGAGAGCGATGAATAAGGAGAGAGAGAGTGCTGCTGACCACTGTCAAAAGACGAAAAGCCTCGTACTTTGGCCATATCTTCCGCAATGACAAAATAAATAGTATGCACTTCTACAACTGATTGTGGAAGGGAAGATAAAGGGCAGGCGAGGTATGGGCCGTAAAAGAGCCTCTTGGCATAAGAATCTACGACTGTGGTTTGGCTGCAGAGTTGGTGAGACTTGCCCAGGACCGTGAGACTTATTCGCAGATGGTCGCCAACCTCCGATAGGAGTGGCACTTAAAGAAGACGCAGAATTTATGGTTGCATGCTTTTGGAAACATTTAATTTAAATTTAAATAAAAAAAAACAACGATATTATTTACGTATTATCCCCGTAACAATCTTAACCCTTGCAGGTAATCCATTTCTGGTGTTGAGATTGTCGTAAAGTAAAACTTACACAAACAAACTAAGTATAATAATTAAAACCCAGCAACTACCCGCCAACTCACCTACCCGCACTCACTTCATTATATCAAGACATCGGCTTTTATTAACGGTTAAGTTGGTGAAAAGTTAAGTCAGAGTCAAACAAGCGAGTACTTAAGTAAGTAAGTAAGCAGAGCAGCAACTCAAACACTGAATTATACGTTAATCTCTCTTAGATGTTTGTGACGAGAGACGAATGGCTGTACCTGGTTTTATTTGAGGGTTGTAAATGGCTGCGAGTGAAAAGAGAAGTTGAGAACGATAATTAATTAAAGATAAAAGAGTTTTCGGGAAATGTTCTTCATTTCGCTTTCGTGATAAGTTTCGATCGATAAAAAAAACTCTCACCCGTTTTCTCATAATGGGAATTTAATCGTTTGTTTTAAAAGAATTGATTCAAATTCAGTAATTTATCAAAAACTGAACAAAGAACTCCCTAACATTAAGTATATTTTTTTTTTTAATATAAAATGTCATTTTTTGATACTTTGAGCATAAAAATACTTTTATTTTTAAGCAGTTGATGAAGAAGTTATATCCAATAATTAAGTCCCCGAGGAAAAATATTATCGCTCTGAAGTTGGAATAGGAATAAAAACTGAAGATGAACCAATAATGATTAGTTTCCAAAACAGAGACACTCAATACCCATACAAATTTTGAACCGCCGAAACAAAAATGAATAAAATATAGAGATCTCGTATTAAAACGTTCATAGCATCATACATCGGAAATATCTGCAGACCTTACAAAGTTTGCGTGAATTTCAGATTAACGTGAGTTAAATTAAGAATAGCTGTTAAGATGTATTTAAGAAAGGTGACAAAAGTTATCCACACCTGAACCTCATATTTCTCAGCATTGGTTACAAGGAACGGAAAAAATATGAGAGGGTTTGTCGCTTCGTTAAAACCATGGTGGGGAAAATTAATACATATTTTCTTCGGCCTGTTTTTGTTCGGTATTTAAAAAACGTAGCACTCGTTCCTGAACGGAGCCGACGAAAACCAATGCGCAAGGGCATTTTCTCGGTCAACTGGTCCAATTCAATTTAAGATAGTACCAGACCATTAGGACTTTAAACCCGTATAATATTATTGAACAAAACCACATAATTTTCCCTGAACCATTGATTTATTTAACAATATACACACTTAATATTAATAAATAATAAACATTTTATTGATAACTACTGAGATTTATTACGATTAATTTGGTTTAATAATTAATGAGGTCTATCAATCGTCAGAATAATTTTCATTAGCTGTTTAATCATTTCTAACCGAAGTTAATTGACGAAATGTAATAATAAAAAATGTCGCGCCTCTCCCACCCCGGCGAGGATTCTGCCTGAGGCTGAGGTTTAATTCACGGGACCACCCTCACCTACCCCAATTATAATCATCCATCCAGTCAACTACCTGTCATTTCAAGTCTAAATTATTTTTATTCCACCTCAATATATTTATAAAACAAAATTTAAAAGATTCATTGAGTACATAAACCATCATTAATCTATTTAATACTAGCTTTCCCGACAGACGTTGTCCTGTAGTCCTTACTATGAATATTGATATCGAATTTGTAATTTACACAAAAATACGTTTAAAATATGTTTGAATGTTAAAAAATATTTCTGAAAGCTCCATAAAAATTCCATCAAAAATCTGCGTACACCTACCAATATTTTTAATGTCAACGGGTCTCAGGTTAGCAATAATTTTTTTTGTTATATAATTTTCCATAGATGGCGGGGGCGTCGCAGAAAATCCGTTCCATACTAACTTTAATATTATATTTTATATCATTTCTTATCCATTTTTTTCAACTTTTCATTAGCTATTCTGTTATACGGAGTGGATAAGAATTCAATAAATCAAACATCGAAGGAATCTGTTCAGCCGATCTCGAGTTATAAGTGTTCGCACTAACCCGACTTTCATTTATATTAGGTATAAGATTATGATAAATTTTTATTTTAACAAAGTTTGACTGACATTATATTATGTGATTGCGATTAAAAAAACTTGAATGCGAGGAGTTTGGGATTATAAATAAGCACCTTGGCGAAAATTCCAGAATGTACGTTACCTATACATAAACAAACATGTGAGGTTAATTAAGATGCAAGGAGAGATACAATATTGTATGAGCAATGAGCATGCATAATGTCTTAAATATATTCGTGCATATGCATCGTCCACAAATTGGATTGAATTTACTTACATTTATCACCAACTTGTACTTCAAAGTTTATCCAGTTGAAAGTACGAAATGAGTTTGTTACCCCAAATTATAGATATTCAATGTATTGCACTGGACTTACCCAATATGAACACAAAACCATTTTTGAAAATTTTCACACTAAACAAATGCTTGTGTCATGCTCAAACTGAAGTCTGAATATTGAAAGTCGGGGATTAAACCACTAGGTTTTCTTCAAAATGTGTCCATTTGAAACCTGTTCATAACCTTAAAGTGATTTGGCCATGGCATATATTATTATGATGGGTTCTATCTTTATTACATTTTCTTCACGTTCTAAGGGTGCTTTTACACCAAATGAGCATACAACCACAGGATAAAAACACGTCGAACGCCGATTCCGACCCGCGCCGACCGGCACAAAGAATGTTGTCTATGGTTTCAATGCATTAAAATGGGCATGCCGTTAAGCGGGTTCCTGCTTTTGCTGTGCGTATCTCCATTCAAATGCATAGTAACATCTTTGCGCGGTTCGGAATCGGCGTTCTACGTGTTTTCACCCATAAGCTGGATATGGTGTATTCTGTCTTTATCCCTGATATTGACACCGGGCAAAAAATAACAGCGAGCGAGAATTCTGGCGTACCTTTATGAATTCTGAAGTGTAAATTTTTGCTAATTGTCAGCGACCATAAAGAAGGGTTTGGTGTAAGCGCACACTTATATGTATAATGCTAATTGGTAGCTCATTGGAAATAGCTAATTGAAAAACGCTTCTAACATAAGCTGCTTTTGATTTCTTATATCTTGAACTGTCTTTTTATAAGTTTTCCAGCATTATTATGAAGGATTAAATAAAACGCGTTATGAACAGACAACAATGAAAATGAATATCGAAGTCTAGTATAGGTATTAATTACTCGGTGTTTTCAGGAGTACCTATTTATTTATTAAATTTTCTTAATTGAAAATATTTTCATTATTGAAATGTTTTGTTGGATTGCTTTGTTATTAATTTACACGAAAATATAAGTATTCAAACAAACGTTTTTGCTGATACCTCAATACCTATATACTCTCTTTGAAATTTATTGACATGAGTAGAAAAAAAAATCGTAATATAAGAGTAGGCACAACTGTCTTATATTAGTTGACTCTATCAAAAAAAAAAGCAAAGAACTTATAATACATGAAGATCTTTCAAATACAAGATTAATTTAAAATCTAGTTAAAAAGCACAGTTCACCTTTCTCGTTTATGAATATGTAAATATAAGAAATTTAAGAGGGAGGCTCTTTTGAAGAGAAACCGCACAAATTAGAATCAAGAAGACTCTTCAATTTCTTAATTATAATAATATAATTACGTCAGATTGTTTTAATAAGATCTGTCATCTGGAGTACACCGCCCTTTGATATGAATCCATTTATTAGTTTTTTATTACGTTTTATCTCTTATTCAATTAGATCTAGTTAAACAAAAAACGATAACCCTTTTATTGCTTTAAATTGAGTGTGACATTAATATGGAAAATGCACTAGAGATAATTGTAATGGGTTTTATTGCACGCAGTAAAATGTTATCGCAGCTTTCGACCTAACTGTTTTTATCGCACTCATTATCAATGCACCCTCATCTAAAGCTAGATTCCTATATGCAGTCAGAGTAGAATTATTAGAAACCAATAGACGAAAATAGGAGCTCAAAATGAGCGCGCCGAAGGAGTTTTTGTGGAATAACGTTCTGCCATATCATGCTCATATTTATCTTTTCATGAAAAATCATTTTTCTTGATGCAGTAGTAGTAACATCGTATTCTCATTACGGCACCAACGCTTTTCATGTTAGTTTGAAAAAGAAATACTGATCTCGTTGAGATCTATGATATCTTCAATTAACCCAGGTTTATCACGTACATCCTTCAAAAGAAAGCGTCTATGACGTTGATTGATAATCACTCTCCTCGTTGCTTCTTTAACATATTCTAATTATAATGGATGCACTTCCAATCGGTCATCCAGAAATGTCATAGATTATCAGTGAAATTACAAACAAGTCTTACAAGTCTAACGTCAAAAAATATCTAAGCTTATTTGGCTTAGAGGTGGATTTCAGTGTGATTTTTGACAAACTATCAAAACATATTTTAGTGTTACAATAAAAAAGGATACAATAAAAATAAAACTGTGACGTATTAAAAAAAAAATTGTAAAAGAATTCATTCAGAAAAGCTATTTATTAAGTAGATTCACCAACATTTCAACAAAATTTTCAGTTAATATCTTTATAATCGCATAATCTGCAATTGACTGTACCAAAATTAAAAATAGGAATTTTTCGCTGATTTCATTACAAAACAGCTCGAAAAAGCATTTTCATATTGGCAAAATTAACATCTGAAAGACTGTCTATGCGATTTTTTATGAATTCAAT
The DNA here is from genome assembly GCA_963576905.1 of Mystacides longicornis. Classification (NCBI taxonomy): domain Eukaryota; kingdom Metazoa; phylum Arthropoda; class Insecta; order Trichoptera; family Leptoceridae; genus Mystacides; species Mystacides longicornis. The sequence goes on from OY756424.1 coordinate 12,908,612, forward strand.
ACATTGTAAGATAATCATAACAGTTTTTATGCTTAAATTTTAGTTTTTTTTCTGCCATAAACTCTGTTGAGAAGTAAAGACCTCATATAATAATCTTTAATTAGATATATTAGTTATTCTATAAAATATAAGAGAGACGCTCATTATAATTATGTATTTGAGTCCATGATTCGAATCGACATATTTTGACCATTTTTGAAGACCAGAAAATTGAGATTGAGACCAGAAAAAGAAGAAAATTTGACTCAAGGCGACATATTTAATAAGGGAAATAAGAACTGCCCGATTTATTATGCCCTTAGGGCCTTTGCAACCAAAGATACACTATTAAAATCTTAATAGCCATATTATTTTATGAGTATACGTACATACTTTTTTTCTCCGAGTATTGATCATAGTATCTTTTATGGCGCCACTTTAAAATTTCGAGCAATAGAAATTCACATTGTTTTCACCTTTGTGTTACCAACTGCCTCTTTGCTTTTACATAATATTATAAAATTTTATATTTTTACCAAGCTTTTATAAAATTATGTCTTGGTGACAATCTTATGTCATTTTTTGTTAACTTTATATCCTTGTCTATAAAAATTTACGCTCTTATAAAAATACATATGCTTGACACATCGAAGGAACAATAAATGTTTTACGACAATGTATACATATTGTGCCATACATCTTTGTATCTGAATGTATTTTAATATGAAGTCGTAAATTTTGTATTGAAAAACAATAATAATATTCCTAGGTGTACCAAAATGATTTTGCATTCTTGAGATAGCGTCATAATATTTTTAACGGTTTTCGGATACGTACCGAGAAAGTTATTTCAAGAAACACTGATATGAATTTGAAACATAAAAAATAATATGACCCGTCATTTTGACTCATAACTAAGATTGCAATTAAAGAATGATTGATGGGAAGAATGGATGAGAAGTTCTCTTATACGAAACTTGTTCATTAGAACTGGCCCAAAAATCAATAAAACACTATTAATAGAGAATGCCTCTTAGATATAGACAGTATCAAACTCCTTTTCGAAGTCAGATTTGCCATTTTTACCCGCTATTGATTTGTAGCGCTACCACACTGATGTGCTATTATTTCGTGTCTCTCATAGGATAATTGCTATTTTTTAATAAACTTTTTTTTGTTCAACACCGATCGAGATCAGACTTTTCCACTCCAAAATCAAGACAGCAGTACCTCAAGTATAAGTTTTCGATGATCGAATATCGAAACGACGTTCGAAAATTTTCCATACAAAAATGATCGAACGATTCGATCGTTTGGTTTTAGAACACTATTATTTGCACTTTTATAAGCGCTTATTAGCGTGCAATAACCTTTCGATGAAACTCGTACTAGCTCCACAGTATACAAGTTTTAATTTGCTTGAAGTGATGAATGTATGTTTGTTAAGAAGACTGTTAAGATCATTGAACTTTTATGAAGTAAACTTCTAAAAAAATGTTCACGAGTTGTATACAATTTAAAGCCGAATCGCAAGGCCAGAGTCAAAATAAATAACTCCACCGCATAGTCCAGTGATTGAGAATAAAATTGAAATAAGAATAATATAATTTGAAATTTATTACACGTCTCGACTCGTGTTTGCATTTATTTCGACATTCTTTTTTTTTCAATTTTATAAAACCTTCACAACAAAGCCCTCCCGACGTCCATTGTCGTTCTACATATTCAATAGAAAATACTTCAGAAGGTCTGAAAATTCTTTATCCCATTATTATTTTTATCTGTCGTAAGATTCCAAGAATTCTTAACTGACACTATATACTTGCTTTTATTTTTGGTAAACTCCCTTCGTAGAATATTTTTCGTAAATGTCAGTCGTTTTTTTAACTAAGCGAATAATCTCGTTCTAATTGTGTATATTTTTTTCTTTTATTTTTAATATTTTCTGTACTTTATTTTAATGAAAGTAGAGAGCTTTATTAAAAAGAATGTAAAAAATTCTCCTCAAGAGCCGGCGTTCTCTTTCGAGAGATTGTAACCTGATACTTCAGCGAATCTCTCGGACGGTTTACGATTTATTAAACACACAAAATAAGTCTAGGTTCACAGAACCATATTGTTTTTGCACACTAAAAATATGAGTTAAGTGAATATTTCAGTGCCAGCCAAAAATTCGATTCAAGTAGGTACATATTTAAACAAAAATAAGTGTGATACTCTACTTTATATAAATGAAGCTTACTCTTCATTTATATGTACATATAAATGATAGGCCGAAGAAAAATTGAATGATACAATGCAATAAGGTTCGGCTGATAAATCACGTAACAGAATACCAAATCCAGAACCGCAGAATGAACAAACCCTGGACGAGAAGAGCCGACCCCAACAGCCAACATAGAAGTTTGAAGGGTGCCAGGAAGAAAAATAAGATGCAGAGTGTGATAAACCAATAATAATTGTTCAAAATCAAATAAGGAACTTAAATTTATGCATGTCTCTTATTTTTGTGACAAACGACAATATATGAGTTTAGTTTAGAGTGTCTCTTTTTTATATTATCGCTATATTCCATATGTGAAAACTGCCTAAAAATATAACCTTACACCCCATCTTATTACTCAACGTTGTTTGAGAAATTGTGGTGCTAATCATCTAACTTTGTTCTTCCTCCTGTTCATGTTTCATTTAGGGTCATGAATCGAGCATTCTCTTTAATAACATACGTTTGTAATTCATTTCAATATGAGCATCTTTAAGCTTTATATTTTATAACTCTTCATATGTTCGATCGGTCACCCTTTCTCGCAGAACCTCGCATACCTACTCTCAGTGTAAGCACCAGGTCAGGAAAAAAATTCTCACTCATAGTTAGTATTTGCACTAAGATCACTTTTATGTACGTTAAAATTTGCACATGACTCACATTTTTTGTGTAAAACGATACACAAGTATAAAATAAATAAAGATCGTAAATTTTCACTACCCGTGATTTCAAAGTCGTTCTGACACCGAGATGTTTTATTTTCAATTCGTCTTCATAGTATCAAAACATTTTCAATACAGAAGAAGACTGTAGTATTACAAAGTATGAAGAATGTTCCTAAAGTAAAGTCGGTCATAAGTGCAATAAATGCAACCAATAGTCACTTGGAATATTTGAGAACATTATATCAAAAATTTCATTGTCCGAAAACTTGTTTGTTTTGCTGTTGGAATTTTCTGAAACAAGTTTTATGTAAAATGTCAGTTACTTTGTATCGCCTGAAATTTCCCAATAATGTACTGAATAGAAGTACCTACAATAATTTTCACAATGCGCATGAGATGTCAAGCATTCATGTTGTCTTTGAAAATAGACAATTTGTCTTACTCAAAAACATTGCATATTGTTTTAATTTTTTCATGAAGTCATGAATTACAGCTAGGTATCTCATTAAGAATGGCCCAACGGATACAACCATTTATGGAACTGAGAAGCTAGGCTCCTTAAAATTTGTTCTCAGTTCTATAGAATAATATATTTGAAGCATGCGCGTAAAATTTGATTCAGGTGTAAAGCTAAAATCTTGAGTTTATACATAATTTCCGAATGTCTGATTATGTGATATTTATCTAAAAAGGTACCTATATCACACTATAGAAATACCTATGAAAATTTGATATTTTTTTATGACTTAATCGATCTCATTAAGTATATCAATGTGTAACTTTTGTATTTTCCCAATACTTCAACTGTTTAAACAAAAATTATGGTGTATCACCCTAAAACCTTTTATAAACTTAAACTCTTTAAATATCTTGGGTATTTTTCTATTAGTAATGCACACGACAATGCTATGAACATTGGTTAGTTTCCTTAGAGCGATCAACTAGGTCATATTGCCAAAATAATGTATGTAATTTCATTTTATCAAAACACCCTTGTAACATTTAAGGATGTCAATATGGATATGAATAAAGTAACCCAATTGCATAATATAAAAGTTAATATAAGTAGTTGTCGGTGAAATCAAATTGATTTGGTTTTAGTGAGTTTCAAAACCAGTTTCATATTATTTGAAATTTGTATATTTATGACATTGTTAGGATAGGGCACCAAAGCGAGAAATGCTGAAACAAAGCATCCCTTTAGGTCCTAATAGAATTCGTATCTCCCGGTTGCATCAATTGGTCATGTGACCTTACGTCCCCGTTGACCATTGATGTGGAGGTACTGGTTATATCCTTCACATTAGGTCGTCCTTAATGAGGTACTAGGAGTACTTTTCACTTCTATATTCTCTACAGAAGTGCCAGGTGCATCCCCATAACCAGAACTATGGAAAAGGGGTCTACCCATACAGCGCCTCCTATACAGAGGTGCGTGCTATTACGGTACCTCCCTTAATTACAAACTTATCCGTTTATTACGGATCCTTCAGCGTGAGTCTAATGACACCTTGGATTGTAGATTTGGAAGTAGGGTCTTCTCGTGAAAGAAAGTTTGTAAGTGAACGATTTTCCTTAAGATTTGGCTGTGCAACAACTCATAAATGTTTAGCACTTGTATGTCAACGATGGTTGTTTGATTTAGTAATTCAAATATATGGAAATATCTGGTGATAAGATTTCACAGTCGCAATAAAAATACACCGGATTAGAATCGGAAATAATATATTCCTTGCAGATACGACTAGAAGGTCGACCGTCTAGACTGAAATCTACTGACACACTAGCAGTATATTTCCGATCAAACATCAGTTACCAAATTCAAAATAATACAAGTGTTATGCAACTTGAAGGCTTCTTTTGGTAGTCACTGAAGTTTGGTGGTTTGAAAAATCAGTGATAATAAACGTACAGTATGATGGAAACAGTTGTAATATGATATCCATCACACACACTTAATGTGACACTTAATCCTAAATTTAAATTATTGATGTTATTATATCCAGTCAGAAGACAAACTTACTACTTCAGGGGGTAAATTAATTGATTCCCTCGTTGGCCATTGCGTTTTAATATCTCCAATATGTTTTTTAACATTGCTGTAAACATTCTAAGGGTAATTGAGAAACGCCATACTTGCCGTGTGGGTTGGCAGAAAACGTCCGTTCACGTTGGCCCACGGTTTAACATTATACATCGATGTGGCTTACTAGATGTCTAATTTCTAACATAGTTTCAGGGGAGACCAACGTCGATGAGATGTGAATGGGTGTTCATTAAGATCAAATGGCTCTGAGTGTTACATGAAGACGAAATAATGGTATTCAGCAGGGCATGGCTTAGAGAGTCAATATGTTCCCCTTTCTCTTCGAACAGAAACAAATAATCCTGTTTAGAACCCAAAGATGAACATGCAATTGAAATTTAGTTAATTTTTATACATATACAGAGCAAATTTATTTATCGTATGGTTATCCATTACTTCACATCATAATTAATTACAAACAAAAAATTGAGATATATTGTATATCAGTGTCACTAAAAAAAAGTATTTAAAATCAGTTGTTTTCAAAAAGTCAGTCGCTGTCTCGTTTAGTGTATAGAAGTCTTCAATGCTTCCCTCGCATGATCTGAGGCTGCCGTCAAATACAATGTGGCTCACCGTCTGTCTATCTGCTCCGCAGTCGCTTTCAGGAGTATTTGCCAACCACATTTGAAAAAGAAGTTCGCACATCTTCCATGACCCGTGCGTATCATATTTAGCGCGGTCCACATTCTTTGGCGGGATTAATAAGCATAAGACAAGTTAAAAAAAAAATTAAACATTATGACAAGTGAAAAAATAAAAGAAAAAAATGTTCTGTAGACTTCTGACGGGATAAAAAGGGATTTTAAAATGGGATGGGGTAAACAAATTTTAGGATTGCGATGCATTTGAAGACATTATATATTTTTTGACCAGGATTTTAAAGAGTGGCGATTCCTTCAGCCTCATGCACTACCTCACGGCATCAGACATCTCTCGTAGAAAATTTCAGAATAAACGAGTTTTATCCAAAATTTTGCATTCATTATTATTACATCTTGTAAAACACAATGAAAGCAAAGAAGTGATTTTGACGAATGGAATAAGAAAAGAAAATTCTGAATAAATTACATTGCGTATTCCCAAACGATGTCTCTTTATAAATCTCGAGGAAAATTAAACATGATTATAAAACCACTGCTCCATGTAAAGCTTACAAAAGGATAACATTTTTATTTTTTCATGTATGATGTCACATTAAGGACTCGCTTCCTCGTATTATTTAACATCTCTGTATCAACGTTACATAGTTGAGCTCGTCCTGTCACTCTTGCTCCAGGATCATTAATTATGTTTTAAATATTTATACAACCTTTCCATTACGGGTCTAATATTTCTCCTCTTGACAGATGAGGACTTTTTGCAATGATATCATGATGTATGAAATTGTGGAGAATGTTAAGTTTTCCAATACAACGTTTTTCGTGGCGTTAAAGTTAGTGAATTTCGGAAACTTTTCGACTTTTCTAAATTAAATGTTAGAAAATTCTATCCATCTTAACAAAAATTATGAAGTATTATTAGATATACCTGCAATTAGGTATAATATTAAAGTAACCTTTTGAATCCAGCATTTTAAAGTTAAAATTTTTAGCGTGAAGAAGAAAGCCTGCTTTGAAAGCCGGAAACATTATTATTATCCGTGGAAAAATCGAAATAAATCTTTACTTAAGAAAAACTCAAAAACTTTAATATTAAGAAGGAAGTTTTTATTTTAATTTAGATTTGATAATATTTTTCGGTTATCAAAACCTGCCCTTTTTCGATGCTACTATCCAAATATAAAATCCACAGATTTCAATAAGTTATTATTTTTATATATATTTTTTAATATTATTAAAAACGTTATATTTACAAGGTTTATTTGGAAAATAGCTGTTTATGACTATTTCAAAGAGTTATAGGTTTCTTCTTATTGACTCATATCCACCGTAACCACTACATCAATAAGAAGTTCCCAAAATATACGAAATTATCTAGTTTTCGAAATAACTATTCATAGAAATTTTAATTATAACATTTTCATCTCGTGTTATTATGTTTGTTGGTAGACCGTTTACCCACTGACAACCATTTATGTCTCTAAACCACAGAAACTAAAATAAATAACCATTGTTTAATATTCATCTCGTTGGAAGATCCTGAATTCTGTTTAATATTACTAGATAAATACTCTGAACATTAAAATTAGTTTGTTAAAAGCGGTATTCGTGGTTGGCCTTCTGAATCGACAGTGTTCCACCATATTTGTCCACATATTTGAGCACCTTGACCAGCATCTCCTCTTCATGAACTGTTCTACTGAAAACTTATTTTTTGGAGGCATGGAGGCAATCGTAGTTTTTATTTTAACACAAGTCCTTTTAAACGGTCCATCTTGTAAAATTTCGATTCCAACATCCCAAATCTTGTCTCAAACGCTCTGTGGGCCTAGACAAAATAAAGTTGGCGATCGATTACAAACGAAAATCAATATTCATAGTACAGGACGGCTGTCGGGAAAGCTAGTTCTGAAATAAAAAAAATAATGATATATTTTTTTTATTTCGTCATCATAGTATTGCAGGGAAAATAATAAAATGAACTAATTTAGAAAATCTCCGTGCAATTACGCCTCAGTGGAATCGCATGTGAGATGGATCCGATGCAGTGTTGTTTTTCGCTGTTTTCAATTCTTATTGGATTCGATTCTCGTTACAGGGTAATGCTAGGAGACAGTCTCCGTCCTCTACTAAAATGTCAAAGAGCACTCTCGCGGTAACTTTGCTAAATCGTTAAAGCGAATTTAACAAAGCAATCACTTTACGGTATAAAAGTTTATCGAGATCGTAGAAACCTCTCAAATGAATCAATCTCAATTTTAACGTTTATTTCGTTGAAGTTGAAGATATGTTATATGTTTTATGACATATTCAAGTCCTTTTATCTTCGTTCATATTTTTCAATAGTCCTTTTATCTTTGTTCATATTATTGAATAGTCCTTTTATCTTTCGTTAATTTTAGCCCAGAAGTTAAATATGAGAATTGAGTTTCTCACCTTTTAACAGATATTTTTGATCATAAAAACACCAACCACGGATAAAGGAACAATTATGAATTTCGCAAGTTCAAAATATTTCAGACTGTTACAAAGACCAGAGACCCCAAAAAACTGATAGGAATCTTTGAAAGAGACGAACAAGAATGTTTTTTTTTTTTTTTGGAAAAATTCTATAGATTATATTTTTATGTCATCTAAGCCCAAACCAAATATTCATCCTCTGATAAAATCTGAGAATGTCATATTCATTTCAAAAGTTCTTGTGATGTCCCCACCAGGCTTATGGGTCTGACATCACTCACGTTCTATTAACGACATTTTTTCTTCGATCATTTTCATTTAGCTCTTTGATGTACATAGATCAGAATACCTTCATCAAAGAAAATGGAAACCTGCGATATCTACGAGGCAAATGAAAATATATATAACGTACCTACCTACCTTATATTCGTAATAATTCAATCATCTTTTTTCATTTCTAGGGCTTCTTAGGTGAATTTTTTTTTATATCGTTGGCTATGAAAAAATCCCCGTAGGCAAATTTAAATTTGTTTTAGTAAAAGCTTTGTTGAATCTGACAGATCGTAGGTAGGGTTCAGATGAAAGGTTTTATGAATCTAAAGTGAGATTTTATTCTTCTTCTTTTTAATTAGGCCTATCGGCAACTTGTTCCCGCTACGGATTGCCCCTCAAATGTGGACTGTCAACTACCCCTTTAGCGTAAAATTGTCATCCTTGAAGTCTGTTACTCTCTGGTATTTTTGGCCATCTAAAATTCAAAAACAGAAATTTTTTTATTGCCAAAAACTAAGTTTTCTTAAATTTTCTAATTTTCCGCGAAATTTTCTCAACATTTTCTTTCATTAGAAATAATTTTTTATCAAATAAATAAATAAATAACAATCCTGACAAAAGCTAACACAACAAAAAAGGAGTCGAATACTGTCCAACCAATCACACGCGATGCGATGATCAATGGAAATAGAGCTCCATAATAGATATATTCGAGAAAGTGGAGTATTTGTAGATATATAATATTGCTACAATTAGGTATAATTATTGCAAGGATCAGCGATGATTCAAATCTAACGTAAAGTCTGCGATATATCCGTGATGCGTTCTCATTCCAAAATAAGTTGACATATAAGTGTATGATTTTATATTTACAAATATAAAATACATGCATTACAAATGGCTGTAGTTTAAAAAAAAATAAGTTCTATCGCGTCAATAAGTTTCGCATTATTCCCAGTCGCGTATGGAATGTAATTTATGGAATGTGAAACTATGATAAGATGATGATCTCAAAGGCAGTGACGTTATATGCAGGCTTCGCTATCTGCACCTTAATGGGAATTTCACGTGACACTATGAACTTAATTAAAATTCCTGGGAAATTGCATATCTCCGTGTCTTTGGGTGTGGTCGTGTTATCTCAGGGGGAGGTGTTGCCGCAACACACTCCACTACCACAACACAATATTATAATCCTACTAGCAGATACAAAGCGTGTGCTACTTATCGACACGATAACCACGAATGAGTATTTTGGTGTTGACAGTCTGTGGTTTGCGCCAGCTACACACCAATGGAATTTGAATTTTGCCTTTTTTCATTAAGTGGTCTTAAACCACCATTGCAAAATTATTTGGGTTTCGTCGTTTTGATGGTCTCAAACTCAAAATTGGAAATTTGTTGAACTTTTTGTGTTTTAAATTCTCTACTCTAGACACAACGAGCTATGGAGAGGAGAATGCTAGGTATCTCATTGAGTGATAGGAATGGATAAGACATGGATAAGACATGGATAAGACAGAAAACAAGAGTCACCGATGTGGTTCAGAAGGTCGCTAAAGAGTTGGGTTGGGCTGGTCATGTGGCCAGAGTAACCGACACCAGATGGACCAAGAAGGTTGCGGAGAGTGGCGTCCGAGAACCGGAAGGAGAAGTGTTAGCAGGCCTCAGGCGAGGTGGTCTGATGACATAAGACGGATTGTCGGGAATGGGTGGATGCGGCTGCCGCAAGACAGGGAGCGGTGGAAGTCACAGGGGAGGCCTACGTCCAACAATGGACGCGAGGGGGTTAAGAAAGAAGAAGAAAGAAACTCTAGACTTCTAATCTTCTTATTGCTTCTGTGATGGAGTGTATTGAGTGAAATATTGGCGGTTTTGTACATTAACGAGATTTCAATTGGATATTGACAGTAAATTGATTGGGAGTAAATACTCCCCTTTGGCATTGAATTCGATTCCTTTAATCATTGATTAATAATTTTCTTGAAGATATTGAATTTATAGTAAAATATTTCTGATGAACCTGAGTTTCTCTTCAGGGGCCAATAGGGAACGAAAATTGAGATGGTTGTCAGAAGTCATCTAAAAAAAAAATTCTAACTAATGTAACAGCTCGGTTGCACAGAAACATGACTTTGTATTTTATAAATATGGATAGATGATATGCGATGTTTCAATACTTTCTCAACAGGTTATAATAATTCTCAATCGCTAGATTGCGTTATTTTAAAACCATTTCTATAAAGTACAGGTACCTAGTTATCTTTCTGTCTTCGTATGGCGTCTTTTACAAAGCTGATTCAGTCTTGCTATCTGTGAGCTCAGGCCGTTCTACTCGTATTACCATTGACAATATTTTTTGATAAGTATGTTCTTTGTTCTTTATACGAAGATTTATTTGATTTCAAGTACTAAGAATATGCAATCCAATCCAATTCTTCCTTTTACACCCCACTCAGGAGCATAAGGAGGCAACAAGAGCTCTCCATTGCGCTCGATCTTGCGCAATGTTTATGACTTCCTCCCACACCATGTCCAAATCCCTCAGCTCTGATTCGCAGGAGCGGAACACAGTGTGAGAGGGTCTTCCTCGTCTTCGGGACCCTGATGTGAGAAAGAACAGCGCTCTACTCAGCATTCGGCATCCTTAACACATACCCCAGCCATCCATCCAAGTCCATCTCCTCTCCACAATGGTAGACGAATGAGAGACTACGAATATACTCACCTTACAAATCTCATACTTTTGATATCCATGTAATCAACCACGGGTGCTGGAGAGGGCTGGTTCTTACCCTATCTCAGCGCTTATAACAAGGGCTCAGCTCAGGTGGGCAGGGCATGTTGTGCGCATGGAGGACTCGCGACTTCCCAAGGCTATATTGTATAGCGAGCTCATTGAGGGGAAGCGGAAACGAGGAGGGCAGTACAAGAGGTACAAAGACCAGCTAACCTCCACACTGAGATTGGTTGGAAAGAAGGATGACTGGGAGTTGCAGGCTGCGGACAGGAACGGATGGAGGGAGTTGATTGCTGGGATTCGCGAGGTTCCGGCGCGCAGAGTGCAGTGCGACAGGGATAACGAAGTGACCGAGTGCGCAGTGTGTGGCAGGATCATTAAGTCCAGAATTGGTATATTCAGCCACCTGCGTACGCGTATAGTAATAATTAGCTGCCGTCTAAAAGCTGAAAACCATTGCTCGTGTTGCGAGTTGGGAGCTACAATCAACCACGCTAAACCTATAAATCGTCATCACCATATTTTAAACAAAACATACACATTTTGTCCTTTTATCCTTTCTCTTTCCCTTTTTTTACACTAGATCAGTTTATCCTCAAAAGACGTTGTTTTGAGGATATTCTTGGTTATGATAATATTGTTATGGTATCCTTTTGCGCTCATTCTATGCACATATATATGCCAATATGGCCCTGTTATAAAGTCAACATCTGATGAATCCCATGACAAAAATATATATGAAAAACTTAAGTGATGACAAAACAATCTGGCTTTTAACTTGTTTTTACTGCTCGCTTAAGTTTTTAAAAATAAATGAGGATTTGCTCCGCTAACTTGTTAGTTCTGCATGCGTTTTAATATTTTTGTAGAAGTTTTGTGACGAACTTTTACTCTGCCTCAAATTGCTGCTCTGCTGTCACTACGATCGCAGAGTAGTGGAAAGGAAATAATGTTTGCCATTATTGCAGATAAAATTACAAACGTATTTTAAAGGTAAAACTATTATTCTATCCGTAAAATTGCATGCTATATAAAACAGTCGGTTAGAAATACAAAACTCCCGGCTAACGATCTATTATTTTGTTAAATGAATATGTTTTATTCCCTTACATTTTCCCTCGTACATAACTTGCTTTGCTTTGTTTTGTAATTCAGAAAAGAAAAGGGATTCTTTTTGTACCTTTCTTTTTCGTTGAATAATTCAGGTGAAATAATGTTTTGTGAACAAAAAACATGGTGACATTACGAAAAGATTTTATGAACACAAGATATTATTCCACCTCTTTTATAAACCATTCAGAAATGGTCACGATTTTACTAAATAATATACTGTTAAAAATGCACATTATTAAATTACATTTTATTGAATTGATGCACAATTTCACACATCATTTTCCAAACTTGATTTTGTAATCCCTGGCACAATACAATGCTGGATATGTTTGTTTGCTGAATACTGATTGAGCGTGAATTTCTAAGTTGTTTTGTATGAACCTTCCTGCGTACGAGTAAAAAACGTAGGTAGCTTGATGAAAATTTTATGATTTCCACTTGAACAAATCGTACTCTATTATTGCTGCGTTTTTAATTAACCCGTGTTTTTGTTTGATCAGTACAGTACAATTTTACCATACTATGTTTTCCTAGTACAGAAAAGCTGCCGTAACATTACGAACGTACTATTATTTGAGAAAAGTACAAAGCTTTATAATATATTTTACTCTTTCAGTGGCGGTAATACAATAATGAATGCGCGAAAGAGACATTTTAAGTTTTATGTGCAGTGTCACTAAACTGATATATAATAATTGAACAATGTAAAAAGCTTATGTTCGAAAACTTTTGAAATATTAGTTTGACAATGACTATCTAGCTTCAATCCGACTCTCTGGAAGTGTGTTTCGTTCCATCCAAAAAGATCCGGGAGATATAAACTAAATAGTTCGGAAGACCTGTTCCTGCGAAACTAGTCAGGTAAATAAATATAGTGGAATAACAACTCCATTGTTTTATTCAAATTATTTTATGACAGATTTATTTGCCTCCTTGCAAAGAAAGAGCAAAATTTGTTGCCTCCCCGTAGTAACAAATGAGATTTTCCTTCCTATAGAAAGTTAATTTGATTCGTCATAAATTCAACCAGTAGAATCTCCCATCAGTCAGCAGAATGCAAGCTCCTGGTGGATATTCATGATGAACAACACCATTTAACATAATTAAGAAATGGGGGGGAGAGAATGGTAAAATGCTACGTGTGGTCCGTACTGCTGTATGGCTGTGAGATTTGGACTCTGAAGGTCAACACAATGAACAGGCTCGAGGCTTTCGAGATGTGGTTACACCGCAGAATGCTCAAGATTCCTTGGACCGACCTGGTGACAAATTCAGAAGTCCTAAGTCGAGCCGGGGCAGTGCGTGAACTCCTGTCGCAGGTAAAAGTTCGTAAAATTTCATATCTGGGACACATCATGCGAGGGGAAAAGTATCGACTGATCCACCTGATATTGAAGGGAAAGATCGAGGGTCGCAGAGGGGCTGGAAGAAGGCAGATGTCCTGGCTGCGCAATATACGAGAATGGACGGCTTTCCGTACTGTGGAATATTGTTCCGAGCAGCTCAGGACAGAGAGGGATTCGCCACAGTGATCGCCGACGTTGGGAATACCTGACATGGCACCAAAAGAAGAAGAAGAAATGGGGGGGGGGGGGTCAGTTGTTGTATGTTGATTCCGTGATGTCTTTGTTATGTTAAGTTGTTATGTGTTACTCTTCCAAAGTACAGTAAAGTATAAATAAATACATAAAAATAAACCGATAAATTCAGTCTGACGTCTGACTTCTAAGGTCGTCTTTAGAAATTTAAAAACTTATTATTTTATCAGTAGGACTTTATTTATAAAACAAAATACTTATTTCATCAAAACAAAAGAATAAAGAAAAATAAATTTGATTGAATTAAACAAAATCAAGTGAACGATTCAAAATATTCTTTTGTTTGAAAGACGAGAAATAATAATTCTCCCATTTTTATTCGCTTTCGTTCGGCACGAAAGTTGAAATAACTTAAATATTAATAAGTTTAGAGCTGATGTATTATAATATGGGGGAATTTGCATTTCTATGAACCTCCACTGACAATCTCTAGCCTATAGGGCATTCTCTTCCAATTTCTATATATAAATTATTCACCTGTGACCTTTTCATTGTCATTCCTATTTTTCTATCGATCTTCCTGGCATACTTTTTCACACTTTCATCGCAAATGTCGAATAGCACCTATCTATATATTATTGATTTCCTCGAGTATGGAATAATATAAAGGTATGAAAAGAGAAGAACAATGGAGACTCGCGTAATGATATGGATGGAATAACTCAACTTATATCCTTTGGATTCGATGTAAATTCTTCTCGTATTTTTTTTTTTAAAATATATATTTTTTTATTGTACTTGAAATTTGAAACAAACAATTTACATTTTTCTTCAAGATGATCGTATATTGTTATATTACGATACATCGCGTAACAAAATATGTATATTATATTTTATATTATGATATTATATTTTATTAGCTGGAATTATTGTTCTCAAATTGCATTCTAATATTTAATTCTAACTTAATTTCATTATATCGGAAGTTAAAAAGAAAGACATGGTCGAAAATTAAGATAGTGAGAGCTCATGTATTGTATCCGTTCAGAAGAAAATTAGAGAATGTACCATATAGAACCTCAGAATTTGATAACTCTTGCACAATTTGGTTCACAGAGTGTATCTCAAAAGAAAACTCCGCAAGTAGAAATACTGTTCAGTGTTCATGCTTGCTCCATCTGTGGCAGAAAATGCATCTTCCAAGCTGCCGTCATAATATTATTTCCACTACTGAAGAAATAGTTATGTTTCCTTTCATTGGAAATCCGTTAATTCAATATAGATATTTCGAAATCTCTTTAATCCGTCTCTTTAACAAATCTGCCCTGAAGGCACTTATTTTAAAATTTAGGAAAATAAAGACTATGTGTTTATGATCTGAGAATTCTTAGGATTTTCTTGCACAATAACTCATCTGGAGCACCTACTTATATTCTAGTGCCTTATCATAAACCATTTAACCGAGAGAAAGAGGATTTTTAACCAATTCCTACTTATGTGCAGGAAATTCTTTTCCGTATAATTTCGCATACTTACATAATATATCAATATTTATACGATGTAAGGAATCGAAATTGTTTCGCATATAATATTTTTAGTTCTCTACGTTGGTATTCTAATGTCGATATTCCGTACAAAATAAACTCATTCCACCCATTTGCATCGCATATATTTTCTACTTTCATGGTGATCCGTAGAAACCAATACAGCTCAGCGATAGGTGTGTAGTCATCTCTGGAAAATTGAAACCATTCCAAGAAACTCTTAACACGGATGTGAAATTCCGGTCGTAAAATATGTAACAGTCAAATGGAAAGGAAGAGGTCACCCGGTCATAAAAATGTTTTCATGACTTTTACAAAAAACAAACGAAAATCTATCATTTTTTTTTACATATACATACATTCTCCCTTTAAGGCTCCCCGCACACCGCAAGCCATCCCGAAGGAGACAAATCCGCAGCATACCCGACCTGCACGAAACCAACCCTCTAGCCTGATCGAAGCATGCCCCAATGCGTTGGGTTCCTAGGGAGCGGCCGTCATCTGACAAGACGGCGTCTTTCAAAATTATATGACAATGTTTTTCGTTACTATGGAAACAATATTGGCAATGTTCTCAACTGACATATCCACCGCCGTTTATTGTAGCGGCGTATCCGTAGGAACCCAGACCATAATGCGTTGGGTTCCTAGGGAGCGGCCGTCTTCAGCGGCCGTACAATACGGCAGCTTTCTACGGGCACACATTACGGTGACATTTGGAAAGTCACCGTAATGTGCGACCGTATTGTTCTCTCCGTTTTTTTTTAATAACAAACATCAATTTGTGTGTTGTGTCAGAAAGTCAGATCGTGAAAATGAAAGATATTGATTTGGCGTTAGTTATTTGTTTGGAGGATGACCAGGAATCAGAGGAGGGTGAATACCGTATGGGAGAAGACAAGTTGTATAAATCTAGAAGCACAGAAGGTGCTTTTGATTTTTAGTCCGCCGCCACCTTCAATGTAATGAAGAAAAATTTAGGCAGTACTTTCGCCTCACTCCTATGCTGTTCGACTATGTGCTTGGCCATATAAAACATCACTTGTCCCATTTGTGGAGCATTAGAACACGGACGATGTGTCCAAATGCTCCACAGATGGCACATGCGGGACTCCCCAGCCTGTGATTGCGAAGAACCGGTGCAATCCTTTAAGCATTGCCCTTTGAGAGCATTCCCTGGACCATACGCAGATATCCACAATGCCACCCCCGATGCTCTTGAATGGCTTGAAAGCGTAGATGTTGCTCTGTAGGGTCCGTGTCTCCTGTATGTAGCAGATATCATACTTCTCCATCTTCTGACGTTGCCACCCGTTGGTGGCAGAAGCCATACGAAATAATAAAATTTAAAATCTCCAACTTTCATGGTGGGCGAGCTGAATAATAAGAAATTACCAACTAATACATTTTTACGAAAGTACCTCGCTTCATTCCTTAGTTGAGAAGCTTAGGTATATTTGTTTTTCGTTAGATGGCATTGATGCCATTGATTGAGAGAACATTGGAAAGTAAAACAATTCATTAGAAAAATATGTATTATAATTTAATAATCAATATAATAAAAAATAATTAAGTGCCTAAATATTAATAATTATTGTTGTTTCTCAGTTTTTACAGGTGTAAAATGTCTGATATTTTTTTCTGAGGTTTGAGCTCCATAGATTTATTAATAGGTCCAACATACCTGAAACACACATTTTTTATTAATTTTATAATATCTATTTAATTTTTTTTTCCTGAATGCTTCATATTTTTGTTTTAATTTTTTATTATTGCTTGTTAAGTTATGCCTAAACCTGATTTTTTGTATAAATATTCCATTGCTTGTTTTTTTTTTAGAAATATATATTTTTCTATTATATTCTTTACTAAATCAGGCAGTGTGTAGGTATTGTAATGAAATAAATCCAGTGAATAGAACAAGACAAGATGACATAGAAGATATAAGATGCAATAGGTAGAGCATTTAGAAACCTTCAGGTACTTAAAAGAATGTGTATTGATCTGCCCCACTTCCACCTATCTATTTAAGTTTGGTTATATCATATTTTTAACATGACATTAGATGACAATAAAAACTTATAATTAAGATTTGTATACTAACCTGTTTTATTTATCATTTCCCCTGATTGACGCCACCAACCGTTCTACATTTGCGTTTTTCTGTAATCTTTATTTTTAACATTATAAATAGCTTCATGATTACGTACTTCTACGCAATCTATTGAAATTTCGTCAACTTCACTTCTCCAGATGCAGTTGAAGCCCATTTGTGCAGCCAAACAATGAAAATAAAATGAATATCAATGAAAGCGTTCACGAATCATCTGACACTGACAAGACGGCGGCCGTTTTTGAAAATAACGTTAGTTTTTTGTAACTACGGTAACGAAATAAACAACGTTCTACTGACGCCGTTCTCTGATACGTCGCATTCTTAGGAAAACAACCCATAAGTGGGGACCCGGCTTTTGGATTTGATTTGATTGGTTAAAAAATATAATTTACTAAAAAAAATATAAATGATTCATTCATTGTATTTTCCACTTTATTATGTTTTATACCTACCTGCCCTTGTTTAATTATTGTTCTTTTGATGAAATATTTTCTTTAATAAATTGGAGAAAGATTTTAACTGGATATTTTGTTGCCTAGTAAACTTTGGTGCTCTAAAATATATTCACTTTAGGCTATTTAAGACCTTCTTTAGTATTTTGAAGAAATAAACCTCGTTTGTTAGTTGACTACAGTTAGTAGTAGGCGCGATTGTGACTATTCGTCTGATTCGGAGTCAAGAAACCCACAAATGTACCTTTACTTCAAAAGACGAAGACAAATCCACAAACAAAGTTATCAGAACCTTTTGTTCCAAGTTTAAAGTACTTGTCATTAACATTCGTTCGTTTATTCCTCCAAACGCGGAGGGGAGTCTTCTGCGAGCATTGGAACCAACTATGTATATGATGGATCAGTTTTCCGGAAATACTAAACCCGATGATATACCTACCATGTTCTACATAAATATGTCCAAGTCAAATGACAAACAAAATGTTTCAAATAATTTACTGCACTTCCGTTTTTTGACATCTCAATCATGACTTTCTGAAAGCGATGAATGCTGTTTCAATTCCTCTTCTTTTCTACCTATGTTTGAACTGTCTTCTCTTGATCTTTCTGTACCTGGGATGCACATTGCACATATCCATCTATCCTTCTACCTCTTGGTTGGTGATCTGCCTGTTCGTATAGAATCAGCAGCTTTTTACTGCTCTCTATCTGGTCTCTTCAGAAACGCCATCCAGATCTACCCTATCGCACAATATCCTGGAAATTGAAGGTTCTCTATACATCGGAATTCCGAACCCTATCCCGGATATTGTTCCTGTTTCACATTGGCATTTAATCACATTCTAGTAATGGGTCTGTTAAAATTATGTTCCAGTTACCAACCTCAGTAACCTTATGGTTTAGTCAACAGACTATAGAGGCTCAGGCTTCTGGTTCTGATCAAGAGTTCCCTGGTTCGATTTCCCGTCGACTTAGAATTTTTCGCCTCACTGAAACTTACCTTACATTGGATGGGACTGGTCGACTAGATGAAAATTGCCTCAGGTAGTATTATATATATAAAAAAGTGTTAAGAAAGTAGTTCATAAAATCTACATAATAATTCAGAAATGTTTGTGTGCTTTCAATCGTATATGTGAACATCACGCTCAAAATACAAATGCTACGTCAGATATGAATCTGCGCAGAGCGGTGCAATTTGCTTGAGAAGGTTCTTAAATACAATTTGCTGCATTAACTTTAATATATTTAGAGCTATTTAAAAAACTCTATTTTTTTAGGATCTTCATACAAATTTCTCAAAAAGACAGTAAGCCATCTTTTGGAAACAAAATTACTCATGTAAACGTTGAATGGAATCTTGGTATTACGGTATAAAAATGTAATAAAATAATTGTAGATTGATTTGTTATACATATAAATGTTATTCAAATCTTATTATTCTCAATAAATAAAGATTTAATGAAAAAATTTGCAAAATGATTCCTCCATTTCGAAGTTTGACAGATAGCTCAAATCACCCTCTATGGGTAGACAGCCTAATTAATTATCACACATAAGGGAATGTAGCTAAGATTCAAACCACAGAGCTATCTCTCTCTCTATGAAAACTTGCAAATTATGTCGGTAGGTTCGTATAATATTATGAGGTCGGTGAAACAAAAATTTTCAAAGTGTCATTCTTCTTTTCCTGTGCTTATGTCAGTTATAGAGGTCTGTTAAGCAATGGGAAGCTAGACTAGAACCTGTTTAATTACCTACCGATCAAGCCTGACAATCGGAATCAAAAACGTAAAGCAAGACGGGTATAAGCTAGTATTAATATAAAGACAAGCCGTTTAAATTATTTCGACTACATTTTAAAAGTTTTATCAATACAAATAGCTAGGTAGTACTTTTTTATAAAGAAATTTAACAAAAATAATAAATTCCTGTATTGAACCCATAAATTTGATGTTATTGTGCCAACATGTACATTTTTATGGATGTAACGTTTTATTACCATGCGGGTGACAATGCCTCTATCTGAATACTTGAAAAGACATCCCGTTATCCGCTTCGTATGAATATTACGTAACCACCACTGCTAACCAAGAGCTATCCGTATATAGGTAGATATACATTTTAATTTCATTCTCATTTTCCATAGAAATAAAACTGTTTTAAATATACTAGTGGTCGCTTATGATGCTTCTTTTATAAAGAAAGTCAAGGGACCATGTACCCCTTGTGTCACCGCGACCATGTTACATAGATCTATCCTACAATTATTATTCATTCATGGGGCGCTGTCTTTTATTGTGCCTCGTCTATAGAGGCCTCTGGCAGAGCGACAGTGCCTCTTCCCGGCTCCTGCCCTCTACAAGAAGTCTCCTTAATCGTATTTGTTGCCCCCGAAAGATATATAGGTCTAAACAAAATTCCCATTTCCCGGTTGGTCATGTGACCTTATGCCCCCTTTGGCCACTGCTGCAGAAGTACCCATTACATCCACCAAATCAGGTCGGCTCTACTAAGGTGCAATTTACATCCTCCATAGCCAAAATTAGGGAAATAAAAATCCGCTTTTTGAGATCCCTGTGTGTAGGGGAAAGGCAAAAAGTCACCCTGAGGTCACCTGGTATCAATGAGCCTCCGTTAGTTACTAACCTACCCGTTAGTCACGCATTCTTCGGCACGGGTCGAATGACATCTTGGATTGGGGATTTTTGGGCAGAAAGGTTAACTCCTTCCGGAATAATAGGACTAGGTGAGTATGCGGATGGGAGGGCTCACAGAAGACAGGAGGATAGGATTCAAGTGTAGGATATGCCCTTCATGCTGGACAGCCATGCAAGACACCTCGTGTTCTCATCGACTAGTTGACTATAGCATCCACAGGGACCGATTTAGCTAAGAATCAAACCCTGAATTATTGGTTTTTCGGAGAAGGCCTTCTCTGAAAGCACACCTACCATCCAGCGCCTTTTGCCCTTTCAAAGATTCCATAAGTGAACCATATTTATCTTTTTATATCGCACGTAAGCCGATAATAATTAAACTCCTTTTCCAAAACAATTCTGGTAAGTTTGATTCAATTTGACAAATACCAGAAACCGCTATATGTATTCATATTGCTTAGGCCCAACGCATCAATCAGTGTATAGATAAATATAATATGTCGTATCTTACAGAAAAGTCTTTCTTTGAGATATTTGCCGCATCAATGTGTAGCTGTAGATATCGCTTATCATTAGGATATCCAACGCCATTTTTAACAAGAGGTACCTTCTGTTGGATAACGATTTATCTCTAAGATGGTTCACTGACGTTTATAAACTCCCGCAACGCCGTGAATGTGAAGAACTTTTGACTTGGTTTTTCATAAACCATAGTGATAATTATATACATCTTCATTAAAAATAACGAGAAAATATACATATTATAATGAATTATCATTTTGAAGCTTCGAACAAATCATAATATATTTCTTCAATTTCCATCAACAAAAGATACCAATTTGCCGGTTTTCAAACAAACTATCTGGAATTAAAAATCTAAATTGTGATCGAAATGTTGTTAAATTCTCAAACTTTCTGTTAAATCGTTGTAAAGTGTCATGTTTTAGAAATAATATTACAAAATTATAACATGCAAAACAAAAAAAAAACAACATTAGAACCTAACCTGGCGCGAAAAAGCAAATCCATAGAAATTTCTCCATAGAGATTTCCATAGAAATCAATAGATTTCAGCATAGCAAAACTGTTGTCTTCTAGATATCCATCTAGGTATTACATAGTTGTCAATTGATGCGGCCGTCAGAATCTTTCCATCACTTTATCTACTACATAACTTTATCTTATAGATGGCTTCCCAGAACTTTTATCTACATATTGATGCGTTGGGCCTTAGTAATACAAAGTTTTCCAAATGTATGTCAACACTTGTCTAAAATATCTAGAGAATCATCCTATGATACGAGTATCTTTTGATCAAGATAAACACTTGGATCCGATATTCTCCTAAAAAGACATTATCCTTTTTCCGTTATGATAGGAGATTGCTTAGTATTTTTTGCCAATAAATCTACACTCGATGTAATTTATTGCCAAGTCATCCCTTATTTCCGAACTACTCCAAATATTCATACATACCCTGACCATCAATACCGATCCACAAGTTTTTTTTTTTTATATTCCACATACTTTTGCTGTTCTTGTAGTCTTTATGCCAGATTTATTTCTCAAAATTTTCAAAACATGTGGTGCCACCCGAGTATATCAGAAATCAAGAAATCCATTGTATTATTCATCTAAGGGTGCATTTATACCAAACAAATATAGAGCCTGAGCTGGAAAATTGAGTATATTTTCATGATCATTGATATTGGATACTATGTAAACAACAAAGAGCAAGAGCTAATTAATGGGCGATGATAGTTCTTTCTCGTTGTTATTTTCTTGGTGACCATATCAACTATCAAGAAAATTTTATACTCTATTATAGAGCTCTGACTCTACGTTCGTTTGGTATAAAATATGCATCCTTGGACCTTTTCATTGATGCAAGAATGCGACATTGCGCTCATGACAAAATGAAAATCTTTTGAAGTTTCACCATAGAAAGTTTTTAATAATATTTAATAGATTATTTTTTCCGTCTGATAGCCTCTTTATCTTTGCCCAAGTTTTTGAATAAAAAGTTTAGGGTTCTATTCTCACTTGGTCCATAATAATTTTCCGAGAGACTTTATCACATATAGGTACTTTCATAACTCAAGGCCGTTTAAGATAGAAATCACTTTTGTTTTATAAAAATATGATATGAACCAGCTGTTAAAAAAAAGACAGTAGAAAATACTCGGCTAAATATGCGATAATAATTTAAAAAAAATATATCCAACACGTAACAGGGTGATTTTTACAAAAAAAAATTAAATAAATAAAAATGTCAAAACTTATTTGTACGTAACCAACACGAACGGTTCAAATGCGTGCTTATTTTAAATTACTTAAATAAATTAAAGTCATAACTCTGTGGGTGGACATTCAATGTTCCGTTTTGTACTTAAATTAATCAATCCTGTTTATTGCCGAAATCATATCGCAACCACAAACTATCTAGACACGTGCGGGCCTGACAAAACATCACAAAATATTTCTATGATGGTTTCAAAGCGTAGAGGTTTACTCACCGCGGACAATGACCGGCCATTATCTCCCTAGCAAGCGGCCTCGTATTCAAAACACCCTTTCATAATAATAGTATGAAATCATCCCCATATACGTGATATTAACAACGCTGGACGTTATTATTATTATTATTATACTAGCATCCCGACAGATATTGACCTGTCTAAACTATAAAAATTGAGTTCGAGTTTTTATAATGAAAAATGAATTACCTATTAAATCAAAATATTTCCGACCTATGCACTTGATTAAATGCACGATGTTTACAGGGCGCATTCACACCAACTTTCAACATTTGACAGATGTCAAACGCGAATTGCAATTCAAAAATAGAAAAATCAATATTGTCAAAAGCCCTAAGAATACTACCTAAGAGAAGTTTTCTTAAAATTTTGATAGGTCCTCACTGATTTTTTATATTTTCTTTCATAAGAACAATTGTTTTAGTTTTCAAACTTTTATCGAAGTCCGATGACCGACAATAATTGAATTTTTTACATAAGCTTCCTTGGAGATTACAGAGATTAGTTCGTTAAAACTAATACCATTTTAGCATTAAAGTACTATATTCGCACACTTATAGTTTACATAGAGAAGGGGTGGCGAATGCTAATATTTTTATTAAAATCATATATAAAAATGGATTAAATCAATAATAAAAACATTACGTATGCTCACACACACTTCGATGTATTTGACATTATTTTTGACACAGATCTTTTGCTAATCTGTGGTCAAATTGATAATAGATTGATAATATGTTTTGTCTTAAATAACCATAGAAAAACTTTGAACATATCAAAATTTCAAAATTGACGTATCCATTTACCTAATTGTTTTGAAAAGAAAATTGTGAATAAGCGCTCTCTCATTCTTTGACAATGAAACCACAATAATGTTCAAACTTATAATTTAAATAAGTTATGGTCGAACTTTGAGCACTGGTTTCTATAAATTAAATTATATTGAGGTGCAATTGTTATGATTTTGATTCCTGCATTACCTTTAAATCTCCTCCACTCCTTTAAATAATGAAACACAATATGATAGAGTTTTCCTATCTTCGTCTCCACTTGCCGTGTTCTATTTGGCGTCCTTAAAATATGTGCTGGGATAAAATTGACTATCTCTTTCAAGGCAGATGGAATAGTCGGTGTTAATGTATAGCGTACTTCGTGTGAGCACAAATTATTGTCATAATCATTCTAAAGCATTTCAACACAGACTCAATTATTGTTCATTAAGTACTGATCCGACACTAGTATTAAAAAGATTATTTTTTCAAAGTATAGAAAAACAGAGGCTAAGCATCGAATTTATAGAAGACTTTCACAATGGTAAAATACAACTCATTTAATATGATTTTTTTACGAACGAATAAATAAAACAAAACGATTTCTTTTTCAGTGACTCGCAGTGTTGTCAAGATATGATCGCTTTGAATAATTTGAGTGACGTCTGAATATTAAAAAGAAACGGAACTTTTAAAAATGAAAATAAAAAATGTTCTAGCGTAAAGAATTTCAAAGTCGGCCGATATTTCATCGACACAAATGATGCTGTCGATAAAATGCATGAAAGTGTCGTCGGCTGTGAGATGAATCGGGAACAGACTTTAAAATGCATTTAGCTGAATATGGAATCAAGTGATTTCCATATTCATTTTATGGGACATGTTTCACATAATGGATGCGAAGTTGGAAACAAAGAATGAAGTTCAAATCAATCATATAAAAATGTGAATCATAGAAGTTTACTATAATATATTTTTTTAAATAGTTGAAATACATATCAGTTCATTAAATCGAGTGAGATAATATGCATGAACCGTCATGATATGACTGCCGTAACGTCGCCGTGTGAACTCATTCTGTAATAAGATGCGCGCTATCTGGGTGATTGTGTATGGATGTGGTGATGAAGTGGGTAGAACAATAATAGGAATGACAATGTTTAATAACACCACGGCTTTATTACCCAGTGATGAAAACATATTCCACTCGTTATTATACTGGTATCATAAAAGTTAAAAAGTCATGGAACGCGCGGGCACGAGTCAGGGATCCAATCGTCAAAACTCTGTTGAGAAATGCTCTAAACAGAGTTCGTTAGATCGATGCAGTCGTCACAATTCCATCGAACAAAACAGCAGGCAAAATTCCATCGACGGGGAGTCCAGTGTGGGTGGAATGAGGAATAAGGATTTGGTGCATAAATGTCACAGCGATCCAGGTGGTGGAAGGGCGGGGACTGTTCTGCCGAAAGTCCCTCCAAGACCGTTTAGATTTCGCTCGACAGCAGGATGCACAAGGAGATGCGTCCTGACCCTGGACGGATATTCTTATGTCATAGGTGAGTGAGATCTTTTAACATTTTTTACTAATTTAAGGACTTTGAAACCATGGGGAAGCAAAAATATTGGTGAAGTTAGAAAAGATTCAGGTAAGTTAAATAATAATATTTTTATCAAATCAAAAGAAAGGTAATATTTTGCTGGACTTTTCTTCGTTATCTCAAATGGTTTGGAATCGCTTTGAAACTTAAGAGAGAAATTTTCTCTGTTATTGATTCCTTCCTCAAAGAGGAAAAGTTTAAGGGAATGCAAAAGAGATGATTTTCAAATGAAGGTACGTACCTATAAGCTTTTTAACTTTTTACTAAAAAAAATTATTGATCCCTTTAATTCAGATTTTAACGTTCTTATCGAAAAATTAAAGATCTTAAATTCATTCTATTATAAGAATAAAAATTATATTGTTAATAAACCGAACTATAACTTTTTAATGAGTTTAGAAAGAAAAATCTTTTCACATATTTAAAAATGTATTTTATAAATAATACTACAATAAATTTCAATTAGTTGACTGTAAGTAGGTACCTACTCAAAATATTGCCGTATGAAAAAAAAAACATTTTTAAAACACACGATCTTCCAAAGGGTAACCCAATTAATGTCTGAGATTTATTTCTTACCATTATTTTTTGAATAAAACATTATTGACAAACGATTCATAAGACACAAATAATTTATTTCGCAATAAGAAACCTACCTTTTACGACAAATCACATTTCAGATGTCATTTTAGTTCTCTTTCAAATTAAAAAAAAATCTTTCTCGAATAAATAAAACAAAGATTAAGTCGAAAAAAAATTTATCTAGTAATTTATTTTTCAATTCGCTCTTAATGGCTGTCTTTTTCATATACCTTTTGTGCTAATGTGTATTTTTTTTCTTTTATTTTTCAGGTAAGCCCTTATATTGTATGAAGAGAGTAAGTGTTTTAAAATAATCGAATTGGAATCGCAACCAATCAGTCTCAACCAGGTATGGCTTTCTTTTTAACTTAATTCATTTGAAAATCCTTTGATTTAAAATATGTGGCTTTTAAAATTTTCAAGTCATTTTAAATTATGTGCAGGTTTATTATTAAAATAGTAGATGGTTAAAATAGTAGATAGTTAGAGATCTTCGTTACTGACTTTATTAAATTATTCTAGAATCTAGACAAATGTGAATCGAAAATCAGAGAAAAAAGCCATCTTGATAAAGCAGTTTGCCATTACATTCCCATTTTCTGTAAAAGAAAAGCGGCTGTAACATTACGAACGCAGTATTCTTTGAGACAAGTACAGAGCATTCTATGTTATCTCTCCCACTGATGCATGCCGGTATTAAGAAACACATTAGGGTTGAAATAAAATTAAACTGGACGTTTATTTTTTTTTTAATTTTATTAATTTTAGAACTCGTCGTTCCATACACTCTACAACAAAATTTGTTACATTCGATTTACAAACAATACTCTTCAATTTACAACGGTGAATTTCACCTCACTTTTACAAATAATTCATTCATTGAAAAACCACACAGTTTTTTTTTCAATCTCTTTAAACTTTTATATAAGATGAAATCGTCGCACAAAATTCATAGTTTTAAAAATAAATAGGTTTGCGAATCTTTAGGTTTTGGCACAGCGAATTGAGGTGTTTTGTTAAATTTTTAAGGCATAAATACACTCGTTATCGTTTTAACTTCGACGTAACATACTAAAAAGTTAGTTGAATAATCTGGTCAATGTAAAGGCCAGTGCTAGTAACGATGCTGTAAATGTGAAAACACTTGCTCCTGATTTCAAAACAAGGGCTTCAAATGGCTCCAATTCTAATTCTGCTGTCATCACATGTGTACTGCAAATACAAAACAAATAAGTTCGTTAAAATCTCAAAAAAAGATTCAAACTTATCAAATATTCAAGTAGGTAACTGAATGTACGCTTTAATGGGTAGTTCAATATATGTATTGATAGGTTAATTTGGATGGTAATGAAGATAACTTTATTACAACAAAAATAAAAACAACAATTAAAACATAAATAAATATCAAAAATATAAATACAAGTATCGAGGTATAACCCCATACACACTCTTTAGACATAGCTTGTGTCGAGCAATGTCCATAGTTCGATAACAGCTTAAATGTAGTGCATTTTTGCTTCTCAATTCGAAGTAGGTACATAAATTATGGCTGTAGAGAGTTAAATTTCTTTCTAAAGAATTTATGTTTAATAACTCTTATTTCAAAATTTTCCGTACTTGTTGCATGTATACGCCCGTATCAAACAACAGAACTCGCGCATAACTATAATATAGAATATAGATGTGTGTATGTGTGCATGGCCCTCCTTAGTCGGTCATTCAATCAGTGTTCCGAAGTAATATAATATGAGATTAACCATTTGATTATCAATTATTGTTGTTTAAACATAATAATATTATGAAAATGTAAAATGAATAAAGATAAAAATATTGTATCAATTAAGTTAAATAAAAAACAAACGCTAAGAAAATGTAGGTATTTACAAGCAATGAAAAATAATATACAATGAACTACAATACAAAAACATTGTTGCACGCTATTGAAAAAATAACACAAAATAGACGTTTTTAGCTGTCTACAGAGTCTATACCATAAACAATTTGTTACTACCTACACCAGTAAAAGTCAAACCTAGGAAAACTCCGATTACATAGAAATTATTGTAGGTTGGGTTTTGGTAGGGTATTTTCTCATCTTAATGCAAGGCATCTTAAATGACTCGAAAAAAAGTTTATCATCCCATCTTTAGAGTAATTCGTATTGATTTAAAAATTGCTACATGTACTCGTTTTAAAAATTTACAAATTTTAGACAAAACAAATCCAAATTCAAGCAAACACACAATTAACGTCTCGCAATATTTTAGCAGGATAGCAAACACTTCGTAGAATGCTACCAAAAAACCTATCGTTATAATAAACAAAATTCTAAGTGACTTACTCAGTTTTATTGGAGAAGGAGCTAGCCTCTACAACGACCATGTGACTGCTTAATCCTTCCAAAAAGTTCAAATCAACCACTTCTTCGTTTTCGCTAAAGTTGATTACAACGACGTATGTGTCCTCTCCGTGCAAATATCTATAAAATCAGATTATAAAATTGAGTACGTAATTTTCATATGATGTAAAACTTCCTAAAGCTAAAATCCATTAAGGGTCTTGGCCCTCGTAATCGCCGCTCTACGATTCCAGTCGACCTGAAGTGCTTCAAATTCGTTTCAGCACAATCAAAACCATTAAAATTTACTTTTATGAATAGTTCTAACCGGACAATATCAAGTTAGTTTTCGTCCAAGAAATATTCATAAATAGCTGAGACTTGCACTTGATGATGAGGGCTGCAGATGATGCAGAAGAAAGGATTCGAGGCGTTTCGTCGTTCACTCAACTATGAAATAATAAATCATGGACCTCAGCAGTGAATAAACAATTGACGAAAAATACAAAAATCGTGGGAAAGTATCTAGATAAGAAAAATTGATGTTCAGAATATGAAACAATATCAGTATCTCTATGTCGGATATACATAATAGGAAGCATAAGAACCAGAACAAAGCCTATAACAAAACTTTTGAGGACTCGATAATTATATTAATATAGGGTATCGCAATATAACTTAACTTAAACAATACGTCGTTACCAAAGAAATGTTGGTTAATCCTCATTTTCAGCCCATTATACTTTAATATCATATGACAAATTGATGGAATAAATAATCTCACCTTACAAAAGCGAAGACATCGTGATTTAGAGCGACTGATTGGTATTTCCCATGCTTGAATGTTGGCAATGAACGAAGCTCAGATATTCTCTTGTATATATTGAAATGACTTCTGTCGTCTTCCTTTTCAGCAGCCAGATTCAGTTCAAGGTAATTTTCATTTACTGGTAACCACGTCTTGGCGGCCATTGAAAACCCTGCAAACACCAAGCATATCGTTAATTCTATTATAGCTTAGTAATTTATGTTTTAAATATATTAATGATCTTAAGGACAGAAGTAGTAAAATTGGAAGTTATAATATCCAGAGCCCTCAGTGTCCGAACCAAGAAGGAAGAAGACGAATAATCTTAAAAACATCCCCGGAAAAACAAATCGTGGTAAAGTTTGAAACACGGAAATCATCATCAAAAGTGTCAATCAATCAAAAGTGAGTGAGACGAAAGCGCTCGAGATTTGATTACATTTTGTGAAAATGCAACTGTGATAGGTACTCAAATTACCCAAGCAACAAAACATCTTCAGCAATTTCTCAATCATGTTAAGAACAGAACTGAAATAATATAAATTTATAGAATAATACTTAGTCAAGATACTATTTATCCAAAACTTGTGTCGTATTTCGACAAATTTAATTTATTCATTTATTTTGCTGATAATATATATTTGGTTGATAAATGGATGTTCTACACATCAATACTGTATCCTTAATAAATCTGGTAAAAAAACAAACTCTCCCATATTTTGCGAAAAATTCATTTTTTGACAACTATACAACCATCCTCGGAAGCACGTGCTCAGCTCCTTTTTATTAATAATATAATCGAGTGAAATATTCGACACAAAATAATATAAAGGTCCTTAAATAATAGATCGTAAATGCTGTAAGAAGATGCCGTACGACATGCCAATGAGGATGATAATAATAATGTTTGGATTTACGCAAAACTCTTAGGATTTTAATCTCCAGAATAAAAAGTCAAGAATTGAAAGACATGTACGAGTATAATGTCATAAATTATACCTACATTATTTCCATACATTTCTACGATTTTATTTTTATGCTTATTTTAACAACAGATTTTTTCTTCTTCATCGCTGAACGAAAGCATAAGTTTTTTTTCCGTTTGTGGGTGTTTTGCGCACCCACTCTTAGTGTATTCTACTTATAAATTACTTAAATGGTGATTTACAGGAGAAAATTTACCGGCATTTTTAAGGGCATTCCATTGGAACGGAGTCCTAGCGGGATCTCTAGATGTTTTCCAGTAATTATCTGGATCTTCTGTGTTGCAAGCTTGAGGATCTTTTGTGTCTTCCCAAGATATAAAGGTGTTCTCCATACCAATTTCTTCACCCTTTAAATATACGCATCTTATAAGTGTGGAACACATTTTTCACAAAATTAGAGTAATAATTGTTAAAATATAATAAAAGTCTTACCATGTAGGTGATTCCCACACCAGGCAATAATAAGACCAACATGTTCATCCCATCAATTCTTTCACTTCCGTATCTTGTCGCCACCCTCCATTGGTCGTGATTTCCAATCTGGAAAAAAGAAAAATAACTTTATTACCTAGAAAAAACATACGGCAGTTACATCATAATCAGAGCATAGAATCTCTAAGCTGGTATAAGGAGAAACACAATCCTTAAGTACCTACATAATCACTAACATATAAAAAAAAACTCAACAATAAATTATGAGATACCTATAACTATCAGAATGCATAAATAAATCAAGAAATATTGAACACTGTGTTGAATCAAGTAAAAATTATATGTTGACAAACAAAATTAACACAATAAGTGAGTGTTCTTATAAATAGATCACCAAAATACATACAAGAATAATTCAGGAATAGGCAAAAATTGAGAAGTATAGAGAGCATACAACAAACTAGAATGCAAATAAATGAATTTGGATCAAATTAAATATAACTTCGCGAATCAATAATATTAGTAAGGATGAGTTTGGACACATAAATCAAGAGACAGTCAATGAGAAGAAACAAAAGAATAATAAAATAGAAATGCAAACAAATTAATTAAAAATACACACCAAGACATTACTCTGAACAATGTTATCGGAAATAAAGGATATGTTTCGAAATTAGGATAAAATATGTTAAACCACACAAAATGGTTAAAAAAACTGAGTTTTAACTCGTCCTCATGAGAATGGATATTATTTTTGTGCAAATTGAACCAGAAAAAGTCAGTTTCGGTTAAATCAGTTTTGAATTATGTAACTGCTTTCGAAAAATGCCAGTAAAAATAAAAAATAAATGTTTGACAATTGATTGAAACAATCTCATTCGTTCGATCGCTGATAATTATTGTTTTCTAGTAAAAATTGACAGTTTATTGTCGAGCGATTTTCGAATAAATTAGAGTTTATTTTGTTACTATCGCGAAATTTAGTAATTAGTTGTCAATCACACGTTTATCAGATTAACTCCATAATTATTATAATTGTCTAATTACTATCTGTTGTAGATTGACTTCGTTATAAGATTAAATCTAAATTTTCTTACTAAAGCATTACTTGTATTTAATATTTTCAACAATTATTATTGACTTTATCAATCATCTAAGTTCTTAACTCGATTTGAGGATTTCAGAAGAATTATTAAACTAACATTATTAACAAAAAGAATTTAAAAAAAGAAAAACTTTGTATAAAACTTAACCTAAACTATACTAAACTATAAACTAAGAGGATAGGTTGCTTTTAACCTATCCTCTTAGTTTATAGTTTAGTATAGTTTAGGTTACTGATGATGGACGGTACTCCGAAAACGTTATAACCTTATATATTCTAAATAAAAAGTAGAACATACAAAGTGTTATTAATAAAAACACCTTATTACTGGTATAAACCATAGAATTACTAAATCTCTAAAACCGTGGTAGGTACAACGAGGATTTTATATGCTTATTCTATGGTTTATTGTGGTATACCTGGAATATTAATAACATTTTTCTTAGACCATGGTATAAACCATTGTGTAACGTTATACCAAGATTATTAATAACACTGACAAAGTTTTTCTTTTTTTTAATTATTTTAAAATGTTCTACAACGTTACTCACGATAACAAATTTGAAGATTAACAAAAAGACTTTTTCATAAACTATTTCGATAAAAATAAATATTATATTAACGAATTTGCAGTTAAGGCTAAGGGAAACAAAAATAATGGAGTGACAGTTTCTCTTAAAGATTGCAGTAACATTTGAGTTTTTCTTCTTCCCTTTTTTAACTCAATCATTTAGTAATAGATAAATAAATAAAAATATAGTATAGATAAATAAAAAAAATATTATCATCATAATAAAATGTTGAATACTATCATTGGCGCTGTGAAATTTGAATTCATTGTAGGTATATCAAATATAAATAATAATTGTAAAAGCTTCATAAAAAAAATCATAATAAAGAGAAAAAAAAAGAAGGATAGAATTGATTAAAAAGCTATGGAAGATGCCAGTAGTGAATGTAAGGAGGTTTAGAAAAGAACCGTAAAGATTTTTATCATAACATAAATTTGATAGTTAAACTATACGTAGGTATGTAGTAGAAAGATTGAATGGTCACTAATAAAATAGTTACTAAGAAAGGCTCCATTAATTATTTAGGACGTGAATAAATTATCAAGATTCTTCGTTAGTAAATTTTTTAGAAATTCAAATTCTTGA
This sequence comes from Mystacides longicornis, assembly GCA_963576905.1. Classification (NCBI taxonomy): domain Eukaryota; kingdom Metazoa; phylum Arthropoda; class Insecta; order Trichoptera; family Leptoceridae; genus Mystacides; species Mystacides longicornis. Next base: position 12,941,422 of record OY756424.1, read on the forward strand.
TTTAGTATCTCATTAAAATTTTAGATACGTTTTTTAAAATCGATATAATATCTCCAGAAATTAAATATGGATGAATCGATAAAATATATACTTACGACCCAGTTAGGTGTTTTATCTTTAGGCATGTATGTTATCCATCTATCCGTTACAAACTTGATATCTTCTGCCCACGATTCGGAATTAGCATCGGTTATAAGGCCAAAATTGAAAGGCATGTGTGACCCCAAATGTGTTTCATTACCATAATATGCCATTGTTTTTTTAATATCTGTGTAAGCCTCTGTCATGATGACTCTAAAAAAATAAAGAATACGTTAACACTTGTTTGAATCTGTACACTTGAATTGCAAAAACGATCAATTTAATGGTGAATTCAAATTCAATTTACCTTGTAATGCCGTCTTTTTCTTTATATTCATCGAATATTTTCCTCCATTCGTAAACCATGGACACGGTTTCGGGAATATCCCTCGTGAAAATATGATCCAGATAGCCATAATCGTCTGGTCCTTGACCGAGATGTCCTGAGAGGGGCTCATCTGGGAACTTACCATCGAAATCGGCTTTGTCTACTTCGAATAAGTGGTTAATGGCGTCAATTCTGAATCCTCCGATACCTTTGTCTAGCCAAAACCTCAAAACATTCTGAAACGTAAGTAAGTAAGAAAATCAACACTCTTCTGACTGTAATGAAATATGATTTCTTTCTCGTAAAAATAGTACAAACCTTCATTTCTTCAACAACTTCGGGATTTCTATAATTGAGATCTGGCTGCTCTTTTGCGAATTGATGGAAATAAAACTGTTGACGTTCTTCTCTCCATGTCCAGGCTGAAAAACGGAAGACGCTCACCTGAAAAATTAGGGAACATTTAAGGAACATATTAACAACAATTATTCTGGAAGGACTATTCTTTAAATAGTTGGCCATTAAATGTAACGAATCTGACTGGCAATTTTAAAACTCACCCAGTTATTTGGAGGAACGGGTTTGCCATCATCGTCAAAACCTTTAGCGTCCTCCCAGATGAACCAATCAGCTTTAGGACTAGACTTATTCAAAGATTCTAAGAACCACTCTCCCTCTGTACTCGAATGATTCGGTACGAAATCCATGATGATTGCAATATCTAAGAAAATTGACTCAATAATTATTAATCGAAAGGTTTTGATACGATTTTATAAATATATTGTTTGTCTATTGATCAGAAGTGCATACCAAGTTCATTAGCCTTCTCAACCAGCTCTTCGAAATCCTCCATAGTCCCGAAAATTGGATCAATGTCGTAAAAATCTGCGATATCGTAACCAAAGTCGTACATGGGTGATTTGTATATAGGAGAAAGCCACGTGCCACTAACTCCCATTTCTTTCAAGTGCTCCAAATTTTCAATAATTCCTGAAAAAAAACTACATTTAATATTGCCGTATCAGGTTTATAATATGTCAAATTTGAAAATAAAGTTCATTTACCTTTTAAATCTCCTACTCCGTCCCCATCGCTGTCTTTGAAAGATCTAGGATATATTTGATAGAATACGGCCGTCTCCCACCAATCACTTTCTGTATCATTGGCTTTTTCTAAGGAGGCTCCATGAGATTGATTTAAAATTAAAACTAAACTAAAAATGACGAAAAACACCTTCATTTTCATCGATCTTTCCTTGATCTGAAATAAAAAAAAGAAAGTATAATTATTATTTACTTGGAATCATCTTTAAACTGCTGTATATTATTTCTTTTGTAAGAGAAGAAGTAAGATCGCAACGTTGTATTAAAGTTAAAAATGATAATTTAGAACATTTGGATGAGTATGTGTATTTAGGTAGTTTATTAAGTAGGAATAGAAGGTGTGAAATGGAAAGAAAGAAGAAAACTGGCTGCTAGAAGACATCTAATGAGGAATAAGAACATATTTCTAAAATTCAAAAAATTGATGCACAATGTAATCCTGTCGTATGGGAGTAAAAGTTGATGAAATCCTAACGCAAGGTATGCGGAAAAAACTGATTGATAAGGTGTGGAATGATGATATTAGAAAGGAATGCTGAGTAAATGTTCGCGTAGTGGATTAACAAATCTGAAAGAATTGGTGCATGGAGACGTGGCCAACCTAGATTGACGTGGGCCGATCGCATCGGTGCTGTCCTAAAGGAGGGCCAATTCAGAAGTAAAAAGAATAGGAGTATCAATATGAGAATAAGAATAGGTACGCAAAACGTTATGCCCTTGAATGAAGCGAAAGAAGTCTGTCTGATGGAAAGGAATTAATGGAAATCCGTACTCTCTGCCTACAGCGTGATGTGTGAAAAAAAAAACAATTTCTTTATTTTAAAAATATCAGCTGTACAGCTGATATACTTTGCATTTGAATCAAAAATTTTACCAGTCTTTTAAATCACAATAATTAGAGAAAGTGTCATCACACGTCTATCTACGTGAGATCGAACAGAGAACTAATTATAATCACAACTTGTAATGTAGATTATATATGTATTACAATAATTTGACAGCAAATATCAGAGATCTGTCACTGGTTTCTAATAGTTGAAATTGATTCGAAATATTTGGGATATTATAGAGATTCAGATAATGTCCGTCAATCATTGTCAAAGTGTTCGAATCACCAATATCAATACAATACCTATAATATAAGTTATACAATTGATATTCTTTGATAACATCGTAGGATTGGATATTAATTATTATTGTGTCATTTTTTTATTTGATTTTAATAGATTTAAAAAAAAACTGATGGCATAGATGTACTTATAAGTATATGTAATTCGAGAAAAGGGGAGCACACCTTTGCGTATATGTACGCTAATGTCTCATTTCAATATAGGTATTTGTCACAGCGTTTAATTTTCAATTTTCAAATCATGATTATGAATAATTATTATATGTGATGTGAACTACGTGGGAAATGTTTATTACCGGAAGAGAACAGACTAGATGGTTCACAATGCTACATTCGACCTCAGCCAATAATGAATATATTATATTTATGATGTCACAATAGTTTGCGATATCATAAATGAATACAATAATTCATTTTCAATTATTTTAAATTCAGTTCTTCAATATGTCTGTGCTATATTATAATATAAATTGAGATCAGCCATCACCATGTGACGGACTGCATCGCACGTTTTCAATTATTTTAATTATGGCTGTCGCCATTTTTGTCTGTTTAGCTATCGTCATATTTGTAGATTTGTGTGAATTTACGAAAGTGTCCCGATCTCAGTCTAAAAATGTTGAAACAGTGAATTTAGAAACATGTCATTGTTTCTTGTCGCACCATGGCAATTTGGGAATATTTTGCTGATGGATATTCATTCTTGTATTGCGGTCCCTTTGTGGATTCAGGCCAAAACTAACTCGCAACATAATTTTTATTTATTGTGTTTTTATTTTTCAGTGTAGGATCTTTATAAAAAAATGAAAAAAAAAAACATAAGAACCTTATAAATATATTAGGAATAATTTTGTGTAAGTATTTTGAAAACAACAATACATTGTTAAACCTCGATACAAAGAGAATCTTAACTTTTTTGAAGGAGAATAATAAAATGTTATTTCGTTGTGTCTCTCTTTCGCCTATTCCGCATTAGTGCGACTCTTTTCGGTCGCAGCCGACAAACGTGGAAAGGTGTTGATTTCGTATTTTTGGGACCGAATGGGACATTTTTCGACCACGACTGAAAATGAACCAGACGGTGTCGTATTTGTTAGGGCGTTGAGTAAAGACTCCTCCAATCCACAGCGCACAAAATGCGTATTAAACAGTTTTTGGTCACAATTCATTCCGGAAGGGAATGGGATAGTAAAATATCATTATTTTTTAGAGGCAGCGCTCGAAAAAGAACCGCTAGGAGCCGCATTTGTGTGAAGTAGAGCTTTGTGATAGTACAGTTCCCGTCCGATATCGCACAAAGCGTATTTATGGAACACCTAGTTTGTTTTTTTTTCTTTTAAACCTATTCGTACCGAATGGAAACGAAACCGTTTTACATTATTTGTCGGCCGCTACCGGAAAAGAACCGGACGGAACCGTACTTATGAAACAGGGCATTGTGTAAACACTCTTCCCAACCCACATCACGCAAAACGTATCTAATTGAACATTAGTTTTTTTGTTCGATAGACTCGATAAAAGAAATTGAAGAGCTTTCTCTCCAAAAGCTAAAATAGTCACGAATATCGTCCACTTTTGATTTGATATTTACAAAAGAACGGTATTAACAAGGGTCTATCGTTTTCATCGAAAACTTATTATTTGTTAGATGGCGGTGTGCTACGAAAGATTGTCAATATTTCACATCAAATTGTTTATTTCCTTCATATTGTATATATTGTATGAGGGAAATAAATAATTTGATGTGAATGTGTATGAATTTTAATACTTTGATAATGTATGTTTCAACGTCATACTTAAAGAACGATGTTGGCGATCGATCGAACCGGTAATGTTAAGCGATCTGGCTTCGATGTCTGGTATGCTTACCTTCTTCTGAATTTAAAACGAATTGAATTCTCTTTTCGAATTATTTGTATGTTATGTAGCTATGATTCGAACCGAAAAACCAAGTACCTAACTAAGTAAACTTAAACCAAGTAAAACTAAGTAGGTAACTAAGTATCAGCAGATTTTGAAATAGCATAAAGTAAATAGCATAAATAATAATACTTAGACAACTTTTATGGCGCGGTTTAGTGAAAATAATAATTTATAAACTTTATATTAGTTATTCTGTTATCCGGAGCGGAGAAGAATCCAATAAATCAAACATTGAAAGAATCTGTTCAGCCGATCTCGAGTTATAAGTGTTCGCACTAACGCGACTATAATTTATATTAGAGATTATGTGCCGTCATAAACATATGTCTCTCCGCCTATTAATAGAGAAACGAAAATAACAGAAAAAAAAAATAAAATCTGAAAAAAAAACGCAATCTAACAGAAACCCGACCTATATCTATATTTAAACTTTATTAATAAAACGTTTTTCTCAAAGCGTTACAGAGTCAAAGATCTTGGGTTTTATCTTTTGTTCATATCTTCTAAGTGGATGGATGAAGTAGGCAATGTTTTAAAACTCCCCTTTTTTCAATCGTTATAACAACAGTAAATTAAATTTAAAAGAGCAGCACGGATACCCTGATGGAAGGATGATGACAATGTTGGACCAAATTTTAAACACTGACAATCAAGTGACGTGACTACTTGGACCACTCGAGTTTCCCCATTGGCGATCCGTTGGCTTGACGCGATTGAGTTGTGAACAGATGGATATCCGACTCACCCTATCACACTACATCATACATAGTTTTCACGCTCACTGTCATACATCATACATAGTTTTCACGCTCACTGTTATTTTTTGGAGTGCATCGCTCCATTTGGATGGATGGAGTGATCGTGAATGGGGAGATTTATAAATGAAAAATAACAACAACTATTGACTCTTAACAATTCATTACTAATGGGTTTTGGGTGCATGGGTGTGGAGGTAGGTACTTAATAGTGATATCCAATAGTTGTTAAATATTGTCATTTTTGGTATAGTATTGTGTGTGGAAATTTGTAGGTGATGGCAGTGCAGTATTGAAACAGCAATTCATTTTTTATAGTTTTTTTTTTTTAATTGGCAGTGAAGTATTAAAACAACAATTCATTTTTTATAATTTTTTAATTGGCAGTGAAGTATTGCAAAAAGGAATCATTTTTTTATAGTTTTTTTAATTGGTAGTGAAGTATTGAAACAGCAATTCATTTTTTAAATTTTATGTCAACTCATGCAGATACCCTCTCTTTGCACAAGCTTGTACAAGCTTTAAGAGAGAGGAAACGTTGTATTTTATAGTGTTATTGTTCAAATATATTGTAACTATTTTAACTATGTAAATGATCTCAAAATAAATAAAATAAAAAAAAAATAAAAAAATGTTCGATTTTTAAATGGAACAAACCACTGTTGTGATTTGCTTTTAAAGAATTATTCTATCAGGCAGGTAAACTATTGTCTTGCTCAGTGATTTGATTTAATCAAAAACTACTGTGCTCAGTGATTTGATTTGGTAGAAAAACTACTGTCTTGCTCAGTTATTTGATTTGGACGAAAACTACTGTCTTGCTCAGTGATTTGATTTGGTAGAAAAACTACTGTCTTGCTCAGTGATTTTGTAACTGAATAACAACATCTGTATTATTTATTTAAACAAACTACCTATATCATTTGATAAAAAAAACGATTCATTCTTCCAAATTTCCTACGTATTACGAGGTGTGAATTGACTGATAACATTTAGTTTGTATATCGTAGTGGCTACTCAATGGTCTAATTCAATTTGATGTGGTCGTTAACCGTCTACACAAACATTACATCGTAAATATTACTTGGTGATTTCTTGATTGATATATTCTAACTGTTTTGTACTTTTCCAAATTTTGCTTAATTACTTTTCAAGGCCGATGAGATTGTTTTTGTCTGGCGCAAGAAATCACAGCAGTGATATTTAGAACGTTATTAAACTCGTTGGCTTGCGTCTCGCGAGCTAAAAGTTATTAATTTGTAAAGAGTGTCACAAAGTATGGCAGACTTCGTCGAAGATGACAAGCGTAATTATTTATCCACCAAAATTTGTAAACAAGGTACCTACTTTATTAACGCATCTTTATGTTCGCAAAACATTGTGATGTTTACTTTTTTATATATATAATGTAGAATACACAAAGAATAAAAAACATTTATACTTGTGTTGTACGACTTAGTAAGTCGCATGTTCTAATAACCTTAATCATAATAAACAATAATTACCTAATTGAATGAAAAAACGAACCTATTCGTTTGACATTTAAAACAAAAATATTGTTGTATTATTTATTAAATAGAAGTGAAAAGAAAAATCAACATTTCTTTCATTCTTTAAAAGTAGATGTTTAAAATGTTTGAGTACTTTGTCGACATACCTACATACAATATGTAAGTACTTTTAAAAGCATGCACTCGAATATAGTTAGATACATGTTTTAGAAAACAGTACAACAAAACTTTATTGTATGACAGTTTAAACAGAACTAATTAAGTATCTTATTTATTTGCGTTATTTTGGCACTATTTATGTAAACAAAACAATTATTTAAATATTGTAATCAAGCGGCGGTTTTTTTAGCTTTTTTCATATTCGAATATAAATTGTATGTACCCACATACAATATGAAATCCTAAAATCAATAGAGAAGAAATTATTTAAGTGGTTGGTAGCTTTGCGGTTCTGTCCCTGACTTTCGTACTTATTCGTATTGGAGGTCGTGGTTTCGAACCCAGACGCCACGAGTTTTTCACAACGTTCATTGGTTTCCTCTTTCACGATAGATGCTAATTAGCTTTCTGTGTAAGAGTCAGAGAGTGTATTTGTATTCACTTTGAGTGAGAACATATTAGGTATCTATGTTTCTTAAGTTCGTTTACTTGTGATAAATTATTAAAAAATAATCCATTATATTCGTCTATATTATTAGGAACAAACGCTACACTAAACACAAATTAATATATTCTTGCCTATAGTAAGTCTATAAATGCCTATACAAGATAATCCAAAAATAATAATTTTCTCCTCACTTTTTAACTTGAATTTTTGCGCATTTACGTTGAATTTTATTTCAACCATACTTTTTGTGAAGTTAAAAATAAAATTTAATTGAATTAAGTATCAATTTTTACGTCGAAACATTGAATAAATAATGGAATTCAATTGTAGGGTGGCTTTATCCTAAAGGATCTCTTCCAGTCAACCCATTATTATTTTCTTCAATCAAACCGCATTTTTGAACACAAGCATATCCGTTATTAAACTCTCAATAAAAACATTTAAATTGCTATTCATTTAAATTCAATCACCAAATTTACATATTATTTAATTCACTTGATTTTATTTATATTGTTTAACAAAAATAATACACTTTCCTTTCTTGTAAAAGTACGTGAAAAAAATATAATAATAAAACACTACGTACCGACTTATTCGATTCTTTACTAAACACTGAAAGAAACTGATTGTCACTCATTGCATTATATACCTACCGGACACTGAGCACTTTTTTTTATCAAATCTAATGCGATATGAGATAATGCTGGACCTTGTGTATGTGCGATTATCTGTCAGCCTACGGAGCGTTAGCTGAATAGTCCCAATCCGAGTGTTACGGCATCCTAAATGGGCAATACTTGAGCGGTCGCTGTATTATGTAAATCGCGTCGGTGGAGGTACGCAATAGTTAAGTAGCAGTTCATGAAAATATTGTCATTTTACGTCAAGAGTATTTTCATAACAATATGACATCACTGTCAATAAAAAAAAAAGCATAAAACAAACTTTATTGATAAGAATCATATTAGCTAGTACCTACCCAATAACAGTCCGATGAATTTAGTTTAAACTGGGATAAAAATTTTGACGAAGGACCGCGTTTTTCTTCAAAATATCACAGCATGACGATGTTTGACGCTGCGAGCGTTTGACTGATTTTTGAAATGCAATTGTTTTCTATAGAAGCAGAACCCCAATTAGTTCCGTACGTTTATACAAAGAAAAGTTTTTTAGTTTAACTCTTTTTACTAAGTTCGTGTTTTTTTTCAATGGGCTAAATATGCTATGCAAGCTACGCTTAGTGACAGTAACTTCAAAATTACACTTGCTCATTCCCTCTTATCAGTATTTTGCAGAAATATAGAATGCTTTATACTTGTCCCAAAAAACCATTGCATACATACATACATCTGCGGCGCAAAAAAAAACATTGGATCCGTCATAACATAGCCTTGCTTATTTCAGCTATTTTCTATGAATTGATGATTTTTTTTATGTTATAATTACATCTACTATATAAATGAAAGTGGGGTTAGTGCGAACACTTATAACTCGAGATTGGCTCAACAGATTCTTCTGATGTTTGATTTATTGGATTCTTCTCCACTCCGGATAACAGAATAACTAATAAAAAGTTAAAAAAATGGTTGAGAAGTGATGTAAAATATAACATTTGAGTTTGTATGGAAAGGTTACCTGGGACGCGCCGACGACATCGCGGGTAGTTCCCTCTCATTCTCGCATACGCTCTTACAGTAGCCCATCCCACTTACTCCTCCGATTCGAACGTTATCATAAAAAGTCAACAATATTATCGGCAGTATTGCCACCTTGGCGAATTTGTCGCCAGATCTAGCGACTTTTGGACATGGAAAACGACTTTTCATTTTCATTTAGCGACAAAATATTCTAGCGAATTTTCTAGCGCCTTTTAGGTCCATGGTGCTTTTCGGTTTCGGTTGTAGTATTTTGATAGAAGCCAAAGTGAGCAATATAAAAAAAACGCGGAAACGAAAAAACATAAACTAAAAATGAATATAATATGCTTTTATAAGTGCCACAACCTTCTTCTTCTGCTTCCAATGTACCATAGATTTCTAGAAAAATGGATTTATAATGTCATATTAATTTTAATGACTTTCTAATTTTTAAGTAGTAGGTACTTATATCTTTTCATTTTTTTGTTTTTAACAGGAGCACTATTTCTTACTTTAATACAAAAATATCGCCTAAATATTTTCTTGGCTCCCCCCGACCAATTTTGGCGACGTCTGGCGACATATGGATGTTTCAGAAATATTTTAATGTTATTATTTTATAAGCTTAACTCTATCGAATTAATGTTGTAATGCTTTACGGGTGCGCAGTGCACATTGTGCACATATTAACGGGCACTTCGGCTGGACCGATTTTCATGGTTTTTGATTTGTTGTATTCGTCTCCGTCTCGAATAGGCTACTAGCTATTAAAAAATTGATAAGGAATAAAAATATTAAGAAAATAAAATACCCATACATTTTGTATGGAACGGTTATTCCTTTCTGTGATAAATTTCTTGACAGCGCAATTTTATTTACGTAGGTAAGCAACCATTAAGTTTCGAAACAAACATAGGTACCTTTATCAAGATAGGTACACAATATTCGATAATAATTGCGTATTAAAACAATATGATATGATCAAGAAAATATTTTTTTGAAAACTTTATCACTTCAGTATGGCAATAATTTGCCTAATTTCACTGAGTAAATTTTAGGTGAGGAAACTAACAAGAGGTTAGCTCGAATATACACGCATACTTTTAGTTTGATAATTCTTAAAAATGCGGACAACTATTTGCTACGATGATCGTCAATCGACGTATCGCATGGAAGAACGTTTTATATGCATACTAAATGTATCGAGAAAAGAGCCTACAAAGATTTTTAGAGATTTCTTTGCGGTCCATTTAAAATTCCACGAAATCTTTCTTACTCTATAAAAATCTAGCCGTTTTCTTTGTTACCTAACTCATCTTTTATTACTGGACGGATCTCGATGAAAAAAAATGGAGATGTCGAGGGTTACCCAAGGATGGTTTAGATGAAAACAGGGGCTTTCTAGATACTATATTTCTGTTTTAATTAATGTTTTTAGTTTTTTGCTCCCATTTCAACTTTTATATGTCAAAACAAGATCGAGTAAAACAACTACGTTCGTAAAAAGGGTGATTTTATTTCTAAAGAGCGTACATATTACCTAAGAATCGTTTGTGTTTTTGATTAAAACGTCATAAAATTGTCGTTCTTTTTCTAAGCAGGTATTATGTTAAGGTTTTTTCTTTATATTGAGAGAAAGATATAGGTAGGTATGTACAAAGTACGGTTGGCTATTTAGATAAAGTAATACATCGATGCGCGTTGCATTGGAACTATACATCAATGTTATCCGATGCATCGGATAAAAACATCGATGTTTTCTCTATTTTTAACGAGTTTTTTTTTTAAATATGAATTCTATTTTCGATTCGAGAAAATTTTGGAAATGTAGGTATTTATTTTAACTTGAAATATATATTTATTAGGTATGTTCTACAAATATTTTGTAAACTTACAGAGATTTTGTTAGGTTATAATTTTATTTTTTTTTTATTTATTGATTCCACGCAACAAGGTTGCTTTTACAAAAACATATTAGGTACCTACATAAAAATTTAAACATTGACAATATTTCTGAGAATAACAAAATAATCGCATGTTTGAAGAATCTATCTATTCTAGATATAGGTACGTTAATATTTTAAATGAAATTATGTTTTTTCAGTAACTTAATCCCTATTTTGGCCATCAAAGAGCTAATAAAAACATTTTTTTTTCATTTTCGAATTTATTCTAATAATTTGTGGGATCGATAACATCTCTAATATAAATTAAAGTCGGGTTAGTGCGAACACTTATAACTCGAGATCCGCTAAACAGATTGTTCCAATGTTTGATTTATTGGATTCTTCTCCGCTCCGGATAACGGTTGGTAGACCAGTGGTTACGACGCCGGCTTTCGCACTGTTTCGTGCGGAGGTCGTGGGTTCAAATCCCGGCCGTGCCGACCATTTTCCACTTTCACGACACAAGCATTTGCTTAGTGTGAAAGATGTCAAAAGTGTATTTGTGTTCACTTTGAGTGAGCACAGATTCATTTAAAAAAAAAGTTGAATAAATTGATAAGAACTTATGTAAAATACAATATTAAAGTTTGTATGGAACGGGTTCGGTATCGGTACCGCCACCGACATCTGTTGAGGGAAATAGGGAGATGTCTGGTGGATTAATATTTTGATAGAAACATTCAATGTTTTCCCTATTTTTCTACAGATGGTGGTATAATAATGATTGAAATTAAAAATATCGTTTTTGATGGTACTTTTCAAGCTTTTTTATAATTTTTGTTCACATCTATAATTTTAAAAAAGTGGTGTTAAAGCGAACACTTATAACTCGAGATCGGCTGAACAGATTTTTATCGTGTTTAGTTTATTAGATTCTTCTTCGCTACGGATAACATATTATTATAACAAGTATTAAAAAATCTAAAAATGGATGGAAAATAGTATGAAATAATATAATATTAAAGTTAGTATGGAACGGGGGAGTTTTGGTGATTTTGAAATAACTGATTCATAATTACCACATAACTTTTGATTTTTTTACAAATTGTAGTAATGTATGTTAGCTATGTTATGTTACCCAGCAATATTTTATTGACTTTTGATTGAAGGCGAGACGAAGTTCGATGGGTCAGCTAGTATTTAATATAATATTTTATTTAATATAGCAACAAAATTAATGAAAATTTTATACCATTTTTTTTTTTCATTTGGAACATGTCATTCATTAGTGATACGAATCTACACAGATTTAACGATATCTTGATTATTGTCACTTAAATAATTATGAATATTACAACTTGTATAAAATCACGTATAGCTACATGTGGTTTGTTTTTCATTTTCATTAGAAATTTTCTAAATCATTTTTATTCATAGAAAATACGAAAGTTTAAAATGTATTGAAATTTGACTGAAACCATCATCTGCCAAAATAATATTCCTATTCTCTATTTCTGGATAAAAATTCCAAATAAAATGTACGAAATCAAAACTTTTTTGCGCAATTAAAGGTTTAGCAGGCACTTTCGTCCAATAAAAATATTATTGTGGACATATCAATCCTCAATTCTAATTGATTTCTTGAATATTTTCATCAATATTTGATTTTTTATGAATCATCAACACCGCAATAGAGAGCTCTTGTTGCCTACCTATGCCTCCGTAGTAGTATTGACATTTATATTTACAGGTTTGACAATAATTATTATGTATTTTAATATCATTTGTGTTCGAATATTTTGGAACGCAGTCGCAGTCTTTAATATGGTTGCTCTACTTGTTCTCAATTGTTCCCAACATTTGGCTCTATATCTCATTAATAATTAAGTATCAACTTATTATATAAATGGTATTTTTTTAACATGTTGAGAATTATCATGATAAGGAGTTTCGGAAATTTAAACATTACCACCTATTGGCGAACGTTGTTAACGTAAAGTGATCACACTAATCCAGCCTTCGACATAACTGTAGAAGACGGTCGTAAGCCCGTAGTTGTTTCTTCCATTTAAAAATCGAACATCAGTAATGAATTATTGTAAGAGTCATTAATTGTTATATTATATTCGTTCGAATATTTTATCACAAAAATACATCGTTTTTGATTTTTTACAATATCAAAAATGTTTATTTTTTTAAATAAAGCTATCAAGATTGTTTTCATAACAACTGAACTTGATACGCCTGTATTTGGTTTCATCTAACAAATACCCTTTTTATAATAATAAAAATAAGCCCTTTGCCCGTATATACGGGCTTCAGGTGCACAAAAAGTAAAGATTTATCATCGTCTTCTTCTATGCCACATTTTTTTTTCTCTCAGGGGATGTTTTGCGCTCCGACCTGTAGTGGTCTATTGTGCTTCTTCTATGCCACATACTGTGGCTTATAGTCCTATCCTTGACAGGCATACCCTGTCGCACTCCGGGCAGGGATACTCCGATCCAACCGCCGGGCCGCGCTTCCTCACCATGTCAGTCCCCTGACACTCAGCAACCACACCTCGCCCGCGCGGTCTATCCTTAACCAGATTCTCCCAGTCCGACTGTCTGCCGACACTTTTCAGCGCCGTATGCAGATTATCTTTAAATCTCTTGCGCTGTCCCCCATGCTTTCGTCTCCCTTTTTATTATACTCCCTTTCTAACTCCATTATGAGGCATAGGGAGGCAGCACTGCGCTCTATCTCATCAGCTCTACATACATTCTTACCTTCAAACATCCATTTATGAATTTTATTCTTCCCCATTCTAGTATTAAGTCTGCCAAATGGGTACCTATTGTTAATTTATCCAATAAAGAGTTTATTTATTTTTACTATTTATTATTAAAGTACCTAGGTGTAAGGAGAATTCTGGGTGTAAGATGGTACCACCGCATCACGCACGACGCTATACGCCGGCGCACCTAGCGTGAGCTCATCACCTCTACCATTGTGGGGAGGAGATGGACTTGGCTGGGACATGTGTTAAGGATGCCGAATGACAGTTGGCCGAGGAGAGCGCTGTTCTTCCTCCCATCAGGGTCCCGAAGACGAGGAAGACCCTCTCACACTGTGTTCCGCTCCTTCGAAGCAGAGCTGAGGGACATGGACATGGTGTGGGAGGAGGTCATAAACATTGCGCAAGATCGAGCGCAATGGAGAGCTCTTGTTGCCTCCCTATGCCCCTGAGTGGGGTGTAAAATGGAGAATTGTATTGTATTGTATTAAAGTACCAGTTATCTTATCATAGTCTATATGAAACCCCTTAGGTATTTTGATAAAATTTTAAAACCATTCAACCTAAAATACTTGGTTTGTTTGAAATAATATGCAAATGGCAGAGTGACATTAATTTTGAGAAACGTATTGTTTGTCCGCACATCAGGTCATTACAGACAAACAATAGAATTAACGTGTCGACAATACTTAGACGGAATAACAATGGAATTGTACAAGAATACTAATAATTGCCCATCAAGATTGACATTGACATTACACAACATCACTTTATTTACTTTTTATTAATTAATAATTTCCTCATTGCAGGAAAACAACTCTTCTATATAGATGGGTCATAAAAATTGCGCGAGATCGAGCACAATGGAGAGCTCTTGTTGCCTCCTTATGCCCCTAATTATTGGGGCGTAAAGGGAGTTTGTGTTGGATTGAATATAGATACGTGCCAGTATAGCCGGCGGAACTTACTGCTTAAAGCATTCTCCACCAGTCAACCACTCCCGTCCAATCTGAGACGGGATTCCAACCTCGAGTACAAATTTCAAGTGGAAAAACACAATTGGCCTTTCAAAGATTAAATTTTACATAGCACGTAGTACATTCACAATATAAAAAGATTCCATAAAAATGGTATGAGATAAAATTAACGAATCTGGGCTCACACTAGATATTTTTCACACTGAAAAAGGTAGATGATCGGCACCGAGGATCGAACGCACGACCCTCAGTCAGAAAGTCGGCGACTGAACCGCTAAGTTGTTAAGATGCCGCCTTCTCATCGAGACATCTCGAGTTCGATTAATAGTCGGGAAATTAGGTATTACTTCTAATTAGTTATGTCTATAACCGGCCGGCGGCCGTAGATGCACGATCGGGTATATCGTTATGATAAGAATTTCCGTCAGTCGGCATTTGTCATTGTAGCCATCAAGTTTATTAAACTGACGCCGCTTCAAGTCCGCTTCAGGCAGAACGATATGCTTGATCGTGTATTAACGGCGTAAGGTATTACATTCCACCGGCAATGCTGACACCTGTATGATTGATCTTTATTCCAATACTAGCTTTCCCGACAGACGTTATCCTGTGATCTAACTATGAATATTGAATTCGAATATAAAAGAGTTATAAACATTACTTTTAGCCAATGTCATTCCGACCGATGCATCTGTTTTAAACCACATATTTTCGATTCGACTTCTTTCAATCGCAACAACTATCAAACCACTGACGGTTTGTGTCAAACGGCAATTTGATATCTAAATTAGATTTACTAATAATTATTTTAGTAAATAAAAATTGTGTTTGTATAGAATTTTTCACAGATGGCGTTGTTGTAACAAAATTCGTTCCATACTTACTTTATTATCATTTACATCTATTTTTTCGTTATTTTATTTGTTATTCCATTATCCGGAGCGGAGAAGAGTCCAATAAACCAAAAATGATAAAAATCTGTTCAGCTGATCTCGAGTTATAAGTGTTCGATTTAAATTATTTCGTTTATCTCACCGTCTGCAATAAGTAAATTTCATGCTAATATCCCACAGAACAATTATTATTACAGTCGAATCTAAGGTTTTTTTTTTCAAACCCACCTTTTATAGCACTAATGATATTTTTATTATCACTCTACTTCAACTAATCTCCAATATTAACAGCTAGATCTATCTACCTAGCGTCTACACAAGCACATTCTGGGTTCACCTTCGCTTTTCTAATGTTTGCGCAGTAATTAGACCTGTAGGTGTGAGTCTTGGGTCACGCTGTATTGCATTGCCCAGAAATAGAGTAGTGATGTCTTAATACATAGGTAGTTACTACTTGCGGACACCGACAACTCTTCGAATCGAGTCTGTATAATCATCAGGTAATTGGTTCCATAACCTGGCCGCTTGGGCGGTGAAATATGATGCAAAAATTGAAGAATGGGGTGTTTTGGGACTTAACGGATGCCACTTGCAGCAGACCACTGTGAAAGGCCATGAAATGCAATAGAGTTAATGAAGAACTATCATAGTACGGAACGTTTGGGTTAGAATAAAGTAATATTGTCAGAATGTGTAAATCCCATCGCTGTGACATGGTTAGCAATTTGATTTTCGTTCTAAACTGAGATACCTTGTCGAATTTCAGAGGCAGTAGATTATTTTGCAGACGTTAAAATCGTAAGTCCATATCCTAATTGAAAAGTGGCCGCGTGTCCGATCGTCGAGCGATCATACAATGTTCTCAATTTGACCGGTCCGTCCGCGTTCGAGTATTATTATGACGCGCGAACGCTTTTCAATTAGGACACACTAACAGTTACTCTTGTATTACATAATATTATATCCATGATGCATCCATCTTTCCTTTGTCATAAATTGCAGTACTACCATCAGATCTAGGATTACAATCATTCTCATAGAATCTGCAGATGCCTAGAATAAGAAATAATGTACCTACTTGTTTCATACCTTAATTTTATTCAATATTCATACGTATTATTTTATACATAATGAACGAATCACCCAGAATGAACACAAATACATTTTTTTCATCTTTCACAAGCAACACCGATTCTGTCATGAAAAAGGAAGAATTGGAATCGATTCCACTATCTATGGAACGAAATTCAGCGACTAAACTGCTACGCTACCGCTACTGCGATTAACATTGCCCTACTTTAGAAAATTTATACCTACTAGTAAATGATAGTTGTGCTAAAAGTGCTGAACTTTTAGCACAAATTTCACTTTTCCTCTGTTTTTCTCCTTATTTCTTTCATCTCCTACTCCATTTTCTCGAGCGGAAGGATTCAATATGATCGATCCACGTCATTCTTTATAGGTCACGTCTCGCCCTTGAGCATTGTATCGCAAATCAATTAATTATCCTTTAGTTAAGAAAAAACCTACCTACCTACTCCGAAATAATCCCTGAACAAAACAAAACTGACCCAAATCACTCGACAATGAGTGCAAAGGGTTAAAAAAAAAAAAGAAAATAAAACAAAACTGAAAAAAAAAATTACGTGATATTATATTAAATTGAAAAAATCAATTCAATTTAATATAATATCAAAATACATGACAGCAGTCGCAGTCTTTATGATCTTGTTTCTCTCATGATCTCAATAATTTCCAACTTTTCTCTCTATATACATTAATTATTACAACCGACCTCGGTAGCCTAGTTGTACTAGCCTGGACTTCAGATCCGAGGTCCCGGGTTCGATTCCCGGTCGGGTCAGAGTTTTTATAAGTGTTTTTTCACTTGATATTTCTACCCGGGGTTGGCCTGTCTCAGATTGGACGGGACCGGTTGACTGGGAAAAATTGCCTCAGGCAATAAGTTCCGCCGGCTATACTGACACCTTTGTATAGAAAAGTGTTATATTATTATTAAATATATACTTGTTGTGTACATAGGATTTTAACGAGAATTCTCATGATTAGGAGTTTCGGAGACTTAAAACATTACCACCTAATGACTAACGTTATTAACGTAAAGTGATCACACTAAAGCCAGCTAATTGTTAGAGTCTTAGTTCTTACATATTCGTTAATATAATATCGTTTTATATCTACAGTGTATAATTTCCATAAGTTTTAGTAAACAAAAACACATAATAATGTGTACAAAATGAGTGTTAAATGGGACGGATACAATATTTGGTTTTTGGTTATTGTATGTACCTACCCATTAGATTTCAATCAATTGGATACATTCTTCTATATTACATAAAACTAGCTGACCCATCGAACTTCGTCCCGCCATGTCAATAAAATATTGCTGGGTAACAAAACATAGTTAACATACATGACTGCTCATTGTGAAATAATCAAAAGTTATGTGTAATCATAATATTATAAATACGTTATTTCAAAAGCACCAAAACTCCCCTATTTATGTATAAGATATCTATATTGAATTTTCATATGACTTATAAAAAAATCTGTATTATCGACTTTTTTATGATAGTAAATTAATTGCACAACTAAAACGCCAGAAAAAGATTAATTCATTGGTTTGAAAATAAAAAAATATGTTTGAATGTTAAAAAAATATTTCTGAAATCAAATATCGGAAGAATCCATTCAGCCGATCTCGAGTTATAAGTGTTCGCACTAAGCTGACTTTCATTTATATTAGAGTTGATTTATAGCGAAACTTTCGCGCAAAATCGCACTTTTTTCATAAAATTTAAGACGATTGTAACCTTAGCGGAACATTACAGAATCAACCTCTATAAATTAATTTTAACAATCATTATTGAAGCATATTATTTGAACACAAAACCGGGAGCTTATATGTAATTAATTATAAACAACGAAATAATCACGATATGATGGAGATAATAATTATAATACCTACACGTTCGGCTTAGATCATAACAAACCTCCATAATGAGATACAATTATAAATCAAACAATGTTAATTTAACCATGCCTGAACAAATTTAGATTATTATGTGCCAATATCGAATTATTTATTATCTATATTTTCAATCGAAATTAGCCTTTTTATATCAAGTGGACAGTGAAAAATATGTACGAAGATGGTCGAATACCATATCGAAAGTAAAAAAAAAATACATAAAATCTACATTTTTCTATACAATTATGTCAGTTTAACCGTCAGAGCTATTGCGCACAGAGGTGGTTGAACATACATCCACGGCGCTACAACCCTGTGTGGGTATTAACCTCATTTACAAGATTTCTCCATGTCCCCCTAACCGCTGCCAGTCAACTATCCCCAGCATTCGCAGATTCCTTACAGCTCCATCCAACCACCGCAATTTGGGTTTCCCGATACTCTCTCTGTGTGTTTGGCTATCCGAAAGGGTTTTCTTTTTGGATAGCCAAACACACTTCAATCGCTTCTTCTTCTATCTCCGTTGCTTCTGACCTGGGGAGTTACTCCGCAATTCAATCACAATCCCGATCCAATTTCAATCTCAAAGATGAAATTATCGCACTAAGATTTTGGCTTCTTTACATGAAAATAGTTCCACGGAGCTCTATTTCGAATCCCGTATTGCTTTACGAAAAAATGGTATAAATAAGGATTTATACAATATCAAGATTAACCTCCCTGGCCTTGTTTGAGGACGGAATCGATGTACTTGATCCACGTCATTCTCCGTCGGCCATGCTTTCTATCAAACAAATTTATAACACGCGTATAAAACAGTTTTTAAAATTAAACAATACATCTCTCGGAATCACAACTAAATTTCTCCATGAAAACATACTAGGTAATTACTTGATATTTTTTCCAAAATAATTCTCATCCCTACTCTCATCCTTACTCATGTAATCCCTTATCAAATGACACGGACCATAGGGTCTTCGTTCCCATAAATTTACACAAACTACAGCATTTTTCATAGCGTTTAGAACTTTAGTTTATCATAATAATTTGTTTGAATTATAATATTATTTAATACATTTTCAATCAAATAATTCCTTACGCATTTAGAGTCGGGAAAGGCGAACCAACATTATTGAGTATTGTTGAACTTGTTTTGTGCAAGAGGAAGATAAGCAACAGCGGGATCGAACCTGCGATCTTCAGAGCTTGAGTCGGTAACTGAACCTCTACAAGTTCCTTACAAGAAAGCTGATAAATATTCGAACGTCCTGAATAGAATATCGAACTACATGCATGGACCAAAGAATGTTTGTTTTTAATAAATCCGTGCTCACTAAAGTGAACACAAATACGCTGTTTGACTCTTTTACAGTAAGCTACTAAAAGCTTGCCTCGTGAAAGAGGAAGATAGTCGACACCTGGGATCGAATTCTAGACCTCGAGTACGAAAGTCGGCGATGAGACCGCCAGGCTATCAACCCCTTCATTGATGAACAAACTGATTTTAGGCTTGGAAGATTGATGGGTATCTTTTTATTATCGCGTTTTTTTTTCTTAAAGAATTTCATCTTCCGGAAAGAAAACGAACTTTCAATCGTAATGTTTTTTTCTTGGGTTTTTCCATAAGAAAGATAATATGTATCTTATCTGGTTTGACTAATCTATGCAGACGTCAATATGTTTGTTTCATGAACTACATTTCACTGTCAAATCATGTGATAGATAAACAAATGCATGCGAATTACCTACAACAAACTTTCACAGTGTCAAAAGTGCTCACTTGTTAAAATCACTGTCAAAATATTGCATCATTTTCGGATGTTTTTTTTTTTTTATTCAGAAAAATAACTCACCTTTATAGGTTACAAATAACCAATATTTTTATTTTCGATCATCCCCAAACAAAGGCTGGAAAATAGGGGAATTACCCGTTTTATTATCTTCGATAATATTTCGATTTATGAAACGAAACCTCGTTCTAGATGGTTGACTACGATAAAATTACATTATTTAAGGTCAATTTCTTTAATAACGGAAATAAAAAAGATAATAATAAAAAAAAACTAAACAAAATAATATAAAGAGGAATAACGGTGTTTATTGTTTTCTTCGGAACAAAACAATTTTTGATTTTTCTTATACTAAGGGATAATTTTATCCAGTGAGACTTGGATTTCTTTTTATCTTGAGACTTGGATTGTCTGTAAATATAAAAAAAAATCTTCTTCTTTAATTGCCTTTTAAGCTATCCTATATTTGAATGGAAATTTCTCAAACCCACTAGCATGGCTTCTTCAATATTCTAAGACAAAAAATGTTTCTATGTCGGTTATAAAATGTAGATTCGGAAACCATCCAATTCCTCTAAACCGGTTTCAATAGAAAGGGAATAAAACAAAAATATGGTTTGAGACCACTATTCGTTAAAAAAAATTCTACCTACGTCCAACTATTTCACCATCCGACGAACGTGCCGTAAACCGGTCTCATTTGAAAGATAATAATCCAAATATGGTTTTAAACCACTGAAACTTATTTTGACCACATTTGTTTAAACACTTAAAACAAAAACACTGATCTCATCAAAAAGTTGTGGCTATAGCGTCGATCAAGTCAAACAATCGTAGTAGCACAGCTGGGTATCCGCTTGTATGAAAATGATAGTAAATATCTTATTGAAACTACATAAAACATTGTTCCGTCAATTAAAATGTATCACATTATTTGCTTATATTTTCACTGTTGGTCTGGATGAAATGAGAACTTAGGTTCCTGAAACATCCAGGGGTATGGGAGGGCGCAACCCTTAATAAATTTTCACTGTTATCCTTAAAAAATCCCATATTTATGTTGGTTTATAATTTACTAGCTTTCCTGACAGAGGTTGTCCTGTAATCCTTACTATGAATATTGCTTTCGAGTTTGTAATTAGCTAATACAAAAAATATGTTTGAATGTTTGAAAAATATTTCTGAAAGCTTGACAGAAATTCTATCAAAAATCTGCGTACTTACCAATATTTTTCGTGTCAACGGTTGTCAGATAAACAATAATTTTGTTGTTACATATAGAAATATTCGTAAATAGCGTTGGGGTCGCACGAAATCCGTTCCATACTAACTTTAATATTAAATTTTATATTATTTCTTATACATTTTTAACATTATATTATGTTATCCGAAGCGGAGAACAATCCAATAAATCAAACATCAGAAGAATCTGTACAGCCGATGTCGAGTTATAAGTGTTCGCACTAACCCGACTTTCTTTTATATAATAGATTTTTAAATAACACTATTTATTTATAACTTTGCAGTAATATGTACCTAATACTTTATTATCAGCCTGTAATATTTTCAGACGGCTATGCGTTCATCTTCAGCATGGAGTATGTAAATGCAGTTGAGGATAAGACGAAAATTATGGTGATTTATGCGGTGTTCAGACGGGGCGATATAAGGCCAGACGATATCGTTTGCATAAAAAAAATATCGTTCGGTCGCTCATTGATCGTCTGATGTGTTCACACGAGTCCACCGACATACATTCAATCTGTCAGGTGCGCTGATTTTGACGTAGTTTTAAAAATGTCGGACGGAATGTTTGGGGTAGTTGAAAATGTCGTTTTAGACGATATAAGAACACTCCTAATTAAGGAGAAATAAAAAAAAAACGCAGATATTGGCTGCGGAATTGGATTCTAAGGAGAAATAAATTTGGAGCAGTGCTGTCAACTGTCAAGAAACAGAACATACGGACGTAGCGCATATCTGCGCATGCGTGCATCGTTCCACCAGAACCAAAAGTTGAAAGGCGTTCAACTTGAGGCGATATCGCTTTCAACCATTTTTATCGCTTCAGATTTATCGACAATCTGTTCACAAGGTTCAATTGGCTGACGATATTTTAGTGTCCTGGCGATATTCGCCTCGTCTGAACACATAGAAAACCAAATTCAATATTTCAATCTATTACTCAATTATTTTACTCTGAATTACATCGATTACATCGTAATGTAAAAAAAATATTTAAATAAAATTTAAACATAAAAAACATTTGTCTTTTTTCTTATTTTAGGAAATGGAAAAAAACGACAATTGCTTTGTGCAGAGACCGTTGAACAATAAACAATTCAAAAATGTAATAAATGTTAAGTGTGGGCTTAAGCAAAAAACCTGGGCAGTTCGCCAAACACTTTGTTTATTATCCCTAAACGATGTAAAGAAAAAAAAAACAATCTTAAAAAGAAGATAATGTTAGAAGAGCGAATCGCTATTTTAGAATGCCCTGCACATTAGTATTGGTTAAGAGTTATCTACAAGGGTTAACAGATTGAATCTTAAAAGATTGCGTTAGTGTTTGGCTGTTGCTCGATTGGTTGATCCTCAATTCTCTTTCTATACTGCGACGACATACTTCGAACGCGCTGACTGTGTGAATACGATGCTACAATTACACGCTTGCCATGGCTTGGCAAGCCACCACAAGCTCCAAGCCTTCACAAACGCTTGGACGCCATTTACACGTTGGCGTGCGCGTCGGTATTTTCATACATTTGCCGCAAATTCCTTTGATCTGTGTAAAAACCGACACTTGTCGCAAGCGTTGGCAAGCTCACACAAGTCAAGGCAATCACCCCGTTTACACGTTGGTGTTGGTTTGTCAAACCATGGCAAGCGTGTAAATGCAACATAATATCAACAACACAAAGTTAAGGATTTTTAACGATCTTTAAATGCCCAATAATCTTAACATGTATAATTTTGTAAGGTTCGTGTATCTATGCAGTGAAAATTCATTTTGTTGAATTTAAAGGAACATAGATGCAAGAGTCTCAAAAAATGTCTCATAGGTTACAAGAAAGCCCTTGAGGTTCAAATAAATTACATTTTGAAGGTCAACCCCGTTGTCTTGACTGCATGTATGTATTTTCGATACCTTTACTTCATTTACATTGTTTTATTTCAAACCGTATTCCTTCCTTTTATTCTAAAGATGCAGAAAATATACGTATATTTTAAACATGTTCTCTTTTGTATCTTTTTTGTTCTTTCCGTGTCCAAATTTAAAGCCCTTATCTCGTTTTGACTACATAATTGACCCAATTCTGTATTCGTTATTTTGAATTTCGGCAAATTTGTTTTTTCTATATACAACAAATTTACCTTTATCAATAAATATAACCCTATTAACGTTATCTTTATGTCGAAAACAAGAGCACAATAATATTCGTACTAAAAATAAAAAATAAATATTGTTCTGACTGTTGTTTTTAAAAGAGTATCTTAAAAAAATAACACGAGTAATTTTGACATAAAAGCGGTTCCTCTGCAATTTTGAAGGGTGGATTTAAACCAAACGTACATAGAGCCAGATATGGAAAATAGACGTGTTGCCTTGATCGTCGGTATGGTAACCAAGGAAATAACAACGATACAGAATATTTAATTGTCAATAAAACACGATGTTGTAACTGAACACTGATTTTATTTAATTACATTGGGTGCACATATTATTTTAGTTCATCACGCCATGACAGATACAAAGGGAAGTGCTTCTACAAACCAAAGTCACTTCCTCTTCTGTGGGCCATAGACAAACATCTTATAACAATAATTATATTATCAACACTGTCATCGCCTACTTATCAGTTATAGCTTGTTCTTGATTCCACGGTGTCCAGTATCAACCATAAATGAAAATATGCTTTTTTTCTAAGGTGCCGTTCAAAATGATCGAATAACGGTTCATTTTAAAGGAATAATGAAAATTTTAATGGAACAGTCAGTTAAAATATACATTTTTCATCATATTTTTTTAGCGGATCTGATAGGGAATCGGGGTGAATAAGACATGTTATAATTAGGTAGGAACTTTGCTCCTTCTATTATAATTAATGTCTCTATGATATGAAACGTATTATTATTATTTGTATACTCGTCAAACAGATTGTTTACTTCAATTAATTACTGAGTAAATCCATTCCTCTGAATTCGATATGGAGACCCTAATTATTTGTATGATAAATCGGAGATTTAGGAGATAGATTGAATTACAACGGTAAACATCTTAGATGCTTCTCAGTCTAACATCAGTTTTCTATTATCCACTCCATATAATAATATAATCTATTAGCATTATTCGAGAATCAAATTGATATTGTTATAAGTAATTATTTTTCTTCTGATTAATCGCATGATTTATCATAATATGATTATACCAAAATTGAAATCAATTTTCTCAAATATTGCGATCACATTACGTTTTTGGAAAAATAAACAGTCATAAATTTAATCAAAGCGATTTATTCGTTTTTTCTCGTATTTTTTTATCCACAGCATTTTTTGTACACATTCTGCCTTCATATTTTATTAACATGAGAATTTGTGTACTTAAAATTTCTCTCGGAAACCAGTCAGGAAAATAAAAAAGTTGTTGGTAGTATACTGATTCGTATTGGAGGTCGCGGGTTCGATCCCAGGTTCCGACCATCTTCCTTTTTCACAACACAAGCTTTAAGTAGCTTACTGTGAAAGAATCAAAAAGTGAATTTGTGTGCGCTTTGAGTGAGCACATATTCATAAAAAAAAATACTATGTTTATTTAAATTTAAAAAATATTTCGTGTGTGCTTTGTGTCAATGAAAATGCCGTACGGCTGAACATAACCAGTTATTATATTGGATTTTTAAGACATTCAAAGACACACAAAATATAGAATTTTTATACTGAACAGAAGTTTGATATAGGGCTTACAAAATTTTAATGGCATATGTACACAATCGAAACCATTTCTATATTTTTATACTGAACAGAAGTTTGATATAGGGCTTACAAAATTTTAATGGCATATGTACACAATCGAAACCACAGTTACCTAAAAGAAAATATTTCATTTCCACTGAAGAATATTGGACTATGGAGGTGTAAATGTGCGTTATTTTCGGAAATTGTTGTTTCAATTGACACGGGGAGGAGAGGCAATGTATACGATAGCCTACTTTTAAGCGTAAGTGACAAAATAAATAAGCCTCGATTAATGTTCATGACTCAAAGACAAGCAAAAAAATTTTTTTTTACATGCTATTGTATTATTGACTAATGGCCGATCTTTCGATTGACCAATAAACAACCCAAAAGTTAACTGACAAATTTAATAACTTTAAAGGATCCACTAACTCAAAACAGGTCTTTCATTTTAAACTCATTCGTCCAATAGTTAATGGACCATTAATTAAGTCGTTTTTTTATTTGCTACTGGCAACACTTCTTCATTGCAAACGTCACTCTATATGCATATGGGAAAGAGATGCCTCACATACATCGTTCGTTAAAAAGGTCAAGGTCATTAATGTGGTTGCTGGTACCGCAACTGTGCAAGTCAAAATAAAGTTTTATTTTATTTGTGTTAATTAAATATTTTGAAAAAATAATCCAAAAATACGGCCCACTAACTTATAAGTTCATTCAGGGGTTTGATGCTCCAATAGCTGCTATTTGACAGATGAAAGGTCTTTTTTTTTTCTCTAATGTATCATTAGTGACTTAATGCTCCGTTTAAACCTGTTAGGTATTCAATGTGCAATTGAAAGATCAGCCTTTATCGACGTACATATGTTTTAATTTTTGTAAATAAAATATTTAATTCACTTACGTACTTGAAAATTATTTTGTAATAAACATTATAAATAACAACCTCCTATAAAAATAATTTTAAATTCATGTACAGTACTTTAGATTGCAGCACAACATACTTAATTGATGTCTTACTTAATCCACGTTCGATCCCAGTGTAGTGCATGTGGATGCCGCTCCAAGCTTCCCTATCTTGCGCCAGTTGCACGATTACAGTTATTAAGTAGGAATTTTTTTTATTAAGGCCTTTCACCCGAATTCGAGTGATTTTAGAAGTAGGTATTTAAATTGTATTTCTTTTATATGACCATGATGCTAAACATATTATAATTTTACATAATTTGAATCATCGTCGAACTCTTTTTTTTTGTTTTAAAAATGAATCTGTGTGAAGTGAACACAAATACACTTTTGACATCTTTCACATTAAGCAAATGCTTGTGTCGTGAAAGCGGAAAATGGTCGACACGGCCGGGATTCATACGTACGACCTCCAATACGCTGTACGTACGAAAGTCGCCGATTGATACCACTGGACTACCAGCCACCTCTTTAACAACAACGTCAATGACTTGGATCTCAGAAACTTTATTTTCAATGGACGGATATAATAATATAAATAAATAAACTCTCGATTTTTCTAAACACATTTCAAGAAGTTTTAAAAAAACGTATGGAGATCAAAAAAATCACCCCCGTCAAAGCTAACTTTATCACCCTTCAAAACTTTGCAACTCAAATAAATTTCATCTTTGGAAACTTTTCCTATTAAATAAAAATAGTACCCTCTCTCTCGAACGCTGTGCTATCCTCTTTTCACATTATTTAAATATAATTTATTATTGAATTAACCTGAATAAATCAATCACGTGACTCGTAAATATTTTGAATAAAACCATACCGGTAAAAGAGAGGGGTGTTTTCGTCAATTTTCAAAAGACTTTGGTACCTGATAAATTTGATTTTAAATAATGTATTAACTGTACAATAAAAATAATAAAAAACAAATTTAAAGGTGATAAATCATGAGCATTGAATGAATAAGAATGTAAGTCTTTAATGTTATTTAGTGAAAGACCATTACGCCTTGGTTAACTTTAACCTTTAAGCATATTGGGGTTGCTTTTATTATTGAGGTGCTTCTTTGAACGCAAACGGCTTACGTACATTAAATTCTAAAAGACGAAAATAAAAAGTATTTTGGTAACTTGTTTCTTCCGGATTTTCGAGGTTGTCTACCTGAGCTTTAATTCAATTTATTCTTATTTAAGAAGATATCGAATTTTTTTTAATATGATCTTTCTGAAATGTTGTATTATTTTAAGGTTTCCTCATACTTGTCTGTTTTGTCTTTTATAAACGACCTAAACTAATTTTAGTACTTTCAAGATTTTTTAAGCATATTTTCATATTGTTCATACATCTTATAAAACCTAGTCTAGAACTTGAATGTGTTATGTTAGGACGCTTCCTGGACATTGAAAAACAATAGCTTCTCTCAGAGCTATCAGACGATGCGTGATGAAAAATAGATGCAGATATATGTACAACACATCAATATTGAAGACATCAGCCAATCAAGACGATGCGTGATGAAAAATAGATGCAGATACAACACATCAATATTGAAGACATAAGCCAATCAAGACTATGTATGACTGACTAGAATGAAACCTCAGGACTGGCGTTGTACGACTTTAAGAGATGTATTATAGTGCTAACGTTCAAAACTTATCTCTAAAAGCACTTCAACTGCTTGGTAGTAATGCATTTTCACATACGTAAAATTTTCAAAACGATTTGCCCGATAACTAGTATGACATATCATTTGCAGTAGTAAAAATGTAAAATAGAACCCTATTTAATAGTACAAACTAGTAATTACTAGTAAAGGAAGCTTTCATGTCTATATCTACTAGTTTTAAAAAATTGTATACACCTTTTTTTATACGTATTTCTCTTTGTAATAAACAGTTCAGTCAAAAACGTACAACTCACAAGACAAGAAAACCTACGCACAGACAGGTATTTAAAGAATCTACGCGGCCAAAATTATATTAATGATATATTAGGTTTTTGATGATGAAAATAAAATAAATAAGACATTTCAGTACATGCACATTTATCTATATCTATAAAACTGAATGTTTGTGTGTGTATGTCTTATAGATTAAAAAACCAGTGAACGTATTTCAATGAAACTTTGGTGATCTATTCCACTAATGTCCGGGAAGGTTTAAGCGGAGTATGAGTTCAATACCACTCCTTGGAGGGTAGTTAGAGGGTAAAATGTTAAAATGTAAAAAAAAACGTTGATAGGAGTAAGTAATTGTTATTTTTGGTAACTAGCGAATATATAATGTTGACTTGAGAGTGGGTGAAATGGGTGTAGGAACTGGAGCCTAGGCTATAGGGGGAATTGAGAACACATCTATCTATCCCGCTATCCAGGTGTGTCGAAGTTCCACGGGAGCCCGCTAGTTATTTCATAAAAAAATATTCATTTTAATTATTCATTCCCAATGTCTGAGAGATATGGCTGCGCTGATTGAAGCATGTCTATTGTTTCAGACAAAAAGGAATTATTTTTTCTTTTTTGTATAATCCTTGAGCCACTAACCAAGGGATCTGAACTTAAGAGAAGTCTATTTAGTATGTCTCTATTACAGAATTCTCTAGAAAATTTTCTCGAAAAATCCTGTCTGTATACCCTGAAATGCTTATTGCGTGCCTCTGCTGCTTCTTCAGACAGTTGTCCAACGGGACGACTGTCGCGACCTGGACGATTTGGTGATGTGATTGGTATTTCAAATGTACCTTCAAGCCAAAGACGATTGTTTTTTTAAAAAAAAACTTCGTCTTTTTGTGAGCTTTAGCCCATCTTTGCTTCATTGTACACTTAACATGTGCAAAATTTGCCTTCAGTTTACTATTTAATTTGTCCTCTGCAAGCTCTTCACGCGAGAATATATAGTTTTTCAAAGAACATAGTTATTCATCCAAACTAAGCAAATTTTCTTTATTCATAATGTCCAGTAAGGATTGACGAGTCACAATCCTCACTCCTGAGGTCCCTTCTGACCCTTGAACAAATAAATATTGTTTTAATTTCAAATAATACTTCTTTTACAAATTTCGATTTTTTTACCCTATAACATTTAAAGTACCCCCATTTAGGCATCTGCGGTATTCCGCGGTAAATTTTTTCTTCATTCGTTTACACAAGTGTTAAAGTTTATATGAAAATAATCAAACTTATGGGATCTACTGTAATTCCCAAACAAATCTCCCTTATTTTAATCGCTATGTCTCCAACGTTGTATGAACACTAAATGAACAATCATTTAAGGTAATATAATTTATTTTTATTGTTACATACCTTTAGTCTCCGAATCCATCTCCATTTTTCACCAGTTAACCGCAGAATATTAATTTTTCTCTCACGAAACAAAATCTATTTGAAAGTAGCAGAGAATAAACACGTACGCAAATTTCAATGATCAAGTTCCGACTAATATTTTTTAGGGCAGGTGCAACATTGGATGTTCCGCAGGCCAGCATATTGTTCGTCGGGGTTTCCTCTACCTCAGGAAGTCGATGTAAAAGTTTTTTTTTCAGATTTCATTTTCTGAATATTGGCCGCGTAGAATCTTTAAATACCTGTCTGTGCTACGGTTTGAAAAAGTACAAGAAAATTTTTGTAGTATATGTTGGGGTATTGAGTTTCAAACGGTCCCGTTAGGATTAGAAACAGCGAGTAATACAATATTTTATCGCAGGTAACATAAATAACCACCTGTTGGTGAAATCAGAGCCTTGTTTATTTTGAGTTTACGATCAACTTTGTTAGTACAGGATGCGTCAATGAAATGGGGCCATTGAGAAAAACAGATAAAAAAACATTGGATAGAAATGCTTCTTCTTCTTCTTATTCTAGACCTGAAGACCTGTTATTAAGAGGTGGGGTTTGCCTCTTGCGAGGTCGACTCCCAGGTGTCTATCCACCTCTTTGGTGGATAGACACCTGGGAGTCATCTTCCGTGGGGTTGGCCGTGCAATGCCATGTGAGGGAGTCTGGATGAGTCCGCATTCTCCTCACATGTGCATACCAGTATCTTGAAAAAGAAATGCAATACTTTTTATTAGGAATATAATGTTCATTGGGTTAAGTTCAAATATACAACACATGCATTCGACTAATCAATTCAGGCGGTATCAAAACTATAACTGAAACAGGAGTGACTGTCTTATTGTTGCAGTTTTCCGAGAACGTTGAACTCGCTAATTCTTCACATTTGGCAATGTTTTTGAAACTTACACAAAAGGACCAAAAAACTAAAAATTCAATTAATTGTTGTGTGGGGAGTTTTATGACAACGTCTTTCATTTTTGAAATCTATTTCTAGACAATTATAGCCATAATTTTTCTGCATCATATTGTTCATTATCATATCAAGATACAAGTATAAGCGCTTGTTTGCGTTCTTCTTTTACCTTCCTCACTTTATAATTTTTCATTTTGAAAATAAGAAAACGAATCTCCGGAAATATCCTTGTTAATATAGGTATGTACCTAACAACTTTTTAAATTCGTTATTCAAACAGTTTTGTTTAAACTTTATCTAGGCAATAAATATGAGACAGTAACAAAAATGGATATAGTCATATCCTGGCGCCAAATATATGACAGCAGTCGCAGTCTTTAAATTTGGTTGCTCTCTTGTTCTCAATAATTTCCAACTTTTTTCTCTATTTTTTTCTCTATTTTTTTTTTTTTTTTTTTTTTTTTACCCATCACGCCGTGTCCCGTAAGGGGTAGGCAGAGAGAACGGACCTTTTTCTCTATGTTTCATTAATTATTAAATTTCTACTTGTTACATACATGAGATTTTTCGACATGTTGAACATGTTGAGAATTCTCATGATTAAGAGTTTCGGAGACAAATATTACCACCTAATGGCGAACGTTGTTAACGTAAAGTGATCACACTAAGCCAGCCTTCGAAATAACAGTAGAAGACGGTCGTAAGCCCGTAGTGGTTTGTTCCACTTAAAAATCGAAAATTAGTCATGAATTATTAGAGTCATTAGTTGTTATTTTTTTCTGTAAACCTTATCTGTCATTTGTCAAAATATAATAATGTAACGTTAATAATATCATTTTTGAGCATATTATTATTATCATTAAATGATTTTTAGAATGTGATATACATAGTAAAACCCAAATCACTCGACAACGAGTGCAAAGGGGGTAAAAAATTCATTAAAATACCTTTTACTGTAAATTAAGATTCCAATCCAATCCAAACTCCCTTTAGACCCCACTTAGGGGCATAGGGAGGCAACAAGAGCTCTCCATTGCGCTCGATCTTGCGCAACGTTAATGACCTCCTCCCACACCATGTCCAGATTCCTCAGCTCTGCCTCGAAGGAGCGGAACACAGTATGAGAGGGTCTTCCTCGTCTCCGGGACCCTGATGGGAGGAAGAACAGCGCTCTCCTCGGCCAACTGTCATTCGGCATCCTTAACACATGTCCCAGCCAAGTCCATCTCCTCCACATAATAGTAGAGGTGACGGGCTCACGCTGGGTGCGCCGGCGTATAGCGTCGTTCGTGATGCGGTGGTACCATCTTATACCCAAAATTCTCCTGAGGCACTTCGTTTCGAATGCAGATACTTTTTGTGCCTGGGCCAGAGTCAGGTGCCAGGACTCACACCCATACAGGAGAATGGGCAACACACACGCATCAAACAGTTTACATTTCGTCTCGACACTAAACGCCGACGCCTTCCATATCTTGGTCATGTTGTTGAAGGCGCCAATTGCCATACCGATACGTATCGGGAGCTCAGCCCCGAGGTCACCAGTGGTGGTAATGGTTGCTCCCAAATTAAGATTACAGCTAAAAAAAATAAAAACAGTAATTTTCTAAAACATTCGCTTTTTTCTTCAGAAATAATTATTTTCAAATCAACGTGATGATGTTGTTGATTTAAATATCTGTTCCTGAAATACCACACCCTGACTTTTAAATTTTACAACCGGATTTAAATGCATTCATATTTTTCTCCATTCACGGGGAGGATTTATTTTATAAGAAGCAGAAAAAGATTTCACTTCCACACATTTCTCTCAATTTCACCACAAGAAGGTAACCTTTATAAACACGTCTAATGGCATCTGACTTCGAAGCTCTTTGCATCACATCTCATAGTAATTTATGATACTCCTCTCTCCATTTGAACTCTGGATTCCATTAACCCCTCAGACTGCGATACTCTGCAGTTTTTAAACATACATAAACACCGCTTTTTACTGCATATATATTTTTTCGACGCAATATCACTTACTTTTCCATTGAAGACAGCTGTATTTTAGGTATATCCTAGCGCCGTCTACTAATGAGCCGTTGCTAATTTTGTAATATTCTCACTATTTCTAACAGATGCGATTTGATGTCTATTCACAAACAACAGTCACGTCACGGCTCCGTTCCGTCGAGTGTAATTTGTTACAAAAATGTGCTAACTTTAAAACAAAAGAGTCGTTGTGTTACTAAAAAGTCAAAGGAAAATAATCAACCCCATAATGGGAAACAATAGAAGCCGAAAACAACTGAAATATCTTTGGTTTGAAATTCAGCGTGAACCATTGGGCTAACCGCTTCGAAATATTAAGGAATTAAATTACGAACATCTCCGTTATTTTTGATATATTAAGGCTTTGCGTAAGTACCTTTGAATATCTGATGCGATAATTAATTACAAAACTAACTGATCTAATAATACATGATTAGAACTTAACCTTTGTGATAGATAAATAATTATCAAGCTATCCTACTAATAAACCTCGCAATTTCTCTTGAAATGTCACGCTGTCTGTTCTAGACTTTAAACCCATATTCGTTTACGAGCTACTGACGTTGTCACTCTCATGCACCGGAGAAGCCTATAAGTAGAACAACACGTTAAGCTTTATACACAACTATAACAGCTTAATTCAACTTTTTTTTTAATTGAATGCATTGAAATTCGAAAGTAAAATAATTTCAACTACTTTTTTCATGCAAATTTCTACAGATAACAACAGCTTTCAAGCCATAATTGAGTAAGAAAAAAAATACAACTCTATATTGGATGAAATTTTGACTACTAACCATTCTCAAGTAAACATTACATATATATATACACAAAGTTTCACTTTAGCTGTTTTACAAACGGACAGAAGAAATATATCAAAAGGATCATACACGGACTAAACCATGAAAATTTTAACAATTACGTAGCTGTAGATCGAAATTGTGTATAAGATTGAACAGGTTGAAATAATATAAATGATTAAACCCTAAAATTTTGTTTATTTAAAGCCGCCCCACGCGAGTTTTATCTTTGTTCGCCAAAGTACTTTGGATACAAAGTAATAGTAAAGAAAAGATTTCTCAACAACTTTCGTGAACGTTTCTTCAGACTAAAGCGTGCTGAAGAGGCTTTGAAGTTGAAAATAATCATCAGGTTTAAGATACGAAACGTGGACGGTAAATGCGAAAGTTTAATGAAATATTTGCCTACGCATAAAAAATAAATAGGTGCTGGGTTTTTTTAAATACGCCATAGGTGTAACTCACCTGAGACAATATCTTTCAAGCAACCTATTTCTACAGTCTGAAACAAAATATTCACTTAGGCCCACATAGGAACCTTTCGAGAATCATTTTAATGGCGCTTAGAACATAATATAACCAACTTTTGAGAATAAAATAGGAAAATACTTATGTGTTTCTAAAAACAAAACAACCAATACATTGTTATAATAAAACAAAAAAAGTAGAACTTCGGTACAATTCAATTATTTAAGAAATATAAAAATAAACAAAAAAATATAGATATGATTTTGGCACATTATCATCCCTAAATTAAAAAAAGAAGAAAAACAAATTATTGTATAGCAACATATGCAAAAACATGAGATAAAAAACTAAAGTGAGAAATCCCACCAGGCCAAGCAAATTCTGGGTTCTGAAATGGTAGGTTTACACAATTATATCACCCATTCAACAATCTCTGCACCAATAACATATTAAACAACAAAAAAAAGAACGAGAGAAAGAAATCGTCAGTTTG
The DNA here is from genome assembly GCA_963576905.1 of Mystacides longicornis. Lineage (NCBI taxonomy): Eukaryota > Metazoa > Arthropoda > Insecta > Trichoptera > Leptoceridae > Mystacides > Mystacides longicornis. Next base: position 12,975,780 of record OY756424.1, read on the forward strand.
AAATAATTAGGTCTATTATCTACCTGTTTAAAATTGTTTCAAAGCTGAGTCACAGTCATTTTAATAATGCATTTACAAATTTCACATTAGAGCGAGCTGCTAAAAGGTGACAATGACAAAATCTAAGACTTTTTTTAGCATTAAGGATTAGAGTCCTATTCTGTAAACTTTCCAGCACATTGAACCATTGTGTTTTTTAAATCTCTTTTAAGAATCATTGACTTCAAAAAAGCGTTTGATACCGTTACCAAACTAAGTGATAATGGCAACACAGGCAATAAAAACATAAGCTTATATTAATGTTACAATAAACACAAGGAGCTAAGGAAGATGAATAAGAATCATTTCCGAACTCAAAACCTCGATCTTCTGCTTGTGCCGTATCAGGTCTCCCCGACGTTGGAAACAACTTCTGCGAGGGCTTCTCGGTCAAGCGCCACCTGGAACAAACTAATCCACCGTTGCCAATCCTGTTCAGGAACTTAATTTCGAATGCAGATACTTTTTGTAGATATACACCCATAAAGGAGAATGGGCGAATAAACTTAATGAAAATTTGTAGAGGACATTATTTCTCAACACTTTATCTGCATGAAATAGATTTTCTGAATAAACCAGCCAGTATATTGCATTCTAGCTTGGGAGTACTTGCATAGTTTGGATGATCTCTGAATGTGTAATTTGCTTCGGTGATGGCAATATTACTTCTATATTGCAGAAGACAGCAATAACATGTGCAGTCCCTGAGTGGACTATTATAATGAGAACATATCTACCCAAATAATTGTTCCGTCTCTAAGTCATTTATATAAAATGCATATCACGTATATGTTTTGTTCTTCAAGATGGGAAGGGAAGAATTTTACTATATAAGTATCTCGATATCATAATACGACATTGTTTTTTAATGGCGGTGAACTTTCAAATATAATCTTTGATCTCGAGACTTCTGACAGGGATTTGTTGACGGATATATTTAAAAATCCTGTTTCGGCCTTACAAGAGCCTAGGGAGAGACGAAAGCGCTTGAGCTCGTTAAATTCATTGATTGATTTAATTTGTATTATTGCATCTCTCTATAATATACATAGACTGACAAATAGCACCAGAAAAGGCCGGCTTTGTATCTGGCAAGGGGACAAGAGAGCAGATTCTCAACATACGCCAACTCATTGAAAATAAGTGCCGTGAGTTTAACGTCCCAGCTGTGCTCTGTTTCATTGACTATGGCAAAGCATTCGACTGCGTAAGATGGAGCGACTTAACCAGGGTGCTTCTAGAAATGGGGGTAACCGCCCACTTGGCATCTCTAATTCAGAACTTGTACCTTGAAGGTTCATCAAGAATTCGCATTGAGGATGAAGTATCTGCACCATACAGGGCTGAACTGGGACTACGCCAGGGATGTATTTTGTCACCTAAATTGTTTAATGTGTACGGAGAATACATAATGAGAAGGTCACTGGAGGGATGTAGTGGAGGAGTCAGAGTCGGGGGCCAACTGGTCAATAACCTTAGGTTCGCTGATGACACGACACTGGTGGCATCAAATATCCAAGAGCTCACGGAGCTCTTCCGCCGTGTGGAAGTTGAGAGCGAGAAACTTGGACTACGAATCAACAGGAATAAGACTAAAGTTATGCTGGTGGACCGGCGGAGTGTATTGTCCGGTGAGGAGCAGTTGGGGGACCTTGAGGTGGTGAAGGAGTTCGTGTACCTAGGATCCTTCATCAGCGACGACGGTACATGCGATAAAGAAATATGCCGGAGAATCCAAATGGCAAAGGGCGCCATGACATCCCTGAATGAGATTTGGGAGAGTGGGAACATTAGACGGCCCACAAAAATCAGACTGGTTAAGTGTCTGGTCCTCTCCATATTTCTGTACGGAGCCGAAACCTGGACCATAAAGTCTCGGATGAGAGCTATAATAGACGCCTTCGAAATGTGTTGTTGGAGGCGCCTGCTGCGAATTCCATGGACAGCTCACGGAACAAATGTATCGATCCTGACAGAGCTGAATGTTACAGATCGACTCTCCAATGTCTGTATGCGTCGAGTCTTATAATTTTATGGACACGTTGCACGACGAGGAGCGGACAACTTGGAGAGAATAATTATGAATTCACCTATGAAATGGAGCGACCAAGTGAGAGAGGCCACTGGGGAGACCTTTTGTGGAGCACTGCGGTTGGCGGAGAACCGTAGTGTGGAAGGAAACTGGCTTATGGTGTTAATGTTGAAAATCACGATCCTCAGCACTGAGGGAACGACGAAGAAGAAGAAGAAGAATATAAAAATGGAAGCACTATTTTCCGTGGTCATCGCGCGGGAACGGCTAGATCAATTTCCCTGATTCCTTTTAATTTTTCGAAACTGTAGTAAAATGGAAAATATTCATACGTTTTTGGAAAGCTTATTAATTTTTTTTTACTTCAACTATTCTTTTATTCTTCAGCTATTGGAAAAATTTATTTTTAGTTTCCAATATGGAGTACTTTTTCACAATTTTCAGTTTTTCAGTAGAAAATTGAGAAAATCTCTGAAAAGTTAAATAACTCGAAAACCACTGGTAAATGGGAACCAATTTTTTTCAAATTTGCTCTTGTATAACCCCTCTAAAGGAATGTATCGAATTACCAGTCACCTGTATAAATAATGTTATAACAAATAAGAGAATTTTGTTAGTTGCCGAGTAGTTTCGAAACAGTTTGGTTTTTTTGGTAGTATAGTTTTTATTTAAATGGATAAGCATAATAATAATTTATTATTTCATTGTTAACTTATCCGTATTCAGCTTTTTACTCAACATAACGGACTCGTAGAGTAAGTGACGATGCAAAAAAACTTTTTTTTTCGTACAAATACCCCACAAATCTCAAATAATTGATTCTTCTAAACTTAAACTTTTTCGTGATCAACTAAAATAATATGTGTTGCCTCAAATAAAAAAATGCAAACGATTTAAAGCAATGTCACACTCAACATACAAAATCATTTTTATCCGTCTGCCATCAATTTCAGAGAGATTAACTATGATAGTCAGAACCAGATAAAAGTGTCAATATATCCGAATCAATTATAAATATAATCGCAAGTATTACAGCATTGCCTAATACATGAATTAATGTTGAAGATAATATCATCAATATTCCAACAAGTCATCACGTTATCTTGATGTCACGATAATCTTTTCACACAAAATACATTACGGCCTCTTAAAGTTGAAGCGCCATTCTGATAACATTCTCATATCATTATTAAAGCCCACACACTATTGTAATTTGAGGGGTAAAGTTATTACAGTTTTTATGGCTTTTTTACAACCCTTTCTATCCCACGATAATGTCATCGCTTAACTTTGATGTGTTATAATTTATTGACACGCCTTGATGTTCAATTTCAACGGCAAAAATTTCTTCAAAATTGTTAAATTATTTGTTTTCGACAATCATGGTACGAATTATTCAAGAGGCAATAAGTCTGTATTGGAATAACGCCTTACAAAATGGAGAACAACGTGGAATTTCTAGTCTAGTAAATGCAGTAAGTTGTTTATAAGAACCCTTCCAAATGTTTTGCACGACTCTACGCAGAACAAAATTTTTTACATAACGTTCTATTTTCAGCGTGATGTGGGAACATAAAAAAATACGTACAAAACTAAAATTTTATGTACTTATGGATAACTCCCTCTTGACTTTCTCAATTGATTTCGGTTCGTAAGTATTATATATGTTTTTCATTAAACATTATCACTCCGCAGATCAAAGAAGGTATTATCCGGATATTCTTTATATTGATATTACTTCGTCAAGTAAAATTTCTGCGTAATTTTCTCACCTTTGAAGTCTCTTATTGAAAAAGATTCCAGGAATTGTTTATTTGGTGATCAAACAAAATGTATGTTTATGATTTTTTTTTTAATTCTCGTTAACGTGTCTTAAAATATGTTCGCAAACATCGTCTTTTTGAAAAATTAGCAGACTGATCACCCACCTTTGCGATGAAAAAAAAACCGTGTTTCTATAGAATTATTCAGAATTCAAACCTTTGTACCAGTACCAGCGTTCAAAGCGTTTTTAAGGTGGCTGCACAAGGTAAATTATTTTTATTGGTTCATGAAAAAGTCAATTCATCTAAACGTGGAAATATGTTTACTCTGTTTATAGGAATAGTGACTAAATAAGTGTAAGGATCACACCCGCTCATCACACACCCATAATTAACATCTGACTGAAAGGCGTTTTCTTTTTGACAAAAGAAAAAAAAAGTACAACAGAAAGCCTTATAGGCTTTCAAAATTAAAGGCTTAAAGGCCTTTAAAATGATTAGGAGATTAGGAATAAAATGATTCTCATGATTAGGAGTTTCGGTGACCTACATTACCTCCTAATGGCGAACGTTGTTAACGTAAAGTAATCACACTAAGCCAGCTTTTGAAATAACAGTAGAAGACGGTCGTAAGCCCGTAGTGGTTTGTTCCATTTAAAATCGAACATTAGTAATGAATTGTTGGAGTCATTAGTTGTTACATACCTATTCTTTAAGATCTAGTCTTGAAAAATGGTCACAAGAATCTAGACATAATTAGAACGTTGTGCACCTACAAAACCAATAGGCAACAAAGATGAGACATTTATAAAAATGGATATAGTCATATCCTGGCATCAAATACATGACAGCAGTCGCAGTATTTAAATTTGGTTGCTCTCTTTTCTCAATAATTTTCAACTTTTATCTCTATATTTCATTAACAATCCACCATTGTAAATAGTTTTTATTTTTTTAGAATTTAATTTGCGCCAATACCATACGCATATATATTAACAATTATTAAATATCTACTTGTTGCATACATGAGATTTTTCGACATGTTGAACATGTTGAGAATTCTCATGATTTGGAGTTTCGGAGACATACATTACCACCTAATGGTGAACGTTGTTAACGCTAAGTGATCACACTAAGCCAGCCTTCGAAATAACAGTAGAAGACGGTCGTAAGCCCCTGTGGTTTGTTCCATTTAAAATCGAGCATTAGTAATGAATTGTTAGAGTCATTAGTTGTTTTGTTACATATCATTTGAAATGCGCAAAAATATTTGAATTCGTGTATTTTTGTTCATTCTCTCTAGAAATAGAGAACAGTTATATAATCCCATTTACGAATTTTAAACATCTCATCGATGGAGTATAAATGGTCGTCGACAAGAGGCCTTTTAACCACTCTCTAGAAACATATCGTCAAGTAATTTTAATTTTTGGGCGAAAGTGGTTATAAGTTTAGCCCCACGGTCATGCATACAAAACGCTTTGATAGTTTTTCCAATCTATGGCCAACCTATAAAGATTGGTGAACAATAGCAGGGTAACTATAGATAGTTCTCCAAAATCAAATATAATCCAGGAGGAAATCTCAAAAGACTGAAGGATCTTTGGAGGCCACAACGCAAGAGGATAATACGGCGGGAAGATAAACGACAACGCAGGCCTAAGAAAAGGAGGAACAATAAAACACGGAAGAAATATAAAAAAACATGTTCTTAACACAACTCCTAGTTCCTTATCTAATTCATAATCATAAAAGCTTCTTACAAAGTCCCAACGGTATAATTCGTCCCGTTCACACGTCCTTACTCCACGTGCAAAGGAATAATAATTATTAGAACTTGCTTTAAAGGATTTCGTTATGTGAGAAATAATTAAATTTACTTAAATAATTAATCTGCCAACTGGTAGAAACTGAAGGTTATAATTATGATTATCTTACAGTGACGTTATTATTATTTTATTTATTTATTGACTTATTTATCTACACAAGTTTTCATCTTATTTCATTGATTTATTTATTTATTGACTTTTTTATCTACATGAGTTTTCATCTTATTTCATTCGTGGTGTCTATACTGTTGTATTAATCTTAGTTATATCTGATTTATTTTATTAAAATTTTATTCTACTAAGCGAGTCGGCTGTTCTTGGCGATAAGCTTGACAAGTCCTTAAGACATACCTACCTGTATTACTTACTTATTTAATTATTTATTATGCTTGCTTCTATCATTTTCTGCACCTGGTAATTGTGTTGTCTTTGTTAATTTTGGTTTGTTTTATGTAGGTGGCGTCAAATATTTGATAGTTGACATGAATTTGATCGATCGCATGTATTCATTATTCTGATCTATTATTTTGTTTGCTTAGTTTAGTACCTAATATTTGACCCTATTTTATATTTGGGTATATTCTCTCATGATTACCTATTGTCAACCTCGATACAGACCTAAGGTCTAGTGAGGTGACAAAATTCACTTAAGTATTGTATCAATCATGTTTTTATGTTACATATCTTGTTGTAAATATTCTGATTAATAAATTTATTATTATTATTATTTCAAATCATTTATTCATTAAATCACAATATATCATATGAAGTATACATCATTGTAAAAAAAAATTAATAAAAATAAATTAAAATTAAATACAATGCTATATACTAAATATAAAAATATCGGTATTATCTCTCATGATACATCACGATGTAATGTAATCATGAGAGATCTTCGAACTACAGAGAAAGGAACCTTCTTAACATCCTACATGAGGACAACAGAACTGCCTTTTGGATGGCATATCTGAGACCACAACAGATGCCAAGTTTCCCTAGATTGTCTTTAAGAGACTTAGGAATAACTCCATTCGTCGATATCACTATAGGTATTATGTGCGTGGTTGGTGTATGCCACATATCCTTGATTTCGTGAGCAAGATCAAGATATTTAATTATCTTATCTTCCTCGGCTTTTTTCAAATTTTCGTCATACGGTATAGTGATATCCACGAGATACGTTATCCCGTTCCTACGATCAACCAATACAATGTCCGGACGATTTGCGTTAATCGTTCGGTCAGTTTGTATTGGAATATCCCAATACAACTTTGTATTACTGTTTTGCATTACCGAAATTGGGGTGTACCTATAATAAGGTACTTCAAGATCGAGCAAACCATATTTCAAGGCAAGTTTTTGATTAACTATTTTAGCCACATCGTTATGTCTGTGCAGATACTCAGAACCACACAGGAGAGAACACCCAGACAAAATATGTCTGAGTGTTTCTCCTGTTTGGCCACATGCACGACATTTATCAATTATATCAGGTGCTTTAATAATATATTTTTTATAATTATTAGTGACGATGACCTGGTCTTGTATTGCACAGACAAAACCTTCTGTTTCGCTAAATAGTTCACCAAACCTCAACCATCCAGTCGAATCTTCAAGACTTACATGTGATGAATTTAAAGTTTCGAAGAATCGACCGTGGAGAGACTTGCCTTTCCATATATCAACCCGATCTTGTACCCCAATTATCGGTGGTGAAACAGGATTTGATAAATTTAAGGGCGTGTACTTCAAATCACACGCAATGAGGTCTTCATAACCCAATTTATTCCTTGATGAGATAAAGAAATATAAATATAAATATAAATTAATATAATTATTATTATTATTATTATTAACTAATCTACTCTGAAACACTTCCTTGGAAATTCGTCATCCTTATTCATTCCAGTTTGAGTATTAAAAATTCTCTGATACAAAATTATTAGCTTTGGTTGAGTATTTGTTGGTAATGTTGGTTGTCTTTATGGATATTTTGGAGTTAAAACAATAATTTCGTATATTTTGTGTTGAAAACAATCTACTCCCTGTCCCATATAAATAGTTTTTATGCCGTTACAGGCAATCTGGTTTTCGGATTTTTTTTTACCTTCTCTTCACAATTTGGCAAATTGTCGCCTTTTTAAAAGTCATAATTCACAGGAATATCGTCATCTGCACTATACTCTATACGGCTTAAGACTGTCTACAAAATTAAAAACTAGCAGCTCTCTGCCAAAGGTAACGAATCAATCGGATGGTTCCTACAAAATACACCAATGTTTGCAACTGAAACATACATTTACTTTGGTTTGCGTTGTAAGATTAATCAATTTTTGCTTGAAATTTTGAACAAACAAAAGGATGATCCGTGTACAATAAGCATTCACTCGTTTGGTCTTAACCCACCTACGCGAAAACTTTGCTAAGACGTAGAAGTTGTTCAAGCACCCGCCTTGAGTGGGCGCAGATTCGTTTCCAAAGAATCAGATTGTTCTTCATGATACAAATCTTATCTAGCTAACAAATCTTTTGGTTGTTTTTTTCTTTTACGTTAATATTTTACAAAGATGTCTGTTTGTTTTCCAGTTGCCAGCCCACCTGACAGAAGAACCACCAGAGATGACGCTGTCGTCCCACCACCTCGAGGGGCGCCCCCCGCACCTCCTCCATCTTCACAGCATCCACCCACACCTCCAGCAAGAAATGGACAACACGGAAGTAAGTTGAATAAGAATAAATTATGAGTGGTAAGGTCCCTTGGGAATTCCATTACCAGCTCCCCAGAGTCATTCGCTTTTCTGGTTAAAATAAAAACAAATCATAATTCCTGCACAACTCGGTTTTCTGACTGGAATTTCAAAGACTTCTATTATATTTAACTTCAATTGTTTCTGTCATTTCTTGTTTTTTTTTGCTCCCGTTACAACGTCATTTCCAACACACCTTTATGAGGTATATTATCCTGCACTTGTTAAAATTCTTGCATGGTAGCGACATCTAAGAGATTTTTCAACTGATAATTTCTTTGATCGTTAAAAATGACTATGTAAGAATTTTAGACATATCCTTATGGCCATCCGAGATTCAAAGATTAGTTTCAGCCAGTAGACTATTATGTTGAAATCTGTCAATGATTTCATCATGTAAAAATATCGGAGTATGCTTAAGATAAAATTCAACTCATTTGATTGTATGGAAACCATCAATTACCATAAATTAATGTGGGGAAAAAATACTAAAAAAAACTTTATTTCATTACAATAATATGTGCTTCATAAAGCATTCCACCTAGTAAATACTGACAGTCGAAATGATGAATGGTCGTTATTTTGTTTTTAATGTCATATTCTAACTTTACTTAACTGGGCGTTAAATTATTATGAAACACTGAAACTTTCTAAGGTTCTGTACACATCTGAACACGCGCGGTAACGTAACCAATGCAACGTTGCATGCAATGTATCAAATTTCCAAAGTACGTCGTTGAACCATCCCAAACCACCGCATACACATCTGAATACGCGCGGTAACGTAACCAATACAACGTTGCATGCAATGTATCAAAATTCCTTAGTACGCGGTTCGTTACGAACCATCACAAACCACCGCATACACATCTGAATACCTACGCGCGGTAACGTAACCAATACAACGTTGCATTCAACGTATCAAATTTCCATAGTACGTCGTTGAACCATCCCAAACCACCGCATACACATCTGAATACGCGCGGTAACGTAACCAATACAACGTTGCATTCAACGTATCAAATTTCCATAGTACGTCGTTGAACCATCCCAAACCACCGCATACACATCTGAATACGCGCGGTAACGTAACCAATACAACGTTGCATTCAACGTATCAAATTTCCATAGTACGTCATTGAACCATCCCAAACCACCGCATACTCATCTGAATACGCGCGGTAACGTAACCAATGCAACGTCGCATTCAACGTATCAAATTTCTATAGTACGTCGACGAACCATCGCAAACCACCGCATACACAACTGAAAACGCGCGGTAACGTAACCAATGCAACGTTGCATTCAACGTATCAAATTTTCATAGTACGTCGACGAACCATCGCAAACCACCGCATACACATTTGAATACGCGCGGTAACGTAACCAATGCAACGTTGCATTCAACGTATCAAAATTCCATAGTACGTCGACGAACCATCGCAAACCACCGCATACACATCTGAAAACGCGCAGTAACGTAACCAATGCAACGTTGCATTCAAGGTATCAAAATTCCATAATGCGCGGTTCGTTACGAACCATCGCAAACGACCGCGTACTATGGAATTTTGATACGTTGCATTAGTTACGTTACCGCGCGTGTTCAGATGTTACAAGCCATTATGAGCAATACATTATTTAAAATTGACGTCACATTACGAGTACATTCAATTTACCTATGTAACATTTTGATTTTTTTTTAGATTTACCTATGTAATTTCCTTGGGGCGTTATTTGTAATAATTTCCTCTTCTTGGTGCAAACAATTGTACCTATGTATTATTTAAACATTTTCTTTATCATGAATTGTTTTGTTCCTTCCATTTCTGGGTAAACGCCTTCCTGTTTCTTATATGTTCGTCTTTACATATAAGTACTATAGCCATTTTAAGCAGTTGTTATGAAGGTTAGTAGATTTTCAAATTTTAAAATAAGAAACAAAATTGATAAATGTAGGAATATGTCATAGGGTTTGGAATAGATTAATTAGTTGATTCCCTGTTTTTTTTACACATATAAACTGTGAAGGCAAAATCATCCCTGTAACCTAAATCCTGTACCGAAAACGTCAGTGTAATAATAATCTTCTTAAAAATCATGTGAATTATGAATGCTGGCTAAGTAACTTCAAAACATGGTATGGAGAGGAAGAAGAAGTTTGAAAATTTGCCACTCTGAAAGGGAGATGAGCGGAAGATGTAGCCATATACCCAGACTACAGACCAAAAATGTTACGGAGTGTCAAACCTGAGCAGTTAAGGAAAATGCTGGTAATCCTAGGTCGGATGGGAGGCGATATCATCATGTCATTCTTTGGAGTCCGCGAATACGTGTTGCTCAATACAGAATGGAATGGAAAATGGACTAGGAGGGAGGCCTGTGTTCAATAATAGACAGCCTTATGAAAAATAATATTGGTAATGTATATATAACAGAAGAAATATTCAAAGCTACTGGTGTGCGAAATAGCAAAAAATAATACGTCTGGAAACTGTCGAGAAAAAATAACAAAAGTGTCATCTTCCAGTTCATTTAATACCAGACCTGGCTCCTGGAGCACTTGTTTAGATAGCTTGTTTGCTAGGCAAACAGTATTATTTGCTTATCTTTTTCAGCAGAAAACATTGCTCAGGTAATGCAATTTTTCCACTATTCATGTTTATCCACTTGGAATTCCGTTTAAAAATACACATTTTTAACATTCGCCGATAAACAATTTTTGTTTACCTTTTCATCGTTATAATAATATACAATTATTTGACTACATTGCTTTCAGAAAAATACTTTATACCTAAAACTAATGAAAAATCTTTAAATTTGACGACATCAATCAATCAATATATAATTCTCTTTTTTGACCCAATTCGGGTCGAATTGAGGCAAAAAGACCTCTCCCCTGAACTGAGATCTCGCGCAGTTTCAATGACCTCCTACACCGTGATAAAATCCGTTGGTTCTGCTTCGAAGGAATGAAACCGGTATGAGATGGCAACTTCGTCTTTAACTCTGATGGAAGGACGAACAGCGCTCTACTTGGCCAACTCTCATTCAGCATCCTTAACACATGTGTCAGCCCTATCCATCTCCTCCTCACAATATAAGAAGTGAGGAGGCTGCGCCATGTGCCCTGGTTTTACTTCATAGGTGAATATATTGACACATAAATATAAAGAATTTTCTTCCTCTTCGTCATATTCTTCATGTCTTTAACTAATGTCAATCCATCCTCTGCGACCCTGATGATACCTCTTTAAATCTCGTATCAATCTGCCAATGGCATCGCATTGACTCTATATTATCACCTTTAACTCAGCCTAAATCTGGTCCAACCCGCACTAAAGCTCTCCGCGAATATTCACAAGGGGATAAAATACTTGGACACAACCCTCCTTATAACTTTTTCATAAATGTTTGTGGCGTAAAAACACAATTTCATTTGATGAAAATTGTACAATGGTTAGGACAAAATGCCATAGTTCACAAGCAAGCCATAGATCAAATAGTAGTTTGTAAATTATAAATGGTTTTGTTTTACTAATAATTTATCCTAACTCTGAATGGATCCGTACCCTGACCTTTCGATTGCGGTCACAACACTCACAACTCACCTACAGGTTGATTTGAATCTGTCCTCGGACAATCATATTATACTGAATTCTACGTAGTTTTTCATTCACAACAAAATTTTACGCGCGGTAACGTAACCAATGCAACGTTGCATTCAACGTATCAAAATTCCATAATGCGCGGTTCGTTACGAACCATCGCAAACCACCGCATACACATCTGAACACGCGCGGTAACGTAACCAATGCAACGTTGCATTCAACGTATCAAAATTCCATAATACGCGGGTCGTTACGAACCATCGCAAACCACCGCATACACATCTGAACACGCGCGGTAACGTAACCAATGCAACGTTGCATTCAACGTATCAAAATTCCATAATGCGCGGTTCGTTACGAACCATCGCAAACCACCGCATACACATCTGAACACGCGCGGTAACGTAACCAATGCAACGTTGCATTCAACGTATCAAAATTCCATAATGCGCGGTTCGTTACGAACCATCGCAAACCACCGCATACACATCTGAACACGCGCGGTAACGTAACCAATGCAACGTTGCATTCAACGTATCAAAATTCCATAATGCGCGGTTCGTTACGAACCATCGCAAACCACCACATACACATCTGAACACGCGCGGTAACGTAACCAATGCAACGTTGCATTCAACGTATCAAAATTCCATAATGCGCGGTTCGTTACGAACCATCGCAAACCACCGCATACACATCTGAACATGCGCGGTAACGTAACCAATGCAACGTTGCATTCAACGTATCAAAATTCCACAATGCACGGTTCGTTACGAACCATCGCAAACCACCGCATACACATCTGAACACGCGCGGTAACGTAACCAATGCAAAGTTGCATGCAATGTATCAAAATTCCACAATGCGCGGTTCGTTACGAACCATCGCAAACCACCGCATACACATCTGAACACGCGCGGTAACGTAACCAATGCAACGTTGCATGCAATGTATCAAAATTCCATAATGCGCGGTTCGTTACGAACCATCGCAAACCACCGCATACACATCTGAACACGCGCGGTAACGTAACCAATGCAACGTTGCATTCAACGTATCAAAATTCCACAATGCGCGGTTCGTTACGAACCATCGCAAACCACCGCATACACATCTGAACACGCGCGGTAACGTAACCAATGCAACGTTGCATGCAATGTATCAAAATTCCATAGTACGTGGTCGGTAAATTTTACACAGGAAGGCATATTCAAAATTTTGACACAGTTGACCCGTTAGTCAAATGTGGTTGAGATTCAAAGGCAACGACAAAAATAACATACTTCAATCAAATACCTATCTGTTTACTTAAATCAATAAAAATCTTCTTTTGTTAAGTAGATAAACATTCATTGACAACCAGGTCTGTGACCTTTTTGCGAGAAGAAAATGTAACGAATTGAACGTGCATATCTGGCTATCGCCTGAAAGGACTGTTTCAACCAAATGTCTTTTCTTCTTCTTCTTTCTCTGGCTGTCACAACCCGAAAGGAGTGTTCCAGCCAAATGTCTTTTCTTCTTCTTTTGTATCTGGCTGTCACCCGAAAAGAGTGTTCCAGCCAAATGTTTTTTTTTCTTTTTTATTTGCCTGTCACCTGAAAGGAGTGTTCCAGCCAAATAGGTATATTTTTCTTCTTTTTTTCTCTGGCTGTTACCGAAAGGAGTGTTCCAGCCATAAATGTATATTCTTCTTCTTCATATCTTCCTGTCACCCGAAAATGTTGGTGGAATTATTTAAATAAAGTATTAATGAACAATAATTAATTTGTTATTCCACAAATTATTTAACACTGTGACTAGTATCGCAGGCACAAGTCCTGTATGGTCACAGGTGACAACAAAACTTCTTTGTTTTCTTCTTTGGAATAACAAATTTAGTGTTTCATTAAAGTTACTTCAGAAGAAAAATCCTTCATGGACATCCATAAAGATTCTGCCGGACTCTTACTGACCAAAAAAACCTCTATGTGCTCCTAACTACGCATGTTTTGGCGTATATCCTGCGCAGAAATCTCTTTGTCGCCGCTCATATTTTGCCTCATCGGTCGGTGGCCTGCATTATTGTGAACTTCAAAATCAGCAGATGTCCTATCTAATGTCAATTCGATTTTTCACCCTCTAAAGTAGTAAAATAAAAAAAAAAAAACATTCTTTAAATATGCCTTTACAGAAGTTATTTATTAGTCCAGTTTATGAGTCCTGGCACCCTGTATAACGTTGGTTTACAGCTCTCTCGACCCCTCCATTATTTAATGCAATTTTGATAACGTTTACATCAAGCTCGATCCAAGGTTAATCTGAGAATATAACCCTCATCTCTTGAGACCCAACAAGATGTTTTTGTCACCGTTCAACCATCAGATTCCCGCCCACAATTTCGAAAGCGGTTGTACATTTCGTACAAACCAACAAATTAAATTGGATCTAACCATTTTAAATTTATTTTTATCAGATGGTTATCAGATCGTTATATCTAAAGCTTTCAATTAAAAATACCTTCATTCACAAAGCACAATACTACAATTTACCTACCTTTTTCGAATGTATTTTGCTTTATATTTTATAAAGCTCACTTGCCCTTCTCTGTTACCTCCAATATGTAATAAATGCAAAATTATAACACATAATTTAATTATTATAATTAGGTAATATAGTAACTGTACTTTTTTCCGATATTCAAATTTTTTTGTGTGGTCGCGATTTATAATGTTTTCAAATTTGAATCTCTATATTTACATTGATTCATATCCAACTTATAAGACATTTCAAATAATATCCATGAAAACATTTTTCATTTCTATAAAAACTGACCGTTTCCATAAAAAATATATACTCAGAAGGTTACAACGTTTATGTGTGGACTATCAACGGAAGATAATGGTGTACTTAAGGGCCCTCCTTGTTACGCTAAGTATCTCTTTTTATGGAAACACAGGATGTAATAATGTATGAACGTTCTCAACGGATAGCAGGAGCGACCCACCCCTCATCGAGGCCCTATTAGGGACGATTGCCCTTAACCAGTGGGACGATATTGACCTTTATTCGCGATAAAGGTAAACGGTAATATAATATTCAACTCATAAAAATATATGTATAAAACAGGTCAATCCCATTATAACGAAATTCATCTTTATTCTGAATCAATTATTGTAGCAAGAAGTTTTGAATAGCGATTAGAAGTGTTTGAAGGGATGAACACACGCAGTATCTTTTGATCAATTAGGTAATGAAGACGAAAGATTGCAAATCTAGTTTCATGATTATTTAGTGAGATACTGACTCTTATAATATACCCTTATAATGAGATACCAATTAAAAATCAATAATCCAAGAAGGTTCGGTTACCTTCGTTAAAATTTTTAAACTTTCTTAATTTTATCTTTCATTTCTACCTTTTCCTGACAAAAGCAAACACAACAAGGAAAGAATTAGCGAAATAGGTCCAGCCGTTCACACATCATGCGAAGACCAAAGAAAATAGGAATATATTTTTATATACAGAAGTAATAGACGGAAGATGAAATCCCAGAAGAAAATACGTCTTCAAACACATAAAAAAGAACTTTAGTCGACTTAACGTTGCGTCAAAATGTGATTTTAGTTATTCTGTGAATCTTTATAACGAAATATGTGTTAGTACATTTTAAACTTATAATTTTAAATTCAAATCGAATATTCGTTATATTCAGAATTTCGTAACTCAGTAGGTATACATAATACTTCCAGGATTCTTTTCTCTTAATTTTGTGTTGTTAAGCAGTACCTACCTACAAAAAAAACCAATGCAAAACGTCTCTTGAAAGTATTCTAGGGACCGTTTCATTATTCCCCGGAGATTTTTTCCAATGTTTTTTTTTACGTATTTTTTACGTCCATTTTTATTGTTCCGTAATAAAAATATTGCGAGAAATTACGTAAAACGTAAATAAATATGAGGGAAGACAATATATAATTTATCGGAAATAATAAGATTCCTCGTAAATATTTTATCTGAAACGGAGATTTAGCCTGTATAGTAAAAACAATAAAGTTACATAATTTTTTTTTAAATAATAAATGGGTATCGATAATGTTAAATTGTTTGTATTAGTTTTTTTTTTATTTTATTTTTTTTAATAAAACCTTAAGCTAATGTAATAGAACGAACTATTTTCAAATAAAATCAACTATAGGTAGGTACCTAAAATTTAGTTCATTGATCCGACTACTCACAGGGACTATTAAAACCCTTTTTTGACATTTCATTAGATACTTATTTAAAAAAATTTATATCCCCATAAATGTGGTATTATAATAATTCTAAAGATATCTCACTACCAAGAAAAATAAAATAATGCTGGTTGAAAACTACAAAAATCTGATTTCATATTTCACTACTTGTGTAAAACTTTAAATGTGGAAACTTAATAGGATTCCTTGTGTAGCGTCGGTAGGGGGAGATTTGTTAGGAAATAATGAACCCTGATAAAACAGTGTCTACCTTTAGTATTTCGACGCGGATGTACATTCATTCCTACAGTTGTAGGAGTGTTTGATGTAATTTGTAGTAAATTTCGCAAAGAAGATTCCTTCAGAAAGTTACCTCTTGAAAAAACTTTAGCATCGCTCTCCCAAGGGTCTTAGTAATTCTAATGTTTGTTTGAAAGCCTTTGAGAGTAGATCCTCTATTATTCTATTTAGTGTTCAGACGCTACAACCTACTTTATAATTCTTCCAACGCTTCTAATAACATGGTGTCATTCTCATTGAATACAATTTTAATTAGTTTTCTTGTACGCTTGGAAGAAGAGATTAATAATAAAAAATCGAGTGACATCAAGACTCCTCTGCAATTATGCGATTAGTGATCCTTTTTTTTTAGTATTTTTAGTTGCAATATGCAAGAAAAACTACAACAAAATATTCATAATGAACAATATGTTTCCAATGACCTGAATAATTTGCAAGTTCAAGAGTCTATAGAAACAGAATTAATGGCCATCTAACTCCAAGACAAATTCTTCATTTGGATCTCCTCAACTATCAATCATCTACTATAAAGTAAAATATTTACCTACTTATTTTTTTATAATTAATATTATTGGTGTTTAACCGTGTATTAATTCATTACGAGAATGAAAAAACACTCGTTTTATACAACACAAATTATTTTATTCCAGAGACGCGAGATCGAAAATGTTCTAACAGAACGTATCGCGTCTCTGGAATAAAATAATTTGTGTAGTATAAAACAAGTGTTTTTTCGTTCTCATTATTTTTTTAATAATAAAAATGCCTCATCCAAAGTGAACACAAATACACTTTCGGGACCTTTCATATAAAAGCAGGGCTTGTGTTTTAAAAGTAGATTTTTTTTTACTTTTTACGAACCTTGTGCCTTATACTTTCTCTTTCACGCTACAAAAATCTGTGTATTGGGAAACATTACGATTAAGTACGTGTGCCCAGATTTATATAAAAAAATACTGAAATTTAATAAAGCCTTAAATTATTCCTTTGCTACAAACGGACCTACATATATTCTCCTATGTCTTTGAATCACAAGAAGATTCGCAACCATAACCGGCACTCTCAACACGTGGACAAATTGATGACGTTTTTTTTTTGAAAAAGTTCTTAACATCAGCGTTGTTTTAGATCCAAGTGTTATTTATAACTAGCTGATACCCGTCTTGCTTTACGTTGTTGATTTGGCTAGTCAGACTTGAGCCGTAGGTTGAACAGGTTTTGTATGCAGCTTTCCCCTTCTCAGGACCAGTAGGCCTAGACAAAATGCATTTGGCAATCGACTACAAATGACTTCGACAATGTAGAGTAGGAAGAAAATTAAATGTCCACTTTTTATATTTTATATTATAAGGATCATTGTTTGGTTTGAATAAATGTTTATATGTTCCAGTGGACAGTTAATTTTTTCGCACTATACATTAGCGATATCTTTGTTTGTAGTCGAACGCCAATTTGAATTTGTCTACGGCGGCATTTCACGCTAAGATTTAGAATGTGTACCCAGCTAATGTTTCAAAAAAGGAAAAAATAAGAGTCACTGCTAAATATGCGAAAAATTTGAAAAACTAATGTCACTTTCAATATTTATAAAAAAATAGAAGATGAGGAAAAATTAATACTCCCTGTTGAATACGCGAAAAAATTAAAAGAAGAATGTAGTTATACATAGGTACCTACCTACCTAGTATTATATTATGTATAGTTAGTTTGACCTACTTATGACTGTAGTGATAAATTTAATGAGGTACCTTAGGAGAGAGAGGGTGCAAGCGAACTCTGCTTTACCGGCTTTAGTCATCTGTCATGGCGTACATATTTTATAAGAAGTTTCGGTGAAAATCTTTATAAAATAAGAATTAAAAGACTTCTACTTACATTTTTTGTATTTCAAATCAAACTTCGATTGATTTTGTACATTTTCATACCGTAATGCTACAGTTCTACACAAAATTTAGACGTATAATTTTACTTTTAAAACATGACTTTCTCATTTTTGTATGAAGATTTTAAATTTTTAGAAATTTGTAAATAATTTAAAATATATTTAATGAAATGTAAATATTTGTATCTCAGATTACCACAATTGTATTTGCGAAAAACTGCGAAGAAAAATATTCAACGCAGAACCTACTGATGTGATGCTCTGACATACAGTTGGAGTGAAACAAATAAATAAATAAATATACATACATTACTGAATTATTATGTAGATAAACATATTAGGTACCTACATCTAGTTTAGATAGATTCTTCAAACATGCGATTATTTTGTTATTCTCAGAAATATTGTCAATGTTTAAATTTTTATGTAGGTACCTAGTATGTTTTGTAAAAGCAACCTTGTTGCGTGGAATCAATAAATAAAAAAAATAAAAAATTATAACCTAACAAAATCTCTAAGTTTACAAAATATTTGTAGAACATACCTAATAAATATATATTTCAAGTTAAAATAAACACCTACATTTCCAAAATTTTCTCGAATCTAAAATAGAATTCATATTTAAAAAAAAACTCGTTAAAAATAGAGAAAACATCGATGTTTCTATCAGATGCATCGGATAACATTGATGTATAGTTCCAATGCAACGCGCATCGATGTATTATGTACTTTATCTAAATAGCCAACCGTACTTTGTACATACCTACCTATATCTTTCTCTTAATATAAAGAAAAAACCTTTACATAATACCTGCTTAGAAAACGAACGATAATAATTCTAATTCAAGCGGTTTTTCTTTAAAGTTCAAAAAAGAGAAATCTTAGTAAGATTATAAACCCATCCAAATGAAGAAAGATAAGCAACACACACTCGCCAAGTTATTCGTAATGAAATACTTTAATACAAGTTTAATATTTCCTTATCAAGCAGAGAATCCTCTCAACAAGGATGTACTATTTAGTAACGTTGCAAAGCCTTGAGAAAATTCTTTACGAAGCTTATACTGAAATTTATATGAAAGATTTACACAAAGAAGGTCAAAAGCCATACGTATTAATTTAAACCAATTCATATAAAACAACATCTAATCTTTGGCTTTACTAGAAAGTATATGATAGGATAATGGCTTATTCTCTCTCTCTCTCTCCCTTTGTTCGAGATAAAATGGAGAGATTACTTCTTCCACACGCTGTACTGTACCTGGATCTCCTCTCTCTACCTCTAAAATTTATTTGAACAATATAACTAAACTAGCGGCAAACCTGTCGGATGACAGGCATAGAAACGAATCATTCATTCGAATATTATGTAACAGCTAATGACTAACAATTCATTACTGATGTTCGATTTTTAAATGGAACAAACCACCATGAACTTACGACCGTCTTCTACTGTTATTCGAAGGCTGGCTTAGGGTGATCACTTTACTTTAACGACGTTCGCCAGTAGGTGGTAATGTTTAAGTCTCCGAAACTCCTAATCATGAGAATTCTCGACATGTTCAACATGTCTAAAAATTCCATGTACATATATTATAACAAGTAGATATTCAATAATCAATGAAATATAGAGAAAAAATTAGGAAATTATTTAGGACAAGAGAGCAACCAAATTTAAAGACTGCGACTGCTGTCATATATTTGACACCAGGATATGAATATATCCAATTTTGTTAATTGAATCATTCATTGTTTGATAAATCAGTTATGTCATCCCTTAAAGGTCACCAATTTTCCTTCACTTACGCGGGAATTTTGACATATTATTTTCTTCTCAGTAAAGTTGTATTTTAAAAAATCTGTGATCTAGAATTTCTCACTTATTTCTTCAATGTAATATTTTCCGCGGCTACTTCTTATTATTGATTTCCAGAGTAACTATATCGACTTCTATCGACAGACGAATCACTTGATAAAGGTAGGTTAATAAGGGGTTCGGCCTCAACTCGATTTTTTTTTATGAAACGTCCTAACCCCACATAAAATCAATTATACATTTTTATGAAAATTATGTAAAAAGAACTACTGCAAGAAAACTTGTGCATACTTAGAGCTCTCGTAGGTAGGTATGTCGATTGTTTCAACTATCTACCTAATTAACTCTCCCTTTTACACCCCACTCAGGGTCATAAGGAGGCAACGCAATGTTTATGACCTCCTCCCACGCCATGTCTAAATCTCTCAGCTCTGCTTCGAAAGAGCGGAACACAGTGCGAGAGGGTTTTCCTCGTCTTCGGGACCCTGATGGGAGGAAGAACAATTTGAAATTAATAAAGTAAAAATATTATATCGAAGAAATTTGTGATTCTTGATCCTAAATACAATGGAAAACAATGTCAAATTGTCCGCTGTTCTCAACATGGTGATGTAAAATTTGGACCTAAATAGGATGAGATCCCTAAGGATATAACTGATTTATCGGACAATCAAACTAGTAATGACCCTTTTCTATGTTGCTTGTCATGCTAATATTAAACATAATTATGAAGAATATTTTACCTATAATATAGTATTGTTTTAGTCATATTATGTTTGTTTTGAATGGAATAAAGGTATGTGCGCTTATGTATGCAGATTATTTAGTACTTATGGCTGAGTGTGAAAATGATTTGCAAGAACTTGTGTCAGATGTGTTTGAAAATTGTGCAAAAAACGGTCTAAAAATGAATGTAAGCAAAACAAAGGTTTTGCTATTTGAAAGGGATGAAGCAAGAACGAATTGTAAAATAACCGTAGAAAATTAATTTCTTGAGTAGGCAAGTGAATGAGTATGTGTATTTAGGAAGCATGTTTAGTCAGGATGGAAAGTGTGAAAAAGAAATCGAACGTAGGAAAGTTGCTGGTTGCAGGGTGGGTGGTGCACTAAGACCTATAATGAGAAACAACAACGTCTCACTACAAGCAAAGAAACAAGTGCATAAAGCCATCCTGTTACCATCGATGATGTATGGTTGTGAAACGTGGACATGGACGAAAAAAGAAGAATGTAGTATAAATGCAGTAGAGATGAAATATCTACGAAGAATATGTGGAAAAACTTTATGGGATATGGAAAGGAATGAAAATATTAGGAAGGAATGTGGTATGGAAGTATGTGTTGTGACAAAGATGAATGTTAATAAGTTTGTATGGTTAGGGCATGTTGAAAGAATGGATACAAACAGAATGACAAAGAGAATTCATAAGGCTGAAAGGAAATGTGTAAGAAAGCGTGGCCGACCGAGAATGACGTGGATCGAACACATCGATTCCGTTCTCAAGGAAGGCCAGGAAAGAAGCAAGAGAAATAGGAGAGGGTGAATGAGAAATGTTATGTCGGTGGAAGAAGCGAAAGAAGTATGCTTGGATAGAAATGAGTGGAGGTCCGTTCTGTCTGCCTAGCCCTTAGGGGACACGGCGTGATGGGTAAAAAAAATGTATGTTTGAAAAACATTTCGCAGGGGATTTAGAGAGTTTTAACGAAAATATTGGGATACGGACGAACTTAGGAATTATTATAATAACAAAGGATAAACGAAGGATCTCGATATAAAAAGTTCCAACATCTAGACAACGCAGCAATGAAATGATTCTTCCAGCATACTCACAGGATAAAGCCCTATAATATTGATGTTTTGTTTTATTTAAGTTTACGAACGAGAATCTCCATTCCTCCAATAACTTTATATTGAACCCTGGCATAAGATATCGCTCTTATACTTACTAGGATAAAAGATTGCTCTTCAATTATGCAAAAGTTTTTTTTTTTTTTATGTAATCGCCAAGTCATCTTCAATGATTTGAAAAAATATCATAAATTTACTAAGCTACGGCTACACTATGGCCCATGCTGGTCCAGGCTGGCCAAATAGGGGCTCCGGCCAAGCGTTGGCAAGTAGCAACTTTTGGCAAATATACTTGTACACCTGGCTACACTATTGGCCCAACTTTGACAGCTGGTACGAGGCTAGACTGCCACACAATGTTTCTATCACTGATTTATTGATTAATTATTGCTTTCATTCATCATTTTACATTCCACTCTCCAATTATTCCTGGCTACCTGGCTACACTATTGGCCCAACTTTGACAGCTGGTACGAGGCTAGACTGCCACACAATGTTTCTATCACTGATTTATTGATTAATTATTGCTTTCATTCATCATTTTACATTCCACTCTCCGATAATAACTTTATAATAATAAAGTCCTTGAAATTCCCCACTATCTGAGTGGGGAATTTCAAGGACTTTATTTCTCTGTGCAAAAAGGAATATTTTAATATAATTTCCAATTCACAAATAAACACAATAAAAACATTCATTCTCATTATGAATTACTACACGGTAAACACCAATAATATTAATTATTCATAATTTTATTAAACCTAACCTTCAATTTTTATTGATGTTTATTGTTTTGCAATAGGTATATATTTACCTAGCTCTTACAGGTTGATTTACACTATGACATACAAAAATGAAAATATAAGATATTGATAAAAAAAAAACAAGAATCATGTGTACATAGGTACTTAGTTCTCGAGGGTACTTAGCTCTCGCTGGGCACACTAGGTACTTGCCCATGCTGGGCAAGTAGTGTGCCAGACCCTCTGTTTGGCCAGCATGGCCCATAGTCTAGCCGTGGCTTTATCTACTTGGGCATGGGTTGATTTGCATAAATAATTTTATCCAATGAAATCTATGGTTTCAAAATTGAAGGAGGCCATTTATTTCACTAATCACTTTAAAAGCTCTCATATAATATTGATACAAATAACCTTTCTACGGTTGTATGAAAATTAGTCGAACAACAATTGTTCGAATATCATTTTTTTTTTAATTTTTCGACTCACAATTGTTATAAAAACAGTTGTACAAAGACACATTTATCAGAAATTACAATTGTTCGAATTTTTAGTACGTCTTGTTCCTCCGTCATTTCCACATCACATATTAGTAGTTAAACTTACTTTCTTCCACAATTTTTCAACAATTAAAATAAATAAGTAGGTACTTAGTATTCATGAAAAGGTACAATTGTGTATTTTTTGGCAATAATTAATTTTTATTTTTTAAGCTAAAAACAATAATGCTATGTAATATTATATGAGATGAACAAACATTATAGATACATACACTCATAATAAAGATAATGCATAAGTATTCTTACCTGAAGTTATTGAGAAATTTTCAATACAAAAAAGTCACGTTCTAGTTGTTGACAACTGAGAACATTTTTACATAAAAAAACTTACTACACTGGTAGTAGGTAACATAGATCCTAACATAGTTTTACTCTTTATATTCATGCTAACTTTCTATGGTTTATGTAAAGATAGAATGAAGTTGTTTCTGGCACAAACACGAGATTATCGAAATATCGCAGTTGATAAATAATGGTTTTTCAATTTGTTTTACCATTTTTCAAAGAGTCTACGACTTGAATCTCTGCCAAGATATTTTTCAATTCAATAGGAATAAATTGCTGGAATGGGGCGCATTTCGAGTGAAAAAGTTTTTTTGCTTGTTTGTTGATTTTTCAACATGATTGTGGACAATAATTAATTGTAAAACACATAGAGGCCATCCTGAAATTTCGAGTAACCAGCTGTGTTCATTATACCTCTCAAAAAGACGCTAACAGTACTCACAAACCTCAACTCAATACCTATCTTTAAATTGGTTGCAAGTAAAGAGTTGCTTTGAACAAGTTGCCATTGATAACGAATACTAAATTCGTAGAGTTGCCGTGCCCTTAGTATGTACTAGCTTAAAGAAAGCGAATGTATCAAACCATAGTGTGATGATAACACTGCTTAGTTCAGTCCTTTCTAGCGTCTTAGTATTAACATTAATTTTTAAGAGAAAGATAATTTTTAAACAAGAGTTGTAGGCAAGATATTCTAAAATAGAAATACTTCTAATAATTTGTTATAGGTATTTGGTATATTTGCTTGCCGTGAAGATATTCTTCCCTGTTCTCGACTCTTTATCGTTGAAAATGCATCAGGTCAGTGCATTAGAAGGTTTTTGCATTCATACGCACCTAAAAACTTTGATCTAGGTTATACCTATTCCCGATCGGGTCAGAATTTTGTGTTTTAAAGTGACTATTTGGGATAGGACGTTAAGTATTTTTTTTTCATAGATTGGATTATAATTTAAGATTAGGTTTAATCATTTTCAATACTTTTTTATTGAAAAACGCTTTCACCCCCAAATAGCCGTATCGTGTCTTAAAACCGACGGCTTAACATCCCCGCGAGCTTTCTACATATGTTATTCTGAAAATTATTTATTTATTCTTAAGAATGAATCTACGCAAGCCAAAAAGGAACAGATAGATAACAATAAATCTGTGTAATGAAGCAAACACTATCGAAAATCAGTTTATAATGTCATAAATAAATCATATTATATGCTCGCATTGCAGTTGTACAAATTAAAGACGAGATATTTTGATTGCCTGTAAAAACATTCGTACTTGGCCGTAATTTTGTTGGTTACTTATATAATCAGCATTATTAAACATCTCATGAATGGAGAAAAGAAAGAAAAACTAACAAAGAAAGAGAACAGACGATAGGAAGTCAGACGCTGTTGTAGGATGCTGAAAGGAGAACATCTCCATTTCTTTATTCTAGAATTGCCAGTATCTAATATAAAAGGGATTGTGCAAACAGTAGGTAGTCATTTGTTTTACAATGCGTTCGTTCTATTGTTTAATTAAATAGTGGAACGCGCGAAGCATTTCTATTCGTGGATCTAATTATTTTGTGACGTGACAGAACCGATAGTTTTTTTGTTTTTTATTGTATTTAATATTACAATTTCCAATCGAACATTCCTTTTCCTCTTCTTTCTTTTGCTTCTTACCTATGCTTCCTTAAAACTAATTCATATCCTCGTCCAAAATCATTTTTCTCCTTTTTTTTAACAATATTTTTGTAGTTATCTTAGTTTCAATGTGGTTTATCATTTGCAAAACAATCGCATTAAGCACAAACGTGAGACGTTGTTTTCTGATTTCACGTTTCCCTTCAATCTGCTTTCCGTAACATCTATCCCTATGTCAATACACATTTATCTATTCATTGACTTGCTCAAATCATTAATTTCCTATGGGTTTCTTTTGAGCAGTTCTTTCGTCTACTTCGAACACTTATCATTTATATAAGCAGCTATTTGGTGCAATCAAGTTAAATTAATTAGTTCGAAGGCTGGTTCATTGCGATCACTTAACGTTAAGAACTTTTGCCATTAAGTTGGTGGTAATGTCATCGAAATCAACGAAATTCTGAATCATAAAAATCTTCGACTTGTTCAAAACGTAGAAAATACCATGCCTCCTACAGGACTCGAAGCCACATCCCTAGCCGTCATTTCGTTTGATTAACATTCATCCAAAGTTTGCCCACGCAGATTTAAAAAAAAAACTTGACCCACAAGTTCTTGATCAATTTTAAATTAAAAATGACCTGAAAAAACTGAAAATTATAACGTTGTGCACTAACAAAGCCAATAGGCAATAGAAATGAGACATTAACAAAAATGTATATAGTCATATTCTGACGCCAAATACATGACAGCAGTCGCAGCCTTTAAATTTAGTTGCTCTCTTGTTTTCAATAATTTTCAACTTTTATTTCAGTATGTTATTAAATATCTACTTGTTATACAAAAACAAATGTATACACATAGGATTTTTTGACATGTTGAACATGTCGAGAATTCTCGTGATTAGGAGTTCAGAAGATTTAAACAATACCTACCACCTAATGGCGAACGTTGTTAACGTAATGTGATCACACTAAGCCAGCATTAGAAATAACAGTAAAATATGGTCGTAAGCCCGTAGTGGCTTGTTCCATTTAAAAATCGAACATCAGTAATGAATAGTTAGTCATTAGTTGTTACATATTCGTCGAAAATTGACACTTATCAGCAAATCGAATTTATGTTCGCTACTCCTTCATCTCTATTCTCCTTTTAGAATTCTGTTATAAGAATTTAATCAGTTGACAGCGTCTTTCGCGTCGAAATCTCAATATCAATGCTTTCTGATTTCTCTTTTCTTAGGGTTTTACAGTTTTCTTTTTCTTGTGCTACCCTCGCGACAAACTCAAAACGAGGGACTCGGATCGTCTCCTATTAGATTTAGATGATAAAAACGAGTTTGAGCAAAATTTTAATGTGTAAGTATTAAAATGTATGATTTAATTAAGTATACCTACCCAAAAAATAACTATTCAAACCATGCAGGTAATCCATTCAGGCTACGAAATAATTTAAATAATAATTACGTTGGAGTATTAGAAGTGGGTGGTGGATTCGACCCCAGGTGCTGACAATCTTTTTCTTTCAAGATACAAGTTTATTTGCTTTCTGTTATAGAGTCAAAGAGGGTACAAAGTGAATACAAATTCATTAAAAAAAATGAAAAACGATATTCAAACTATATAAGGCGTGTAGCTGTTAAATTAGTGATAAATATAATGTTTAATGATATATTTTAATCTCAATTAACTTACAAACTTATTTCTTGTTTAGCGTTAATTGAACCGAAAATCGATTCAAGTGTTGTTATATAACAGGATTATAACGATTTAGTATTAACAACACGATCAGAGCAGCGCCTTTGGTTATAAAAGTTTTAAAAGCGATTTAAATCGAGTGAAAAGGGGTGAAATTTTAAAGTCATTAAGGTAATCTTGGTTAAAAATTAATAAACTTAATTAAAATCGGTTAGTCGGGAACTTTTCGTACCTACCTAGGTGTCGCATTGCCTTAAAATCAAAAAACCTGTTTAGGCTTGAGTTTCTTTCCCTTGAAGACAAGTACTTGCATTAATTTAACGATTATGAAAACAATTTTATACTAATGTTTTTTTTTAAATCATAGAGTAGGTATTAATTTTTCGATATTATTTATTTCATTAAATCTTGCACCCTTCACCTACCTTGTACTTGGTTTACAATAACTGTCTACAATGATCCCTTCAGGAAATCTCTGAATTGTAACCCCTATTCTATGTTTCCGCGAAGTAAAATTTTTTTGTATGGAAACGTGTAGGTATGACGCCCCTACAGGAAACTTTTCAGGAGTTTCTCATTTACGTTAGTGAGTTAGGGAAACTGTGAAAGAATCAAAGAGTTTATTTATGTTCACTTTGCGTGAGCATGACAATATAATAGGTAGTCAGAAAGTTCTATAACATTTTTTTCGTATTTTCTGAACTAAAAATCCCATGTGGCCTAAAACTTGCAATATTTAATCACTTCTGGATTAGGGACCGTTCAAGTATTACGTAACGCATTTTTTTTAACATTATTGACCCTCCCCCCCCCCCCCCCCCGCCGAGATGCATCGTAACGCTTTTTGTTACCCCTCTTCCCATTCTCTAAACGTTGCCTAACGCACATATAACTATGTATGCCACAAATCACAATTATTACTGAAAAGTCACTAAATACCTTTGTTGCGGCGCCGGTAATACAATAGTAACGTTTTACAAGAATACCCCCCCCCCCCCATTGCGTTACGTAATACTTAAACGCCCCCTAATGCTATTTTTCATTTAGGATTTATAAAAATATTAAAATGTGTGATAATTTATATAAAAAATGAATAACATTTCCTTAAAAAAATCCCGTAGTTCCTGTGCTCTTCCTTTATAATAATATGTGGGTGTGTATGTACGTTCTTATATTAATTGTTTGCGCTTCTGAATTATTCCTCCAGGCCAGTTAATCAACTTCGGCCTAACTCTCCATGACGCAGATGGGAATTAATGTTCGTGAATCTTCCACTAGATTTAAACCTCTTCTCGAATCTGCTCGTTTAGCTTGGATCTGCATACTTGCGTACGTGGTGTGAGGCCGGCTATCCGCAACGCAAGCCGTATTGTTCTCTCCGGCAAATTTCTTTTCAAAGTCGTTAAGTCAAATCTTTATGGAGAAAAATAAAACCTTTTTCTTTTCAAAGCCGATTTTCTTTTCTTTCGTGTTATTCTTCTCCGTACAGTAACCTTTAAAGAGCGCGATTTACCATTAACAAAACGGTAAAAGTAACCCTTTTGAACTGAACGTTTTTCTTAACTGCACTGTACATGTATTATTATGTATTAGTAGTCGCCCTGTGGTCGAATTCAACCTTATCTAATTTAAATTATAAGTTTGAACATTATTCTTTTTATGTTGAGATTTAATACTAGCTAGGTATATTGAGCGAGCGCTATTTTACAATTAATTTTATTTAAATAATAATGACATGAATACGTCAAATTTGAAATGTTGATATGAACCTACAAAGTTTTTTCTAATATATTATTAAAGACAAACAATATTAATTTATTCTCAATTTGACCACAGATAAACAAAATAATATGTGCGTCTGTGTCAACGTCAAATACATCGAAGTGTGTGTGAATGTCAAATACCTGGCATTACAGCAGTGCTTGTAATGTTTTTTTTTATTGATTTAATGTTTTTATTTATGCTTTTTAAAAAAATATATTACCATTCGCCACTCCTTCTCTATATAAACTATGAGTGTGCGAAATTTCATACTCCTCCGTCCGCGCAATGTTCGTAAAAAGATATAAAAAGTTATTGCTTCACGTAATATTAATTATTCTTAAGATTTTTAATAAAGTTTGCATAGGTATTTAACATGATGCTGTTTTGTTATAAATAGTTCGTATCTACTTATATCTCTATTATATTTAACTAATTTATGTGTAGGTATAATTTATTAAAGGATCCATATTGAGGAATATTTTTTCTCTCTGGTTACAGAACAAGGACCCCTGACGATAGTGAGACGCTCCAGTGGTAAAAACCACGGGAGTAGATCAAGTCCTGCTCAGCCACCCCCTGGCTCCCCGCCTCCGGACCACCTTCTGGATCAGGTGGATCTGGCCACGGATAACCTCCCTTCTGTGGACACACCGGATGCTTGCGATAAAGCTGCGCTCAGGTAATTTATTTTATCTTAGTATATCAACACTAATGGCTTGGAAACATAACTAACATATACCTACAACTACAACAACATGCTTCTACACTGTGTTTCACAAACAAAAGGTGAATCACTTTGTAGTGTTTTAGTTTTTTACAGCTAGACAAAGAGTTTAGAAAACTCGCTTTATTGGATGGTTTAGAAACTTAATTGATACAAAGTTTAAAAAAAATATAGTAATGTGGAATTTGCAATAATTGCACATGAATTCCGATGCTTAAAAATTACTTAACATCAGCTGTCAAAATAAACATGTGACTATACCATGCAACAGATAATTTGAATTTTGCAAACGACTTCGCAAAATTCAAACTGTCTAAGGGGGATGAATATATAAGACCTGTGTCCGCCCAAAGATGACAGTCCAGAGCCGACACTGTCAGGACCAAAAATCTTCTTCGTACCGTGCATCGTAATGAGATACCTACTCAGAAATATCGCTGGCAAAACCCTTCGAAACAGATTACGGAATTCAGAAATCTGAAAGGTATGCGGAGTTAAAGCCATTGTCCATGAGGACGACAGTGAAGAAGACAGAGATTCTGGGACGAGCAAGTGTCCAAGATGGCGGACGCAAGAGCTGTAAAAAGGCACTCATCAACCCGGCAGGCTTCCAGGACGACGACCCAAAAGCGGCAAACACACAGCAGGAGCATAACAGGCCACTAGGCCTAGTAAAAAGGAAGAAAAAGCACATGAATCAACATCTATCTGCAAAAACTTTGAATACGATTTCTCCGTAAAATTTTGACATGAATTTTTTTTATTAGTTCTTACTTCGATAGAAAAGATTATTATACATCTAATACAAGACAAGTGACAATATTATAATATGAAGAATTTAACCTCCTTTTTTCATATTATAGTCCTTAGACTCACGGTTCAATATAGGTACTGAAAAAAGTAATAAAACATTACATAGGTACTGAACCGCTTAATAGATTTCCCTATGAATCCTCTACCCCGTTCGCCAATTGTATGCATGAATTGGATTTTCGTGTATTCCATACCTGAGTCTGGTTTTTCTTAACAGATTCATTTACTACCTATGGATTGTATTTTGAAGACTTAATTCCAAAACAATTTGAATATAATTTAAAAACAGCTAAGGCTCTTTGACGCAAATGACAATCTTTCAAAATTGATGTCATTAATGGTTGGTTTGCGCTCAAAAACCACAGAAGCGTTATGAGAGAAATTCCCGTTTAACTTTGAAAGGAAAGAAGTTTTGATGGATTATTTATAATTCTTTACTCATAAAACTTTCGAACCGAATGATATTTTCTTTAATATAATATACTTATGTTGCTTTAATTTTGAAGTAATTAAAGAATAAATTTACCCTAGTTTCGTGGTTATATAAATACAAACACTTAAGAATCCATCTACCAAACTTATAGACGTGGACTCTCCGTCAAACGATGAGAGTCATTAGCGGCACATTAAATCCTATTTCCGCCCCTTCATATTATAGAAGTCTAGAACACTGATCGACTAACGCTCTGAAGTCATATACATACACATATTATGTGTTCATACCTTATTTTTATGTTGTTTGAAGCGGGCAGATACACGCCCAATAGGTACCCTGGTGACGGAAGAGTGAACTAATGCGGGAAATTTACATTGACAGTTGTAAAATAATTTCACCATATTAATTGTGCATAGACAATAATTTAAGGTACCTACTTGAAAATCAATAGACGCACAGCATGTAGGTATTTATCCATATTGACTTATCAATAAATTGAGCATTATTGTTTACTGTCATTCGGCAACCGTAAAATCGAGCGACGAACGAAGTCACGTGTTGATGGGTGACCCCTAACAATATACCTATACCTAATAGTAGTAAAATATAATATAGCACCCATAGAAAGCAGGGATGTTTTTCTTCGAGAAATTAGAAAAATGCTGTCGAATTATTTCAACATTCTGGCCATTAATAATCCTAACACAGACTATCTGAAATTATCTGAGCATCCAAAACGTTTGATTATCGATTATAAGACAAATCGAATCTGAATCGAAACTCCCTTTACAGCCTATTTGGGGCATAGGGAGGCAACAAGAGCTCTCATTGCGCATAAGACAAATAAAAAAACTATATTCTCCAAAACATCATGTTCAACATTCTCAGCACTTTGTGATGCCTAAATCTCTTAATACTCTAGGCTCTGAGGATCTGTTACACTTAGCTGTGTGTTCAATTTTATAAGGCAAGTAACTTAAATAAAGATATACCAATGAATCTGAAAGGACGAATCTATGAGCAATGCATCCTTCCAATGATCACTTATGGTCTGAAGACCATTACGCTGACTGCCAATACTGAATGTAAACTAAAATACACAAAGGTCCCTTGAAGGACAGATTTGAGGCGTGTGTCAAAAAAGCAGAATTAGAGATGAGAAAATAAGACACACAACAAAAAGACTCATATATCATGGACCTTGTCGCTAAACGGAAATGGCAGGGGCGGGTCATGTTGCCAGACTAGGAACAGAGTGATGGGCACCTCAATCACTCACGCCGATGGTGCTACAGCCCAGCCGACGGCGCTACAGCCCAGCCGACGGCGCTACAGCCCATATCGAGCCTTGACCTCCGTATAGGCTGATGCTCTCCGAGTGATGGGAACCCAGAATCCTTAAATTGATACCGTGGAGTTAAAGAAGAGGTGGAATTTAAGGAAATCCCAGGATAGAGAAGTGTGGAATAAAATAAAGGAGGTCAATATCCAAATATTCAGAAATGACTGAGAATGAAGAGTTAACGTAAACATTTAACAAAATTCGAAACCATCTTCTTTATCGTCTATGTTCTATGTTATCTCGCTAGTTTTGACATAAGTATGGACTCCACCGTCCTCATCCCAGCCGAAACCAGACCCCGAAGACCTACGTCGTACAATTTTCTGACCTTTTGGAGGGGTCTACCGTGTAATGCTTTCCGGATGGTAGTTGGGACATAAGCACGGAATGTCTTCTGTGGGCTACGTAAATTCTTGACCAAGCAAAGTTCGTCGACGGAATTCGTGGTAACCCTTTTGGTCTATGATTTATGTCTCGAATTATTTATTTCATTAATTAATTAGATTTTTTTATTTCGTAGATTCTTCCATCTACGAGTATTCATGTAGCTATTGCTCTGAAATAAAGCGTATCTGCATGGTACAAGAATGGTAACAGGTTTGAATCCTGCCGGGGGTCTGAGATATTTCGACATTATATTTCGGATTTTATTAAATCGTCGTAAATTTTAATGGATCAAACGATTTATAGTGAATAAAACTATATTTATCATATACTAGCTTTCCCGACAGACGTTGTCCTGTGTTCCTAACTATACATATACGAAATCGAATTAGTATAATGATAAGCTTATTACCTTTTACCAATGTAATTTATATCGATGCATCTGTTTCAAACCGTATATTTGACATTCTGTCTATCGCACCAACTATTATACAACTGACAGTTCCTGTCAAACTTTAATTCAATTTGAAATTTTCAAATTTGGAATAAAATCTATATTGTTAAAAGTACTAAAAAGGTTTTCTTAGGAAAATAGCTCTACATTTTTATAATATAGATTTTGTTTCTAATAAAAAATATCCATGAATATAAGGATTTTTCATTAAAACTCTTCTTTCAAACAAAAGTTTTTTATATAAGGGAAGTAGGTACTTAATTCCTTTTATTTCTGAGCTCGGCCTTTTAAGGGAGTGCATAAACGTCTGAAGTCTGGGTACGTTAAATCGAGGTGATGAAAAGAATTGAACAGAATTTACCCTTGAGGCGATCGGCCATTTCAAGTTACTGTTGAAATGGTTTTATTTTGTATTTCGAGGCAAGTTAACAAAAATTTATCCCAAGGGAGAAAACGAAATATTTTTTGCGCACGTTTCAGTTTAAATTCGCAAGAAAAAAATATATTTCGTATATGAAATCCAGGAGATTAAAATGAGTGCGTTCACGTTCTTGGACTTAGACGTAATAATAAAGTGAAAATACAATGAATCCTCTCATAACGTGCATAATTCAATTCAAACTCTTACTCGTTTACGGAACATTTTTTTCCATCGGAATCATTTGTACGATAATGCGGTCCATGCCGATTTTTTTTTATTAAGTTTTATTTAAATATAATAATAGTATTTATACGTAATTTTCAAGGATTGTAACATTGAAATTAGATATTGAATTTGATAATAAGATTTGATTTAAAAAAAGGGATTTTCTACTGACATATTGTTTACTTTCTTTTAATGATTTCAATGTTTTCTTTTGCGACTTGGCATGACACAATAGTGTAATTTTATATTATAATATCTTGAATTAATAAATACCAAATTTCAAAAAAAATTAAATAAAAAAAGTCTGAAATAAAAGAAATCTGTCTGAAGATAGTGTTTCACACTATATCATTGAATAAATTTATGACATGCATTGCATTCTTATTAAATTATTTTACCTCAAGTTTGGCTGTCTTTCTGTGTTTTTTCTTCTGGTATCTTTTTGGAAGTGTTGTTTTACTCTTTGAAAAATTATTGGGTAATGTCGAATATGAAATTTGTAAATAGTGAGACTAAAGTTGCTGCTCGAAAATGTAACAATATGGATTAACTCGACTAAAACGCCGTCTAATCTACTCGACCAAGTTTAAGATGTTTTGTTTCTAAATTACTCGCCACTCGACGAAAATACTCGACCTAGGACTAGGATTGAGGGAGCAATTTTTTCACACTTTATGCTCGTTGAAAAGTTTTATCAGAGGTTCCACTGTAATATCTTAACAGTTTAAATGTGTCTCCATCTATGAAGGTATAGTTGAACTATGTCGCCATGTTTGTAGATACCTACAGTTGAACTGTGTCGCCATGTTTGTAGATACCTACAGTTGAACTATGTCGCCATGTTTGTAGATACCTACAGTTGAACTGTGTCGCCATCTATGTGCGAGTAGTTGAAGACATCGAGCCAAGCGTCCCCCTACACAAATCGTGATAGGAATGTAAAATAGACATAAACAGCACTAACTACACTAGATAATATTACTTTTTTCCATGTGCAATTCTCCCTTAAGCGGGCAGATAATCTCATTTTGATGAGTATTCATTTTGCGTGGTCTGGCCGTATATCATTTTCTTGAAGCGATATATATCATCTATTAGTCGTAAAAACGATAAATACTTACATACTACTTAAGTAATATCGTACAAATCCAGAAAGCTGAGTTTATCTTTATTCAAGTTTGGAAGAGGACTTGCGAGTTACCAGTCGACGATTTTTACAACAAACTCTTTCATCAACAGTTACCTCACTGCTGAGATTCATGGCATATGGTGCCATGATTGAGTGAACCAACGTCTCCAATACTCCTTGTCCTCCGCAGTACACTTTTCTCGGAATAATTATTACCTCTCCACCATCATAGATGTATGCTGTAAATACCGCTTTTGACATTTCAAGTGCATTTTTTCATCTTTCAACCCTACATCTTGCGTCATGTCAAAATTTTACACTCTTTATTAAATTATGCTACTTGTGAAGTTCGTTTATCATAGCGTTATGCAACTGTTTTTTAGGACAGCGGACCCCTAATCGAACGGTCGTTATACAAAGAAAGTCTTATTTTTAATATAACAAATTAATATTGCAAAAGTTTTTGAATTTAACATTGTTACTTACACTAAACGTCAAGCTACAATGTTCCTTTCGCGCTTTCACTATCTAACTGCAGGCAACGAACAAGATATACATAAAATGCGTTGTACTTGTCTTAAAGAATACTGCGTTCATATTGGTTAACGGTCGTTTTTCTTTTCTAGGAAAACAAAGCACTACATACAGTTTATGCTATCAGAGAAAATTATGCTTCTTTATGTAATATTTTTAATTTCGAATATGTTCGGTTTTTGTTTAGTACCTAAGTAAGTTAAAGATGCGTAACATTGAGTATGTCTTTATTTATTTTTGCTCCTTCATCACTAGTCCTTCTGCATTTGTGTTATAAACACGATGTTATCTGAGAGTAGGTATACTTTTTATTCGTTTTTGACGCCCCAAAGCAAATGTTTAGCTGTATTTTATTTGATCAAAGGTAGCCTTTTCAGTTACATAAATGGTTCAATAGTGAAACCGACACGCTTTTCTATCGTTAACTTTAAGAATTTTTTTTTATACCCATAACCTATTTTTAATAAACTTTTTCATTTATTTTTTTCAGACTTCGATGTGTCTTGCGTCAGCTTCATCGCGGCGAAGTTTCGGTGGAAGTCCTACAGAAAAATCTCAACTATGCTGCACGAGTATTAGAAGCTGTATTTATAGACGAAACCAAGTATGTATTATTTTATATTTTTTTCATTGTACAAAAAGTGAACTTATTCTCGATAGTAATAACGGCATTGCTTTGAACAAAATGAAACCATTGTTTGCCTAACGACATTTTTAATATTTTTCAGAGAGCTAAATTATACTTTATTTCTATTATGAAGGGGGAATATTATAACCATTTTATGATTCTTTCATGAAAACTTTTTACTCATAATCTTTTATGTATGACAAAGAATGCACACAAAGCACAGTGTTTGATTCTTTCAATAAAACAGTTGCTTAAAGCTACTTGAAAACCTTTTCATATAAAAATTATTAATGCATGATTCATAATAATTGCAATAATTGTTCGAGATTGTTTTGAACCATTACTACATCATTATAAATAGACTACTTACTAGAATGTTGAATTTAATACACAACATCTAGTAACAATTAGAATTATTTTAATTGACGATAAATAGATTCCAGCCTATTGATGGGTTCCTTTGAAACTCTAATAGGATTAAATTATCAGTAAGCTCATTACGAGCTATTGAATCTAATAACATCGCTATTGAAACATCGATAATAATTAGAATGCTCTGTAAAATTTTACATTTCAATTTCTCGTTTTAAAAATTTATTCTTGATTGCTTTTTATGTAGAAAGACGAACTTGAAAAGGAGAGAAATATAATCTCTCTCTCTGTTTATAAATGAGGTGTCAAGGACAACTCTAAAGTATCTTCAGCCATCATCATTGTCCATAAAATCTTTTTGTACAGATATCCACCAATCATTTTTGTGTAAAATAATTTGTGTTGTGTCTCGCACAAAAGCACCTTTCCGCTATTTGAATGGTGAGCTTCACTCATAAGTTCTAAAATGAGACATTCTGTGACAGTATAATATGATAAGATTATAATATTATTCAGCACTATGTTCCGTCCTGTTATTCATTCATTCATTCACGAAACGTCTTGATGTACTGTGCTTTGGGTCCAATCATTCACTTAATAATAGTTTATAATGTTGTACCTGACTGTCGTGTGGGTGAAGCTCTTCGGATGTGGGTGAAAGGATCCGGCCAGGAGAGGGGATGGGGACAGGTTCAAACTTCCAGGGGGGGCCGAGGAGTCAAGACACGAGTCAACACCAGCAGAGTCAAACGCAGACCCCCAGAGCGGCGACGATAACCGTCCAGAAGAGACGATTAAGAACTCCAGTTTGGGCCAGGTCTTACAGCCAACACATTCCTCACCAAGTCCTCACGCAGGACAGTTTTCTATACATCCTCTTCCACTGTGTATTACTCTACCTACTATGCAATATTATAATGCTGAGGGAATGTTGCAAGGATTTTGAAGATATTCCAAAAGTTTTCAGTTACACTCAATACTTTACTTTACAAGCACTTGAGTATTGCAAAATATTAAAGCATGCTTTCTCTCCACACGGTGAGACCATTCTTCCTTTATACCTCAACTTTTTCTATATATTATTAGTCGTATACAAATCAGTCTCTCTTCTATTTAGAACTGTCTTTCCAACACATCATTCGCGCACTAACATCACAATATAATATTTTGAACTTTTTTTCTGTTGGGTCTGAATGACAGCACATCACAGCTCAAGGCACAACTCACCATGTGGAGTATTGCACAACTTCTGTCATGTGTTAGACCTCATCTGATCATCCCTCTAAGACTTTTTTTTTGAAAACTTTCATTAGATATCTTCGAACTCCGATCTGTTATTTGTTATGTGTAGCCTTAACTGTTCAATGAATTATGTTGTGTTTTCTTCCTTCTCTGTATTCCTTCCACGTCTAAACTGTGTTGAATAATCAAATATAATATATCTGTATGGACTATCAGTAGACCTCTATATTGCAAATCTTCCATTGTGAATAGTTCCTTTTCTTTCCTGCTTAGAAATGAATTCTTCATGGAATGCGAATATGGGAGTCAAATCATACGTATTATAACAGTAGTGTCTTTATTTTTCATTATACCTATCTGTGTTTCATTTTATTTTTTCTTTTATTAAAAAAATGTGTCCTTTTTGATATTATAATTTTTATACTGACTACCCAATTTTATTGCTTTTTTACAGCATGGTATTTCTGTACTTCATATATTTTTACGATAAAAAAACGTTTGACTCATTTTTAAACGGTTTTTTAATATAGAACTTTAATTCAAACACACTTTAATGTTCGGCCTTCCTATAACCTTTTGTGCAAGCTTACGAAATCTGTTATTTACTATGAAAACATCCTTATATTTCATTCTTGATTATTTCCATTTTGCTTCAAAAGCTGCACTGAAAATATTCCAATTAAAATTAAACATTATACGTACAAATTCATTATTCTCAAGTAATAATTAGTGCAAAAAGCTCGCGAACGGCTGAAATGCGAGACAAAGAACTTTTTTATTAATTTGATGTTTTTCAAACGCTGAATGGAATTTCATAAAATACTATTTTTGCAGCATAAAATGTTATTTTCGTTTATCGCATATTTGAAACATACACTCGCCACGACAAAAAAAAACTCATTCAAATTCATTATGTAATTTGAGTTTACGCATAAACCACGGAAACATGGATCTTTCAATTGATTTTTATTGAATTTCAATTATGGGATTTGACCATAAAGCTTTTTAGACCTTGTTACAAAAAGAATTTCTAAAAATAAATAAATTTTAGTCTACATTTTTTCATTCTTCTTTAACACATTGATTACTTACTTGTTATAAAACATGGTTAAATCCGACAAATGGAAAACATTAACATCTTTTTTTTATTTTTAACAGGAATATAGGTAAATTAGAAATATATTTTTCGTATTATCATTTAAGTACACTATACACTCTTTAATTAGAGATGTATGTCTCTTCAAAAAGGAATTTGTTTTGTTGAATTAGGATTTTGGAAGAGATTCATTTAAATAATCTCCATTATAAATTACTCTTTGTAATCCATCTCTCTAGAGACACAAAAAATACTAATGATATCAATTTATTATGACGTTTTAGTTATTTTGTATGGTCATACCAAGAGAATGATTTATTGTTTCGCTCTACTGTTTTGACTATTTATTTTGCTTTTTATTTTTCTAAATTTTATTATAATAAAACTTGAACTATAATTTACCTAATATAATTAAAAAACAATATTTCTAAAATAACAATTTTTAATGTAGGTATACTATTAACCTGCTGAAATAGAGTATAGAGTTAATTTTATGTTCGCATATTAAAATGATGTGTTGATTAGTTTTGTGGCTCGGCCTGTTTTTAATTAATTGGTTGAAATATCTCTCAGGACTTTGATGTTTATTTCTGAGTTAAACTTTGGTTAACCACCCAAATTACAGAGGTAATCTCATTCTGAGTGTTTAAAATCCAGACCACATAACCAATGATAGTTAGAGCTACAAAATACATGACAATAAATAGTGTTGAAAATTTATTGTTCAATCTTTCTTTCATATTTTCGACTCTTTGCAACATGGATGCATGATATAGAAGTTTTCTCTAACTATTTACTGAAATATTTAAATACTCAAATAAACTTACATATAAAAATAAATATCTCTTTCACTCTCCAAGAGAATCAAGTATTTTTTTTACTTTAACGTCACAAAAGGCTTAGTGTTTCGAGCAATCAAGTAGTTTAATCGTGTACCTACATTTCTACTTAAGTATC
Organism: Mystacides longicornis; assembly: GCA_963576905.1. Classification (NCBI taxonomy): domain Eukaryota; kingdom Metazoa; phylum Arthropoda; class Insecta; order Trichoptera; family Leptoceridae; genus Mystacides; species Mystacides longicornis. The sequence continues at coordinate 13,015,294 of OY756424.1, forward strand.
CTTGTTATTATAATATGTTGTTTAATTTGGTATATTAAGAATAATACATTTAGTTTGACGGCCAATATAGGAAGTATTATAATCACTTTCCATTGGGGTTAGTAAATAGCATAGTAATCAATCAATCAATCCAATATTTTCTTAAAAAATAAAATTTTGTTTATTTTTAACTTATAATTAAACCAAGTTAACCCCATATATAATTTATACATTGGTTAACCTTAGCATGGGTTTAACTAAGAATAGACATCAACGGCCTGACTGTAAAATTATTATAATTTCTTTCGACATCCTTCACCTTATTTACGCAATTTTTCTCAAATAACTCAATACATATGTTGTGATTGTTGGTGTTTTGTAGACCTGTGGTCCCGAGGCAGCAGTCAGCTCCGACTCTCGTTGTTAGGTCTGTCTTCCATGATCTGTATCTTAAATAAATAACTTTATTAAAATCTAATCATTTACACAATATTTATAAAGTATACTTGTCATAAAATTACTTAATTATGTACCTACTTTCAAAATAATTCGAAAAAAAATAGTTAACCAAATCTCGATATGGCAAATGTATTTTATGATTGCATTAGTTTTTCCCCTTTTTAGCTTTCTTCCTAGAAATAACCATAGAGTGGAGATATTTTAACATTGCGGGTTTATTTTTTTTAATCTTAATGTGTAAATAAATATTAGAATAGAAAAAAAGGCTGACTTCCTAGCTTGGGGTTACTTAAGCTAAAGGCTGTGTTAGGGTGCTTCTTATATGGTTGGAAATTTTTTTTTTCTATTTTTTAGGGGTCATCCCTGTATTTTATTCTGTGCTACAGATTTTTTTTTAGAATTTTTAAACAACTTTTAGGGGTCGCTACCTCTCGAAGAAAATGTCATAGGTCGGTATAAAAAATTAAAAAAAATATTTTTTTTAATTTTTTTTTACCTATTTAAAAATTAAATCCTACAGAAATTTTAAAATAAAAAAAATGTTGATATAATAGATACATAGCATATAACAATAACTGTAAGGCCAATTTAGATTCCGTCTCCATACATTTTCTATGTTTAAAACTATGTTTTAAAATTCTGAAAAAAATCGGAGTTCCATTTTTTACATAGTAGAACTGAATGACAAGGTGACCAGTTGACATTTTCAAATTCAAATTTTAAGAAGCACCCTAGGCTGTATATTATAATATAATCGCTTGTATTTTGTTATGGTGCTAAATCTAAATATTCATTACTGTATTATATAATGCTTTTTTGTGCACGTTTTTAATCGAGTTAATAGTCTCAGAAAAAATCAAATGAAACATACCTATTACTGTTAAAATTGACTGATTGACATGCAAAATGCCTGATTTCTGAATAAACTTTGGTAGTACAAAATTAATTAAACATAACTCAAAATAATTAATCTACAAATGTATAATTATATATTGATGATCTACCATTTTTTATCCCATAAAAGTTATTGGCTTGATTGAAACATATTAGGGGTGTATGGCCACCTTTTACTGTGCTCGGCGTAATGACGTAACCGTATGTATTATGGGCGTAAATTATCAAATAGTTCGGTGGGAAACATTACAATAATTTTGAAACTACTTTATGATACGACGTTGTACAGGTACTAAAGAATAGTTCTGTTATCGTTATATCCTTTCGGATAAACTTACATTATATTTCTATACAAAATGTTAAACAATCTTATATAAACCGAGTCAAAACCAAAAGTTGGTTGTTTTTGCTCGTTCCTATTTCCAAAGATCGGACTCATTAACTTCCGTAATATTTTAAAAAAATCTTTATTGAATTCCTCCTTTTACAGACTAATTACCAAGGTGTGATCAGAATTGAAATCTTCACCCATATTATATCTTGCATTCTTCATTATGAAAAAAGTTGAATAAAATTTTCCCCAGAAAAGAATTATTTTCATCCTTCTCTCATTAGCAGCATTTGTAAAAAATAAAATATTTTTATTTCGATTCTATAAATGAAATTCATCTTCGATAATAAAGGAAAGAATCTGCGGGTATTCCTGTCACGAACGAACTTAATCCACTTAATGTTCAGATCACAGAGGGTTGGAATCCGTCCTATTTGGCCTGGCATCTCAAAAGATGGTTCGGACTATCGTGATCTAAATTCTGTAGCTGTGCGAACACAATATTATCCAACAATTATTAAATTAAAAAGGGGAAATTATCGAATTGTACTCGTAATAAATTATACAATATTTTCAAGTTTTGTTATACTGAGGCCCAACGCATCAATCAGTGGGTAGATAAATTTATCTTACAGAAAAGCCTTTCTTTCAGATATTTGCCGCATCAATGTGTAGTTATCGCTTATGTTGGATAACGATTTATCTCTAGGATGGCTGTCAAAATAGCCTTCACTGACGTTTATAAACTCATGTAACGCCGACACCGTGAATGTGAAGAACTTTCAACTGGTTTTTCCATAAACCAAAATGATAATTATATACATCCTCATTAAAAATATCGAAAAATATACATAATATTATAATTAATTATCATTGTGAAGCTTCGAACATATCTTATCTTTCTTCAATTTTGATCGACAAAAGATATTAATTTGCCGGTTTTCAAACAAACGATCTGGAATTAAAAAAATCGAAACTGTGTTCGAAATGTTGTTATATTCGCAAACTTTCTGATAAATAATTGTAAAAATTCAAATTTTAGAAATAATATTACAAAATTATAATGTGTGAAACACAAAACAACGTTAGAACCTAACCTAAATATTTGATTCAATACGCATTAATCAAAAGTCAAAGTCAAAACAAGACTTACGCAAGTCAAAGCAAGACTTCATCAAATCTGGCGCGAAAAAGCAAATCCATAGAAATCAACAGATTTCAGCATAGCACTGTTATCTTCTAGATATCCATCTATTGGATAGTTTTCAATTGATGCGGCCGTCAGATTATTTCCATCACTTCATCCACTAAATAACTTTATCTTATAGATGAATACTAAGAACATTTATCTACGTATTGATGCGTTGGGCCTAAGAATAATATTTTTTGTCATTTACATACATAAACATTGGTATGTCAAACAATAAACTTATTATGATAATATGATAATAATAATATAGTCTATGACAATTATTTAGGGTTTCATACTTTAAGCACTCATAAATCACAAATTAATACAATATTTTTAACTGATGAGAAAAATAATGCAGAATGATAAGTTAAGTGCTCAATTCGCGGCTGTCAATGTTATGTTTATTACAGTCTACAGCTATGCATTATGCGAGCGAGATGGGCATAGTGTATACTCCGCAGTTGTCTACGTCTTTGGACGCGTTAATTTTGTTTACTTTAATGAAATGAATGTGCAGTTTTCTTTTTCTAAAAATCACAAATCACGTTCGTTTTTTTCTGGATCAAGTTTCTCAAGATGAGTCATTGTCGTGTTCCTTAGTTATAATAATTATCTACATAATATTTTAGTCCGTTTATATTTTTGAAGGCGCATCAATCGTAGAAAACAGACGATAAGGTCAGATATTAATATGCCCAGAGCCGTACATAATGCTGGAGAAGGTTCTTAAATACAATTTGCTGCATAAACTTTAATATATTTAGAGCTATTTAAAAAACTCTATTTTTTTAGGAACTTCATACAAATTTCTCAAAAAAGACAATAAGCCATCTTTTGGAAACAAAATTACTCATGTAAAAGTTGAATGGAATCTTGGTACTACGGTGTGAAAATGTAATAAAATGATTGTAGATTGATTTGTTATACATATAAATGTTATTCAAATCTTATTATTCTCAATAAATAAAGATTTAATGAATAAAATTTGCAAAATAGTTCCTCCATTTTGAAGTTTGACAGCTGCATTTATCACACATAGCCCAAATCACCCTCTATGGGTGGAACGCCTAATTATCACAGGGTGTAGGGAATGTAGCTAAGATTCAAACCACAGTGCTCTCTCTATGAAAACTTGCAAATTATGTCGGTAGGTTCGTATAATATTATGAGGTCGGTAAAAAAGTCATTCTTCTTTTTCTGTGCTTATGTCAGTTATAGCGGTCTGTTAAGCAATGGGAAGCTAGACTAGAACCTGTTTAATTACCTACCGATCAAGCCTGACAATCGGAATCAAAAACGTAAAGCAAGGCGGGTATATGCTAGTAACATTATAATTCAATATAAATTAGTTACACACGTTTGATCTCAACTATCCCAATAAAATATCCATCTTTTGATTTAAATATCTCCAGGAGCTGCTAAACCACACGTACGGGAGCTGCGACAAGTCTCCTCTCAAGTCTCCGCTCGTGTTCAGCTTCATTATAATATTTTGATGAGAGAACGGCACGTGACTATTCCGTAGCCTGTCTCGATTCAACTTTAAATTAGGTAAAGCTATCAACACCAATCTATACCGTCCCCAGCTCATCAGAATTACCAATCACTTCCAATATTAAAGATACTGTGCCATTATTTATTGCTGCAGAATATTACTAACCTATTTTGGTGTGGTTGGTAGGCAAGTGGATCGGTCGTCAACTTTATAGTACCGCCTACTGACTGCTTAAAAATTGGTGTCGAAAGTCTTACTCTTTCTTTCGTAACACAAGATTTGCTGCGTTCAAAATATTGTTGTGCAGTTTTTAATTAATTTTTCGTTTCCCCTAATTCAGTTCGTAGATTTTATAAATCAGACGTCTGACGTAGTGAAATACATTTCCTTCAATGTTTCTGCTTTTGAGCAATTCATGTGCAATAAAGGCTACTGTGCTGCTTTTATTGTATTCTCTCTTTCAATCCTTCGATCTCTATTGAAAAATTCTATTAAATTTGTTGAAACTTATATCTTAAACAGATCTTAATTCCCGGTTCCTGAGATATTATTCACGAAACGGTCTTAAAACGATAAATTTGTAATCTTATTCAATTTTAAGCCCTTTCAAACAAAATTTAAAAAAAAATTTTTTTTTGAGAATCATATCTAGCTAAACTAACATAAAACCTAGCATAAAATTAAAAGGAAATAACGTAGAATGACATATATTTTAATATGTTTGCTTAATGATTATGTTTAAGTATTTTTGTATGAGTAGTATTTTTCAGCATGTCAAAAAGGGCGTGGATTGGATTAAGATCGCAAGTAAGTAGATCGTATTAAGATAGTTTCGTGAACACCCCTGCTAGTCAGGTCAGAACATTACCAAAATGTTTTGCACTTGTAATTTCTACCCGGGGTTAGCATCTTGTTCTAGATTGGAAGAAATTTAGATTGAGACCGCCTATACTGACGCCTTTGTACATATACAAAAGCGTAATGTATTAATGTATTTGGTAGCCTAGTAGTTCAGTCGCTGACTTTCATTCTTGAAGTCGTAGGTTCGATCTCCCATGACGAACATCTTCCTCTTTTGCAACGTCAGCTTTGATTTGCTTTCACTGTGCCTATGGGTGCGGCCAGGTTCATTTTATACATTAAAATCGAAATAAGCGTTACTCAACCGAAATCATTGAATTCCCTTCAGATTCATATCAGATTATTAGAAATTTCAAGAAACAATGTGTTTATAAAAAATACATAAATAACACTCTTTTATACATAGGTGTTCGTACAACCGGCGGAACTTAATGCTTGAAGCATTCTCTACCAGTCAACCGGCCTGTCCAATCTGAGTCAGGATTCCAACCCCGAATAAAAATTTCAAGTGAGAAAACACATTGAAAATTTCTGGCCCAACCGGGAATCGAACCCGGGACCTCTTGATCTGAAGTCGGAGCTTTTAGCACTAGGCTACCGAGGTCGGTTTAAAGGATTAAATCCAAATAATCCCTTGTCCTGATTTGTTGCTTTACACGGATTTTAGTAGAATCAGGAAACCTGTTTTAAGGTAGTCTTTTGATCACAAAGCTGCGTTTTATAAACTGTTTTTTCAACACTCTGTGTTCATTAAATTTTCACTTTTTAAACATCAACTGTACCACACGTGGAACCAAATAATAATTTTTACGTATTAATTTTCCTGGATGAAATAAAAACATGTAGATACATAATATACTTTCTTAAGGAATGACACAATTCAAGGAGGAATGGTTTAATTGGTACGCGACACGTGTACAGAGCCTTCAGGTAGATTATTCACACGCCACTGTTTCGTGTCGTGTCAGACGTCACAACCTGAAACAACATGAAACCTCTCATGACGGGGACACCGGTGTCCCAAGTCTGATCAATACGTGTCCCCCAAATCATCCTAAACACAGCCCTACAACGTATTTAAACATGCAGGTACTTTGGCATATATTTTCGAAAAGGGGATATTAGTAAAGTTTTTATCATAGATCTACTACCAACATAATTTAAAAATAAACAGAACTATTATTAGGAACACCCCCAAAACCTTACTAAATTACTGTTATCTTTTCGGATATCAAAAAATTCAACGAAATATGCTTCGCATAAATAGATATGTGTAACATTAGATTTGCCCTTCTATTGAGAAAATTTTAAATAAACTGTGACAATTTTTGTTATGACAAACATCCTGTACTTTTTTTTATTTATCTGTGTCAACTTTTTTTTTTATAGTTTCGAATTTTAAAATTGTATTTATGAAATTATATTTCTAGGCACAGTGACATAACTATGCCTAGTCTCCTAGGAGGCCTTGCTTATTTGTGCAGTGGTAGAGTAGAAAAACATAAACGGGTCACCCTCCCTGGCTACGTGTTGCGTCAAAAAGAATCAAACACATCTGAATATTAAAAAATAATAATAAAATTAGAAAAAAAAATGTTGATATTTTAGAGCTTATTTTGGAGCGTTGAATCATAATATTATGAGATCAAAACACGAGCTTCTACGAGGTTTAAAAGAGGAAATATTGTATTTAACCGAAAATTTGTGGAAAAAACTTAATACTTATTTTGTTTCTTTCAAATAAGTTCGAAGTATGTTCCACCAAATAGTTACGGTCGAAACGATAAATTATCCGAAATGTTTTGTCTATTATTACTGATTTTTAATGAAATTATTATTATTTTAACCCTATCTTCGATAAAACAAAATTTTATGTTTGGTTTGGAATCGATACAAGTTAAAATGCTACATAGGAATATTTTATACTAGTGCATTTTTGGCGATACATTAGGCCGCGTACTCACTTGAGCCGCGAGCACAAGCCATTGCATCAATATTATAAAAAAGTATGTACGTGGCTCGCAAATCGATTTTTCTCGCATATCGTCCTTTTAGCAATGTTGATGCAACGGCTCGCGTTCGCGGTTCAAGTGAGTATCCGGCCTTACTTAATGGATAACATCTGATAAAAAATGAAGTAGGTGTGTCATGTTAAATATGTTCTTAATATATTATTACTCTTTGAACTTTTCCCTACGCCTAGTCCCTAAGGCCGTGTTAGGCATTTTAAAATGTGCGGCATTCGTCTTAATAACAATTATGAGTGTACCCCCTCTGACATTTCCAACCCTCTAGAGATGTCTTCTACAACAAACTGCCAGCGCCGTACTATTTTTGTTTTAAAATATAAGAATGGAATTTAAAAAATAGCTCTTTTCGATGTATTTATTTTCACATGTATATGATAATAGAATGCTATAAGTAATAGTTTCTAACTGAATTCTGAAAAACTGTAACCAAATAAGTATATAGCTTCATAAAATCATATTTTCTTATGAAAACATTTTTTTTTTCAAATAACCTAACCTCTGCATTACCGCAAAATTCTGAGGTTACATTTTTAATAATGAATAACTGATAAAGCTTATTTATAAACCTCTCATAATGTGTTCCCTAAATATTCTTGAAAAATTAAGGTTTTTTTTCCATCAAAGGGAATTATTTTTAGTAGAAGCTCTATATTTTTGTAAAGAGCATAATCCGCTTATACATATACTGACTGTATAATATATAATAAGAAGGATGAATTATTTTAGACATAGGCTGTTTTTTCAAAACTAAAAGATACCTATAAATTAGTGTTCAATTTTTTCTTCAAAAAGGTTTTTTATATTCTAAATGGCTAAAACGATTGGCCAACATCAAAAATGGCATTTTTCCTAGAACATTTTGTCTCAAGCAGTAAACAAGACCAACAGTTACGCCTGTATTAACCAGGAGAAACTGAGCGCACCATCAGCGTACCTAACATTTTAAGTAGAAATGTATTTTTCGTATATTTATTCAAAATTTCAAATCAACGAATGGTCGTCTACTTGAAATCAATTATCGTCATGGAATTCTTTGTTGGATTTTTCTTTCATGTTCTAGTCTTTAATTATAAACTTTTTTAACTTATTTTGTTAATGTCAGCAATTACAAATAACCGCTTCGGACTTTCCTATCCTTTCAAACTCCAAACGTCGCTTTTTAAAGCAGTTTCTTTTACGATTGGCTATTGAAAGCATTATAAAAAAATAACGATAAGGTGGGAATCATGAATGAAAATTGTGCCAACAGTTTTGCTTGGATCTCTATATTCGGCATGTAAGTTTCTTGAATAATCACATGTCGATAACCCATCACTTTTTCAATTTTACAAATCAATATTTCTTATCGTCTTAATGTGAATTGAAATGAGCAATGTTTGCTTTTTAACGCTTTATCTGTGTATTCGTAATTGTTGTGACATTTAAACAAAATCGATAGGATGACAAGGTTGTTAAACATTTGGCCCTTGAATATATGTATCAACATCGTGAATATATTGTGTATTCGGAAAACACGAAAAACGAGACGTTATAGTGGGAACATCCAATGAATGTTAAACAAATAATAGAGAAAAAGCTACCCCACCCCCAAAAGAGTCAGTTAGTTCTTTGCACGAACCGAACTAATTAACAAAACAATTTCTTCAGTTGTATTTTTACTTCGGGCGCGTGAGTGGACACTTGACCGCGGTGTGGTCTTCACGTTGTTAATTCGTTGTCACTTAAATAGTTTTAAGTCATCGTTTATTGCTTAAGTCTTAATTTAAGATGCAACCGACTACAGTTGCGACTTACCGTTCAGTCGCGTATGAAATCATTTCATTCATCATCAGGTTGGTTATACACTTTATTATTCACATTACATAAATCAACAATATCGAAAAGGATATCGACAAGCGTAACTATGAAAATGCACCGATTATTTTCTTGTTCTGTAAAATGCACATTAAATGAAAACATTTAGATTCTATCATTGTTAAATAACCATATAATTCTACATATATTATTCTCTCCGTTCTTATATATTTTGAAATTTTATGTTTTATTTTATCAGGTATCATGTAAATTTTTTGACGGTTTAAAAAAAAATAAAAAAAAAAAGGTTTCGATTCGTCATGTTGCTGAGAATAATGAGAAACTTGACCCTTTGCGTGAGGAGAGCGAAAGAACCACAGGACGGAGATATAAGAGAACACTTTCAGATTTGGTAGGAACAACCACAATTTCAATATCTGATTGTTTGGATGTTTTGAATAAAAAAGCTTGGCTTGGCTTTCTGTATATATAAGAATAGAAACAAATGTTTTCATTATTTTGCAAATGGTTTGAAATCACTTCTTTAAACATATTTAAGTTTATTCATAAAACAATAATTCACAAGTAGATACCTAGCACTGTACAAATAAAAATCGAATATCAAATTTTTAATCCCTTTTCTGTTGATGCTCTACAACTAAAAGTATCAAAATAACGGTCTTTTTACGTCAAGAGATAATTATTTGCCTCGTGCATAGGGCGCAACCTGGAGAACCAAGATTTTGTATTCAGGGATTCATTCCTTAAGCCAAATGACTCTCTCTCTCTCTCTCTCTCTCTCTCTCTCTCTCTCTCTCTCTCTCTCTCTCTCCAGCACAGTTGAGTTCCACCGGCGCCACCAGTTATGAAAACCCTTAATTTCTTTTTGTATTAATTGTTATTTTTGTTTTCAAATGTGTAGGTTAGTGCATTATTTTAAAAATGAAGTCAATCTCATCCATTTACATATACAGTCGATTCCGCTTAATCGGGATACATCGGGACATGGGCATTTTGTCCCAATTAATCGAATTTCACTTTTATTTTTGGTTGCACTAACGATGTGGTATTAGGAGGAAAAATCCAGCTGTATATCTTTGTAGATCATCTAAATAAGGTTGTGCCGCACAATTGTCAACAAAAAATTTCTTTGTTTTTGTTGTAAATTTTGGTCCCAACTAGTAAGCCAATTTCGAAAAATTTCATAAGTCATCCATGCATTTTTGTTTGCACAGAACTCCACTGGTAAACCCTCCATTCTTATCCCCTTAAAGCATCGAGGTCTAGCACTTTTTCCTATGATCAGCAGCTTTCGTTTGTAAGTGCCTGACATATTTGTATCATCACAGTATTGCGGTCCATAGCCTTTTTTATAACCAGACAGTGCGATGTGTTTATAGCATAAAGAACCATCTGGCGTATCACGATAATAGAGGCCGGTTTCATCAGCATTGTGAATGTCATCAGCACAAAAATTCTCTAAAATAGTAGGAATCTTAAATTTACTGTCCCAAAAAAGCGGAATGTTGTCCCAATTTACTATTGGTTTCTGTTCTTTGCGATTTGTCCCAAATAACCGGCTGTCCCAATTATGCGGTGTCCCAATTAAGCAGAATCGACTTAACAAATAATTTAATTCGTTCAATATTTTTAAAACCATTTTTATACATTTTTGGAACACCTTTTGCATAAATCGTCAAACACACAAATAGCAACGGTTCAAACCATCCCCCATGTGTTTGATAAATCTAGAAGGAAATAAATATGACGAAAAATAGTGTAGAGTATTGTGAAAATTACATTTTATTTAAACAAATACATACTTAGAGAGAGTTTTTTACTATCTCTAAAAACTATACGTAGTGTAGGTACAAATAGACGCGCAATATTAATGAATCGCTTCTATTTTGTTTTAAAGACTAAACACAATAAATAAATTTATTTTATGGTTCAGAAATTTCTCTCAAATTGTGTCCCGTTCCTTCGAAACTGAGCTGATTGGACATGGTGCGGGAGGAGGTCATTGAAGCCGCGCAAGATCGAGCGCGGTAGAGCGCTCTTGTTGGCTTCGTATGCCTCTGAGAAAGTGGGGTGAAAAAGGGAGTATTGATTGATTGAAGCGAAAATATTAAGTAGTCATTTTCGAATTTTGATATAAGTATAGGTCGGTAAAGCAGTACCGATTGTTAATTACTGTTGATTGGGCACTCCACCCATAGAGAGTTTTCGTGAAATAGTGCCCTTTAAATACAGATAATGTAGCTTATTAGACACAAATCTTGAGAAAGATATAGTTAGGCCAGCTTTAAATAAATAGTTCAAAAAAACTTGTAAGCAAGTAGGTTCCTTTAATAATTTTGTTATTGAAGTAATTTTGACGCATTTATTGAACAGTGAAATTGAATAAAGCGTAAGTTGGTACATGTTAAATACAGTTTTTTCATGGTGAGTCTGGCTAGTCAGGTCTGGTCAGGCTATGATTTTTCTTCATTCTTTTTTATAACGAAGAAAGTTACATTCTTTTTCTTCTCTCTTTTTATGAAAGTGACATTCATATTTTACTGTGCGTATGACAGTTACATAATATGTAATAAAAATAATACATATTATGTAGATTAATGCTTAAAAGCCTTCTTCTTGGTCATTTAAGCAATTAAAAGGTTAAACTAGGACGTGAATCCGAAAGCAATAAATAATAATAATAAATAAAACTTTATTGTGAAATAATTAATTAAAAACAATTTTTATACAAACTCTTTAAAGATTCAAAGGGCGGACTTATCCCGAAGGATCTCTTCCAGCAATACGGGTAGTGTGGCATAAATTCTCGCTTATATCGCTTGATTTATTTCATATCCATCTTTATTTCATTGGTTCCTCTACTATTTAGAAAATTTGTAAAGAAATTGTTTCGCCCAACAGTTGATCAATATGTTCTGACTGATTGTATGTAACCTCAATAGCTAAAACACCGTCGTGTTATTTGCATTAAGGTATAAAACTTGGCATTTTAAAGACACGTCGTTAACCTTCAACTCACTCTTTCAATTACAAAAAAAAACAGGAAATTATTGTTATAATTCTTTGTACCGCAACAATAAGAACTTGTATTGGGGTAATATCACTATTATAATATAACTCCTAACACGCAATGGTCTTGTCTAACTATTAATACAAGTATAAATAGAACAGAAAAAGTAACATTTCTATTACTCGATGTGTCATTTTAATTATTTCTTAGATAGAGGCTAACCAAATAGGCACACCGTTATTTTACTTCACGTGTTTTCGTTATTTTGTTTGTCATTTTCGTATTGATTTTTCTTTTGCGTTCTTCTGTTCTATATTCACCTTATGAATATTCATTTAATTATTCAACTAAGTATTTTTTTTTTCGAAAGTTATACAAAAGTTTCTTTCCCAAAAAGGTTTTTCATGTTTTTTTTTATTCAGTTAAAAAAATTATTACTTACTTCCGATGGACATAGGTACGGCTCCTGCGGGGCCTTGACCTCCTATATAAATATATCAATTTGCAACTAGGCACATCTGTGAATTTATACCAAGTTTTAGTAGAATTCATTAATTGCAACAAAAATGGCGTTTCTTTAGAGTGAAACTATATAATTTATTATTTTATACGTAACTGTATACAGTGTACATTGGTTTAATGTAATCATCAACATAAAACAATGATCTTTATTATAATACAATGTATAGAGTGCGATTTTATAGATAGACAGCGATGTCTTCTAACTAACCCCCACATTGTATTATTATGGTCTGTTGGTTTTAAAACCCTCCTTACCATTGAAATATACCCGTCATACGAGTTATTTGGCTACTTAATCACTCGCTACTCGACCTAGTGTGAACTAGGCTTCAACAGGCATTACAGTAGCAAATGAGCGAATATTGGGTCTAATTAAATTTTTCAAATTCAATTTAATTGTAACCAATTCTGTATCGGTTCCTCTAAAATTTAACATCAACTAAAGTTTTGAATTTCTCGCGTAATGTCAAGTAATTCCAATCAACCCGAGCGATATTGCATAAAAAAATCGATCGAAATGAATATAGCTGAAAATGATTTCAACGCAATGATTTTCAAATGTCAAAATTATCAATTCATGCTTTTTCTCAAACAAATTCATCTTGATCAAGAAATATAACACTATTAACGTATTTTTATGATGAAAATAAGAAGCATAATTATATTCTTACTGAAAATAAAAAGTATTTTGTTTTGATTGTTGTTTTTAAGAGACGTACCTAACTGAGAAAAAAAATACAGAGTAGTTTTGACATGAAAGCAGTTCCTCTAAAATTTTGGCGGGTCTTTCTAAGGTGCCGCGTACATTGATCGAATAGCGGGTCATTTTAGAGGAATTTTGATAATTCAAGTGGAACAGTCCGTAACGGATTCTAAGCATTAACAACAAAACTGCAGATTTCATACTGTATTGGTACTCTTAACTTAAAAACCATAAACCAACGTGCTTTCCACCTACATTCCTATTATTTTTAATTCTATGAAGATTGATATATGCAGGTTTCAAAATTGCACGTTATTGTTAAATGTCTCTATGTTACATACCTATTTGTAATATTGAAATAAACAATTTCACATATTCAAAATAAATGGATTAGGTACTACAATCAAACATAAATTTGCAGATTGATTCCAAGCTTTTATTTTGCATTTTGAAAATTGTTTGTTGTTAGTTGAATGTTTGTTTGTTTTATGCTTTTTGCACGCCTTGTTTTTTCCCTATTAAGCTATGTACATACTGTTCCGATACTTTTTTCTCTATTATATAATAAATAAATAATTTATACCACCCACATCAAATAAGGTATGTAGGTAGATATAATATAAATGTTATACATGAACACATGGAGTCTTGTATGATTTTTATTGTCATTCAAGGATGACAATAAGGTTGATTAACGTTTGAAGGCTTCGCTTTTATTAAAGAGATAATGATCCATATTATTTGATGAAAGCAGCAAGAAAATATCGACATAATGAGCGAAATTTGCTAATTACACCACCAACATATTATTTTCATATTCCTTTATTTGTGATATTAAATTCTTTGAATATTAATAAATTTTATACGTACCTTCATAATGATATTTCACACTTCGGAACGTTTAGTAATTACTACCTAAATAGGTAATTACTATATGATGAACAAACATTTTCGTCTACAGATTTTAATATGTCTTCATATTGTACATATATAATATCAAAAGTATATTTAACATTACATACATACGTAGTTTGTTTTGTTGCTTGAAATGTTTAACTCATAATCTAACATAGAGTAGAATTTAATCAAAATTACTAATTCTGATGTTTGTATAATTTTTATATTCATTTAATACTAACGAAATTGATTAGCCAAAACAAAAATAAACTTTATTGCGATTTTACACTAAACTTTTATTCGTCAAGTTTTTTATTTATTTATTTAACAATTTGTTTGCAGCGATTCTAATTCCATTTATTCTTTTTTTTTTTAATTCGCAATGAATAGGCGCCTGGCCGACGAAGACGATGAACTCTCCGAGGTACAACCGGACGCCGTTCCTCCGGAGGTCAGAGAATGGTTGGCGTCCACGTTTACCAGACAATTGGCCACCACTAGACGTAAGAATGACGAGAAGCCAAAGTTCCGCTCGGTGGCGCACGCCATCCGAGCGGGAATCTTCGTGGACAGGATCTACAGAAGAGTCTCCAATTCAGCCTTAATGCAGTTTCCGCCTGAAGTTGTCAAAGTCTTGAAAGTACGTATTATTACTTACAAAATTTATAAACTCGGATGTGTACCTCTAAGGGGGGTTTAGTATCAGCAAACGAGCGAATGCTCATTTTATTAGATTCTTCCGAATTCTTCTCGTGTAAACAAACAGATCATTCTTTAACTGTTCTTCTACCTTTGTTCGTCAAGATTATATAAAACTAGCTTTCCTTACAGACTTTGTCCTGTAGTCCTCACTATGAAAATAGATTCCGAATTTGTAATTCATACAATAATACGTTTATAAAATATGTTAGAATGAAAAAAAAATATTTCTGAAAGTTTGAAAGAAATTCAATGTTTGGAACTCAATGTAAATAAAAGTTGTGTTTCTATAGATATTTTCACAGATGGGGTTGTCGTATCTAAATTCGTTCCACACTAACTTTAATTTTATTTTTTATATGATTTCTTATGCATTTTTCAACTTTTTAATAGTTATTCTGTTATCCGGAGCGGAGAAGAATCTAATAAACCAAGCATCATAAAAATCTGTTCAGCCGATCTCGAGTGTTCGCACTAACCCGAATTTTTTTTTTATATAAATATTCTAAGAATGCCCACTCGTTTGACATAAATGGTGCAAATTGTGCAATTACAATTTCAGTCCCTAAATCAGACAGAATTTTCTACCGGCCAAAAGCGCTTGACATCTGTATAGTATGTGTCCAAGTGCGTGAAAACAGTTGCTTTCTCATGAAAGACACCGAAGACAGAAAAATGAGGAATGAGCAATAGACACTATATAGAAACATGTGCCCCATAATTCTAGTTTTCGTTTTTATTCTTGCTCGTTGATTGCAAACGAACCTTCTTTTTACTAAAAACCAACAATGAATGCTCTAAGCTTTGGCTCTTATTAGAAAAAAGATCACTGTTTACCTACACAAGAAGAATACATACTTGAGAATTCAATAGAATTAAAATCGCTTATTTGGTCTAAATTCACCCCAAGAATCCATAGAATCTTGTCGAACAAAGGAAGAACAAATAGAGAGTGAATGCACACAAAAAACAAGAATCAGATGCGAGTAGAATGAGCATTCCTTTTTTTAGTCCAAACGAATCATAAAATTTAATACTGTTTGTTTTTTTTATAATATATTCGGCGTAGTCTGTGATTGAGTAATAATATACTAAAATCACTCGAGATCGCGTGGAGTTCTGGAAAAATGTATAAGCCTGAAATATTCAAAGCTTTTCCTGATGAAGCCTATGTTGTGAGAGAGTATTAAGCCAGTAGTATAGGAGTAGGCACGGAAGACTATATGCTTTCTGCTAACAACGAGATAATTCTAAATAATAATTTTGCTCAACAACCCCCGTACTACCAGCCTACACATACATAATTATAATAACCTATTGTTCCATCCCTTAAGGGTGTTTATGTGGAGTTTGTGGTATTTGAACAAAATTCGCCCGAAGCTGATGTAAAACTCTTTCATCTGCTGTGTATATATACCTAGAACATTATTTACCATCTTGTTCTCTTGTACCAACCTACAGAATCCTCTCAATAATTGCATTTCTTTTTACTTCGTTTTTATTTATCGCACGCTCTTCACAGCAAAGAAAAATAGATTTATAAAAGTAGATTCAGAAATTAGAAACCAATGTTTAGTTCTCTAACGTTTTCTGATGAATCGAATTGTAAGAAAGGTATTCGCAAAAATAACATCTAAATTCCTTAGTTATCAGTTTAAAATTTTCTGATGGTAAAACAGTCGATTGGTGTATTTCGTTGTAAATTAGCTTCCCCGACAGACACTGTTCTCTCAATTAACTATGATTATTGAGAATGATAAAAATTACTTTCAACCAATGTCATTCCGACAGATGCATCTGTTTTAAACCATATATTTTCCATACGAATTCTGTCAATCGCATCAATAATTATCAAACAACTGACAGTTTGTGTCAAATGACAATTTGATTTCATAATTAAATTTTATTACTTTTCGCGTTTTATTTATAAAACAAAATGCGCTTCAATTTAAACAAATTAAAAAAAAAGGCTTGTAAAAATATCCATAAAAAATCAGCATACCGATATTTTAAATGTCAATGTAAAAAAAAATCTGTTTTTATAGAGTTTTCCAGAGATGGTCTTGTCGTACTAACTGTCGTTCCGTGCTAACTTTAGTATTATATTTCATATCGCACCCTCAGTGCACGACTATTACATCGAAAAATAGTGGTTTTGAGAAAAACGCATATTTAGTTTTTAAATCACTGTGAAAAATCAGAAATTGATAATAGAAATGCAATATTTTGATTAAATATTCGTTGAGGATTTCATTAATAATAAATAAATAAATAAATATGATTGTAACCTTTTTTGAAAAAAAAAATGCTTTTTTTTGTATGTTATAGTCTTGCACTAAAGGTGCGATATTATTTGCCATCCGTTTTTTCGATATTCTTTTAGTTAATAAAAAATTAACGAATTGAACGTGCATTCTTAGTGGAATTATTTTGTTTTATTAGTTATTCTGTTATCCGGAGTGGAGAAAAATCCAATAAACCAAACATGATAAAAATCTGTTTTGCCGATCTCGAATTATAAGATTTTCATACCAAATTAGATGTTATTTTAATGCCTATAGTTGGTTTGGCCGTTAGATCGCTGATAATGGAGAACTTTTTAAATACATATTTTATGTGGAAAATTTTGTAGACGCGAGTGTTGAATAAATAAATAATACGGCCCGAGTATGGAACGAACCGGATGCCCGGAGGATTTAGGGTAAATAATGAAAAATGATTCCTCTGCAAAGTTCAGGTAGCTATTGTTTCCGGATAAGAGAGAATAAACCTGATAATTATCAACTAATACTACAAACCGCCCTTAAGACTGGTTCACACCGGTCGAATAGCGAGTAATTTAGGCACAAAACGTGTAGTCCAGTAGATTAGCCGGCAGTTTAGTTAAGTCGATCCATTTTATTGTATTTTTTGGGCGAGTAGCGAACCCTGACTGCCGCTGACTCGCTTGCTAAACGTGTGCGAACCTATGGTTGTAATCGAGTTCGTTAGTTTTTACAAAAATGGCTTTTCGCTAGAGTGAAACTACGATATTATGATTATATTATTGGCTATAATAGGAGAAGAAATTACCATAGGCAATAAGCCCGCCAATATGGCTAATTATACCTATATATTTAGAGTTAATATTATTATTTATGATTTTAAACTAAACTGCTGTACATTGGTTATTAGAGGACGTCCATTAACCACGTGATGTTTTTTTGCAATTTTTTAGACCCCCCATCCCCCATGGTGATGTTTCAGAATACCCCTCCCCCCCCCCCCGAAAATCACGTGTACTTTTTTTAGTACAAAGAATTACGAAACAAATGATTTGAAACTGTGTTTCTTTAAATTCATCAGAAAAAATAAATGCACGTGACTTTCTCTCTAGACCCCCCTCCCCCTACGTAATGATTCGTGATTTTTTTCCTGACCCCCCCCCCCTTCCCCTTTTGGACTCACGTGATTAATGGACGCCTCCTTATATCAACACAAAACAATGATCTATCTTTTATAATACAATGTGTTGCGAGCTGTTCGTTTTGAACACAGTTTCTAATGAACTGTACTCTTATGGGGGCGTTCAAGTATTACGTAACGCAATTTTTTAAGATTTTTGACCCCCCCTCCCCCCCCATGTAACGCGCCGTAACGTTTTTCTGTACCCCCCTCCCCCCCCCCCTCCCTTAATGTTACGTAACACCCAAGAGACTATTTTTTTACTGAACTCTCGTAAAAAAATAAAAGGGTTTCAAAGGTTTCCTTTGCTAACTTTGGAGAAAAAAAAATACTATTTATATGTTCCATAAATTTATCTTTATTTTTTCTTTTGCTGTTTTCCAAATTTTGGCATAGCTGCGTTGGCAAGTCCAGTTGATGATGTAAATCCCCCCTTTTGACCACTAACGAATGCTGACAACGAAAATAAAATAAAAATGACGTAAGTATAATACAGTCGAGGGATTCCCCGTAAAAAATAAAAGATTTGCTAACTTGGGAGGGCGAAATAAAAATTACATACAATGCAGTCGAGGGACTCCCCGTAAGACTTAAACGAAAAAGGTTCCTTTTTTCGCAGAGCGAAAAATTCTTACGCTTAGGGTGAAAACACGTAGAAAGCCGATTCCGACCGGCGCAAAGAATGTTGTCTATGGTTTCAATGCATTTAAATGGGCATGCCGGAAAGCAGGTTTCTGCTTTTGCTGTGCGTATCCCCATTCAACTGCATAGAAACATTCTTTGCGCCGGTCGGCGCGGGTCGGATTCGGCATTCTACGTGTTTCCACCAAAAGCTTTAACATCGGAGAACAAAATAAAAATGACGTACGGTACAATCGAGGGACTTCCCGTAAAACATAAACGAAAAGGGTGCCCAACTTCGGAGAAAAAAAAACAAAAATGACGTACAGTACAATCGAGGGATTCCCCGTAAAACATAAACGAAAAGGATTGCCCAACTTGGAAAATTTATTTCCCAATTTTTTTTATTTAAGAAAAAAAAAATACCGTTACGTAACGAGTTGTTCAAACCCCCCCCCTCCCGCCCTCGTAACGCACAGTAACGTTTTGCAAGACCCCCCCTCCCCCCCAAATTGCGTTACGTAATACTTGAACGCCCCCTATAGGTATAGTGTGAACAATTTTCGGTCGCGAAGCGAGTTATATAGCAACTAAATTTCCGCTATTCGACCTAGTGTGAACTATGTATTATATGTCGAACCTTTTGGATTTCCAACAACCTTCTCAGAAAATATTGATTGTTTTTTCAAATTCCGTTACAGACCCTGGATGACTGGTCTTTCGACGTTTTCGCTCTATCCGAAGCAGCAAATAGTCAACCTGTTAAATATTTGGGATACGATCTTCTTAATCGATATGGAATTATTCATAAATTTAAGGTAAAAGGTCTTTTATGTTTTTGTCTTTTAAGTTGTTTTATATGTACATATGTTAAAAATTTATGTTTTTATTTTTTATTAATTTACTATTCATTGCTATGCTCGAATTGTAACCAACCATTTTGTCTATTTATATATCACTATTCTGAACTATTTCTCTTTTTAGAATTTTCAAAAACTTAGAAGACTTACGTCATGCGAACCTACGAATTCGTGGGTTCGAACCCCTTTACTAACTTTCATCCTGCTTCACCAAAGAATTTTTTCCTAATTCAAAATATGTCGAAACTGTAATTTATTAATTCACTAATCGTAAACTTAAATCCAATCGCTCGGCTTCTAACCACCATAAAACAGTCAATCTATATATTAATACGTGAGGCAAAAACTTTATGTCCCTTTTTACGAAAATTGAGCGGACGGAGGAGTATGAAATTTCGCACACTTACAGTTTATATAGAGGAAGGATAGCGAATGCTAATATTTTTATTAAAATCATACATAAAAATGGATTAAATCAATAATAAAAACATTACGCACACTAATGTAATGTTTCTACACTACTACTCACACACACATCGATGTATTTGACATTCTGTGGCTAAATAGAGAAAAGATTAATATTTTTTGTCGCATCACGCCTAAACGGCTGGACCGATTGCGCCAATTCTTTTTTTATCGTGTTGGCTTTTATCAGAAGTAGATTCTTATGAAAGAAAAAAATAAAAAAGTTGCGTGGAAAATTAGAAAATTGAAAAAAACTCTAAGTAGGTAAACTTTTTACTACTTTTTTAAATATAATTTTTATTCCAATTGTGAAATTACTCAAATTGACGTATGATAGGAACTTTATTTACTTGGTAACGTGTTAGCAACGAATTTACCCTGATTGTTGACATAATTTCATTCAAACGTTATTTATGTACCTAATATGTTTTTCATCTGATATACCTTCCACTGAATGGATATTATTGTGCATTTTTTTAAATACCTGCTACCTACAATAGAGTTTTAAGGACGTAAGCTGATATTTTAAGATTTTACAAATATTTTATTGCGCAAAGTGAATACATAGAGGCGAGCTAAGTCTGACACACCTAATATTAATTGTGAAACGTATGTCATGTGTCATCGGAAATTTTGAAGATCTATATAATAATTCAGAAATGTTTGTCTGCTTTCTATCGTATATGTGAACATCACGCCTAAACGGCTGAACCGATTTCACTAATTTTTTTTTGTCGTGTTGGCTTTTATTAGTAGAAGGTTCTTATGAAAGAAAAAAATAAGAAAGTTGCGTAGTAAATCTACATAATAATTTAGAAATGTTTTTTTATTAGCTTTTTACTTAATGTCATCGCATCACGCCTAAACGGCTGAACCGATTTCACTAATTCTTTTTTTGTCGTGTTGGCTTTTATCAGTAGAAGGTTCTTATGAAATAAAAAATTAAGAAAGTTGCGTGGTAAATTGGGAAATTAAATAAAACTCGCATTAGCCCCTCCTTCTATATCTAAATAATAATTCAGAAATGTTTTTTTATTTTGCTTTTTACCGTATGTCATAGCATCACGCTCAAAATACTAATGCTACGTCAGATATGAATCTGCACAGAGCCGTGCAAAATGCCGGAGAAGGTTCTTTAATACAATTTGCTGCATTAACTTTAATATATTTAGAGCTAATTAAAAAACCCTATTTTTTAGGATCTTCATACAAAATTTTAATAAACATTAAAAGTGTCATTCTTCTTTTTCTGTGCTTATTATAGCTGTTATTATGCTGCAGTTATAGAGGTCTACAAAGCAATAGGAAGCTAGACTAGAACCTGTTTAATTACCTACCGATCAAGCCTGACAATCGGAATCAAAAACGTAAAGCAAGACGGGTATAAGCTAGTAACATAAAAACTACCTAACTTTATAATAATCCGTTTTAAAAATAACACAGTGTAGGTAAATTATATTAAATTTTCCTGAAACTTTCCTGAAAAACGTTTCATCTGTTGTTTGATATTTTTATTGAATAAAAGTTGAAAAGCTGTCAGTGGTTGATAATCTTGAAAAAAAAAGTAAAAATGAGAGGGAATAAAGGGAAAAGGTAGCGGGACTCACTCCGTCGACCCAACAATGTGCCCACACAATAAAAGCCTGTTTTATCTACAAAACTGGGATAATAATTCTACATTTATACAACAAAGGGGTCTTTCTATTTAAGATTGCCCACAGAGATTGCGCTATGGCGATGATGGGAGACAATAAAGAATCTCTCGGACTTGTTTCATTTTTGTAACATTTCTTACACTTATAGCAGCTACAGATACGTAACAAGAGAATCACTTAACTTTGATTTTTACATTAGATACATTTTATCAAAGACTATACAATTGAAGGCATAAAAGACAATTTGCACAGCGATCGGAAGTTCTTAATGAACCGTACTTTGTAGACTTTCGATCAATTTTAGGGTATGAAAATTTTCTTTCTCTAATACACTAGGAATATCAATCCAAGTTTTTATTAAACTCAGATTAATAATTGTTTAATTCATTATCGGAAAATGCCTTTAAAAGAATAATACAAATGTAAAACATAGCAAACAAAATTATTATCATCAAAATTATCAGCCTTGCAGCATTAAAAAAAAACATATAAAATCAACAAGTTAGAGATAGCAAAAATCAAGAATGGTACTTACGGAAAAAACAGTTGAATAACAATATTAGGTAGTAAATTTAAAATTACTACCTTATTTACTAAAAAAGTAGGTAGTGGTACTTGTAGAAAGAAAACCTTGAAAATACGAGTTTATTATAAAATTCATTCAAAGTTCACAAACATGAATGCTTCCAATTAATTATTTCGGATGTTTATTTTCACAAATAAATTTCTTTTGTTTATGTTTCATGGCTTCGTTTTTGTAATGAAAACTTGATTAAAATATTCTGATGGAAAGAAATTAAGAAGGCTGATTGCCAATATTAAAATTTCTTTCTTTTTTTTTTTTAATTTTTGCAATATATTTATCGTTATTGTTTCATTGTTCTATATCTGTAAGCTAAATGATGATTTTTGTTGATGAGTTTAAAAAAAAACAGTTGCACTTTCACAGCTCTATGATGTTGACTACTTCAATTTGACGATATTTGATTAAAATGAATGAATTGCAGCTTTGTTTTTAAACTCGTCTTTAATAAACACACCCAACAAAATATACAGAATATTTTCTTTTCTTGCTTTCACTATAGGTAGAAATTGAAATTAATTTTGAATATTGTTTAAGGTTTAATCTATGACTAGGGTTGCCAGATGTGTCGAAAAAAAACCGGACCAGAGCGGGGGGGGGTACTAAATAGACCAAATTTTTCATATATTTAGTACTTGATGTTACTGCTTTTATTAAGGTTTTATTGCCTGAGATGGCATCTTTAAATTCATTACAACTAGCAATAATATTAAAGAAAACGCACAATTCACTTTTAACAGTACATATTTCTTTCTTCTGTCCATACATTTCCCATGACTCTAAAGATTATTTCTACAAAAGCATCAGATACGGGAATGACACACATATTGCACGATTTTCAGTCAGGTATGAAAGTGTTCATAATTTTCACACAAACCGGTTTATCGAGATTTTCTTGACTGGACATGCATAACGAAAACCGGACTGTTCGGTCGAAAACCGTACATCTGGCAACCCTAGCTATGACTGAATCCAAATACTTACATTTCAATTTCAAACATTCTAGGTACCTCCGATTACACTTGAATTATTTCTAACCAAGATAGAAGAGGGATACTGTCGATATAAAAACCCTTACCATAACAATTTGCATGCGGCAGATGTTTCTCAAAGTGTTCATTACATGCTATGTCAAACGGGACTCATGGTAAATGTATTTCTCTTTATTTATATTTGTATTTATAATTATGTGTTTTTTTTCTGTGCATATTGAAGATCTCCCCTACAGTACTGGACGCATTTCTGATGAGAGTTGAAGCCGGCTACTGCCTCCATAACAACCCTTACCACAACAATCTTCATTCGGCTGACGTTACACAAACCGTCCATAGCATGCTCTACGAATCAGGACTGGCGGTAAAGTTCAGTGGCCCTTAAGGGCAATCATACACCTTGTGTGGCAACCGTAGCACTACTTATCGTGTGAGAGCCTCTTGATACAAAGACAATGTTTATAATGCAAAATGTGTCATCATCAAATTATGCCTGAAATTTATTTTGTAACGTTTGCACTCAAAGTGGTACTGTAAATACTGTTTCACGACCCAACAACTTTAATGCAAGATTTTTGAGTTTTGCCAAAAATAAATCAGCTTATACCTAGTCTTAACGGACTTCAAGCAGTTCATTGAGAAGAATAAAAAAAACATTTTTCAATAACGTCTCGGTAGGTACCTACTTCAGAAAATGTTCGTCTACTGCTGTTGTCTAAATACTTGTCTGATTCAACAATTTTGAATGCCTATTTTGAAGCATTTTTGACTTGAGATTTTTATGATTATGTAACTATAAGAATCTCGAAAAAAAATCGTACTTTATATATTGTATTTAGAAGTGGTTGATAGTCCAATGGTATTAGTCAGCGGCTTTCGAACGTACAGCGTATTGGAGGTCGTGGGTTCGAATCCCGGTGCCGACCATTTCCACTTTTACGACACAAGCCTCTGAATTGTGTAAAAGATGTCAAAAGTGTATCTGTGTTCACTTCGAGTGAGCACAGATTCATTTTTTTTAATTTAACCTCAACCAACAGATTTTATCTATGTTATCTTTAAATATAGTACCTACACATAGTTTAAATCTCATACTAAAGGCTTATATCTACTTTATACAAAAGAAATTCACTACGTTTTAGAGAAAAGTTTCTCCCCAGCTCTTTAGAATTTCTCCATCCTTCAGATTTACGATGTTAAGTAATGTTTACATTTTTATCACGGTGCATTCCACGATACTGAACAGGCCACAATACTGGACATGCCTACTCACTTTTATTTGTCTACCTAAATCAAGTTTCCTCCTTCTTAGAAGAGAGAAATAAGTTTAAAGTGCCTAGATCTGTCTGCCTATGTTTGCTTGTTGTTTGTAGGAACACTTTGCACAGAGATATTGGCCAACACTTATCACTATGTAAATATCCAATTCATTTTGAAGTGGTTGGTATCCCAGCGGTTACGACGCCGGCTTTCGCACTGTTTCGTGCGGAGGTCGTGGGTTCGATCCCAGGTGCTGACCATCTTTCTCTTTCACGACACAAGCTTTAATAGCTTACTGTGAAAGAGTCAAAGGGTGTATTTGTGTTCACTTTGAATGAGCACAGATTCATTTAAAAAAAATTAAAAGAGATGTGTAACTGAAATAAACTTATTATAAGGTTTTGTTTTGTGGACGTGTAGAAGTAATAATTCAGTCTCTAAGAAAATGGAGAGTGAAATATGTGCAATCGAAAGATCATCACAACCCGTACTGTTTGATTAGTGATGTGAAAGAAAGATTGAATGCTCATTTACTTACCCTATTGGAGACACGACCTGAAGAATACGGAAATATATGATTGATAAATTCGTATAACTTTGGACTACCCTCGTTTTGAATGAATTACTTTCTGATAGGATTGAAATTGTTGGAACTGCTATAATCTTGAATTAGCGTCAACGTCATACAAGAAGAATATAGTTTGATATTTTGAGAAAAAAGCATGCATGCAATCTAAGTATTTTAGGTACAACTATGTATAGCGTTGTAGGTGTGATTTGTATATTATAATTAATGATTTTGATTGTTGCGGATACTTTCAGAACTGGTTGACGGACTTAGAAATCTTTGCCACGTTGGTGGCAGCGCTGATCCACGACTACGAGCACACAGGGACCACAAACAACTTCCACGTCATGTCGGGGTCTGACATAGCGCTCATGTACAATGATAAGGCCGTCTTAGAGAATCATCACATCAGTGCAGCTTTCAGGTAAATCAATACTCACAAATTATGTAGAATTTTCGAAGTAATAATGTTTCAGTTCCGTAAATTCTTTCAACAGAACGCACAATACTGCGTATGGGTTTATAAACAGAAGACGAAAACAATAATATAAAGCAGCATAACTAAACTGTACTTAATTATTTCTTTATAGTGGGCAAACATGTCGGAAGCTGGCACTGTGTATCGTGACCACACCCCAAAAACTTATTGGCCACCCAAATCGAGTTCTAAATTTAAATTTTGAATTAGAATACCAATATATTTTCTAAATAATATTTTTCCTATTATGGCGTGTAACAAAAGAAGCTTAGAGAAATGTATTTATTAAACTTTTTGACATTTTTTAAATATGAAACCTGAATCAAAGCAAACCAACTACGTTGACATTTTTTGACGTTTTCAACTGGCTTGCGTTTAAATCATCGTTCTTGCTTAGTCTTTGATGTTTAGAACATAATACCTACATATTATTATCTATTATTGCAAAATTGTCACTTTTATAATATATTATTTAGGTATTTATTTACCGTTTGGCTTGTTCATATTAAAATGTGTTAATTTTCCATATAATGAACATTCATCTATTGCAGTACGTAGTCATTAAATTCATTGCTAGTGCATTATTTTATCTTTCTGTATTAATACAATTATTAATTATGTACCAGATAACACAGAATGATACAAAAGTATTCAGCGTAATACATATTTTATGTATCGCTCAACTTATAAATAAGTAGATACTTACAGCAGTCTTCAAGTACGGGTCCAAATTTTCTACATAAGGTCACACATTTAATATTACACATGATTTTAAAATTATTTTTTTAGGATAACATTTTCACCTTTATAGCACTATGTACGAATGAGGGCTTGCTTTCTTTTACTATGGCATAAGTAATATTATTATTGGTACTCATTCTTAAAATTCTAACTTATTCATTTTTCAATAGGTACGTAAGTAAGAAACTCAGGGGAATTTTGTATGGGCTGCGGAGCTTTTCTAAGTATTCTGTAGGGGGCGCTATACAAGTTTCCATACAAAATTTTGTTTCTTCACGCCAGCGTAACTGTCACGGAAACTTAGAATAGGGGCACTGCTTAACCTTAACGTTTCTATATAAATTAAACGTTTAATATGACACTTGGCCTCAGATTCGTTAGATTTTCGGATAGACGACCCGTACTCGACTACCTACTGGTTACTGAGGCTGCACACTGGATATAAAATAGAATTCTCTCTCCCATTATTCCACTACACAAAGAAATGATTACTTGCCTTTTCCCTTTATTATCAGAATCCTATATTATTTATCATTCATTCATTAGATAGTATCCTTTTTATTCCTGCTCTATACAGGTGGTCGCTAATCCAGTGCGCCTATCTTGTGGAGAGGTTGGAAATTTATCTTTCTGCATTTTTTCAGCACGTTTGAAAAAATCTCCCTATTTTAGGCCTAACGACCTGTTATTTAAGATGTGGGATTATCTCTCAGTTGTCCATCCTTTCTGGTCTTCCATGGGGTCGAACGTGCAATGCAATGTGAGGAAGTATGGATATTATGTCCATTCTCCTCACATAGGGCAAGAACACGTAGAAAGCCGATTCCGACCCGCGCCGACCAGCTCAAAGATTGTTGTCAATGGTTTCAGTGCATTTAAATGGGCATGCCGGAAAACGGGCTCCTGCTTTTTCTGTGGGTATCCCCATTCAAATGCATAGTAACATTCTTTGCGCGGGTCGGAATCGGGTTTCTACGTGTTCTTACCCATACGCATACCTGAATCTTCTTTTTTGCTTCTCCCAACTTACTACAACTTCATACTCTCATATTCTCCGTACCTACCTATCTTTGTATTTTCTATCTCTGAAGTTCTACCCAGTAATAGCTCTTACTCTTCATTTCTGAGACCCTTAGTAGGTAATCAAATCTTTCGAAAGGTAAAGTACCCTTGTAACGTTAAACCCTGGATGCTTTGTTTGATATTATTATCTTTCTTCGTCTATTTCTGGTCATTTTCTTCGTGTGTTAATTTCGTTACCTAATGCCAATCTTGCTTTACGTCCAATCTTCCTAGGTCTGCACCAGAATTTGCATTTCCTCGCCAGTGGTCTACACCAGTACCCCTATTCTCTGTTTTATCGGAAGGTAGTCACGGTGTAAAGTGAGTATTACACGATACATTTTGTTTGAAAAACGTCTATAC
Organism: Mystacides longicornis; assembly: GCA_963576905.1. Classification (NCBI taxonomy): domain Eukaryota; kingdom Metazoa; phylum Arthropoda; class Insecta; order Trichoptera; family Leptoceridae; genus Mystacides; species Mystacides longicornis. Next base: position 13,043,273 of record OY756424.1, read on the forward strand.
GTATCGAATGCGAGAATCGCATTTGTTTCTAGAAATATTTCTGTGGCGGCGCTATACACGTTTCCCATACAAAATGTATCGTATATATAATACTCACTTTACTACCGTGACTACCTTCCGATAAAACAGAGAATTGGGGCTCAGTTCAGATTTGCAATAATACAAAATGCTATCATACAAATCATCAATAATTAGCGATGCAATCATACCACCAATACCTACATTCATAATATCATGCTATTACCCCAATTCCCTATTATCCGCTAAAATTTAGCATCAACTAAATTTTTTAATTTCGGGAAATTCCATGTGATTTCAACCAAGCCGAGCAATATTGCTTAGAAATCGATCGATGTGATTATAGCTGCAAGTGATTTCATACGAATAATTTCCCCATGTCAAAATTATCATCATGGCCGCCAAATTTCCTTTTTCTCAAACAAATTCATCTTGATCAAGAAATATAACCACTATTAGGTAACGTGGTATCTTTTATGATGACAACAAGAGCAAAATGATATTTTTACTGAAAATAATGACTTATTTTGTTTTTATTGTTGTTTTTAAGAGAGTTGAACCTATCTGAGAAAAGAAGTGTCATGTTTTGACATAACAGCGGTTCCTCTAAAATTTTGGCGGGTCTTTCTAAGTTGATCGATTAGCGGGTCATTTTAGAGGAATTCCGATAATTTAAGTGGTTAAAATTTACTTTTTTCGTATATTTTTTTGCGGGTTCTAAGCTTTTGCGGATCTAATAGGGAATTGGGGTTAAACCTACTTACCTACAAGTTTTGACGTGCCTCCCTCGTTTTCGAATACGAGCTAGGCTTTTTTGTAAGCAGCTAAATTTCCGTTAACTTGACTTTGACAGTTATTTAAATAATAAACCTACTATAAATCTCATTTTTCGAATATGAATATTTAAAATATTCAAGAAGTTTTAAAGTGAATATATCACAATCCATTAGTTAATGCCTCTAACAACAGGCCAAACAGGCATGAAAGAGGTGGATTTATGTCTGACAAGGTCATTAACACTGCTCGAAGTGTGACCGGAGGGATTTTTTACCTCTCTATATTCCTAAGTGGGATCATAGAGGTAGAATCCGGTAGATTTTTCTATTTTGAACTAATCTGATTCGACGAATATACCTAATATTAAAACACTCTTCACCCTGTATGAACCCTGTATTCAATTCTCACATAACATAATAATATCTAGCTAATACACGAGTATTATTAGGTACATTGTATTGAATCGACATCTCTTCACCGCTAAAATCCAATCAATAACCACTTTTCTTTATAAGGCATCTCCACAATACATTTTCCGATATAAAAAAAATATTCCGCGCACTGAACAACCGTTAATAATGTATATTATTTTTGTCTGCATATTTTATTAAAGTGAAATAATACATTTTCAATATAGGTTCATCTTACATAACATTTATACGTATTATTTTTTGTATAAGAGACTAGTCCTATAATACTCGCAAACGAGGGAAGGCTTAAAAAAATACACTATGTAGTCTTGAAAGTACTTTCTTTTATGATTACCTACCAACATTTTTAGCGTTCCGTACGATTGAATGATCAGAAAACGTACGTAGGTAGGTATATAGAATGTTTCGATTGAGACATCATTTTTAGAGAGGGGCCGTCCATTGATCACGTGAGCTCAAAAGAGGGGATGGTAGTCCCGTAAAAAATCACGAAAGATCACGTAGGGGGAGGGGGGTCTAGTAATAAAAATCACGTGCATCTATTTTATTTAAGAACATTGAAATTGACTAAAAAAAGAATATGACTCTTCATTCTTTGTACGAAAAAAATATACGTGATTTCTAGGGGGGGGGGGAAACATTCAGCAATGATCATTACGAGAATTGATGTTTGTTTTTTTATGACAATCATTCGTGTTTCCTCGAACCATTATTGTAAATTTGTACTGAAATGGAATTGATTTCATAAAGAGGATCGACGATTTCAGCAATATGATTAATTTATTAGTTTATTTGAAAGAAAAGGCACAACACTTTTTATAAAAAAAATTCTCTAAGGTTACGGGCTCTGGAACCTCGCCAAATAATATAACCAGAGGGGAGGGGGAGTCTAAAAAGTTGCAAAAACATCACGTGATTGACGGCCCCAGAAATGTGTAGAATAAAATATCCTACTGTATTTTTAATTATGAGTCTTTTCAGTATTGCCACCTTTGAACTAAAATGTTTCATAAAAAAGGTCATTCCGGTAATTTAGTATCCAAAAAGGTCAAAGTTCGCTAAAAAACGGTCATTGAGTAAAAATAAAACCCAAAAATCTTTGGATTTCGCCAGGATACCCGAACACACGTTGCAAAACCCGCGGACAGGTGTCAACACTATTCTTATTGCCTACTCACATCTTTGAGAAAACACATCATAAAAAGCTGTTTTTTCCAGGGTAATGCGAGAGGAGGAGTGTAACATATTACAGAACTTGTCTAGGGAAGAATTCAGGGAGTTTAGAACGCTGGTGATCGACATGGTTCTTGCGACAGACATGTCCTTCCATTTCCAGCAAATCAAGAACATGAGGAACCTTCTGACATTGGCTGAACCTAGTGTTGACAAATCCAAAGCAGTCTCCCTGGTGCTTCACTGCTGTGACATCTCCCACCCAGCCAAGGTGAGTCTTTTCTCCATAAATTAAAAAAAAAACTCTCGATATTCGCTATCTCAAGTGAACTATTTTCATATACCTAATAACTTCAGCCATTGTCACTGTGAGTATCATGGGATGTATGTAGGTACTCGGATATCACAAAAATAATTCATAAGGTCAGTACAATAATGTATAAAAATAGTTCCATTTTCATGTTTTACACACGTGTTGTGTTTACACGATTTGAAACAGGATATTTTAGAGGAGTTTTTACAAACCTAATGGGATAGACATATATGTAGAAACATCTGCGATAAAACAAAATTAATTTGAATCTGATTTATTGGTTAATAGTTATAGAGGCTAACAGGTAACATTTTGGGAATTCTTGACTATTTTTAAAATCCTTAAAATTGTGTACCTATATGAATTTTCAGTAGAAACCTACCTACAAAGCTAGTTTTTCTTAAGATCTACCGAACACCCTGTTTATTTTCTGGCCAACTATAATGGAAAGCTGGTAATTTTAAATATAGTATGCTGACATAATATCCAAAATGTATTTATTTTTTTAGAGATGGGATATCCACAATAGATGGACAATGCTGTTATTGGAAGAATTCTTTCGTCAAGGTGACATGGAGAAGGAGATGGGCCTTCCATTCAGCCCTCTCTGTGACCGCAACAATACTCTGGTGGCAGAATCTCAAATCGGGTTCATAGAATTCATCGTAGAACCGAGCATGGCTGTGTGCGCCGATATGTTGGAGTATATACTAGCGCCGCTCCACGCAGGATGCAAGACTGGATCACCTTCTCAGAGTTCTACAGAAACTATTCAAGAAGACAACATAGAAGCTTCAAGACCTAAAAATGGTAATTGACTTTATTTTCAACAAGCCTAGTTACCTAAAGGATTTCTGATCAAGGGATAGGTACCTGATTTGATTCCTGCATCGGTCAGAATTTTTTCTTAGTGTTTAAAGCTATGTCCACACATCGCAACATTTTGTATCTCCAACATTTTGTTGGAGATACAAAATGTTGCGTCAACTGTATCTGGATACTGTTGATAGCGATGTTGCGCGTCCACACATCGTTTGTTGTTGAAAATCAAAATATGCGAATAATAGGTATACAGAGTGTTTGGTAAAACGTTAGACAAACTGGTATGGTACACATAGAGGAGATCATTTGGAAACAAAAATACGTTTTGCTTGTTATATACACACATGTTGTAGGTATACTGTTTGAAAGAGAATATAAACCTTACCCTTACCAACTCACGTTCACTCCCAAGGTAGAGCATCTGGTCACCATTAGGTTCCTCTATGCACTTCTGTCTTGTCTGCTTCCTCTCAGATCAGTGCGTTCAAGCCATATTCGGGGGGCACAGCAAGGTGTGCCAATACTCAACCCTGTTTTTCTTCAGTTTTACTGATATTTAAGGAAATTTTTTACGAAATTTGAAGAACTCATGGTGACTTTCACCAACGGTTCATAACATTTAAGTTGCTCGTAGCCTTTTATATAGTGTGGAGTGGAGGACACTAAGAGCTACGTAAAAGTTAGGAACCATTGGTGAAAGTGACCATCAAATTTTTTTCTGAGAATTTTGAAATCTGAAGTAAACTTATTTCGTGGACGTTTCTTTGGAATATGAAGGGATATAACTTTTTATTAAGCCATTTTCTTGATTATTTTACTTATTTTTTCTAAAGATTTGAAATTTGAGAAAATAGTTGGATAAATAAAAAAAGTTACAGAGTGACTTCTAGATAAAATTACGGGATTTCTATTTTTTTTTTTTTTTGTAAAACGCCTAAAAAGGGAGCTCTTTATATAAATTTTAAGTAGGTAAGTACAATATATTACAAAATAAATTATCTAACTTTGTACCATACCAGTTTATCAAACGATCAACCAAACCTCCTGTATTCCTACATATTCTTCGATCGTTTTTTAAAACTTATCGATGGAAATGAACGATGAGTGAAGCGTTCTGCAACTCGTGGGCTCGAATCCCGGTGCCAACCATTTCCACTTTCACGATACAAACCTTTTGCTTAGTGTGAAAGATGTCAAAAGCGTAATTGTATTCACTTTGACTAAGCTCAGATTCATTTTAAAAAATGTGGAAATCTTTAGAAAATTGCCAGATTTGAAGCTCATGGCGAATAACGCCTGCACTGATTCACATTTACTGAACATCATCGACTGTTAATCAGTATCCCGAGTGGATAAGTTCAAACAACTGGGAGCAGCCATTACCATCTCTATTGACCTGGGGACTGAGCTCCCGATTCGCATCTGTTTAGCAAGGGGCGCCTTTAACAACATGACCAATAGGTATATGGAAAGCATCAGTGTTTGGTGTCAAGACGAAAATGTTAATTGTTTGATGCGTGTGTGTGTTGCCCATTCTCCTGTATGGTTGTGAGTCCTGGCACCTGACCAAAGTCCATGCACAAAAAGTCTATTCTTTCGAAACGAGGTGCCTCGGGAGAATTTTTAATATAAGTTGGTTCCACCGCATAACGAACGACTCTATACGCCGGCGCACCCAGCGTAGGCCCATCTCTTCTACCATTTTGGAGAGTAGATGGACATGGCTGGGAAATGTGTTAAAGATGCCGAATGGCAGTACGTCGAGGAGAGCGCTGTTCTTCCTCTCATCATCAGGGTCCCGAAGACAAAGAAGACTCTCATACTGTGGTCCGCTCCTATGAAGCAGAGCGGGGTCTGAATATGGTGTTGGAGTTGGTTATCGAAACTCTGAGTATGGGAAGTGTTTGGTAGACTAGCGGATACGACGCTGGCTTTCGCAATGTTTCATGCGGAGGTCGTGGGTTCGATCCCAGGTGCCGACCACCTTCCTTTTTCGCGACACAAGCTTTAAGTAGCTTACTGTGAAAGAGTCATATAGTGTATATGTGTTCACTTTGAGTGAATATATAGTGAACACAGATTCATTTTTATAAAGAAAAAAAACTGCGCGAGATCGAGAGAAGTAGAGAGTTCTAGCTGCCCCCCGTTGCCCCCGAATGGGGTCAAAAAAGGAGAATGGTAGCCTAGTGGCAAATGTATCAACTTCAGATCAAGAGGTCCCTGGTTCGAATCCCGGTTGGGTCAGAAATTTTCAATGTATGTGTATTTTCACCTGAAATATCTTCTCGAAGTTGAATCCTGTCTCATATTAGACGGGACTGGTTGACTGGTAGAGGATGCTCCAAGGATTAAGTTCCGCCTGCTATACTGACACTTATGTATTGAAGAGTGTTACTTATTTATGTAATAACTCGGATCGAACACATCGATTCCGTCCTCAAGGAAGGCCAGGTAAGAAGTAAGAGAAATAGGAGAGGGTGTATGAGAAATGTTATGTCGGTGGAAGAAGCGAAAGAAGTATGCTTGGATAGAAAAGAGCGGAGGTCCGTTCTCTCTGCCTACCCCTTACGGGACACGGCGTGATGGGTAAAAAAAAAAACTAAAAAGATTACCTACTTCCCACCCAACTTTCTTATTTTTTTTCCTTCATAAGAAGCTTCTCCTGATAAAATAAAAACCTAACGACAAAAAAAAGAATTAGCGAAATCGGTCCATCAATGATGTATGGATGTGAAACTTGCTCATGCACGAATATATGGAAAGTATCTGTGGGATATGGAAAGGATGAGAATATTAGGTATGGAAGTTAGCGTTGTACAAAGATGAAAGGCAATTATTTGAAATAGTTTGGGCATGTGGAAAGAATGAATGTAAACTGAATGACAAAGAAAATTTATATGACCAAAAGCAAAGGTGCATTAATAAGGCATGCATGGTCGACAGAATAATCGACCTCGATAGCCCAGTGGCAAAGACTCCGACTTCAGATCAAGAGAGGAGTTTTGATTCCCGGTCGGGTCAGAATTTTTCAACGTGTTATTCCTATTATATAATCCTGTCTCAAATTAGAAGGAACCCTTTGACTGGTAGAGAATGCTTCAAGCATGAAGTTCCGCCGGCTATACTGACACATCGATTCCGTCCTCAAGAAAGCCTGTTTATGAAGTAAAAGAAATAGGAGAGGTTCTATGCGAAATGGTATGTATGTCGGCGGAGTAAGTGAAAGAAGAGTGCCTGGATAGAAGAAAGTTGAGGTCCGTTCTCCCTGCCTATCCCTTATGGCTTGATGGATAAAAAGAAAATATTAAATAATTGAATAATTAGGTACCTATTTAGATTTGAAATTAATAAAAACTTAAAAAATTTTCAAAACAAACCTATAAAAATAATGTAGAAAGGTAAAAAAAACATTCACAAATAATACCTCAACCAGTGAGATGAACGTGAAAAGTTGACGAGTTACCCGTTTGAAACGGGAAACTTGGAAACATGCAATAAGCAACATTTCCATATGATTTTGGCGCCAAATATCGACGAGTATCTGTCAACTTCACAACAAAAAGTCAATGAAAACTCGTCAACTGTTGATATCAACTTTTTGTTGCCATGTGTGGACAGCCGGGATACACGGATACAAGCAACATGCATAGTTTCTCTTTGATTTTTGCACCCAAAAGTCGGCGGTCGACTTAAAGTATCCGTCAACATTTTGCGTTTTTTGCAACAAAAAGTTGATAGATACCCGTCAACTGTTGATATCAACATTTTGTCGCTGTGTGTGAACATAGCTTAAGACTTGCTATTTCTTATTGCCTATTGGTTATCATCATGGCCATTAATCCCGGGGAAAGCCGAAATGAAAAAAAAAAAGATTTTCATTCCGACCATTTCCACTTTCACAAAACAAGCTTTGCTTTATGCGAAATGTGTCGAAAGTGTATTTGTGTTTACATTGAGTGAGCCAAGAGTCATTCAAAAACACATATTTCTTCAGTAAATACGAATGAGAGTTACTATCAGTGATATTGCAGGTTTACCCCCAACTAGTTCATAGTACATTTAAATCAATGAGAGAGGTGTATATTTTTTTTTAATATTCTTTTAAGAAGGTTTCATTTTTTACTCTAAGTAAATGTGCTTTTTCAGGTCAAACTACGTACAAATTCAAAAAACCTTGGGCAAATTATCTCGGAGATAACAAACAAATTTGGAAGGATCAAGCGGCCAAAGGTAAGTAAATGTTTATTTTCATTTTCAAAATTGAAGTTAAATATTCAGCTTTTGATAAAATCATCACACAATAATTAGATTATAGAACCACATATCGAAATTCTACCTGCATTTTTGCTCTAGTTTGTCTTAACAATAGTCTAGTTAGATATACTTACCTAAATATTTTTATTTAAATAACTTTAAAAATAACAGGTAAAACCAGTGTTAAATTTTTATGACATGCCTTAAGCAGAGCTGAGGGACATGTACATGGTGTGGGAGGAGGTCATAAACAATGCGCAAGATCGAGCGCAATGGAGAGCTCTTGTTGCCTCCCTATGCCCCTGAGTGGGGTGTAAAAGGGAGGATTGATTGATATTTCAAAACAATAAGTCCTTAATCAGTTTATTTATATTGAGTATTTTGTTAAAATATTTTACTGTACCAAGGGGCGAACGCCTGAACGAAGGGGCGAAGGGATTCGGAAAATTATCAGATGGGGTGGCTATGTGAGATTGTATTATTTATCGTTCAGTATGCCTTAGCCATGGGGACTTATCTAAATTTCTGTTTTTATCGCGTTTTATTAGGTTGTATTCTTGTTTTTTTTTCCAGGTGGAATCCATCAATTTATTTTTTACCAATTTCCCCAATACCTAATCTAGAAATATAGGGTTTAAAAATTCTGTATGCGTTTTATATCCCAATAATTATTCTCGAGAAAGCCTTTAGGTTATTTCACCTCATGCCCCGACTCTAAATATTTTTTGCTCAATGACTTGTTAACTCTTACAGATGCTGAAGCCAGAGCATTGGCGAAAAAAGAAGAAGAATCTCGCATAGCCGACGAAGATTGATTAACGTCATTTCTGACCACATGTATTAAAAGGATTATACATTTCTGACCACATGTATTAAAAGGATTATACATTTTTAATACTCAAAATATTATTAGAATATAATGAATTTGTATTACCTATTCGTTGACATGCTTGTAAAATTTAATAATCAATAAGCAATGCGAATGTTAAACATTGACATTCTCTGACACAAATCGGATTAAACGTCTGAAGGACTGTAAAATAAAATGCTACAAAAAACGTTAATAATAATATGATGGACACAGTGTGCCAAATATTTGTACCAACAGTTTCGTTTTCAATCCATGATAGAAAATTTTATATAATATATTATTATTATTACTTTAATTTTTAAAGTTATACCAAATACTGTAGAACTTTTATTAAAAGAATCCCATGAATTAGAATTTCTCATGTCTTAATTGAATCCAAAACAGACCATCATCTTTTTAATAAAATGCCATTTGGTGTTTTATTTTTGAAATATTGTTATAGAAAGAATATTTTTTTTATTTAATAGCTTAAGTATTTATTTATTAGAGACACCAACATGAACAAAAAAATCGCGAAACATAAACCAATGCCCCCAATAACAGGTATCTCCCACATAGCTATTGTGCATATTTTAATATAATATTCAACTATATTATTATACCCAACAGACATCTTATACAAACATAGCTTTTACCAGCATTTTACAATCAAGATTTCTAAGTAATAATAATTATTAATAATATACTTATGTAGATTTTTTTTTAATTTTGCATAATAATTGGATATTTTATAGAGTCAGCATACGGAATTGATGAAAAAAATAAAATCAGTTTAAATGTGCGTAAAATTAAAAATATTATACCTACTTATTACAATCAATATGGTGTTTATTACGAGTATCTTGATAATTATTGTAATATTATTACCTAAATATGTTACGAATTTGAATTATATATATTTGATTGTATCTACATAGTAGCAAACAAAAATATTCATTTCGCACAATATCAATAATTTTAAATCAAATAAATTTTATTAATAAAATATTTTTATATGTAAAAATATATTTGTGCACTTTGTAGCAATGCATGAATATATATTTTGGATACCTAAAAATAACATACCTACATACTTAAATTATAAAAGAACAGACAAAATGAAGCATTGTCAGGAACTATTGAAATGATTATAGTGTATCCAAAATAATGCAATTTGTAACGATAATATTATATTGAAAAAAAAAACAATTCCACTTAGTGAATAAATAAAAATAATTAGCATAAAAAAAATATTTAAAAATGGCGAGCTTTGTAACAAATATAAAACTATATAATTTACATTGCGCCTTAAAATATTAGGTAGAAAATTTAAAAAATTTACGATAATCTGGAAAGAATTAATTACAAAAATGTGTGCTTAATGGATTTAAAAAAAGAATGTGTCATCAATATTAAATATTGTCTATTTAATCCATTTTAATAATTATATATATAAAAAAATATAGAAATTATTTTTAAAGAACCTGTATATAGGTATTTATGTGCTGTATGATACTCGATTAATTTATATTTCCATAAAAAAAATCTTGTAACTACTAGTTGAAACACCATTTATAATAATATATTATGTATTTTATCATAACTTTTACATAAATGTTTAAAAAAATTATGTCAATAATCATTTGTTAAATTTTAAATGTTGTTTTTTTTCGGTTGTGCAAAATGTGCAAATGATACTTTATTTATTAACTAAAAATCTGCAAAGTTATTCATACCCACATTCTACTGCATGTAGTAATGAAATTAATCTGTATTTAAAAAGAACTTAGAAAGGCAATTCTACGCCATTGACCTGTGTTACCTTGCAAAGTAATAATAATTTAATTAAATTTTAGCAAACCTATAAAATATATAATAAAAATCCTTTGTATAAATTAATGCACAAAATTTCTTTATTTTAATGATTAAATTTATTTATTATTATATCAGCAGGACTGATAATTATTTGATTATAGTTATTCTTAGGCATAATGTGTATTTATTTGTAAATGTGCTAGATTAGATGGTCAAACAAAACATATTGCCAGCAATATAATATTTCACTTAGCAAACTCCAACAAGTAAAATAAGCTTTTTTTTTCTCTGATTTCTACATTATTATGATAAGCTGGTATTAATTCTCTCATTATTTTTTAGTTGAAACAAAATGGCAAAACCTATGATTTATTATATTTTCTAAAAACTTTTACATATGTATTATAAAACTTTGAAATCACAAATCAGCATTAGAAAATTTAGCTTAACCCATTGAATGTCGAATACTTAAATAATATTCCGTACCTACTTAGGTAATTTATGACAAGTGCGAACTATAGAACTTTACGTAGTATATTGATATATCACCATAGCTCCTGAAAGTGTTTTTGGATAGTTTGGCATCTTTAGACACGCATTAAAAATGGAGCAGCTTTTTAAGACACTCAAACGCAAAATCAATTATTCGTTTTGAAATTAAAAATATAAACACACAAAGAACAAAGAAGATACAAAAAGGGAAATGGCGATAGTATAATATTCAAAATATTTTATAACGGCGATGCTACCTTGGCATACAATGGGTTAAAACATGTGTAGATACTTCAACATTCATTTCAAAGCTGACTCCAGTACTTGTTATTAATATTGTCCGCGGTGTTATAGCTGTAATCTAGGATAAAATGTAAGACTCCACAAGTAGGGTTGCCAGATGTGTTGAAAAAAAAACCGGACAGGACCGGGGGAGGGGAGAGGTTTGGTATCTTAAAACATAACTTTTCCTAGATTTTCTTGACTGGACAAGCATGATATCTGGCAACCCTATCCACAAGCCATATTCCTAATAGAAGAACTTTTCTCAACCACATAACACAGATACTGACTGGTATTCTCAAATTCACGTTCCAACTCAACGCAAGAAGCTCTTGCTTAGAACGTAATCGGTTGCCAGTAGTTACGCATCTAATGTATTGGAAAAAACATTTTCAGAATAGAGAAATGTCAAGTCTCAATAAAAATTTGATACTACGCAACTCGATCGTCCGTTTTTCATTTCAGAATAACAGTCACTGTCACAATAACATATTGTGGATGTTTGATGATTTTGCAGGTAGCATTATAAATGCAATATTCAACTCGCTCACTTTTACAATAGTAGGAATCAATAATAGAAAACTCCTCTAATGGGTACCTATTTTTGCATTAGTTATTAAATATTTGATTTCATTATTAAAATATGCTGTAAGCTACACAGATATTTAAAATATAAATAATCATTCAGAGCTTTTACATTCGTCAAAGTTTTTCACTATCAACCTTCCTTCCTGTTCAGTTCGCCACATTGTTTATCTTTACAGGGAGTGGCTATGAAATGTGATTATTTGAAACAACCAGAAAAAATGAAAAAGCAGAGTTGTTGGACAGAAATATATAATTACGATGATTATTATTGGAAATTTATTGTACAATGTTTCTCCTATATCGTTTATTTACCAAAGAGTGAAAGTAGTTTTAATTAATCACTAGGTATATTTATCAAAATGGAGCCCTATTTTACGTGGACGGCTGGACCAATTTTGATGTTTGTTTTTTTGTGTCGTGTCTGTTTTTGACAGTTCGTATAAAAGTTGCACGGAAGTAGGTAACCTTCTTAATGATAATATGTTATTTATTCTAATTTTGAAATTAAATTGGCGTTTCACAGAAACTGTCAGTTGTTTGATAGTATGATTGATAAAATGCGGATGCACAATACACGGTTTAAAACAGGTGCATTGGTCAGAATTAGGGTGAAAACATAAAGAACGCTTATTCCTACTGGCGACGATGGCCGCAATATTTTTCACGCTTAGGTACATTGGTTAAAAAATTATCATTAAGTACCTATTCAAATTCAATATTCATAGATAGGACCACAGGACAATGCCTGTCGGCAAAGCTATTACATTATAAAAATACATAGAATTGAATTAAACTGCATTGAAATCACAAAAACTGAAAAATATCATTGAGCTCATTTTTACCGCCTGTTGTTTCTGGTTGTTTCAAATGGTTCCATATATATTTCAACCAGGGTTGCCAGGTGTTCGGTATTTTACCGAATCGTTCGGTAATTTTGCCCCATGTTCGGTATGAAAAATAATATTCATTTTTCCTAGTGAATTTGTAACTTCCCGGACAGCAAATTTTGAAAATGACCTTTTTTTTTTTTTTTAAGGGAAAAATTCCACTTTCCGGATAGCAAATTTTGAAAATGTCCTTTTTTTGTTTTGGTTCGGTATATTTTTGAAAAAAACCTGGCAACCCTGATTTCAACCCGTAACATGTGCAATAAAATAAACATAGGTACATTTTTGTACTCTTTTTTTGTAATTAGTTTTTTTTTTCTTTTGAGAATATTATCCCCTTTACAAACAAACTATAAATATATATATTGTATTTTATATGTATTGTAGGTGTGCCGTCCAAGAATGAACCTTATAATATTATACGACATATTGTATTTTATAAATTATTGTGTGAGATGTGGTCTGTTTACTCCGCACTATGCTTAAAGGGTAGTATGTATTTTAAGGAATGATTTCTTTTCAATGTTTTCAAAAACTGTGTGAATGAAAGGTTGAGAAAACAAACATTGCTTAACAAGATCGAATCAAATAATAAGAAATATTTTTATTTTACAATATTTAGTAGGTAATTGAAAAATTGATTTACAATTAATTTTATGATGATTTTGTTCGCACACAATATGGGTCAAAATTAAGTGAAAGTGTACAAAATATGCACAAAGCTATAATTTTGTGTACCTACACCAAAAATTACACTTGACTCATTTTATGTGCCATCATATTTTGATAAAAACTTGAGTAACATTACATTCTCAAAACTATTAATCGATTCTGCTTGTTTGTGTCTCTATACCGTTCATAGATTAAACAGGTTTTGATAATTTTTTATAACATAATATCACATGATATAAAGAAATTCAGCAGTCATTGAAAAAAAGGTATTGAAAAAAAAATCTCAGCTACTAAAAACAGAAAAAGGGGCGTTTATAATTGCACATACACTTATTTAAAAATAATATAATAATATAACACTTTTCTATACAAAGGTGTCAGTATAGCCGGCGGAACTTATTGCCTGAGGCAATTTTTTCCAGTCAACCGGTCCCGTCCAATCTGAGACAGGCCAACCCCGGGTAGAAATTTCAAGTGAAAAAACACTTAGAAAAACTCTGACCCGACCGGGAATCGAACCCGGGACCTCGGATCTGAAGTCCACGCTAGTACAACTAGGCTACCGAGGTCGGTGAAAAATATTCAATATCATTAGAAATATTCTGCCAAATAATGATCTTGTAAATAAAATTATAACAAAACCATTTTAATTCTCCTTTTTTTCAGGTATTAAAACCCACTAGCCCCTCTTTGCTGCCATTTTAAATACTTAAGTAGTACACAATACAATAATTCAATATTTGTAACATTTTATTTAACCTAATGTACTTGCAAAAAAATATTCATCCTAAAAACATTCATAAATACTTTGGTGTTATTCATTTCAACCATTTGTTTTAGCTCTATTCGTGAAATAATATAAATTCAATGTTTATTGTACAAAATGTGTATTTGTTGTTGTTTTTATTTTGATTATCTTTGTTGATTATTTGAATTTTTTGAGCTTAGAGGGACCATTCTTACTAACTGTTGTCTACCAGCACATCAATCTGTTGAGCCTTTGATTATATTCCGATATACACACTTATTACAAATAATAATTTCCTATAAATTTTTGTAATGACCTTTTTTTATGTTGTGTTTGGGTCAAAAATTTTACAAAGGTGGCAACACTGATCAATAGAGACCGGATTATATGCAAATGCATATTTTGGCTATTTTTCAGGACTTTGCATATTTCAACTAAAATTTAATGATCTTGCATGGGTATACTTTCTTATAAAATTTTAATGAATCTTTGGTATAGGTATCGAGTACACATACGAGTTAAGAAAGATTCTCGCAGACAGTCGGCTTTTATAGCTGGAAGCCCAGAGTTTTCCCTTAGATAAATCTATTGAAGTGATGAAAAAAGTACGCCAAATCAACTCCGACTTGCCAGGAACATTTCCAATAAAACTGAGAGAAAAGTTTGAAAACATTTTAAACAACAACCCTGGCTATGAATCTTTGTGCCAAATCAACAATTTTATTAATGGATCGGGTTCAACTTTACCAGAGTTAATATCTATTAATATAACATCGAAATTCAAAAACTGTCCAGTTACCTCAGTGGATGTAGAAAGATCCTTTTTGAATTATAAAAATACACTAAGTTATAGAAGATATAACCTTACTACTGAACATTTAAACCGTACTTAGTATTAACGTTTTCAAGAACAAAAATGATAGCATCTAGTTGAAAATGTAGTAAATAAAGAAATTTGTTTTAATTTAATGTAGGCTTTTTTGTAAATAATATTATTCGTAAACGAGCGGATGACCTTGTGTAACAAATAGATTGTAAAAACGTTATTTTGTGGTATTTATTTAATTTTGATGTTGCATATTTTGCCACAGGCCTCGGGTGCACAGGGCTAATCACTCTGCCACCTTAAAAACACATTGATTACACAAACTCCACAACAGAGTCTCGGAAGAAGAATATTTTGCACTTTTTGGCGATTTTGGTGCATATTTCGAACATTTATGATGCATATTTCAATCATTTTAAGTTGCATATAATCCGGTCTCTACTAATCAACCATGGTTTTTATTTTTCCCCAACACTGAGTACAAATAAGAAGTCAAGTACCTACTTCTTATTTATTGCTTTTGAAAATTTTACATAGAAATGATAATATTTTACCTAGAGAGAAAACTGTATTTCGTTTATACACCAAAGAGTTAAAGAAATGTTGAATGAATAAATGAATCATCATTGAGTGCAAAAGAAGAGACTATTGATAATAAAAAGCTAAAAATCATTGATAATATCAGAATAGACCATTAAAGGATGACGTCATCTGACTTTTGCCGGGCGGCACACACACACAACCATAGTGATGGGTAACAGATCACTTTGCATAGCGACCCGAACTGCGCAAATCAATAGTGATCCGAATCAGTTATCCGGCTAACTTTGGTCAGTTTTGTGATACTTTCCAGCAATAAAGCACAATAATATATTATTTTTCTTGTAAAATACAGAAATTTTGTATTGTTCGTATTAATTTAAAGAATTAAAAATTCAATAAATTCAATCAGAATCAAAATTTTATGTGAAAATTTTTTGGTTTCAAATTATGTTACTACTACAAATTATGTTCTACCAGGTCATCCTTGTAGAGTTAAAATTTTAGTTTATTTCCTGATACCTGAATTTTATGGCAATATATCGAAATCAAATGGCTGAAACAGAAATGTGTTGATAGATGTTATAGTTTAGTGTAGGTACCACTAGCTAATCGGGAACATAGCTTTATCAAAATGTAGTTCGGAGAGATGAAATTGTATAGTCGATGTTTTAATGTTATTACTATACAACTCAAAATAATTGATAGATTATTTTATATTCCTACAAAAAATTATGTGCATACATATTTATTTATAATAATATACATGATAATAAGTGTATTCACTAATTTGATGTATTTGCAAGTATAAAAAAATATAATAAATTATATATTTATGAATAAACAAAATATTATTATATAATGATTGTGACATCACAATGTCATGTACGTATCTCTAAAGTTATAATTGTATGTTTTGTCTGTTATAATGGAAATAAAAAAATATTTTCAGTTTTCAATCTGCTACTTAATATTGTAATATAGATATTATATTATAGAACAGACTGACTGTCCTTGAACACTATTTTATTATTCAAATATCACTAATATTATATTATAATAATATATGATATAAAAATCCTAACATATTTTTTGCAAAAAAATCTGCTAAAATTGTGTGGAGATTCACTTTATTTTGTATGGGTAGAAAAAGCTGTAGGATGGTATGTGTATACCTAATGACCAATAAAACATATCCTGTGTCTTATGTATGAAGTCTCTTCAGAGATCTTTACGTAATCAATAAAATCACTCAAAATAAACATTTACTCACAACTATGATAAGTACACTCAATATGAATAAATGTAAGAGAAACTAACAGATCGCTTAAACACTTTTTGAAGACAAGTGGGATTGAATACACAGCTATTGGCTATTGGTATAAAGCAGACTGTGACTGAAAGTTTAAGCTGTCTCGTTTTTTAACACTTTTAATATTATAAGAAAACTGTAGAGAAATCCTTGTTATTGTAACATTATATCCAATTGCCACGCAGGATAAGTATGATCCAATAAATTCTAAATAATTATCGGCATTGCAGTATTTTACATAGTTTTTTCTATTTTTTATCTATGTATTTTTTAGGAATTATTTCAACTTTGAAAGAGGATTTCCTGAACAAAATATTACATCCTTATTATAGAGCATTTCTCTTCCTCCACAACTCTTCTAGATCTTTCATACTATTACATAATATTATGTAAATAATTATTATTTGTATCATTACTTACCTGAATATAATTATTATTAATGTAATAAAGTCAAGTTTTATACATTGTCTTTTTATTTTTCAAGCCAATTTCCATACATCATGCAATGGATGTCCGGTGTAATAACATAACCCATTCCAAAACTATGTACCGATATGTAGTAAGCTGAAATTTTGCAACATTAATTTGTTCTGCAGGTCTTAAAATGAGCAATGAAGCTTGGTTTAGGTGCCATTCCAGGGGCCTAAGCCAAGTGTTATAAAATGGCTGCCAACAGTATCAGTCGGTTGTTGTTCCATGGTAACAATGACATTACTATGAGAACACTTACCAACCGATACTGTTGGTGGCCATTTTATTAAATTTGATTTTGGCCCTAGGACCCGATTATTAATTGGTCCTCTTCCATCTTCTTCTTTTTTCAGAAGAGCAGAAACTAACTAGCGTAAAAAGCGTAAATTTCAAAAAATTGTTCATCATTCGTAAATAAATCACCTACTGCACTAAAAAAAAAGACAAAAAATGTTGGAAAAAAGAATATTAATTTATTTTATTTTTCATACAAATATAGGTTATAATATAAAAGTTATAACAAAAATATGTTTGGTGTGCTACACAGTAGCAACATTTCAGGTTTGATCAACAAAACAAAAACCAATATTTGGACAGATGGAGAGAGAGAAAGCGATGAAGGAACTGTAGGAAGACAACAAATGTGTCTTGGATATTTTATACACCTTTTTTTTACAATATTTCCAAAAATGTAAATATAAAATTGAGGTTAATAAATATGATGGTCATCCTGGGGTAAAGGATATCAAACAAATTATTGAGAGGTAATAAAAAATGTGTTGTGTATTTAAAAAAAAATCAGCTCATAATGTATTTGTGAGATTTACCAAGTAGACCTATCTGTATAACTAGCCCCCTCACATCAGCCATATTCCTATTACATGTTAGCGATCCACTGAGCAAATCCCCTTGCTTCACGGGGTAAGGCTCTTTTAAATAAAATATAGTCTGCTTCCAATGAGTTGGAACCGCTTGGGGTCCCGTAGAAAACGACACTGGATTTGGTAAATCAAAAAATGTATCAAAATAACCAACTAAAAATGACAAAACTCCGTCGCTTAAAACCTCCAATTTGAACAGTGAAGAGAAGTTAACCGAGTTAATAGTGCAAGTGTTCATGTCAATATCTTTCAACAGACATACGGATGTCAGGATGTGCTTAGGAGAGGCAACGTCTACACTGGCTTCACGCACTACTTCCCCCTTCATGCAATTCATCTTGTATCCATACACATCAGACCAACAGTTGACATATCTTGAGTGAGTCTCCTCATCTCCACTCCCTACGAGACTAATGGTGCACTTGTTAGGCAACAGCAACCCTCCAGGTTTGAGGTAATGATCTCTGGCGTAAATAACGCTGTCCAACATCCCTTCGAATAGTAAAAAGTAGCCCATCCACTCAGAAACAATAATGTCAACTTTTTCATTTACTTTGATATCTTCCAACCTTCCTTTGATAATCTTTATTTTATCATCTAATTTGT
This sequence comes from Mystacides longicornis, assembly GCA_963576905.1. Lineage (NCBI taxonomy): Eukaryota > Metazoa > Arthropoda > Insecta > Trichoptera > Leptoceridae > Mystacides > Mystacides longicornis. Next base: position 13,062,031 of record OY756424.1, read on the forward strand.
TTTCTCTAATAATATCTATAGCATTGTACACTATGTCCGATTGCTCTATAGCCAAGACTTGAGATGCTCCAGCGCTAGCGGAAAACATAGACAGAATACCAGTACCACAGCCCAAATCCATAACACATTTACCTTGAATAGTATCACAATTTCCTAAAATGGCTTTTTGATATGACTCAGTTCGAACTTTATCAAACAACATATCATGATGTATTCCGAAATGGGCATACGTATTGAAATACCCTTCATCGTCTTTCAAATCAACCTTATGTACACAGTCTACTGTTATTGGTTTTCCAGCACTATTTGTCGAGTCACTATCATTAATAATGTTTTGCATAGATTTCTTCATTGTGTCGATATCTTCTAATTTCATAGCTAATAATGTATGTGACTCTTTTAATTTTGTAGTAAGAGATTGAATAGTTTTTTGCAATTCAGCAAAATGAGCCTCGGATAAAGTGACTAGTCCGTTTTCTACATTGGCATGAAAAGCGGTTTTAGGGATGACACATTCTTCATTCAAAGAATCAAAATCATATGTCAGCCATTCTTCCTGTTTTACGGGCTTTAAATATTTATCATCGTCCCAAAGTGGTTTTACACATTCCATCAATGATGCAGGGTCTGCATTAACAGTTCTTATATATGTAATCAATTTTATATAGGAATAAAAATCCATGTCGTGTTTGGTTTTTAGGGCTGCTATATCAAATTTATGGGCACTTTTACAATGTTGAAAGCCGCTAGTTATGTCTTCGAAGGAATCGTCACAAAATAAACAATTTGATAATTCGTTACTCTTACTTTCATCCATTTCATTCCAATCGTCGTCAGCAGAATCTTCTTCACCGCTACTCAGATCTGGAACATCGTCTATTTCCATTTTTGGCCCTTTTGGTGATTTTATATTAACAAACGTGTAACAAGGTATACAAACAAGACCATTTGATTTTGGACAATTCTGACAGACGCAATTTAGGTTATGCGCGGCAAGACCGTCACATGGAATTATGACAGCACGAATATTGCCAGTAAAAGTAAACGAATATGAACATGACCTACATTATGAAACAAAGCAAAACAATGACATATTTACATACAAGATAATATAAAGAAGCGTTCTTATTTTACCGTTAAAATATTCTTCACTATTTTACCTTGAATATTTAGAAATATTTCAACAAAACCAACACCACCTATATAAGAAGGCCTTAGTGCAGGCGGCCATTTTTCGCCTCCCGCGTCACGACTGCCTGTGTGTAGACAGATATCATAGTGCACAGGTAAGTACATACAGATATAGGTGAGTGAATGTTGGGCCTCCCGATGTGACGCAGCACTAAGGCCTTCTTATATAGGTGGTGTTGAACAAAACACTTTGTTGTACAATCACTAGAAGGCAGTGTGTACAATAAAACATATTGGATACAAATCGATAAATTTTTTTACTGGCAAGGAAATGTCATGGTAACCAATTTCAAAATAATTCATGTTTATTTGATTATAATATCAAAATGAAGCTTAAAATTTCTCATTCGCCAGAAGCAAAACATAAAAATATTGTTACCTGCGTTAGTTGGAATAATCCAGAAGAACTTTATTCTTGCAGGTACGCCTATTTTCATTGATATTATATATTTTTTAATATTAATACAAGACAATACATCTCATAAAATATAGCTAATTCAAATTTCCATATTATTTACAGTGATGATCATTCTTTATTAAAATGGAATATGCTAACATATGAGACTTTCACTATAGTAAATTTGCCAGAGACATTTTTCCCGACTAGCTTAAGTATATTCCCAAAGCTTGGACTATCACATGGATCCAGCAAGACATCTCAGGATACAATTCTTTTAACTACGGCTGATGGAAGGTACATTACACTACTTTATTGTGAAATATTGATAAACTTATTCGATACATAGATTTCAATACACATCAGTAAAAATATTTCAGATTTCATTTGATAGGTCAAAATGGTAGGATAGAAAAATCTGTAGATGCTCATGAAGGTGCATGTTTGAATGGACAGTGGAGTCCTGATGGAACTGGTTTTTTAACAGGTGAAAAAATACATTCTGTCCTGTATTATATTTATTCTTTTTCTGTATTTATCAAAGGTTTTTCTCCGATTTAATTACTATTTAAGGTGTACCTAAATAATTATTTTTATATCATTTTTTTTTTCTCTCAATAGCGGGTGAGGATGGAATTTTGAAAGTATGGTCTCGTAGTGGCCTCCCCAGATCAGTTGTAGCCAACGCTGGTGTTCCAATTTATTGCGCTGTCTGGGGACCAATGGGCACTTCCATAATTCACGGACAGTCCAATATTCTTGTACTTACCAGATTACAAGGAAACACCAAAATCCTACAGGTAAAGTTTTTCTTCATCAATTTGATTTGGTTTCCATTAGTAAAGTTCTTTAATGATTTTTATTTTGTTGCAGTGGAGAGCTCATGAAGGACTTGTTTTATCGATTGCTTGGAATTTCAATAAAAATATAATTCTCTCAGGTGGTGAAGATGGTATCTTTAAGGTCATATTTTGATACAAACAATATTTTAATCAAAAAAAATCTACATACCGTAACCATTATAACAAAAAATAATAGTTTACTTAATAAAACACAGAATTTGATCCGGCTTATAACTTAACGCAACAATTTTTTTTTTCTGAGGCTGGTAGAAGTTTGACGGGTCAGCTAGTTTATGATAAAATAATACCTTTACGATTGTATAACTTTAAATTTTTTTCAAGTAGTGGTGGTGTTGTAGAAGTAGTTGTCAAGTTATATTGTATAGTATTGTAAGCCTTCATTGCATCATCGGGAAATTCTTAGGAAATTTATTACAAGAGTAATAAAGTGAAGTTTGGGCTAGGGACAAGTGTGACTTTCCTGAATGAAATCTTAACTCGGTCAACTCACAGATGTGTTACAGCCAAGAAACCTGGGTATCCTCAAGAGATCACCGACTGCTTTTTTTCTTAAGATAGAGTGTATAATATCTTCTCCTAGTCATAGACACCCCATCAGGACACTGTTCAAACTTTAAGAACAGCTTGTTTTTCAATTTATCCATGGAATGCAGAATATTCTTTAGTACACTGACATCTTTAAAGAGTCTGTAATTTTACACTGTATAAATGCACTAATAAAAAAGCAATAATATATTGCATGATTTTAATACCTTAGTATACCTGTTTCTCGTTTTGGTTGAACAAAGAAATTTATAGTTGATTATTTTTAGACGTGGGATACATTTGGAGCACAGCTCTCAAGCAGTATCAAGCATGAAAACCCTATACTATCTGTTAGCTGGGCGCCCTCCGGAGAATTGTTTGCTGTTGCTGGATACAATATATTGAGGTTGTGCGATTCCACTGGTGTGAGTTTTTTTCCAATGACTAGTTTGTATTTTCTTTAGATAACAATGAAAATCATTTATAAGTATTCATTTGTAGTGGTCGCACTGCTTAGAACTTTTGACAACGGGAAGCATTCAAAGTATAGGTTGGTCACTGGACAGCACCCAGATTGCGGCAGGATGTTCAAATGGTCACGTCCTCTTTGCTCATGTTATACAAAGGTATATCAAACTACTACATAACCTATCAATTATTTAACAAGTAACTATGCAGTACGTATTGCCATATTATGAAATATTTCAGACAGCTAGAATGGAAAAATTACATATGCATCCTGAGTGCAAGGAAAACTATAACACTACGGGACATAGCTAATGATACAGTGGAGCAGTTAGATTTCCCAAATAGGATTGTGCAAATGGCAATGGGATATGATCATTTGATTGCCGTGACAGCAAAACAATGCTTCATACATTCCTCTGTTAGTTGGAATACTCCCGTCATAGTGGACCTGAAGGAGGGAAATATCTGTATGATTCGTTTGGCTGAAAAGTAAGATAATATTTTTAAATTTATAATTAAATAAATAATTAACACCGACCTCGGTAGCCTAGTTGTACTGGAGTGAACTTCATATAACGAGATCCCGGGTTCGATTCCCGGTCGGGCCACAGTTTTTCTAAGTGTTTATTCACTTGAAATTTCCACCCAGGGTTGGCTTGTCTCAGATTGGACGGGACCGGTTGACTGGAAAAAATTGCCTCAGGCAATAAGTTCCGCCGGCTATACTGACACATTTGTATAGAAAAGTGTTATATTTTTATTATTTAATATTAAATGAAAATTTTCCAGATGTTTTTGTCTTGTTGAAAGCCTCAGCGTAAGTATTTACACTTACTTAGGTCGATTGATAGCCAGCCCTCGGTGGGCTTCTATGAGACTAGATATTCTTCCCCAGAACTCCATATCTTTGGGGCCAGATATGATGGCTGTTATTGATCAAAATGATTCCAAACGTAAGTCCAACTAAGTAATTAAATAAATTTATCAAAATTTATCTGACTTGTATTACAATGATCTGAACTTTCAGTGATTCATTTGTTTGAATTACCAACTGGATTGACAGTAAGAAGTTCCACAGACCAATCGATGTTCACAGTCTCTCACACCATGACTGTTTGCAGTGTGGCATTGAATCAGGCTGGTACACCTGGTGAAAGACATTTGGCCATAATTGATTTCAATAAAGATTTACATGTAGGTACTATTAAGGAAAGCAAAATTAAATTTACAAAATTTGGTAAGTGATTTATAGTAACTCGAAGAATATTTGAAACTTATTTTATCGCAGAAAATTCAAATATGTTGTTTTTTTTTTCAGCGGTTCAAGTCGGAGGTATGCTATGGTGTGAGGATGCAGCTATATTGGTCACATTGCAAGAAGGAAAACTGACTATATTTGGATGCCCGATAGTACCAAAATTTTTAAACTTAACTACAATGCACAGAGATGTGAGGTATATAATATAACGCTGTTTATTTTCCATCCTTAGCAACAAACCAAAATCACTAGCTTGGAATTCATTCCAAACTTATTTCCGTATACCCTTTCAACATGTTTACAAACAAAAATATGTTAAGAGTGGCAATGTTGATAACACTCATCTAATGATTGTCTATGACTTGAGTCGTTGTTGTCTGTGATTGTGGCGTCCTTGCAGCCATCTTGTAATCTTTGTATTAGAGCTGAATACAGATAACGCGACGCGCTAAATAGAAACCTTAACTAAACAGACTGTGTTTTAATTATAACCGCTCCATTTAACAGGTTATGGGCCCAGGAAGTCGCGTGTGATTGTATATGAGTTGTGTTCTTAGTTCACCGATATAACGCGTGTTTTTTTTTTGTAAATAATTCGCGCGCAAATTGAACTCCGACATGAGCATCAACTTCAGCATATTGCCAAAGTTTGCCGGCAATAACTACAGGCAATGGAGGTTCCAGCTGAACTGTGCTTTAAAAGCGAATGGCTTGTTCGACATTGTATACTATACAACGGAGTTGACAGCTGCGGAACTCGCAGAGAAGGCAGTAACGGATGCCAAGGCAATGTTTTTGATATCATCCGCATTGGATTTGGAAACGATATCGCTCATTGAAAGCTGCACTTCGGCAAAGGCGATCGTCGAAAAGCTGGATACCATATTTGACAGGAAAGGAGAATTAAACAAAATGCTATTGTATGAACAATTCTCAAAATATGTCATTACACCCGAGGCATCAATGTCCACGCATCTGTCAAAGATAGAAAACATAGCCCGTCAACTGCGGGAAGCAGGTGAGTCCATTAGTGATATCGCTGTTATCACAAAAATTTTAAACTGCCTGCCAGAAAAATACAAATCCCTGAGACAAGCATGGCTGTCACTGGATGAAAAGAGACAGACCATAGCTAACCTAACTGCTAGGTTACTAGATGAAGAAACCAATATAGATAGAGATTTCCAACCGAATGCCACAGCTCTATCGACCACGAAGAACAAGAAAATGAGGTGCTATAATTGCAATAGAATCGGCCACATGGCTAGAAATTGTAACATACAAAAGAAAAAAGACTGTTTTGTCAATAATGGGTCAGAGTTAAAAACTATTATTCTGAGTGACTGGTGATTTTCAAACTGCAAGATTACTTTCTAGTGTAAAAAAGAAATTTGTGTTTCTCGTGAATAAAAAATGTACGTGGATAAATGATAAGTGTTAGATAAATCAACTAAAATATTTTGTACAAAATTAGTTTTTTGCTATTTTTGACAGTTATTTAAACCAATCAAATCAGTGTATCCAGTTAGCCAATTATATCGCTAATTGATCATCATCAACCTATCACAAGGAGAGCGTTACCGGTAAATGGTAGAAATCTGGAATACCGACCATTGTAAACAAGTTTGCATACAGTTGGGAGCAAATCTAAAGTACCAAATTGACATTGCAAGGGGGGTTGCATACTCCGAGGCGCAGTTTCACTGCCTGTGATATTCAATATGAATTGTGGACATTGTAATGGGGCTATAAGTCCCAAAAAATCTATAAGGTGTTCTCGTTGCCAGGAGGGCTTCCATCATGTGTGTGCCGGAACTTCGGTGGAGAACTTTGGAAAGATGACTGAGATGAAGCGTGCAAACTGGAAGTGTGGTACATGTAGGAGGGAGGACCCTAGATCAATGACTACGAGATCGAAAGCATCGGAAAGAGAACTCGAGGAGGATGAGGGGGAGTTGGGTGTTCGCGAGGTCTTTTCGGGTCACGCTTCCAGTGGCGCTATGACTGGTTCTGTTGGTGAGGATGCCCTTTTCGACAGAATTGCGGATGGAGTCACTAAAAGACTAAAAGTGTTCATAGCTAAAGAACTTGAAATAATTGGAAGGGGGATGACGACTGCTATGGATGAGATAAAGACTTCAATGAGTTTCCTTTCTAAGGAGTATGATGAATTAAAGGGCAAGGTAACGGATATGGCAACGGCTGTGAGAAGGCAAGAAGCACTTGAAATGGAAGTCAATTCTCTTAGGAAGAGAATGGATGAAATGGAGAGGAGGGAGGGCCGTTATAGGCAGGATTGTCTAAAAAACAATATTGAGGTGTTCGGTTTGCCCGAAAAGAAGGATGAAAATCTTTATGTTTTTATCCGGAAAATGGCAGAAGAGGTGAGGTTTGACCTGGCGAATGAGGACATCGAGAGCATTTACCGCCTACAACAGCGAAGGGATGATAGACCACCAAATATTATTCTCCAGCTGAAATCTTCGTCACGAAGAGATAAGTTTTTGACTTTACTCAAAAACAGAAAGAGCGTCGAGGGAGTGGATCTAGACCAGCGGCCATGCAAGTTATACTTTAATGAGCACTTAACAGCGCAAACTAAAATGCTCTTCAGGGAGACGAGACTGCGAGCCCGAGAATTAAAATTTCGTTTTGTCTGGGTGAGGAATGGAGTAATATTTGCCAGAGAGAGGATGGGATCAGTGATATACAGGATTCGGAGCCAGCAGGACATACAATTATTGAAAAATACAGATTTATTATCTCACTAGACGGATGCCTGTTGAGGGGAATATTTTGTGTGTACCTGTATCCCGTATTCCATAAAATGTTGGTTTCTTCATTTTCCCATTTTTTTCGTTTCTTTTTTTGTAAAATGTTGGTTTGTTCATGTTCTTTTTCATTTTTTCTTCGTTATTCATTTATTGATTTTTCTTCTTATCCATTGGAAAAATGTTTAGATATTTTTGTGAGAAAGCATGTGGGGTGTGTAGGTGTGGGTGAGTATATAGTTCATTGTTTTTGCCTTTTTCCGATCAGACGAGTATCAAATGAGTATAATATTTTTGTTGTCCGCAAGATCTTGTATATCCATGATAAAATTGAACATCGTGCGCGGATGAGGAGTGTAGTATGGGTGTGTCACTCTAAATGTAATAATTATTGTGAGCCTGCTGAACTGTTATACTTGCTTTTTGATGACACATTCTATTTTATATTTATAATATTTTACTGGGAGTCTACTGCATTCCATATGTGTGCATGCTATTTTTGTTTGGAATGTTTGCTGGGATGTTTTTATTTAACAAAAAATGGATAATTTAAGCGATCCCTCTTATGAGGAACTTGAGGTATTGTTTGCAGGAGCAACTGTCTTAAACCCATCAGATTGCGGTAAGATTTTTGGACAAAGAAACACACTGAGGATCGCCAATGTTAATATAAGGAGTTTGCATAGAAATTTTGATGAACTTTTGATCTTTATGACTGAAACAAAATTGAACCTCGACGTCATTGTATTGACTGAGTGTTGGTTGGGAGAGGGCAGAGATATTAAGCAGCTCCCTAATTATCAGGAATTTCATACACAGTATCACGCAAACCGATCTGAGGGAGTTGTTGTATTTGTTAAATCCTGCTTGAAGCCGGTTACAAATGCGGTCACTCTACGCCATGCGAACGCGCTTAGTATAGTGTGCGACAGTAAAGTTTCTATTCTCGCGGTATACCGATCACCATCCCAGCATGACATCTCAGAATTTCTGACTTCCCTTGACCAGGAGCTCACACGTATTCCCAAACATGGAATAAACGTTTTTGCGGGCGACCTCAATATAGACATTCTAGATCCCAACGAAAGTGTCCATAGGTATACCTGTCTCTTAACTGAGCACGGTTATATATCTGCCATTAATGTGCCAACAAGGGTGACCCACACGTCTGCTACTTGTATAGACCACGCATTTGTAAAGACAAAGGAACATTTCAAAGCATTTGTAGTTAGAACGACATTTACTGACCATTACTTAACACTGCTTGAATTCCAAAAAATAGCAAAGGACACTCCGAAGCGTACTATTAGGCGAATCAAAAATATAGAATTGGAGAACAGTTTAAAATTAGAAAAATGGTCGGCAGTACTGGCAGAGCAAAATCCTGATACGGCTATGGATAAATTTATCACGCTTCTCAGGGATCAAATAGATAAGCACACTGAGACAGTGTCTGTATCCCACTCAAGGAAGAGAATAAAACCATGGATTTCGGATGCGCTGGTGCATTGTATTCATAAAAGGAACAAATTACACATGCAGTGTCTTCGATTTCCGCTAAATCAGAACTTACTTAATTATTATAAAAAATATCGCAACATTTGTAAATCGTTGATTGAAAAAGCAAAGAAATCTTACTATACAAAAATACTCGAAGACAACAATTACAGCGCAAAGTCTGTTTGGGGAGTAGTCAGGGAAAATTTAAACAGAAGACGAAAAGAGACGTGTATCCCACAGCTGGAAATTGAAGGACGGACTGTAGAGAGTCAAAGGGATATTGCAAACCATTTAAATGAATATTTTGTGAACGTCGGAAGGAGATCTATAGAACAGATATTAAATAGCATGCATACAACGGAGGCAAAACTGGTAGATTGCGGGGAACAGACTTCCTCTAGCTTCGAAGCGAGGTTTGTATTAAATCCTGTAACTGAGAATGATATACTGACGGTAATAAATTCACTTAAGACAGATTGTGCAAAGGGTCCTGATGGTATTTCAGTAAAAACAATACAATATGTTAAAAACTGCCTACTATCTCCTTTAAGGCATATTATAAATTTGAGTATTCAAATTGGTATATTCCCAAACCATCTCAAGAAAGCACATATAGTCCCTATATTTAAAGACGGTGATCGTAAGGAACCCAAAAATTATAGACCCATCTCACTTTTGAACTCTATTTCAAAGATATTTGAAAGAATCGTAAATGCGCAATTTCTGAAATATCTGGAACAAAACAGGGTTTTATCTGATCAGCAGTATGGTTTCAGATCAGGTAGAGGTACGAATGACGCTGTTTTGAGGGTAACGGATATTATCACCAAAGAACTGGATAATAAAAATAGGTGTACTGGCGTGTTTCTGGACCTAGCCAAAGCATTTGATTCGGTTTCTCATGGGCTTCTTATTCAGAGACTCGAAAAAGTTGGTTGTACTGGATTGACAACTAAATGGTTCAAATCCTATTTATACGATAGATACCAGGCGGTCAGACTTGGCGAGGAAACCAGCGACTACCAAAGAAACAAGTGCGGGGTCCCTCAGGGCAGCGTGTTAGGGCCGACGCTCTTCTTGGTATTTATTAATGATATGGGTAGGTTAGACACTGGTGGTCAAATTATTTCATTTGCGGACGACACTCTTCTGCTTTTTCACTCAGCAAACTGGGCACAGGTTCAAAGATTGACGGAACACGGTGTTAACACAGTAAAGAGATGGCTGGACCAGAGCTTATTAACACTTAACATAGACAAGACTAAGTACATGACGTTTGCCATTGACAACAGAACTCAACCTGCTGCCAATGAATTCTCTGTGACCGTACATAATTGTCGTGACCAACATTCGTGCTCTTGTAAACATTTAGATAGGGTAACAACATATAAATACTTGGGAATAAAAATTGACCAAAGTCTGAGGTGGGTAAGCCATGTTGATCATGTTGTGGGAAGAATTAAGCAAATGACGTACATATTCCGAAATTTGCGTGAAATTCTTGACCAAGATAGACTTAAAATACTGTATTATGCTCTTGTTCAATCGCTTCTCATGTACGGTGTAATTGGATGGGGAGGTATGGCTAAAACAAATCTGTTACCTCTGCAACTGGCACAAAAATCTGTAGTTAGAGTCATTTGCCGCAAGCCCTATAGGTTTCCATCTGAATTACTTTTCAGAGAATTTAAGATTCTGGACGTAAGGCAACTGTACATGAGAGCGGTTATATTAAGGATTCATCGTCTGCCGCCCGCACCAAACCCACAGTGCGTATTCAGCTCTAATGTGAGAAATCGACAGATGATGCAAACGCTTCGCACACGCACGTCCTTTGCTCAAAGACACTATGCCTTCCTGGGTCCCAAAATATACAACATCATAATGCCAGATATAATTGAATCAATTTCACCCAGTGGGATCAATCTGAACAAACTTGTAACAGTGTGGATGTTGGAGAGGGGACGAGGTGAATGTGAGAGAGCGCTGACTCACATCCTGCGCTGATTGTTTGTGATTGCTTGTAACGTGGAGTGCAGTGGACCCTTATTACTGGAATCTTGTTTTATTAGTCTTGTTATTTAGTAAAGACATTATCATTTGTACTTTTGTTTATTACTATTGTTTTTTTTTCTTCACTGTTTTTTTGTAAGATGATTGGTTGGTTACATGATTTGATTTGAAGTAGTATTGCCCCAGAACAGACTTTGTCTAGTGGGGCAGTAAATTCCAACAATTATATATGTAAACTGTTTGTTGTGTAATTGCTAATGGAAAATAAAATAAATAAAAATAAATAAATAAAATTTAATGTTGAAGAAATGAAATTGCCAACAGACCCTTCTGATACATGGATCCTGGATAGCGGAGCGTCAGCTCATATGACATATAGGAGGGATTTCTTTAAAGAACTCAAAGAATGTCCACCATTTTCTGTCACCCTAGGAAACAACGCCGAACTTGCAGTGAAGGGAATTGGAACCGTTCATATCAAAACATTTGTAAAAGGTCAGTGGTATAACTCAACCATGTCAGATGTATGGTTTATACCTGATTTAAAGAAGAATCTCTTTGCTGAAGGAGTTCTAACAACAAAGAATATGACGATAATAAAAAAGGGTGAGAACGCCATGATCTACGAAAACGGTTCCATTGTAGCATGTGGTAGAAGATTGAAAAATAATTTATACACCATGTTTATAAAAACGGAATTAAACAAGAATGAGTGTAACACTGTGGCATCACTAAGCTTGAAGGAGCTACATGAACGAATGGGTCACATAAATGTAAACACCATCAAGCATATGATTAAAAATAATCTCATTAATGGCGTAAATATCACTAACTATGATGAATTCTTTTGCGAAGCCTGCGTGAAAGGCAAACAACATCGCCTACCTTTGAAAGGCACATTACCAGTGGGTCGTGAAAATGGAGATGTCGTACATAGTGATTTGTGTGGCCCTATGGAGACTCCATCAATCAGTGGAAGTAGGTATTTCATTACATTCACTGATGGTTACTCTAATTTTAGAGTAGTATCATTTTTAAAGCAAAAATCTGAGGCACTTGAAGCATTCAAGAATTACGTTAACTTAATTGAAAACAAGTATAATATTAAAGTAAAAACACTACATACTGATAATGGAACTGAATATTGTAATGGACTCTTCAGAGAATTTGCAGGCCAGCGTGGAATACAATTGCAAACTACAGCTCCTTACACTCCGCAACAAAATGGTGTGAGTGAGCGCTCCAATCGGACCATTGTAGAGAGTGCCCGATCAATGCTCCACGCTAAAAACTTGCCAAAGCACTTATGGGCCGAAGCAGTAAATACTGCAGTCTATGTTTTGAATAGAACATCCTCTAAGCAAGAGCCAACACCGTATGAGAAATGGACCACATTCAAACCTGACCTGTCGCATCTCAAGATATTTGGTACTATCTGCTACATGCACATTCCAAAAGAAAAGAGAAAGAAATTCGATAGCAAAAGTGAGAAATTGGTGTTTGTAGGATATGATTCCAACTCAAGCAATTACAGGCTGTATAACATTGCAACAAGACGAGTGACAATATCAAGAGATGTGATATTCACTGATGAAGAAATGACTATAGAAGAAAATGGAGAAAATCACCCCAATTACCAACTTATTGAATTCCTTAACTGTGAAGACAAGGAACAAGATAACATTCCTCAGGTTTTCGATAACAATGACTTTGAAAACTTTGTAGAGGAGAACATTTCCAATGTAGTGCAAGAAAACTCAGTTTTGACACCAGAATCAAGCAGTAATTCAGAATCAGATGTAGAACCTCAACTTAAGAATATGACGCTTAGAGGAAGAGATACACTAAATAAACCAGAGAAATTTAAGGGCTATGTAATGTCTGCTGAAATGGAAAATCCATTAGAGTCTCCTTTGACTTATGTAGAAGCCATGAACAGCATTGATTCTCAAAACTGGTCAAGAGCAATCGAAAGGGAACTAAAAACCCTTGAAGAAAATAAAACCTGGTCCGAGTGTGACTTGCCCATAAACAAGCAAGTCATAAGTACCAAATGGGTGTTTAAATCCAAATACAATAATGGTATTAAAGAGTACAAAGCCAGGCTGGTGGCCAGAGGATTTGAACAGAAAAACATTCATGAAGACCTATATGCACCAGTAGCCAGATTACCCACCTTCAGAGTTTTTCTAGCAGTAGCCTGTAAATTGCGTCTGCCGATATATCAACTGGATGTAAAGGGGGCATTCTTAAATACCGATATCGAAGAGGAGACTTACATACAACTCCCTGAAGGCACCACCAAAGATACTGTAAAGCTGAATAAGGCCTTATATGGTTTGAAAGGCTCGCCTAAAAATTGGAACCATAAATTTAATTCAGTGATGCTGAACGAAGGTTTCGAAAGAAGCAAGAGTGATTTTTGTTTATATGTGAAATGCGATAATAGTGTTAAATTGTATCTGCTGGTTTACGTAGATGATTTGTTGATTTTTGGCAATAATGAGACTGAAGTAACAAAGCTAAAATCAATGTTAAGTGACAATTTTGAAATGAAAGATTTGGGTCTTGTGTCAACCTTCTTAGGTATAAACATTAAACAAAATATAGAAGAGGGTACAATTACCATTGATCAAAGTGATTATCTAGAAAGTGTTTTGGAGAGGTTTGGGATGTCAGAGTGTAAAGTTGCTGATACACCCATGGATGCCAACTTTAAAATAGAAGACTTTAATGAACAAAGTCCAAATGACAAATTTGAGAAACTCTGTCGAGAACTGATAGGCTGCTTATTGTATGCAGTATCCGGTTCAAGACCAGATATTTGCATTTCAGTTAACCTCCTAAGTAGATACCAAAGCTGTGGTAACGAAGGTGTCTTTAAAGCCCTAAAAAGAATCTTGAGGTACATTAAGGGTACTCTTCATTTTAAATTGATTTATAAAATTAAAGATGATTCTTTGCTATGCTATGTTGATGCAAATTGGGGAGGAGACAGCACTGATAGAAAATCTACTAGCGGTCTATGCTTTAGACTCTTTGGTTGTTTAGTCAACTGGACTTCCAGAAAACAAAGTTGTATTGCATTGTCCTCTACAGAGGCCGAGTATGTAGCCCTATCAGTAGCAGCTACTGAAATATGTTGGCTTGTAAATTTGTTAAAAGACTTTGGTATTACCAATGTATGCCCAGTACAAGTCTTTGAAGACAATCAGTCCGCAATGAAAATTGCCATGACTGACAATATTAAAAGACTAAAACATGTGGACATAAAATATCACTTTATTAAAAACTGCATTCAAGATAATGTTATTACATTAAGTTATGTTAGAACAGAGGATCAAATTGCAGACATTCTAACTAAACCATTAGGTAAGGAATACTTTATTAAGTTTAGGAATATGCTCAATTTTGAGTAAATTCATTATGTATGGATACACTTAGCGTAAGAAGTATAAATTTGATTCTGATATTGTTATGTTATCACAAGTTTGAGTAAGTTCATTATGTATGGATACACTTAGCGTAAGAAGTATAAATTTGATTCTGATATTGTTATGTTATCACAAGTTTGATTAAGTTCATTATGTATGGATACACTTAGCGTAAGAAGTATAAATTTGATTCTGATATTGTTATGTTATCACAAGTTTGAGTAAGTTCATTATGTATGGATACACTTAGCGTAAGAAGTATAAATTTGATTCTGATATTGTTGAGTTATCACAAGTTTGAGAAAGTTCATTTTGTATAGATATACTAAGTGTATAATGTATATAAATTGATGCTGATCCTGTTGTATCACATTTGTAATAGGTTAATTTTGTATAGATATGTAGGTATAGTGTAAGGAGCATAAATTAATTGTAAGTGTTATCACATTGAAAGGGGGTGTTAAGAGTGGCAATGTTGATAACACTCATCTAATGATTGTCTATGACTTGAGTCGTTGTTGTCTGTGATTGTGGCGTCCTTGCAGCCATCTTGTAATCTTTGTATTAGAGCTGAATACAGATAACGCGACGCGCTAAATAGAAACCTTAACTAAACAGACTGTGTTTTAATTATAACCGCTCCATTTAACAAAATAACATTTCCTAGATGAAAAACTAACTAATTTGTATCAATAACAATTTAATTTAAGCGATCTTGGCAAACAGCCAACATTGATTAGTATGGATGATGGTAAAGTGGTTGTTCGAAGAGGAGATGGATCGATTCTCCACATTGCTATTTCACCATTTCCAGCACAGCTTGCAAGAAAAGTGGCTGCTAACCAATGGAGTAAAGCACTCAAAGTAATTGATTATATTACTAATCAGACACTATTATAATTGACATAAATTGTGCATATATAAAATATGTCAATTACAATAATTGTACATGTATGATAATTAATTGACATATTTTATTTGTGCACAATTATTATAATCAACATATTTTATATGTGCACAATTTTATAATTGACATATTTTATACTTGCACAATTACCTATTATAATTTACATATTTTATACTTGCACAGTTATAATAATTACATTTTACGCCAAAGCTTTGTAGAATAATCAAAGATGAAATCCTATGGGCGTGTTTGGCAGCCCTAGCCTGGGAGCACAAGGAGTGGAATGTGGCTGAAGAGGCCTTTGCAATTATAAAACAGCCACATCAACTAGAATATATTCAACAGCTACGGGTAAATTAAAAAAAAAGCATAACACAAATATGTTATCATCAATGATGTATGGTTGTGAAAGAAAAATCTAATAGATATGAATGCAGTAGACATGAGAGCTCTACGAAAATATGTGAAAAGACTCTGTGGAATATGGAAGGGTATAAGAATAATAGAAAGGAATGTGGCATGGAAGTTAAGTATTGTTACAATGATGAAAAAAAGTAAGTTGAGGAGGTTTGGGTATGTCGAAAGAATGGATGCAAACAGGATTACATAAAAATAATATGTAAGGTGTAGACTAAGAATGATATGGATTGAAATTATCGATTCCACCTCAAAGAAATAGAGAGGTTGTATAAGAAATGTAATGTTAGTAGAAAAGGCGATAAAAATGTACTTGGATAGAAAAGAGTGGAGGTCCATTCTCTCTGTCTACCTCTATTTACTAACCCATTTTTAAATTTTATAAAATATTCATACATTTTAATAACTACATGTTTTTTTTTTCAGAAACGTACACCCCTGGCAGTTGGTCTTTCTTAGATTGAAAATTTACATAAAAATTCTGAGTTCTGGAGAAGTTCCGAACTCAACAAGATGTGAAGAATGCTATACTATCAGTCTCACAAGCATAACTTAATGTTTCTTAAAATACCATGTGAGATGGCTCTAATTACAATTTTATATTTTGCCACATCTAAGTAACAGCAAAATATGAATCAATGTAGCCTTAGGTATATTGTGATGAACAAAATAGAAGATTTTTTAAGGATATACATCTAGATTGTAATAAAATAGTAATAATTTAAGTTATAAAAGTACATCCGTCTTTTTATTTCAAACATCAATATCAAAACACAAAATATTTGTTAAAAAACAATATCAAAATGTAAAAACACTATAATGAAACAAAATTTAAATTAGTTCAATAACAACCAAAATATAATAAAGATGCTAATATCAAATTCGAAACAGTTCTAGTAAAAAGCAATATGCAATATTTTGGGTAACTATGTGCATCCCGATTTACTTATGTAACTAGTTCATTTTTCAGACAGTTGTTTTCGTATCCAGGAATGTACATTCAACAGTTCCCCTTTAGTAACAGAATGGTGTATTTTATTTTCAATTAAAAAATTTCCTTTAACTCCGAGAGACTTTAAAGATTCAAATGTTTCTCTACCAGACCTGACAGGGACAAGTTCATCATATTCACCGTGATATTGCAGCAGTTCGGGAGTTTTGATGCTGGGATTATTTTTTAAATGTTCGTATACGATAGAGCCTTTATTTAAAAATGATGATAAAGCGAACACTCCAGCCAAGTCAGTATGCCACCTGAAGCCTGTATGTAAGGCTATTGCTCCACCCATCGAAAATCCTCCTAGAAATTATAAAAAACTTAATTATTGAGACAAAATTATTTTAAACTAGATTCCCTGACAGACGTTGTCCTTAGGTAAAAGAGAGAGAGTAGATAACATTTGGTCGAAGGTAACAATTTACTGAAATAACACTAACGGATGTTTACAATTAGAAAAAACAAGTACCAGTTATATCAAATTTAAAAAAAAACAAAATAAATAGAATCTGTCGTATACTTTACCTACCTACTATAATTTTATCGTTTGGTATACCAGCATCATTTTCCTTCCTTATTAAAGCTTTTATGTCTTCTCCAATTTCTTCGATACTATCTAGGGCTTCTGGAACGGAGTCGGTAATGGCTAAACGATCAAACCATACATTACTCAATTCACCATCACAAGGAGTGTAAGGTTGTAAAGGGGCTGTAGGGAATACCACTTTAATGTGTGGAAAGGAAAAATCTTTTCCGATAGTGGCTGCAACTCCATATCTCATTGCTTCTGCCGTTGACCCTACAATTTTTTTTCAAACTGAATAAATTAGCTACAACACAACACAGAAATGAACACATTTTAACGCGTAATATAATCTTTATAAGAAAGTATGGCGAGCATTGTTTGAATTAAAAATAAATGTGCAAGCTTTAAAGACATAACCAAACATTACCTGAACCATGAAAGAAAATTACAGTAGCTTTGTGAGAAGATCCTGTACAAGGAATTATGTGAATTGGCTTCAACTGTCTCGCCATCGTACACAAGCTTTTCCTGATTATCATTTAGTTTTTCCTATAGTAAGAATAAATTAAAAATATTATTAATAGCCAAATTGCTATACACTTTTAAAAATAAAATAACTATACTTGTTTTATACATCCGCATTGTATTTATATGCATATATATATAATATTGTGATAACATATCACTAACAATTTTATTTTACGTAATATTAACCTTACACACATTGATTATGCCCCAGATAGTAATTATAAAATTACCTATTTTAAGATTATATGCATAACTAATAGTCAGAAACTCCAGCGTTTTATAACTAAAGTATTTTATATTTGAGCACTTGTTTGAAACTCTACATAAAGTGTCATTTAAATTTTATGTTTTATTCATTAAGTTACCGGGCCTCATTTTCCAATTTTAACTAGACAATTTCATTCATACATTCAAATGACGTGCAATAAATGACCATTGATTTTCATTGACATTTGACACAATTTCAAAATGTTACAATATAGATCAACCATTTTCTTATTCAACTGTAACTTTCTTTCAGATTACACTCATAAATAAATATCATTATTTTAAAAATGCCGATAAAAAGATTTAATAGATAATCGGCCAATCGAAATAATAATAATATCCTACTACGTTATCAAAATTCATCAAAATCAATGAATAAAATCTAAAAATCTTATCACCACTAAATATTTATATATGGCAATACTTTTTTATATTGTCAATTTAAGCTGTCAAACAGAAACAAATTATTTTTTGTAATCGCGTAGGAGGCCGTATGTGGCGGTAAAAGTTGTTAGCGTCGTAATAAAATAAGGAAAACTTCAAACTTATATAAATTATCAGATATTATTATTCAAATATGTGTCCTTAATGAGCAGTGAATGTTGTGTTATTACTTTATGAAGTATATCCAGCTTAATATTTTCGTAGTTTTGACTACCTAGTAATAATTTATCGAAATGTAAAAGTGAAAATGCAGTAGGTATCTTTTTTATGACCTACTGACCTCACTTAATTAATTTAAAGAATAATTATCAAAATGATATCATTTATTTTAATAATCTTATCATTGCTGATAAATCAAGTTCTTATGGAAAATGCTTGCACCAATGATATTTTGGATTCTTGCGAGACCTCCACAGATCATATGTTTGAGTTGACTCAATCGGTTAATTTAGCTAGACAAGAGCATCTCCAGCAAGTTTGTGATATTTTTTATCCAAATTCAACCATTGATAATATAGACACAGATAGCTTGGATCACTTACTAGTAAACCACAAGCATAAGTTACTTTACTGCTATGTTCCCAAGGTAAGTTTTTTTTTTTAATGTCATTACATCAGTCTTGGACTTTGATATTAATTCTATTACTTATATTTCTTATAAATGGCTCAACAGAGATTCAATTTGAATTGTAAATGAACTACAGAAACTGACTAGAGAGATCTATGGAAAAAATGACAATTAATCAGTTTTTTTTAAACCATATTCTAATACATCAGGTTGCCTGCACAACTTGGAAGAGAATCATGATGGTGTTGTCAGACAAATGGAATAATACCGACATACTCTCTGTTCCTGCATCACTTGCTCATTCTCCTGGGATCTTTCCGCATCTGGGAAATCTGTCACAAAACGAAAGAAATGAAGTTTTAGAAAACTACACAAAACTAATCTTTGTCCGGCATCCTTTTGAAAGATTACTCTCAGCCTACAGGAATAAACTAGAAGTGGAGTCGTCTAGTGCTACGTATTTTCAGGTTTGATTTTTTTGTAAATTGTCTATGATAACATCAACCCCAGATTTCTATACAAAACTTATCTACAAACCAGACTCGCATTCAAAATTTTATCCCAAATATGTCAACATTCAATAGTTTGGTTGACAAAAAGTGAGGGTACTTTAAAGATGTTCTTTATTGCTTTTTAAGTGATTTTAACTTAATATATTCTCTTTTTGCCAAATCACTCGAAAACTAGTGCTGATCTAAAAAAATACCCTTTTTTCTCATTAGGTAAGTAAAAATCAAAATGTTTAAATTTACTAATGAATCTCTATACAACAATAATCCTTTTTGCTAACTAATCTGCCTACCGCTCAGGGGAAATCCATCTAGATTGTTCCATACATCAAACAATTGTCATATTGTAGAAAATAAGCTTCAAACAAAAATAATGACAGACATCAGATTTCTATTCTTTTATTTACTTTATAATTTAAATTTGGTCTATTATTGTGGTTTTTAACAATATTTAAATATCTTCAATATAAATTTTTTCCTTATATGACACACTCCAAACAATAAACAAAATTCTCATATTTTGTATTTATAAATTTATGTTTTAGCAAAGGGTTGGTAAATTAATAGTCAAATTGCTACGTAATAATCCAACCAATGAGTCTCTACAGCTGGGAAACGACGTATCATTTTCTGAATTTGTCGAGTTTTTAACAATGCCATCGAAGAGATTGGATGAGTCACTCTACACCATAAATGAACATTGGGAGACCATCACAAAGTTATGTCATCCTTGTGCCATCAGATACAATATCATAGGTATTAATCCTAATTTCATTTTTTTTAAAGTTTGAACACAAAACAGTTTCGCTTTAACAAAAAAATGTATATTGTTAACTAGAAAATGATTAAAGACTGGCTTAAAATTATGTTCCCGATCTCTCCTATCACACTTTTTTGAATTGTTTAACATTCCATCCATCTGTCTGGAATAAACTGAATGAGAGGACCCGGGTTCGATTCCCAGCCCGCTATATTGACACCTTTGTATAATAAAGTGTATACTGGAAATAAAATACAACAACAAACAACAACACTCCCTTTTACACCCCACTCAGGGGCATAGGGAGGCACAAGAGCTCTCCATTGCGCTCGATCTTGCGCAATGTTTATGACCTCCTCCCACACCATGTCCAAATCCCTCAGCTATGCTTCGAAGGAGCGGAACACAGGGTCTTCACTTGCTGTTGTTATTCTGCCGTGGGGTTGCCGGCTTAGAATAGCACCTCTGCTCTTTTTGCTGGTTTTTCGAGCATCCTGTAAGAGGCAGGAAATCGAAAAATCAGATCGGGACCATGAGGTTTACCACCTCACGTCCTTAAAACAATCGGTCAGAAAAGGCAAAGGCAACTGGAAATAAAGTGCCAAAAATGAAAAAAATGAGTTGAGTATGAGGAAATGTTCTATAAACCATTGCCAATAGCCTAAATATTGCACTTAGTCCATATCGATGATCTAAAGGCGTAAAAACATATCCAAAAATCATCATAGAACTATGTCTGTATGGGGGAAAAATCAGTTTTATTAGATTATCTCGAAATGATTTTTTTGGCGCTTAGTGCGTATTTTAATTTCCAGTATACTACAAGTGTTAATTTAATTCTTAGTGTTTAAAGTCTTTATTTAATATTCAGTGATGAAAGATAATTCATAAAAAGATTCGTTTTAAGATAAATAGCTATATCTGTATTCTGCATAAGTTAAAAAATATTTATCTCAAAACCATCTGCGTTATTATTCATTATCTTAGCTCATTGTCCTGTAATGCTGTCAGAAATGCATACATAAGCATAATTTTCACGTGTTCAGGTTGAGGTGCATTTACACCAAAGAGGGCGTTCAAGTATTACGTAACGCAATAGGGGGGGTATTCTTGTAAAACGTTTCTATTGTATTACCGGCGCCGCAACAAAGGTATTTAGTGACTTTCCAGTAATAATTGTGATTTTGGGTATACATAGTTGTAATATGTGTGTTAGGCAACGTTTAGAGAATGGGAATAGGGGTAACAAAAAGCGTTACGATGCATTTCGGGCGGGGGGGGGGTCAATAGTGTTTAAAAAATGTGTTACGTAATACTTGAACGGTCCCAAACGAACATAGAGCCGAATCTATAAACAGAGCATATTTTCATTTATAGTTGATTACTGGACAGTGGACACCATGGAAACAATAACAAGCAATAACTAATTAGTAGGTGACTACCATAGATTTACATATATACATAACTGGATGTACAACTCTCTTTGTATTGAGAATTTTTACCCGATCCGCGTCCGCCATTTTTATCTATAGCGGGTGAGTGGCAGACAGTCCCTGCTGGAAATGGATGAATCTGAATCTCAACGAACCCACAAGGAGTTCGTGATCAGTATCCATGTCTGCCCCTCGGTAGGTGCGGACATCTCGCAGGTCAGTTCGGTTGCTGGCTCTTACCAGAAGATGGTCAATCTGGTTTTTTGTTCTCTTGTCAGGCGATGTACAAGTATATTTATGGATATCCTTGTGGGGGAACAGGGTTCCCCCTATTAAGAGAAACCAATCAGACGGCTTCCATTATCATTAATCACTCCCATGCCATACCTATTACGCCTGATCCATACTGGGGGTCGCTGCCAACCTTGGCATTAAAATCCTTGGTTGTTTAACATACGAATAATGTACTTTTTACCACTTTAAAGATGGCGGCGGAAGACTGGCTTATTAACTCCAGTAGTTCATCCAGTTATGTATATATGTAAATCTATGGTAAACAGTTCTTTCTCATTGTTATTTCCATGGTGACCATATCAACGATCAAGAAAATAACATCCTCTATTATTAAGCTCTGACTCTTATGTTCATTTGGTATAAACGCACCTTTAGATGGCATGCTACTTTTTGTGTACTTTGTTAGTTTGTGATAATTGCTAGAGGTTGTTTTACCATCAAGTGGAGAGATATTTTTTAACTCTGTCTATATATTGTTATTTATCTTAAAACATGCGATAAAGTCAATCTTCTAGTAATCGTATAGTCTAACTGTTGTAATATAACATCCTCTATTATTAAGCTCTGACTCTTATGTTCATTTGGTATAAACGCACCTTTAGATGGCATGCTACTTTTGTGTACTTTGTTAGTTTGTGATAATTGCTAGAGGTTGTTTTACCATCAAGTGGAGAGATATTTTTTAACGCTGTCTATATGTTATTTATCTTAAAACATGCGATAAAGTCAAGCTTCTAGTAATCGTATAGTCTACTGTTGTAATATAATATTCAATGTAATTGAATTCTGTTTGCAGGAAAATATGAGACGTTTTTGGACGATTCCATTTTAGCACTTCATACGATAAACGCAACGTTTATTCCTTTTCCAAGGGACACAAAAACTGCGGGAACCAGCGCCAAACTTAAAAAGTACTTAGCACCACTCAACTTGGAGAGGGTCCGTAAGTTGTATAACATTTACAAAAGTGATTTCAAATTGTTTAATTATGACTTAGAAGATTTATTAGGATTTGACTTAGCTTAATATTTTCTTTTTAATCTATTTGAAGTTTTCTTAATTTATACTTTAAAAGTCACAATTTTTTTTTTTAAATTAAAGAACAAATTTTCAATTGGAACATGACATGGTAGATTAAATAACATTTAGGGTGGAGATAAATCAAATAATTTAAGCTAAACTCTAGTTAAGTGTTTTAGGTGATACCTATCTGTTTTCATTTATTTTTTAATGAATCTGTGCTCACACAAAATACACTCCTTGACATATTTCACACTAAATAAATAAGCTTGTGTTGTGAAAGAGAAAGAAAGTCGGCACCTGGAATCGAATACATGACCTTCAGTATGTCAGTTCGAAAGTCGGCGACGGAACTCGCAGACTACCAACCACTTTAATCTTTACTTTTGATTCTAAATTGAATATTTCTGTTTCAACTGCCCACAAATCACTTCAAGATTTTAGCCTTTTATTAGATGGATAAAAAACAATGTCAAAGACTGGGAGTTAGGTGATGTTCTTTCTTAATTTAACCCTTAGTTATCCTAACTAATGTCATCAACTGATGTTAAACTATGATATAACAGAGGTTTGAATCATGAATTAGTATATCCAGAATGTTTATGGATCATCTTGAAATGGTTGTTAGCCCAACGATTCACTTGACAGCTTTCATACATAAAGCGTACTGAGGGTAGTGGCCAATAATTTCCTCTTTCTTGCCACAAGCTTTTACTTAATGTTCGAAAGTGTATTTATGTGAGCCCAGATCCATTTTGTAAAAAAAATCTTAAGAGCTGTCATGCACTTGCTGAAAATTGTAACTTAAATAGATAACTTAGTCATTAATTAAATTTGTACAAAAAGATAGATAGTAAAAAAGTATTTAAAAATTTTAATAAGATTATGCTGAAAACAATCCTCATTTAATTTACCCTTTGTAGGGCTCAAAGCAAAATAATTAATTAATAGTAATATTCTCAAATAGAAATATTTTATTTTTAGTGTGCTACCTTTCGTTCTTATGTATTTACTTAACTTGTACATTTCTTATTGTGCCATACCTGAACTTTTGCTCTTCAATATCACGCAGCTATTTTTGTTTTATTCAAGTCTTAAGAATATGTATACTGTTTAAATGGGGGGGTTCTTTCGTTCTTATGAATTTACTTAACTTATACATTTCTTATTGTACCATGCCTGAACTTTAACTCTTCAATATCACACACTATTTTTGTTTTATTCAAGTCATAAGAATATGTATACTGTTTAAATGGGGGGTTTTTGTGAGGTTTAGGCCCAAAATTACAATACAGGCTTAAGGTCCATCTTAACGGTGAGGAGCACATTAAGCTTCGCTTAACAAAATTATGCAGATTACAATGTCTCCTTAGCACGAATTTGGGGCTTATCCTACTCGTTAAGTTAAGGGATACCCTGGGGTGTCCTCAACAGCGTAAAGCTTGCTTAACTCAGTTATTTTTTTTCTCGCTAGGAGGCGCCACAAGTCACTATACGGACAAACTGACATTTAAAATGTCGTTATATAGCCGCGCAATAATTACGCTTTTTGAAGATGAAATGTCTAATTAATTATGATTCATTACGCTTATTTGTTCGCTGTTGCTTAGGTTGTTTCACTAGCGATTCTATTTGGATTTATTCGTGACCCTTTCTTTGATTATTTGAACACCTCATTGACTTATATACACTGTTCGCTCTGTTTGATAATAATTACAAGATCGTTTTGCTTTAACCTAGTTGAATGTATGATATATGATTATGCTTATTATTGAACACATCTTTCACTTTCCGTAGCTGTATCTTAATTAACTTAAATAATCGAAGCAAGGGTCGTAACACATAAATACCAAGTCAGAATCCAAGAGCGAGCATCCATAAAACCAAAACAACAACACAAACAATGGCGCGCGTCCCGGTGAACATGACAGATGTGGAGCGTAATGCATAGATAAAACCACGATAAAAGACAAGTAGTACTACCAACTTAACCATATATACGGCTTAGCCAAGCCGCAGTCGAATTTTGATTGATATTCTCGTGTGAGTGGTAAGCTCCACTTAACTTTTAAGCCTCCTCAATAAAGCTACAGGATAAGCTACAGATTGTAATTTCGGCCCTTAATATAATGTTGGTTAAAATCCTACACTTTGATCAGCATAAGGGTTCTGTTTCAATTTTCTTTAACATTTTGAGTTATATAAAGACATTTAAAAAATTTGCATACTTCCTTTTTAAATTGAGATTTTAAAACAATCTAATGAGTTGAATTTAACTCTTATCAAATACGCTTTTATATTCAACTTTAAAAAGCTGAAATTGAAAATACAAACTGTAAATAGGTAGTTTATAGTTCATAGCTAGGTACTTACACAATTTTGTTGCATATAGGTACTAATGAGTTTTTTTTTTGTGTATAGAATTGGTGTGCAACATTTTTACTTAAAGATGAAATATTATGTCGATTGAATTGGTGATTTTAGAACAAATATATTAAATTTATTGGTGATTTTAGAACAATTTTATACTTTATTAATTTTAAGTTAATTTACAATGTTCACAATAATCTTGTCATGATTACTTATCATTAATTACCGTCTTCCAGAATCAAAGTTGTCCAAAAGTTTTTCTTTAATATAGACTTATGACCTTCTTCTACTAATGTTTGGTAGGCTGTGAATAGTGAGATTAATTTAAATGTTAACAACCCTCTCCATAAAATGTTTGTCTTTCAAATCTTAAGGTAGACTCCCACGCTGTGGCGACAACGCCATATTTCTATGCTACATAGATATTGTAATATGACAACAGTACATTTATAAGGTGCCATCGATGACTGTCAGCGCACGCGCCTAGTCACACACTATGATCATAGAAAATTGACAAATATATGGCGGTATTGCCATAGCGTGGGAGTGTACCTTTAGAATCAGAACCTTTCATAATTCCCATACCTTTGCCAAGATTCAATGAAAAAGTTCCAGTTGTTCTCAAACTTTTTTTATAAAGAAAAATAATTTTTTTATGACAAATTTACGAGTTTCAATGCGAATTTTATAAAAATATCGAAAAACGCCGAAACACATCAATTAGATATTTTAATTTTCTATAAAAAAATATATACATTACAGCAGTACATCTCAAACTTTTCTTAACAATTTTTGTAAAATTTAATTTATTGACGACATCGTTTCATACAATAAACATACCGACTCAGGCCATCGGCAGTTGGATCTCATGTTTACATGCAACTAGTATACAAAAAAATTTATAGGTAGATTCTTTTTTTATAGAAATGAATCTGTGCACACTTTAAGTGAACACAAAGACACTTTTTGACTCTTTCACAATAAGCTACTTAGAGCTTGTGTGGTGGAAGAGAAATATGGTTGGCACCTGGGATCGAACCCACAACCTCCAGTACAAAATTTCGTTCGTAACCACCAGGCTTACCATCTTTGAGAGAATTTTTTTTAAACAATAATTGATAGACAAGGACCAATTTTTGAAAAAATAATGTTATAAGTACACAAGTGTTAACTTTCCCTTTTACAACCCACTTACGGGCATAAGGAGGCTACAAGAGCTCGCCATTGCGCTCGATTTTGCGTATTGTTTATGACCTGATCCCTCAGCTCTGCTTCAAAGGAGTGGAACATAGTGTGAGAGGGTCTTCAGAAAAACAGCGCTCTCCTGACTGAGTAATTTCAAAATTCTGAGTATATAAGTTTTGTAGACTTAAAGTATATTATATTATCTGAAATTTTAAGATATGTGCATCAAGCGAATCAAAAGTTATAAGGGGGGGGGGATACACTAAATGTTCTCCTGCGAATTCTGAGTAAATTCATATATGGAAAATATATGCTGCGAAGCCTCTAAGTTGGTATTTTTCGTCGTCAATGTTTGGAAAACCATTTAAAATCTAGACCTGGCCATACAAATCTCACGTATCTTGGCTTGATACTGCGGATCTGTCTCGAGAAATAATTTCTCTTCAACAAATCGACAGTTGGATTATGTAGAAAGTTTAATATTTTCCATAAAAAAACGAGCTAGCTTTGATTCTGGACTACAATAATATGCAAATACACGCTTACCAATATTTGGGTTGTGATATTTTTTATTTTTTCTGCCAAAACAATAGAATATATTATTTTAGCATGTACTCAACTCTTAATCACTTACATTCCAAATAATGAAATTCTTAAACATTTCCGCTAACAGTATTTTAATATCGCCAGTGTTCAGTAGATTAATATCCTCAATTGCGTTGTCTGTTTCTGAATGTATTGGCTCCTTATCTATGTTTTTTTTCCATTTATTTATTTTTTATAGATAATTATCTGTGTTGTTGTTACCACATAATTTTAATCATAAAATATGGTGCTATAATCTTAATAATTGGTTATATTGTTATTTGTATATTTTGTAATTATGAAAAATGAATAAAAATAGTACTTAAGGAACTTAAATTATTTTACGTAATTTTTTTTATTTTTTGACATCGTCTTATTTTTAAGTGTCTACCTACTTACATTCTTTTTAATGTTAAATTCTTGATCAGGAACAATTATTGTTTTTTTTTTTATATTTCAGTCAGTCCAAATATTTATTACCTACAAATTATGTACCTATTTTTTAATTTTATGAATTATTAGCTTTCTCGACAAACGTTGTCCTGTAGTCCTTATTATGAATATTGATTCCAAATTTGTGATTTATACAAAAATACGTTATGTTTGAATGTTAAAAAATTATTTCTGAAAACTTGAAAAAAATACCATCAAAAATCTTCGTACGTACCAATATTTTTAATTTCAATTGTTGTCAGGTAAACAATAATTTTGTCGTTATACAAGGTGACTGGTAATTCAATACATTCCTTGTAAGGGGTTATACTAGAGAAAATTTGCAACAATTTTGTTCCCATTAACCAGGGTTAAAATACCAGTGGTTTTCGAGTTATTTACCTTTTCGCAAAGCTTATTAATTGGGGATGTTTTTCCTGTGGTTTTTACGCCATCTATATTATACTTATACTTTTTTGCTTAAAAAATTGAAATTAAAACTGAAAAAAACTGACTTGTGATTTAAAAACGTCATATTTATGAGGATTTTGGAATTTTCTTCTTGATTTTTTACTTCAACCATTCTTTTATTCTTTAACTATTAGAAAAAAATATTTTTACTTTCCTAAATGAAGTACTTTGTTCACAATTTTGATTGAAAAATTGAAAAAAAACTCTAAAAAGTTAAATAACTCGAAAACCACTGGTATTTTACCCCTGGTTAATGGGAACAAAATTGTTGCAAATTTTCTCTAGTATAACCCCTTACAAGGAATGTATTGAATTACCAGTCACCCTGTACAATTTTTCATAGATGACGGTGGCATCGCAGAAAATCCGTTCTATACTAATTTTAATATTATATTTTATGTCATCATTTCTTATCCATTTTTTCAACTTTTTATTAGTTATTCTGTTATCCGGGGCGGAGAAGAATCCAATAAATCAAACATCGGAAGAATCTGTTCAGCCGATGTCGAGTTATAAGTGTTCGCACTAACCCGACTTTCGTTTATATTAAAAGATTTAAATCAAAATACTATTTCCTCTTTTTTACTTAAATTTTATGAACTAGTAGATGAAGTGTTGTGTTCAACCATCCCAAATATCTCTAGGTGAGTCCAAGGAATCTGGATTCATCGAACAAATATCATTATGTGCATTGAATTAAATGTACTAAGTACTAGAACTAGCATCTCCTCGTAAATTGCGTCTCTGAAAAGGAAGCCGACTATTCACCTATGCGTTTAGTATGGTCTTTGTTCGATAAAAAGTCGTCACATTTCGAAATATATTTTTTTCTGTGATATACAACGTTCTAAGTTTGCCTAGATTCTTGTGTCCATATTTCAAGACTAGATCTTAACGATATATCAACAACTGATGACCTACTAATACTGTTCGTTTTTTTTAAATGGTATGAACAAACCACTTACGGACTTGAGACTGGCTTAGTGTGATTCGAATGTGTACCATAGTGGTTTGTTCATATAATTTAAAAAAACGAACAGTATGAGTCAGTCATCAGTTGTTGATATATCGTTATATGGATACCTTTTTTAATCGTGTCTATAAAATAAATATAAATGTTTGTTATTTGATTTCCCTTTTTTTCTTAATTTAAAACAACAACATGGAAAGAGACAAGAACAGTTTAATTAAACATAGCAGATTAATGACGAAAATTTTTGTCACTTTTGTTCTAAATGTCGTTTCTAGTTCTGTAGTACATTATAATAATTCAATGATTGTGTTATTTTATTTTTTCTTTTGTTATGGTTGTATGGGTATAGTTTCCTATAAAAAAATTAAATTAAAATAAATTTTTATTGAAAATTTCTGATACAAATCTTCTGTGATAGGGACATAATTATATAAATTTAAATTTTTTTTATGATTTACAAAATGCTCTCTGTATATTATGTAAATTTATTTAGTGTAATTATGTGAAATAAACATGAAAAATATATTATTTTTTTGATTTCATATAATTCCAATATCTTTCGACCTCTATTCCTTCCCAATTCATATCCTTGATTGGTGTCAAAATTCTAAAAATTACAATCAGTTATAAAATTAATATCTTAACCTGTGAATTAATTTTTATACGTGCTGTAATTTCAGTATTAAGATATACTTACTTAATGACATTTCTCATTACAGTTTTTTCTTTATTCGTCAAATCGCGGTTTGCAACGCTCAAATTATGTTCCAAAATTGCTATTGAATTCATTCCAATCAAATGTGTTGCTATTCCAGGTTGTTTCATGGAATAAGACAATGCCACTTTACCCAATTCCACGCCATTATCCTACAAAATATATTAACATATCTACAGATTTTTTCAAATTTTTATTTGATAACGAATAAAATTCATACCGTTATGCTCTATTTTGTGTGTATTTTTTTTAAGGCATTGCATCCAGGCTTGGACGATATCATGCCACCGACAAATCATTGATTATGCTCTATTTTCTTGGAAAAAAAAGAGCTGCCGTATTCTCTGAGACAAGTACAAAATACCTATGCTTATCTCTTTCACTGTTGGCAGTAAAATAATGACAGCGGGAAAGAGACAGAGTAATCTTGATGTTTAGTAACAATAAGTATAGCTTGAATACCGCAGTAAACAAAGCGTCCGCTGAAATAAGACATGTACTAAGCAAAAAGGTTAAATTCATAAACTTTTGCAATATTAGTTAGTTATATTGAAAATTAGATTTTTAACTATGTCCAATGAATTGTGGGTCTGCTTTTCTAGAAAAACATTGCATAAGCCAATCATCATGACTACCTACTCAAACATTCATGGCAGGATTGAAACTTACACCTGCAAACTGATATAAGTAGCTAACTTGTGACCACAGAACGAATAATCAAAACAGCAGAAAGTGATAAATTCTTTGTGCTTGAACCACATAACATAGCAAAGCAAGTAAGTAATAAATAGAGACAGTTTAAAATGGATATAGTTAATATCCTGGCGCCATCTATTGATTAGCAGTTGATAATAAAATGTTGGTAGCTAAAATGTTCTCAACATTTCCCAACAGATGTCTCTGCATTAAATGAATAATATTCAGCTTTAAATATACATATTATCAAATATGTCTAATGTCCGTGCATAGGACAGCTGTTGTTAGGGATGCGGGATTAGGTTTATAGCGGGAATTTAATAACATTTCGAAGACTACCATGTTGGTAAATTTCAGGATTGATATAATGATAGCATCAAAAGCCACTTGAAACATTAAAAATTACAGGATATCTAAGGGGGAATTCTTCTCCAAGCATTATATTTTAAGACAAGGAGCTATACACTTCATTACCTTACAATAATCAGCCGCTTCTTTGCATTTTTCTTTGATAATTTGTTGAGACGGATGCCATGGCTGAGGGCCATGGTTAGTTAACAAGCCCATACCATGATCTGCTGCACATATGATACCAAGAGCTTTCTCCTATAATCAACAACAAAACTTTTTTTTTAAAGAATTTTTCCAAAGAGAAAATATAGGATTTCCCAAAATTACCATGATATTTGAATTATTGTAAGTATAAAAAGTTTTTTTTATTAAATCGCAAAGCACACACAATATGGTTTTGTATGAAATAACACATAGGTCAAAATAAATAGCCTCCACTGTTATGCTGGCACATAGACACCCTTTTGTCAACATTTTCCATACAAATTTGCAAGGTAGATATTATAAATAAGCCCATGAAAAAAAATCTATTGATAAATCACAGCATAAAACATAATTTTATGACCTTGCACTTTCTTGTTTCGAAAGGACCATGTTAAATCACTATTGAACAAAATTTTCGACAACAGCTTAGTGAACGAACGGTGGCAAATTCAAATCTTACTTTAATTATGGGACATCCATTATTATGGATCTCCAGAAGGCTGACGTGGACTAGGATAGTACTAATATAATCAGTGATTATAATTTAACAAGCGAAGAAAATGAGATGCCCACTCAAATACTAGATATTTGTTGAAAATGGGCATAGTTTTATGCTTATCCCGTTATAGTTTTGCAAAGTAAACAACCTCTCCTGCCTTACTCATCATTCACCGAGTACATTTTTTTGTAAGTTCCACTACCATAGCATCATTCAATCAAGCGTTTGAACACTTATGAAAATATTAAATCACCTGAAATGCTGGTATATATTTCAATAATGTCGAATCAAACATTGTGTTTCTTGCATAAGACAAAACCAAATCTACTTTAATATTCGTCTCATTGATAACTTCATTCAATTTGGATACGGGATATCCAGTGACGCCAATATATTTTGCTTTACCAGACTTCCTTATTTCGTCAACAGTGGGTAAAGCTTCCTCTAAGATAATTTTATTTGATGGAGCAAATTCTACATCATGGACCTGAAAAAAATTGTACATTCAGTTTATTCTTCAATTGGTTTTGACCATTTTTTCAATCATTCTCAAAACTATTCGAAGTTATTTGGGCAATGAGGAAGGTTGTTAGGAATACTTATTCTTAAAAAAATGTCATATCACTTTTACTCAAATTAAGAATACCTATTTAAATTGGGTAAAATTATATTTTGCATATCGTATAGGTACTTATTTTAATAAAACATTGTTTATTTCACTTTTTTTATTTTATCGGCAGAGGCCTTTCGGTCACACGACCATAGAACTAATACTAGGCACTGAAGATGGTTGTGTGACCGAAAGGCCTCTGCCAATAAAATAAAAAAAGTGAAATAAACAAAGTTTTATCTAAAATAAGTACCTATTCAATATGGGATTTCACAAAGTTTCCGCCAAAAACATCAATCATTTGCATATAGTGTTCACTACAATTTAAGTTAATAATTTTTAAATGTTAATTGTTCAAATTATCAAAGCTTACCTGCAAAACATCAACATACTCCAAACCCAGTAGATTCAAACTTTTGTCGACAGATTTTAGAGTTTTCTCTCTCGTGAAGTCAAACATTGTTTCATATTCCAAATCGTATCTGCCAATTTTGGTTGCAATATAGTAAGCTTCTCTAGGGACATTTTTCAAGGCCTGCAATAAAAGGTTTGTTTCTGAATTAGTTACACCAATATGGTTTGCCTCAGACTGGACCTTTCTTGGGGACGAGAATGTGAACTTGATTGTGTCTAATTTTTATGACATCCTCTTTATGCCTCTTGCTAACCTGAACTTTTAAACAAAATTGTATTAAGAGTACCTACCCCCACAATAAGATACATGGATACCTTTCACGTTGATACATACGCATCCAACTATATCCGAAACACAGTCATACCACATCTTCACATTTTGGCTAATCGTTACTTAGGGCCTATATCATAATAATTGAAATTACAACAGAGAAATTCAATAGAAGGGCCACGGGAACGTATCACCTGGAGTAATCAATAATTCAATATTCTATTGGTGTAATTTTAACGTTTTTTGTCATGTTGTTTTATTGTTATTCTGTTGTGTTTGATACATTGTCTATTGAACATGAACTTACATATATCGACTAAACGTAGTTATCAATCAATCAATTAATAATTGTTCTTTATCCACATGATTTTGTTTTTATTATTTTAATCTATTGTTTTTTTTTGTATATTATTGAAATTATTATTTTGTTATGATTATTATATTTTGTTGCATTTAATTTGTAAAATGCAACGTCAGTGACAAATATGATTTCGTTTGGATTTACAAAGCAATGTCTGGAAGAGTCGTAACATGATTTTGGGTGCCCTAAACCCTCTCCGAGAAATTTGACATCAAATTCAAAAAGATTTCAAACATGGTGGATTGTTTCTGAGAAATAACCAAGTTACCATCTGTAAAGTTTATCTGGTTACTCCACATTTTTAGAAATCCTGGTGCGGTTCAGAAAAATGAACTTAATTTACTTATAGGATATTCTCACCCTTCCCAAGATAGTTTCAGATCTTCCTTGTCCATAATACGGAGCAGTGTCGATGTAGTTGATCCCTCTCTTAATAGCCTCCTGGATAGTCTTTACGGCATCTTCTTCTTCAAATTTACTAAATAAAATTTCATTCTAAATTAATCAATTTCTAAGTACCTACCTATGTTGTATTTTTGCAATTCTGTTTAAATTATACTTATGTATCTAAAATTTTTAGTGCACTTCCTCCACACAAGCATGTAATCTGTTTAGATATGAACCTACCTAGATGATTTTATTAATATTCAATGAGACAATTTTATTATTAGTAGGTATGGCAATACATCCCTGCAAGAATGATTTTAGGTGGTGTTGGATTTTGTGAGTATATATATAAAAATACCTTTATGATTGAAAATAGATACAAATAAATACAGAAAAACTGATAAAAAAAAATTAATAATGATGATAATAAATACCCATAAAATTGCGAGAAAGCTCCACCTCCTAAAGAAATTTGGGAAACTTTTAGGCCAGTGTTGCCAAATTCATTGTATTTCATTTTTCTCACCGCGTCTTCATCGTGGAATCCCTTTACGAAAGTTGCCGGCAAATCTGACATTTCCAATTTGTAAATAAACTCGTTTCGATCTGATTGTCCAAGAAAAAACTAACAATAATTACTTTTGTGTCGACGTGTAAAGATAGACTATCTAGAAATATGTTATTTGTGTTTATAATGTTGCTATATTATTATCATTTGAAGGTTCATAATCACGTAAGTACTTTATTTGGTTTTTATACAGTATTTTAAGTAAAAAAAAAACTTGTTTGTAGCGTTTTTCAAAATCAAGATCAGACTGCTCTTGAAAAAATCACTCACACTATAATCAAGATACTCGAAGTGAATAATTGTAAGTACTACTATTTTCTAAGTGACATTTTTATCTACCTCCGCTGATACAACTTTGTTTACAATTATTTATGTCTTCAATAATCCAACTTATTCTCAAACTTTTTTCGTCATTATTTTTATAAAATAAAAATGAGTAAATTTCAAATGTACATCTACACAATGAAGTAATAATTGTATTCATATAATGTATTTATAAAACGCCGTTTTGTGACTAAAAAGAGAAATCTGAGAGCAATTTAAGGGTCCCGAACTCGAAAAAATAGTTTAGCATTCGATTCTATGATGTGCTGAAACTTCAGATATTGAACTTAGTGATCCCACATTCATTGTTTTTATCCATCCCTTTCGATTACCAAAATGTTTGTTTTGTTGACGTTCATTTAAGACGGTTTTTGAAAAATTTTGTAAACAATTTTGTACGATTTTCATATACACGTTAAAAGAACTACTTACTATAAAAATTAACCTATTTTTGTCATATTTAAAATATTGAAATTTGTATATATGTTGGAGAGGGGACGAGGGGAATGTGAGAGTGAGAGAGCACTGACTCACATCCTACGCTGAAAGCCGATGATTGTTTGTGATTGTCGTTTGTTTGCAAAGTGGACTGCAGTGGACTCTTATTACTCTTTTTACTAGAGGAGGCTGTTTATTTTTGTCTTGTTATTTTAGTTAAGATATTTTTATTTTTTACTATTATTTTTTCTTTACTGTATAATGATTTTTGTAAGTTTAAGTAATGGGTGCATGCGTTGATTGGTTGGTTGCATGATTTAATTTGAAGTACTACTACCCCAGGGCCCCAGAACAGATATTGTCTAGTGGGCGATAATATGAATAATTAAATGGCGAACTAAGTAAGATTGAGAACTTCTGTACTGATTAATAGCACAGATTGCCAACCTTGAGTTGACATGAGTGTATATTACCAACACTCAAATAATAATCATAGTTTTATTTGTTTTCAGCTGGCAACATTGACATTGATTGTAGATGCATCGATTGTAAATCATTATTTTGTATAATCCGTCTGTCTTATGTAATTTTACTCTATTTATACTTTAATTATACGAGACTTCTGGTTATTTTTATTAGTTTTTGCCTGTTTATGCTGTCATAAGCAGCCTTAAAATTTAAAAAAAGAATGCGATGTGTTTCTATGTTGAACTTCAGAGTTTTCTCAGTCTTCATGACCCTGCTTAGGGGCAGTTTTAATGAGCTCTTCCCACTTCCTTTCCAAGTACCCAAGCTCTATGTTAAAGGAACTTAACACGTTGTACTCGTCTCCGAATGGGGCTCTTTTTGAACTGCCATTCAACAGTTTCAGTCATGGTCATCTCTCCAAGCGCAGTGGAGGGCTTTTGTTGCCTCTCAATGGCCCTGAGTGGGATCAAAAAGGGAGAATGACTATTTTTTTACTCTACCTACCTACTTAGACATCTGGGCGATTCACGACGAGTTCATCGAAAATCAATTCAACGATGATCAATTCATCGAATTACCAATTCATCGAAAATAAGTGGTTGGTAGACTGGCGGTTACAACGCCGGCTTTCGTACTGTTTCGTATCGGAGGTCGTGGGTTCGATCCCACTTTTCAACTACGTTCCAACATTAACCTAACCTATTCAAATCGAATATAAAATAACCTTGAAATCATTGGGAGTGACTAAAC
This sequence comes from Mystacides longicornis, assembly GCA_963576905.1. Classification (NCBI taxonomy): domain Eukaryota; kingdom Metazoa; phylum Arthropoda; class Insecta; order Trichoptera; family Leptoceridae; genus Mystacides; species Mystacides longicornis. The sequence goes on from OY756424.1 coordinate 13,098,193, forward strand.
TGAAATTTTACCAAAAATAATTAGGTACAGAGTTTTATATACAAGAACCCGGAATCGCATAGCATTCTAAATTGAAGACCAAATATTGACTATTATTCTGAAATGAAAAACAGACGATTGAGTTGCGTCGTGTCCAATTTTTATTGAGACTTTTGACATTTCTGTATTCTGAAAATGTTTTATCCAATACATTAGTTACGTAACTACTGATGGCAACCGATTAAGTTCTAAGCAAGAGCTTCTTGCGTTGATTTGGAACGTGAATTTGAGAATACCAGTCATTATTTCAACATTTGAGAGTTTGGTTGCCAAAAAGGTAGTGTTTCTCTAATATCTTCAAAATATTTTTTTCGATGAATTGATATTCGATGAACTCGTCGCTTACCCACCTGGGCTTACCTGAACACACTTTTGACATATTTCACAGAAAGCAAAGCTTATGTCGTGAAAGAGGAAGATGGTCGGCACCCGAGATGGATCCCGCGACCTTTCAGAATGAAAGTCGAAGACTGAACCATTAGGCTACAGCCACTTCTTTGAATCTAAAAATCTGGAAAGCAGACGACGAAATTCGTCACATGGTGATGGATGATCCGTACTAATTTTGCATACATACATACATTCTCCCTTTAAGGCCCCCCGCACACCGCAAGCCAGCCCAGAGGAGACCAATCCGCAGCAAACCCGACCCGCACGAAACCGACCCCCTATATCGATCGAAGCAATCAAACCAAAAAGCCGGCCCCGGACAAATCAAGCCCGCCGCGAATCTACCCCAAACCAACCTACAATGCGGGGGCCTAAGCCCCACTCGGGAGCATAAGGAAGCATCAAGAGCTCTCCAATGCGCTCGAAGGCGTCCGAGGCTCATTGTGCCTTTTCTGACCAGTTGAGATTTAAGGACGTGAGGTGGTCAATCTCACGGTCCCGATCTGATTTTGCGATTTCCTGCCTCTTACAGGATGCTCGAAAAACCAGATAAAAGAGCAGAGGTGCTATTATTAGCCGGCAACCCCACGGCAATAATTTTACTTATTAATAAAATATTTTTTTTTACTTCGGTTAAATCACAGGGAGAATCGATAAGGATAGCAGAAGATCAATAAAATGTCTTTTTAAATACTCTTTGTGTTTTTTTTTAATTTTGTATGAGTTTTTGCATATTTGTTTAAGAAATAAAAAATTTGAAATTTCATGATAAAAATAAATATCATAAGGTAACGTGTTACTGTACAAAGGAGCCTTCACGGCTGTCTTAAAATAATACAAAAATATAATTTCTATAGTTCAGTTCCCTTGATTAATCTGCACATTAGGTTGTCCTATCCTGTCAGATGGCAAAGGACATTTATTTGCTTCTTTCCTTCTGATGCTGAAGGGACCGTCTCCATGAAGGTTAACTGAAAAATATCCAATACAAAAACACAATATTATTATAAAATTTTTAGTTTTGGGTGGTCAATGAAAATTTAGATCAGACACAGCTGGAGTTTCTTCATATTGATTTTAAACTTGATATTTTTCGTCCAGTTTGATTAAATTTTATACAGAGATATGTTGAAAAAATGTTCCAAACCAACCGTTGTATTGTACAATCTCAACAGACAACTCAATCTGTCAGATTTCGGGTATTAGGGCTAAGGGCCAACAACCTCCATCGGTGCGGACTAAAGTACCCTTAAGATCGCAATAATGTCCAAATATTTACCTGAAACTCCAGGGGACAAAGGAATACTGTTGTTTCTTATTTGTAATATCAAAGGCTTGGCTTTTGTTGCGGTGAGGATCTTCAGCGTGACATTGGTTGGACGAATGTCCAGTGTAAACTTTGATCCGTGATATTTTAGACCTAAAAACATAATAAAACAAATTTAACAAAATTTCACAAGAAGCTGATATAAAGCTTCAAAGTTGAGAAAGGCATTACCGTATAACTTTAATCTTGTACAATTGGGAGGGATTCGCGGCTTTATTATGTCCATTCTGTCCAAGTGCATGCTAAGGCCGGCATATCCAAATAATATGGACTGCAAGAAACCTCCCATTCCAGTCATAAAGTTCACCGCACCAATACGTGGTTTCTTATACTCCGTCCATGTCTAGATAAAAATAAATCTTTCAAAATGTTGTTTCATAATAATTATTATTGTTGTCAGGTGGATTAAAATTACGTGTTCTTAGTTCTTACATGGAAAGGTTCTCTGACATATCCTTCGTAACTTTTCACAAAAAGTCTTTCAGCATCATCGGAATTGCCAACTTGTAAATGTCCAATGGCATGCATGCCCCATGTCATGGCAGGTCCATTAAATTTTGTCACATTTTCATAGTATATCAAATCGTTTGCTCGAGTAGATCTAGAAAACATTTGTAATTATTATACCCAGTATTTTACACCCCGATCTTTCGTTTATTACAAATCCTTACTCATTCATTGAATACTGCAGCGGGTATCCTAACAAAACAACATCAGCTTGTTTGATTTTTTCAGGTCTTGTGTAGCCATCGTATTGAGGGTGATAGTCTAAGTCTTGATCATAGGGCAACCGTAAAGATGCCGCCAGTTTAGCCCAAGTTTTGGGCAGAGAAAAGTTGCACAAACACGAGGCATACCTGACAGAAATAGCACACAATTAGGAACAGTAGGTTTAGAAAAGGCATCCTATTATTTTTGTAGCTATATATTCTTACTTACTCCCCAAAATATAAAGAGTATCCTGCCACCACATTTGTAAAAGCGGAGTTGGTTACGTTGTAATGTTCTTCATCTGGACCCATGACATCTGCAAAATAAGGAATTACAATAGGCGCCTAAAAGAAAATCCAGCTTTCAATAGAGCAGTAGAAGAAGGTCGTTATCCCATAGGGCCTTAAATTTAACCGTGAAAAAATCTAATATTAAAGAAAAGTGTGATGTGAAAGCATGGAAAGGTGTTGTTGGTTTAAGTTTCTTACTATGAATGTCATAATATCCTGTTGACTGATTATAAATTGTTCTTGATGCCCAAAATTCGGCTATTTCATTTATCAGAGAACATCCTCCATTCTAAAATAAACAAAACTCCTTAAATTAGTATTTAATTATTTGAAAAGAAACAATAAGGATAAAGAAGAATTCTGACCCTCAGCCAGCCTTGATCTCCAGTTGTGGCAACATATTGCCTGGCAGCGAAAGAAATGCATCCTGTGATATGGTGTTCAAACTCAGCAACCTCTGGACAGCAAGGTTGAGTTACTTCTGTTCCTGTAAAAGCACTCTCCCATGGAAATCGGATTCCTCTATTTCGAGTGGCTTCTGCTAAATCAAATGCGGCTGCTGCTTTGGACATCCTATACATCAGCAACGTTTCGGCGTAATCGGGATGGAATAATAATAAATTCGGAAACATCCATATTTCCGTGTCCCAAAAATTATGTCCTGTTACACATTGTTGATATAATTATTAGTCTGTTTAAAGATGTTATTACGTATACGTATTATGTTGGTTTGTTTATATTCTTTTGAATCTTACCTTCGTAATCTTTGAAAAGTCCTCCCCGAGATAATCCGCATGGACTCAAACCATAAAATGGATTTAGAGGTTGATTTGTAGTTTTTGATGGCAAAGAACTCAAATAATAGTACATTATTGCATTAACTCTTTTCGCCTGCAATCATAAAAGGTAATGCATATCACGGTAGGATGTTCGTAGAGACTGGATAAGGTTTATCACTCACCAAGGGTAGGTTTCCTTCGACTTCAATGTTACCCACGTGTATCATTTTTTCCCATTCCCGTTTGTGTTTTTCAAATAAATCATCTGGATCTTCCTGTAAAACTATTGACATTTTAATAATCACATCTCCGCTGTGTTTCATCGGCAGGCTTGAATATGAGAGAATATGAAATCTTATCAATTTTACCGTCAAACATTTCTTTAGCAGCTACTTCTCTTTCGAAATCTGCCGTCATGACAAAAGTGTGGGTCTGTTTGCCTGGTTGGTCTATCATGACCAGACGACTTGGAGCATGGGTCCAATAAGCGCACACCTTGGTCTTATTCTCTTGATACTTCAAATCTTCCACTTGTTTCGTTTTCCCGCATGAAACCCAAACCACGCGATCTTGATCTGATTTGAAAACTGTCGGTTTTGCGAAATCTATATCTTCGCTCTCAGGTCCTGGGATAAATGAAAGATTTTCGAATGCCACAATCATTCCTGCCTTTATAACGCCTCTACCTAAAATTTTATGAAAAACTTATTAAGAATTAGTCAGTTCAACTTTAAAAATAAACGTTACATGTATAAAAATGTGGCGATTTCATTGATATCGTGTATTTTTTCGACTAACTTGTATGGAGTTTTAAAATGTTATAGGATCAAAGAATTACTACCTCCTGTCTTCCCCGTGATCACAATCTGATTGACCAGGGCCCTCGTGTAGTATCTGTGCGCGTAGATTCTCTGTTCAATCCTAAACCGATCAGTCTCGTAACGAACATGAAACACGCCGAACTTGGAGTCCAAACTGTAGGATATACCGCCACGTTGATTTGGTGCCATGGTGGAGTTCAGCCTAACATTAAACCATGATGGTATTCTTGCTCTGTGACTTTCTCCCTTCTTGCCGTTATATAGACCATTCATGTAAACATTCTTGCTGAAGACGTCTGTAGCTAGATGGCCATTGCCAACTGAACACATCATGCGGTCATCTGTGGGCAAACTAGAACATATCTTATTTTATTTTACAATTAAGAAGTTGATTTTTTTATGTAATTTTAAAGCAATTTTACAGTCTTAATAAGCGGAGGCCTAATTTAAGGCTATGTATATTATGCAGTTATGGTTTCCTGGGTGTTCACTCGATTTATTTAATGTCAATGGGAACCATTTTCGTACAAAACCCCTTTTGATCAGAAAAAATAATTCATTAAAAAGGCTCTCCTAGGATTCAAACTATTTTCTCCCAAGTTATTTCAAGACATTGAAGTATGAATGAACTAAATAATTGAGTATAGGAATGATCGTGTATCTAATATTGTTTCTCAGTGTGAGTCAAGGTACGGGAGAAGCGTTTTCATTTCCAAATTTTGTAAACATGCTAGAGCCAGTTGGATAGCTTACTGAACACGCACTCCTTGTCTTCCCCTCACCTTCCACCGGGGACGCAAGGTCCAGCGCTTAAATTCGAATTCTGGCACGAGTACCTGAACTATGCGTATTTTCCAACTTGTAAACAAAATATAATTGAAAATGTATTTTTTTCTGATAGTTTCATATTGATTAGCTGTAGTGTAAGTCTGCCAAATAGTTTAGGTCTTGCAAGGGTCTTACTTTTCTAAATACCTTTGTCTTTATTTACTATAATATTTGATATAACAGATAATAAAACAAAACAAAAATGCCAAAAAGAGTTGACTTCATTTTTGAATTCTAAACCTATCAAAGCACGATGTGATTTAGCGTTCTCTCGCAAACCTCGGTAATTCTCTAAAAATAATCTCGTGACATACCTAAACAAAATAATATAACGAAATACATACCTACTCTCATTTTAAGATCATTACCTGGTTGTTGTAAAAATGTAAGGATTAGGGTCTTCATCTTTAACTAGAAAAGTTGGAGCTTGTCTCCTAGCTCTGGCTGCTCCTACATTCCTTTCAGCCACCATGCATATACCAGTGATCAAGGCTGTGATCACCAAACCACAAAAAACACTCCACATATGTTTTGTAATGTCATATTTTGTCATTTTGATACACATTTTGAAGCACTTAACTTTGTTTCAAAGTTTGAAAATCGAACACATTCTTATATTCACATTGAAATTTAAATAATTATTGACGAAAGCTTACACATCGATGTCCTTTAGCACAATGGCGCTACAAACCGTCGCACATCATAATATTATGTTTAATCGCCCCATTATTTATGTTACACGTTCAGCGCCACAATGGGAGTTAAGCTCGCAATGAAGCGTGTCATCTCGACTCTTATGGGCACAAACTAACTAGCTAATTGGTCAGTGGTCACTTATACGCATACATCAGGAGCCAACAAAAAATAATGTAACCGCGTTAAAAATGTTTGCCTACACCCTAGAAAACCATCAAAAGACAGGTGAGCAAACGTATAGGTACAAAAATGTACCACCTACACTACGTTTGACGTTCTAAATCTTAATTTTATAATTAATGGAATAACGATGGAACATGTTGAAAAACTTGTCATATTCGTGAACATAATAATATGATATAGGTAGGGCAGGACGAGAATGCGTTCTTGGCACGACCATATAGAAAAATGTATGGATCTATCAAGACTATACAATAGCCTACAACTTAACAGTGGGAAATTGCCAACCAACAAGACCCTCAAAGATATGTAGAGAAATTTGGAGTTCCGTGTACTAAAAATTTTCTCTACAACACTTTCAAAAGGAATAATATGTTAAAACTAATGACTCTAAACTCTAAAGGTACGTACTCACTTGCACCGAGAACGCGTGGCATTGCATCAATTTGATCGAAAGGTTAAGTGTATACGTGATCGAACAGCGAACGCGAGCGAAACACATGCATCCTTTTGATAAAATTGATGTAACGATACACGTTCGCGGCGCAAATGAGTACCGACCCTAACAATTCATTACTGATGTTCGATTTTTAAATGGAACAAACCACTACGGGCTAACGACCGTCTTCTACTGTTATTTCGAAGGCTGGCTTAGTGTGATCACTTTATGTTAACATATTATATTGTTGTTTCTCTCATTCGTATTGATGCGATAGACAGAAATTACGAGGGTCTGGCTATAGACATCAGGGAGTAACTGCGGATAGGGAGTAAAAACACATAAAGTGGCACGGAACATACACATGAAAGAACATATCATTTTGGCTTACTAAGTCAGATTGGTCGCCTTTTGAACAAACTAATTCTATGACCGAATGAACAATTATTATTGGTAACACCAGCGTGGACGCTACGTATCACATCTACAAATCTACGCAAGTAACTATGCTGGTATGCACAATGCAGACGTCTCTTTGTCTTGTAAGGTGCATCACCCACACGCATTTTTACCAAGATGAAAAAGATTTCATATCGTGAAATCTGAGATGAAGGGGTATGTTTCTTAAGGGCAGGCATCAATGACATACTTACGAGTTCTATAATTCTCATACAGTCCATTCTGTCTGTGTTAACTATCCGGCGTGTGCAGTTTGACAGACATCGGCGGCTAGATTCTCGTTTTCATACATCGCATCGTGCCGGCCATCTTGAATTCGTTTTTTTGTTCGTAAATTATACCGTGTGTTTTTTGTAGCCTTGCTCGTGAATAGCATCGTGTTTTTTAAAATCGGTTTTCTTGTTTAGTCTGTGTTAACTATCCGGCGTGTGCAGTTTGACAGACATCGGCGGCTAGATTCTCGTTTTCATACATCGCATCGTGCCGGCCATCTTGAATTCGTTTTTTTGTTCGTAAATTATACCGTGTGTTTTTTGTAGCCTTGCTCGTGAATAGCATCGTGTTTTTTAAAATCGGTTTTCTTGTTTAGTCTGTGTTAACTATCCGGCGTGTGCAGTTTGACAGACATCGGCGGCTAGATTCTCGTTTTCATACATCGCATCGTGCCGGCCATCTTGAATTCGTTTTTTTGTTCGTAAATTATACCGTGTGTTTTTTGTAGCCTTGCTCGTGAATAGCATCGTGTTTTTTAAAATCGGTTTTCTTGTTTAGTCTGTGTTAACTATCCGGCGTGTGCAGTTTGACAGACATCGGCGGCTAGATTCTCGTTTTCATACATCGCATCGTGCCGGCCATCTTGAATTCGTTTTTTTGTTCGTAAATTATACCGTGTGTTTTTTGTAGCCTTGCTCGTGAATAGCATCGTGTTTTTTAAAATCGGTTTTCTTGTTTAGTCTGTGTTAACTATCCGGCGTGTGCAGTTTGACAGACATCGGCGGCTAGATTCTCGTTTTCATACATCGCATCGTGCCGGCCATCTTGAATTCGTTTTTTTGTTCGTAAATTATACCGTGTGTTTTTTGTAGCCTTGCTCGTGAATAGCATCGTGTTTTTTAAAATCGGTTTTCTTGTTTAGTCTGTGTTAACTATCCGGCGTGTGCAGTTTGACAGACATCGGCGGCTAGATTCTCGTTTTCATACATCGCATCGTGCCGGCCATCTTGAATTCGTTTTTTTGTTCGTAAATTATACCGTGTGTTTTTTGTAGCCTTGCTCGTGAATAGCATCGTGTTTTTTAAAATCGGTTTTCTTGTTTAGTCTGTGTTAACTATCCGGCGTGTGCAGTTTGACAGACATCGGCGGCTAGATTCTCGTTTTCATACATCGCATCGTGCCGGCCATCTTGAATTCGTTTTTTTGTTCGTAAATTATACCGTGTGTTTTTTGTAGCCTTGCTCGTGAATAGCATCGTGTTTTTTAAAATCGGTTTTCTTGTTTAGTCTGTGTTAACTATCCGGCGTGTGCAGTTTGACAGACATCGGCGGCTAGATTCTCGTTTTCATACATCGCATCGTGCCGGCCATCTTGAATTCGTTTTTTTGTTCGTAAATTATACCGTGTGTTTTTTGTAGCCTTGCTCGTGAATAGCATCGTGTTTTTTAAAATCGGTTTTCTTGTTTAGTCTGTGTTAACTATCCGGCGTGTGCAGTTTGACAGACATCGGCGGCTAGATTCTCGTTTTCATACATCGCATCGTGCCGGCCATCTTGAATTCGTTTTTTTGTTCGTAAATTATACCGTGTGTTTTTTGTAGCCTTGCTCGTGAATAGCATCGTGTTTTTTAAAATCGGTTTTCTTGTTTAGTCTGTGTTAACTATCCGGCGTGTGCAGTTTGACAGACATCGGCGGCTAGATTCTCGTTTTCATACATCGCATCGTGCCGGCCCGCAGGGCCACTTTTATCCTGACATGCCTGACCTTGACCTCCTGAGCAGGTTAGTTGCCAATTGTAGTTATAGTTAGTTTTAAGTTTGAGGTATGACGAATGTTTTTAGTTTGTAATTAGTTTCTAAGTAAACCCCAATTTGACAATCCCACCATCGGTGAGGCTCGCCACCCATCATGTCGTGTCAAATAGGGGAGGCGCAAAGAGGAGAGCGGACGAGTGTAGGTTTGGTGTGTGGAATATCAGGGGATGCATGGATGCTAAAATTAATGAAGTTATTGATATTATGAATGATAAAGGTCTGGATATTGTATGTCTGAATGAAACAAAGAAGAAAGGCTGTGGTATGATTGATAAAAATGGGTTGAATGTTATGTGGTCTGGTGTGCCTGAGTCGGAGCATGCGAAACAAGGTGTGGGGGCTATTTTATCAAAAAGAATGAGTGAATGTATGAAAGATTTTAAATTTGTTAGTCCTAGGCTTATTTGGATCCGTTTCAGAATAGGCATTACGAGGATTTTCTTAGTAATAGGATATGCTCCTTGTGATGGCGTCTCTGATGCCGAAAAGGATGAGTTTTGGGAAAACGTTAGTGATATTGCAGAAAACCGAGGGGATAACGAAAGATTAATTTTAGCGGGTGATTTAAATGGGTGGGTTGGTGTTAGAAGACAGGGTTATGAAAGGGTTCTGGGTGCATATGGGGATGAACGGGTTAACGACAATGGAAATAGGATACTGGATTTATGTTTAGAAATGGATCTCTTTGTTGCAAACACCTTTTTTGCACACAAAAAGATCCACAGATACACGTGGCAAAGAAAGGATGAAAAAAGTATGATTGATTTAGTGTGCGTGGATTCTAGACTGAGGGGTTTGACCACGGATACTCGGGTTTTTCGAGGTGCTGAACTAGGGACGGACCATTTCCTTGTAGTTGCAAGAATTGATCTGTTCCGTGGTTGGCGATCGAGACCGAGAGAAGTGGGAAGCTCCAAAAGGATACGAATCGAAAAGTTAAATGAGGATAATTGTAAGGATGAATATGTAAGATTAATTGAAAGCACGTTGAACAACTTAGAATCAATCAATTATAGCTTAGAGGAACAATGGGAAATCATAAAACAATCTTTAGTAAATAGTGCGATTAAAGTATGCGGGGAATCTAAAACGGGTAGGAAAAAAGGTGATGCATGGTGGGACAAAGAAGTGAAAGCGGCTGTGGATAAAAAACAGAATGCGTGGAAGAATGTAGTTTGTGCGAAGAATGACTCCGACAAAACAGTTATGTATGATATTTATAAGAAAGAGAAGAATGCAGTTAAGAAACTTGTGTGCTTGAAAAAGAAAAAATTAGAGGATAATGAATGTAAAAAATTAAGTGCGAATGTGAATGGCAATTTAAAGCTTTTTTGGAAGGAAGTGAAAAGGAAAAGGTCTGGGAAGGATGAGAAAGTGAATTGTTTGAAAGATAAAAATGGATGTATGCTGACACAGGAAAAGGATATAGGTCTGAGATGGAAAGAGTATTTTGAAGAGTTGTTTGAAACCAAGGATGGATGCGGCAGTTTGTGCCAAGTAAGTATAAATGGACAGGGTGATGAGAGTCAGCAAATCAGTATGAATGAACTTATGAATGCGCTTAAAAAAGCAAAAAATGGGAAAGCGTCAGGTTGCGATAGGGTAGCAACGGAGCTTATCAGGTATGGCGGCCGAGTGACGCTGCAGTGGTGCCTGGAGCTTTTCAACTTGTGCTGGACGGAAGGCCGTACCCCAGGTGACTGGAGGAAAGCCATTATCTGCCCTCTGTACAAGGGGAAGGGCTCCCGGTTGGACTGTGGCAACTATCGTGCAATCAGCTTGTTGAGCAACGTGGGTAAATTATACAGTAGAATTTTAGTAGAAAGGGTTAGAACAATAACTGAAAATAAAGTTTGGGATGCACAAGGGGCTTTTATGAATGGGAGGGGGTGTGCCGATCAGATCTACGCTCTGCGGATGATTACGGAGAAGCTTTTGAGTAAACATCAGAAGCTTTTCTGTGCATTCGTAGATTTGGAAAAGGCATATGATAGGGTAGACAGGGGTAAATTATGGGAAGTTCTATCAATGTATGGAGTGAATAACCGGTTGATTCGTGCCATTGCTTCGCTATATTCGGAAAGTACTGCGTGTGTGAAGGTGAACAGTCACCTTTCACCGGAGTTCTATCTTACGAAAGGTGTGAAGCAAGGGTGCGTCATGTCACCCTGGTTGTTCAATTTGTTCTTTGATTTTTGCGTCAGTGGGTTAAAAGATATAAATATAGGGGTTGAATTGAATGGTATAAAGGTATGTGCGCTTATGTATGCAGATGATTTAGTACTTATGGCTGAGTGTGAAAATGATTTGCAAGAACTTGTGTCAAGTGTGTTTGAAAATTGTGCAAAAAATGGTCTAAAAATGAATGTAAGCAAAACAAAGGTGTTGGTATTTGAAAGGGATGAAGCAAGAACGAATTGCAAAGTAACCGTAGAAAATGAATGTCTTGAGCAAGTGAATGAGTATGTGTATTTAGGAAGCATGTTTAGTCGGGATGGAAAGTGTGAAAAAGAAATCGAACGTAGGAAAGTTGCTGGTCGCAGGGTGGGCGGTGCATTAAGACCTATAATGAGAAACAACAACGTCTCACTACAAGCAAAGAAACTAGTGCATAACGCAATCCTGCTACCATCGATGATGTATGGTTGTGAAACGTGGACATGGACGAAAAAAGAAGAATGTAGTATAAATGCAGTAGAGATGAAATCTCTACGAAGAATATGTGGAAAAACTTTATGGGATATGGAAAGGAATGAAAATATTAGGAAAGAATGTGGTATGGAAGTAAGTGTTGTGACAAAGATGAAAGTTAATAAGTTGAGATGGTTTGGGCATGTGGAAAGAATGGATGCAAACAGAATGACAAAGAAAATTCATAAGGCTGAAAGGAATGGTGTAAGAAAGCGTGGGCGACCGAGAATGACGTGGATCGAACACATCGATTCCGTCCTCAAGGAAGGCCAGGTAAGAAGTAAGAGAAATAGGAGAAGCTGTATGAGAAATGGTATGTCGGTGGAAGAAGCGAAAGAAGTATGCTTGGATAGAAAAGAGTGGAGGTCCGTTCTCTCTGCCTACCCCTTACGGGACACGGCGTGATGGGTAAAAAAAAAAAAAAAAAAAAAAAAAAAAAAAAAAAAAAAAAAAAAAAAAAAAATTCTGTTTTTCTGAAACGGCGTTCCGTAAGGTATGGTTTTCGGTCCAGGTGATTCTCACAACTTTTCTTTCAGCCTTATAATACATTATCCTTGTTATTTTATTAGCAACATTCAATTTCAGCATGCCTACAGCATCTTAGACAAATTGTACATACTCAAAGGTTAGTTATTATCCCGTCTCCCAATGGACGGGGGTCTTTGGCCGGGAGAAATTCAATTTTTACAAGAATTATTCTCCATTAGCACATTAGTTTTAACTATATAGATAGTCATTGTGGTTTTCGATAGAAAGACTTACGTCGACTATTCAGAAAGCATTGCTGTAATAGTCATAATAAAGCAATGAGTTAGCTTTGGTATTTATTCAAATCGTATAAGCGTGAATTGGCAGCTATTCAATACGTACGACATCATAATAATTACGATTTGAAGGGTCTTACTGTAACTTTTAAACGTTATGTAAACTGACTAAAATTTAACTTGTTGTTTGTTACATCTTACCACACACGATCCTCTCTTAACTTTGTTTTTCTCGGAACCACCCTAAAAATCTATTTCTTGAGAGAATGACCAAAAAATTATACGAGTTTCGAAGTGATTAAAGATCCAGTGGCGTACCGTGGGCTTTCGCCGCCCGGGGAGGGATTAAAATTAGCCCCCCCCCATACAATTTGCCCCCCCCCCCTCTTTGGAATATAATTTGCCCCCCCCCCCTATATAAATTGATAAAAAAAACGAAATTAAAAAAAATCAAAATAAAAAAGTTTGCATAATCTTCTCTTATATATAAAAATGGAGAGCTATTTCCCGATGTCATCGCATCACGCCTAAACGGCTCGACCGATTTCGCTAATTCTTTTTTTGTCGTGTAGGCTTTTATCAGGAGAATGTCCTTTTAGAAGAAAAATATTAAGAAAAATGCATGGAAAATTAGAAAATTAAAGAAAACTCTACGTAGACAACCTTATTAGTACTTTTTACCCTATAATTTTTATTCCAATTTTGAAATTTTGACTGAAATAATTATCAATTGGTGCGATTGACAGAATGCGGATGGAATATACATGGTTTAAAACAGACGCATCGTTCGGAATCACATTGGTCAAATGATAATTAATTCATCACCATACAAATTCGAATTCAATATTCATAGTTAGGAACACAGGACAACGTCTTTCGGGAAAGCTAGTTTATTATAATTTACATACTTACAGCACAGCACAACAATATAGTACAATAATTCAATTTTAGGACAGAGCTAGCTTCTGACACAGATTTTTCTACTTGCGGAATCACCGCAAAAGTTTTTTTAAGACCTTTACCCGAAATTAAATGTTATTTTTGGTAAAAATAAAAATTCTGATCTTATCAATTTGGTCGTGTATAATACAGCACAAGCAGATTTTGCCGCCCTCTCAATAGAGGCGCCCGGGGCGGTCCGCCCCTTCGCCCCCCCCCCCCTCGTTACGCCACTGAAGATAACCAAAGACTTTCAAACTTTGTCGGGACAACTTTGTAGAACACTTTACATTGTTGCTATTCTGTTGGATCATTCATTAATTTGTACTGACTCTAACAATCCAATATGTTTGGCAGTATCATATATCTTCTGCGGCAATACCGACTACATTGTCATACGGTGGTGGGCCGTAGTGTACCTATCACTGAGGTCAACAAGCTGTGCCCCGTTTAATGAAGACACGCACGTTCAAGATCAGTGGGCCAGTGAGTATTCGCTATAGGTAGGTCTCATTATTATACATAACAGTGACTCTGTACAGTTGAGCTATGTAGGTATCTATATGCGTGCAATGATGATATATGTTGGCAAAACATGAATCCAAATTCAATTGATTTAGACTTACGAGTGTCGGATTTGATTTACATAGAACAGTTTAAAAATGAACTCGAATGGGAATTGAGTTGGTAAATCATAATGTCAGCAATCCTTGTCTTTTACCATGACAATGTCGTATAGTTTTGTCTGGGTGAGATTATGCTAGACTAACTGCGTTTCTTGCGTACCTAATTCCTATGAACAGAATTTGGTGAGTGTTTCATTAACAGGAAAATCAAATCTTATTTTAACTTAAACCGGTGTTTCATAATAACGAAATTTTTCTCACAATAAATACATATTTATTACACAACTAGCTCTCCCCACAAACGTTGTCCTGTAGTCCTTACTATGAATATTGATTTATTTTGTAATTTATAAGTACTTACAAACATACGTTTAAAATATGTTTGAGTGTTATAAAAATATTTCTGAAAGCTCGAAATACCAATGTTTCGAATCTGCGTAGGTACCAATGTTTTGATACTCAAAGGTTGCAAGTAAATAAAAATTGTGTTGTTACTTCATTTTTCACAGATGACGTTGTTGTAAGGAAATTCGTTGCATAATAACTTTAATATTATATTTTATATTATTCGATACCAATTTTACGATTTTTATTAGTTATTCTGTTATCCGGAGCGCAGAAGAACTCAATAAATCAAGCATCATAAAAATCTCGAGTTATAAGTGTTCGCACTAACCCGACTTTCTTTTATATTATAAGATTGTTATATGATTCCGTTCATTTTCAGTCAGAAATCAAAATAAATTTCCTTACAGAACGTAAAACATTGCCGCTAAAAATAAGTTTAAACCATGTTTATTATTATCGAATGTCAATTTTTCAGAATAAAGACGTATTTAAGAGATAACAGGTCAATTATCTATGAGTTCTGCTAAAATTCTAGAACCAACTCAATTTAAGCCAGTGGCTCTTAACCTTTTTGGAAGGACTGAACCCCACCAATTTCATATGTGAATTCACTGAACCCTTCTTAATTTGAAGAGGGGTTCAGTGATAAGTTCTTAATATGAGTCGGGTGTGTGTTTGACGGTTTGACCTTCGCCGAACCCACGAGACTGACTCACCTAACCCCTGGTGTTGGATCGAACCCAGATTAAGAACCACTGATTTAAGCGGAACGTATAAACGTGTCAAAAATACATGATTTAATTTCAAAATGTATCTATAATCTCACATATGTACTTGGTTGATTTCAGGATACTAAACTTTTAAAATAACGAAACATCTTTCTTGGTCCCGTGAATTTCGTTTTATCGAAATTCGACCAACTTATATTTATTTATCTTTATAAACCAAATAAAATTGTCTCAACATTTATATACTATTTAGACGTTTAATTAAATAAAATTAAAGGTGGTGCTTAATTGAGAGTTAATTATACCAGGCATATTTGATTGTAAGCCCAGAGATATGTTGTTCAAGATCTGATGGACTCGTTGTCTGTTGAGATTGTTTCCCAATACATTGGTTTGATTACCTATGCTACGTACTAGGAAAATGTTGATCACTGGCGCAACCCTGGAACTGCCACGTGAGCTTTAGCTTCGCAGCATTGGCTAGTGTTTTGTACAGATTGATTGGTTGAATTGGTTGTAAGAGTCAATTTATAAAATAAATTCGCAATGATGGTTGTGTGCATATTTTAATATGAGCCCGAACGTCGTATTGAACTATTCATACATTGTTGCCAATCATTTCAATCAATTAATGAAGAATTAATATTTTCTGAGAGGTGGGTACGTTATAAATTATATGTTGAACATAGTGATTCAGCTATTCCTGGAACGAATGATCCATACGATCTACGGTGTATACCAACTAAGCCTTATCTTATCTGTATATTTCTTGTGTACGGATTCTTTCAGGCCGATCTCCTCCCTCAATTTGGCTATCTTTTGTACTGCAGATAACCTTCGATATTGTTTTGTCTCCATTCATTTCAACAAGTGGAAGAAAAAATATGCAAATTTTAAGCTTTTAATGATAAATAATTTAATGAAAATTGGAGTCTGGCATGCTATTGTTCGCATTTACATAGAGTAAATCACCTGTGAAATTCCGATTGCTTGGATGAAATATTTCTTAAACTTCTTGAGATTGTAGCAAATATGTCCGGTAAGCAACATACATAATTTTATTTAAAAATAATATAAAACAAAGTGAGTTGAAACTAAACGTCGACTGACACTTAAATTCTTAATTTGAGTCTAGTGCGGCTCTGTGAAACGCTGACAGCAATAAATAACTTAGGAAGATATCAACTAAATAACGTTTGAAGAAAACAAACTAAATCAATGAACAATGAACCTATGACATTGGGGGAAATTCGCACTGAATTTAATTTCATCAGTAGTTTAAATGCGGCATTTTTATCTTGAATTAATTGAATTGACAGACGTTATCGATTTTTTATAATTACCTATTCAGCCAATATAATTCCGACCGATGCATCTGTTTTAAACCATGTTTGCAAGGAACATTCTGTCTATCGTACAAGTATGTACCTACATAAACTGTCAAAAAGTTGAAGAAATTGGTAGATTGGTAATATTAGGAAGTAGTATCTAGTAAAATTTAAGACCAAAAAAGGTCTTTTAACTTCATTTGAATTTAAGTTCTAGATTTCATATCCAAAAAGGTCAAAGATCTCCGTTTTTAATAATTTATTTAGTTATTTGAATAATTTGATTTGATAGTTCCTAATAGTTATGTCGAAATGTAAACTGTTTGATGCGTGTGTGTTGCCCATTCTCCTTTATGGGTGTGAGTCCTGGCACCTGACCACGGCCCAGGCACAAAAAGTCTCATCATTTGAAATGAAGTGCCTAAGGAGAATTCTGGGCGTAAGATGGTACCACCGCATCACGAACGACGCTATACGCCGGCGCACCCAGCGTGAGCCCATCACCTCTACCATTGTGGGGAGGAGATGGACTTGGCTGGGACATGTGTTAAGGATGCCGAATGACAGTTGGCCGAGGAGAGCGCTGTTCTTCCTCCCATCAGGGTCCCGAAGACGAGGAAGACCCTCTCACACTGTGTTCCGCTCCTTCGAAGCAGAGCTGAGGGACATGGACATGGTGTGGGAGGAGGTCATAAACATTGCGCAAGATCGAGCGCAATGGAGAGCTCTTGTTGCCTCCCTATGCCCCTGAGTGGGGTGAAAAAGGGAGAATTGATTGATTGATTGAATAGTTATGTATGTTAAAAACTCTTTGAGGGTGGAATGCCTAATTAATTATAAAAAAATGTATGTAAAATCCGATTTTCTACGGATTTTAAATATCCTAATAAAGATCGATAATCAGATGTTAAGAAAGTCTTAGAAAGTAAGTAGGTACAATATTGATTTTAAGAAGCTCATCAAGTCAAGTCAATAACCACCAAAATTCAATACTTATTGTAACGCCTAAAATTATGCAAGCTACTGTACTGCTTCATAGTTTGCCAAAATTAGGAGCAAGAACCTAAAATCTGTCATCGATCGACATAGATACCTAATATTGTTTAAAGACCCTCCCCCTTAACTGTATTACGTAATAATTAAAGCACCCCCACCCCTACAGAATTCCTATAGGACAGTAGATTGAAAAAGTGTGTTTTCACATTGGAAGTACCTTTTTGTGATAGGTAGGTTTGTTTATTTATTTATTTAATCATTGTCACATCAAATTCATACATACTATACAGTTCAAAACAATAATACACACCAGATACAAATAAAAAAGAAAATTAAATATTAAAAATTTACGAATGCGTAAAGATTAAAATGAATAATTTATGATGTGTTATATTTAATTTGAGTGATATGTGTAAAAATTGTTTTAAAAAATACATTTTCCTTATATATTTATTTCGATTTAAATTTTAAAATAAGTATGTGATAATCTTCAAAATAAGTAGTTGGATAATTATCTTACGACTGAACTATTTTGATCATAAATATTTAAAAGAATCATAATTAATGACTGTTTTTAAATTGTAATATGCACGCTTGTGAATTACTTTAAATTTCCATTATAAAGTTTAATCCCGATTCAATCTACTTACCATAATTTTGAGAGTAGGAAGTTTACATTACCGCTAGATACGCACTGAGGCGATTAGTAGATACCCTATGGTTGCACTACATCTTATCCACTCATTGCTTCTACAGGATTTGTTTAATATTAATAATGATAACATCTGAGGCGCACAACACTTACCGGATTTAAAGAATTAATATGGATGTTTTAAGGAATTCATTGACCGCAATTCGCTCCAGAACTGACGTCCAACTTGATTCACATACTACAAACTTATAGAGCAAACACAAATTTCGTAACTATCAAGAGAAGGTAGTATAAGCTTTTGCTTCAATGCAATAAGTTCAGAATAATTATAATTGTTTTTTCTATATACGTATCCATTTTGTCATTTAGTAGAATAAATGCTGATCTCAGTCATTGATGAGACAAAAGAACGGGAAAAACTTAAACTTACCTGGCTTAAATCAAGCTTAAGCAGACCATGCTGCGCAACTGACGAAAGATAAAAAAGGTTGTGGAAGTTTCGTGGCATCCACATTCTACGAGAAGAACTCGTACACACTTGTATGAAACGTGGATTGATAAAAACGCAAGTCTTTTCTTCAATCCGGATGGGACAAGAAGGCGAGGCTGGCCAAAATGAAAAACCAAGCGGGTGCTCACTGCGATTTTACAAGAGGGTGGACTATGTTGGGATTAATCTGTGCAACTGGCGTCAGATAGAGAGTCTTGGAGGAACTTCGTGCTGCTACATGCTCCGCACTGGGAGCGAACGTGGATTAAGTAAGTATGTAGTAAGAACTGTTGTTCTTCTGGGAATTCCCAGTGACGACATCGACAAAGATCACACAGTTGGCTTAAGCATTTGTCAAAAAATTACGTTTAAGACAAGACCCTCAGACCGATTAAGAAAACAGAAATACGTAGAAGAGCTGGTCTGGATTCACTGCAAAAATCAAAAGAGTCCGCAAAACTTAAATGGGAATATATTAATAATTTTACGAAAGTTGAGAGATCAAAGGTGAACAAAATTTATAGTGGAATGAAGAACTCGTGAGGACAAGAGAAGAAAACGTAGACATGATGGTCGGTTGATTTCCAAAAGTTTGTTGGAGATTTACTGCTGAGGGTCAAGACAGATATGTCTAGAGGGCTATACGAGAAAGAGCAATAGTCAGTAGTGCAAGTATGTAAAGTAAAGTGGATAAATAATTGAGGAATTTACTGAGGAACAGTCTGGGATACAAAAATTGTAGAGTGCAGAGCAACCCCTATAAAGGCTAGACATTAAAATAAGCTTGTCTCCTTAGACGGAGAAAACATCGTTGTGCCTGCAACTTCAATCGGAAAGAAAGAACATCCGTTTGATACGAGTGGCTATTTTCCGCACGGCAACACGTCCCAGATCAGTCGGTGTATCGTCTGAGCAGAGCTGGCTGCGGGAAGGGAAGCAGCAAGACATGAACTCTCTTCGCAGCGATGCCTGACTGTCTCGCTCTGGTGGCCACATGAAAGATGTTTTTACATCATGGTGCACGGGCGCAACTAACAACAATCATTTTACATTTTTCCTCTTCGTGCTCTCCGTAATAACAATATTTTTATATTATCTTTGAACTTTTATAAGAATAATTACGCTCACAGCCAACCATAGATAATAATTATTATTACTATTGTCTTTTATTTTTTTTAATATGCGTAGCGTAATTATTTCCATAGTCTATCTATATCTGATCTTCTGTTCTGACTGGAATAACTCATAGTTCGCAAGAAGCTCCAAGATTACCCGTCCTACCAAATTAACGAACCATACACAGTCGCTATCATAAAGTGATTTTTACCATTATTAGACTATATACCTCGTGTTCTGTCTAATGATAAAGTTTTAAATCTAGTAAGTATTTTACTGTATTTTTATGGCGAAGACAATATTTATCATAATGCATTAGCCAATAAACTTATTTTTTAGCCAACAGACTTTGGCGGCCAATATTGTACATAATTAATTGTTATGATTTGGAAAATGCTTGAGAAAAGGAATTAAGAAGTATGCATTACATAGATTAAGAAAAGCAAGCAAAATTCATCTACACGTTTCCCAATAAAAACATTCCAAATGAGAGGCAAGTCTTCTATAAACATGGGTATTTTATCCCACATTAGACATTAAAAACTGTTAAAATAGGTATGTATTTTATCGTATAAATTTGTATGTGACTGGTGGCACTGATGGTGCATGTTCCAGTGAAGTTTGTATGTGCCTGGTGCATCGAAACTTTACTCCACTTAGATTCAATAGAGTGGCAACAAAAGATTTCCATTGCGTTCGATCTTGCGCAATTTGAAATACCTCCTCCTGCATGTCCAAATACCTAATTTATGGATTAAATACTTTAAAGGAATTGAAAAAGGTATAAGAAGGTTTTCCCCGTCTTTGGAACCCTGATGGCAAGAAATATAGCGCTTCTCGACCAACAGCCATTCGGTATCCTTAACACTTGTTTTAGCCTCTTCCATCCCCTCTGCATAGTGTTAAACGTGATGACAGTCACAATACTTTTCTCAAACAATTTGTAAGCAGATTTGTCAATAGGTAATAATGATATATATGTGCTATCCAATCCAATCCAAACTCCCTTAAGGCCCCACTAAGGGGCATAGGGAAGCAACAAGAGCTCTCCATTGCGCTTGATCTTGCGCAACGTTTATGACCTCCTCCCAAACTATGTCCAGATTCCTCAGTTCTGCTTCGAAGGAGCGGAACACAGTATGAGAGGGTCTTCCTCGTCTTCGGGACCCTGATGGGAGGAAGAACAGCGCTCTCCTCGGCCAACTGTCATTCGGCATCCTTAACACATGTCCCAGCCAAGTCCATCTCTTCCACATAATAGTAGAAGTGATGGGCTCACTCTGGGTGCGCCGACGTATAGCGTCGTTCGTGATGCGGTGGTACCATATTTTACCCAAGATTCTCCTGAGGCACTTCGTTTCGAATGCAGATACTTTTTGTGCCTGGGCTTTGATCTATAGGTGCTTTAGATAGAATATATTCCATCGTTAAGAAGGTATGCTATTTTTTGGAGTAGGTACATCAGTGAATTTATTTGATATAGGTAAAAGTCCAACCTGAAAACCATGATTCATGAGTTAAGACATCCGTTAAAATTGATACATGGCCCGACTTGAAAAGACATCCTCCCTTGGCAATAATGGTGTTGGTATGCGAATTATAAAATATTCAGAACAAACATTTCTAGCCATATTATGTGACGGAGGGAAAGATAGCGGATTAATAAAGCTGCTAAGAAGAAGAAGGATATACTCTCTGTCCAACTATCCTACATTATATTTTGTTATGTTCGTCCGTAACTCGGTATTTTCGTTGTAACACTTTAACCCCACGTAAAATATAGTTTTCATACATATCACAAAACCAACCTAACTATGAGAAATATTTTTCCATAATTAGACATATTCTAGGACATCTTTGAGAGGAAAGTACTAAGCAGTACCTATTCTGGGGCCGCGTGCATGATGGCGAAACCTGGAGAATACGATGTAATGAAGAAATGTGATTAACATCTTCGAAGCTCCCAGGCTTACTGTGCAAGCAAGATTGAATAGGCTACGATATGTCGGACAATCGGACATGTATACCGAGAATGCCGTAATCGCGGGCACTAACGAGAATTATGTATGTATATTAACTATTTTTGACAATCAATAATAATAATTATAGGTATATTATGTCCGTGAAAAGTATTATAACGACGAAATATGTGATATTTGATTACACACGGAGAAAAAAACGCTTAGTGAAATTGTTAAGATTCTTAACAACTTGTTAAGAATTCTGCATAAAAGCGTGACTGGCGTCCTACCGACTAATTTGACAGGATTTTCGTCCTGTTAAATTGTCAGGAAGCACTTCCTAATAAAAACACAGGACTTTCTTAATAAAATAACATGACAAGTCAATGAATATATTAACAAGAATTCTTAATAAACACTCAAGAAAATTATTAAGAATTCCCGTTGCTTTATCGTGATATCTGAATAAATCTCCTTCATTTTTCATGTTAAACTTACAGTACACACCTGCTTTACATTCGTTTTTATACGAATATTTTCGCAAGTTTCTGTATATATTCACATCATTGACACTGGCATTTTATTCGTTCTTATACGAATATTTTCACAACACTGAACCTGGTATTTTATTCCTTCTTATACGAATATTTTCGCAGGTTTCTGAATATATTCACACCATTGACACTGGCAATTTATTTATTCTTATACAAATAATATCGCAGGTTTCTGAATATATTCACACTATTGACACTGACATTTTCTTCGTTCTCTACGAATATTTTTGCAGCTTTCTGAAAAAAATTTTATACCTTTCTGAATACCATAGTACATATTTTTATTTGTTTTGCCTTCAAATCTAATTATGATTCATTAACAAGTTTTGAACACTCAAAGAGTCCATCATCAGTGGGGTTTACTTAGCACCCCTCTGAGAATGGATGTCCAGCGCACGTTCGAAAGTAGTTTTGTAATTATAATTAGATTTGAAGACTATCCAAACAAAAGAAAATATAGGTACCATGGTATTCAGAAAAGTGTAAAAATATTAATTCAGAAAGCTTTAAAAAATATTCATACAAGAACAAAATAAATGCCAGTGTCTTTAGGTACTGTGAATATAGGTATTTAGAATACTGCAAAAATATTTGTACAAGAACAAATACATACCTGTGTCTATACTATGAATATGTTACGAAACCTGAAAAAATATTTGTACATATTAGGTTTATGTAGGTAATAAATAGAGATGAGGATTATATACATTATTATTTGTCTTGAAATGAAAGCTGTAAAATCACTAAATACAAATATCAATAGTTTCCATTAATAAGTACAATGGGAAAATTGTTTTGAGGAACATATAGGATGCAAGTAAAACATTTAAATTAAGTTTAACTTTTAATATATTAAATAATATAAAGATACAACTATAAAAAAAAATTGGATCTCGTAGCAGCTCTTCAATATCCTTAATTTCTGATAAACCGGAATATTCTTCTGTTTTCGACTGTTCTTGTTCATCTAGTATTCCGATGTCAAATTGTGAATTATTTAAATTATCTTGATATTTTGATCCCCTAATACCGGTATCTATTCTTTAAGTTCTGGCTCCGAAATCAATAATATGGTGTTTATGTCTATGCGAGCTTCTGTAATGAAATAATAATTATTTTTACACATTCTTCTGTAACGGAATATTAAGTAATATTAAGCTTGGGCACAATTTCAATTCAACTTGTAAATAACTACCTACTAATCTTATAATTTGGATAATACTAAGATATTTTATTTAAATTATTTATTTATTTATTTATTTATTTACATACGGCAAGGCCATTTACATGTTTATCAATTATACAGGTATATAAAATAAAATATGACAGACACAATAAAAGCACATAAAACAAACTTTAAACTCACATCCAAAGAATCACAGATAAATAAAATAATATCAAATTAAAACAATAAATTATAACAATTAAGATGCATGAAAAATGAGCAATAATCATAACCAAGCTACAAGCACAATACATTTTTTCCTTTTTTTTTCAGCCCTTAACAAAATAAAAATCTTACAATTATACAGGAAACATTTCAATCGCATCTCTTTGTCTATATTCGCACACACAAGTCATATTGGCAGATAATAAGGTGCTTACTAATAATACATTAACATAAATAAAATGCATGCAAAATGAACAACAATCACAAATATACGAGCAAGTCAATAGTAAACTAAAAAATTAAAAATAATAAAACAGAATGAAAATATCACTATGATACAGAGCAGCAATATAATTAAAAAAAAAACAAACTGATGGAGAAATAATATTGTTTAGGTAGGTACATAAAGAAATAAAATAAACTACCTAATATATTAAAATTTCCATAATATTCTTGCAAATTTGATGAATCTACTATTTGATAGGTAGGTACCTACTGTGGACCTTGGGTAAGGCAAACTTGTTCAAACTTGCTTGTGACGCCGCAATCGCACAATAATTTTATTGTATGGGCTATTGTTATTATTTATCGAATAGGTACCTACCTTATTACATAACATAAACATTTATAATTCATTCGCAAATCTTTAATTAAATGAAAAAAAAACTTCAATAATAATATAAAAAAATATACTCACCGACCTTTAAAATTTTCTAAATACGAAGTTAAACCAGCACTTAAATAACTGAATGGTTTCTACATCAATTATATTATAATATTAAAAGTAAAAACACGTTTGCACACAGTATTCCCTTTAAATTAGTCTATTATTAATGAAAAACATTAAAATGATTATGATTCACTACGCACGCGTCCGAACACACCGACTGTTAAATTTATACTAGCTGGTTTTGCTAGTTTTTTGAAGGATAAAAATTATTATTCTGCCGTCTTGAGAATTTGACATGACCATCTGTCAAATTTGCTGTAGTGTGTGCAAAATGATAATGGATGTAAAGAGTTTATAATGACGAATTGATATAATATTAGGTACATTTAACATATAGGTATGTACCTAATTATTAAAATTATTGTTACATCAGCGTTTCAGTCGGCGGCATTCAATCCGAAGGTGGTGGGTTCGATCCCCTGTGCCGACTTTTGTCCATTCAACACAAGCTTTTGCTTACTGTTAAATATTTCAAGTGTATTTGTCTTTACTTTAGGGCGAGCCATGATTAATTTTTTTATTACAGACATTTGTAACATAAGTAGGTAGGTACCTACCTACATTTTGCACAGAAAAAATAGAAAATATCAGTTTACCTATAAATATTACATAAATAATGTCAATTTCACATTCCTGTATACATATTTTATATCCACGAAATTGTTTTTTTTAGAATTTCATTATAAAATAACCGTTCTCCTGCTCAAAAAGAAAATTATTGTGACTGTGTACACATATTATAACAAGATAAATATTATAAAGAATTATTAGTACTTATAAAATATCAGTACTCAGGTAAATATATCATGATCACAAGAATTTCACATCACTGTAATGATAGTTTATAAGTCCGTAATGCATTTTTTGAAAGGTGTTATGATAATTTATCATTCCTCCTGCAAAATATAAAATATCGTGACAATATCATGATAGTTTAACAAAAACAATTTGAAATAAATATCATTACACTGATATTTATTTCGTATGGCATTTTATTGTTTTTCCATGGTGATATCGCACGAATTCTTAACACTTTCGCATTGAATTAATAATATATAGAGACGTCTTGTCAATTTATTAAGAGCACAAAAATCGATTTCTCTCCGTGCAGGTTCTTACTAGTCCTTCATACAACTATTACGGGAAGAAATGTCAAGTTGTAAACATTTGATTTTTTTTTCGTTTTATGCCTGTCGTTCGACAGACTTTACAGCTAGTGTGTAATAAACTGATGTGAGTCT
The DNA here is from genome assembly GCA_963576905.1 of Mystacides longicornis. Classification (NCBI taxonomy): domain Eukaryota; kingdom Metazoa; phylum Arthropoda; class Insecta; order Trichoptera; family Leptoceridae; genus Mystacides; species Mystacides longicornis. Next base: position 13,123,733 of record OY756424.1, read on the forward strand.
TACAAACAAACTGCGACTTGTGGTTCTCACAGGCCGGGGTATTATGGATCGATGCATGCCGAATCGACAAGTCCATCAATGCTATCCAACATTTTTCGATTAACTTTTTTTGTGTGGATCGGCTGAGTACGTACCTACTTAACCCGGCTAGCTTCGTACCAGATCCAACTTAAATAATAATACCTACTTACTTACTAACTTACTTCTTCGTCTTTTTATTATGTCCACGTAACTGTAGACGATGAATAAACTTAAGATTTAAAACTGGACAGTAGAAATGTTTAACCATCGAAGCATATTATACCTACTAATAATTAGCGATTTTTATAAAAAAACAAAAATTTATAAATTTAATATAAAAATAATTATATTTTTTATATAAATAAAATAACATTATTTAATCCTTTATAAAAAAAAACTAAGTAGGTACTTACCTATTTTGTTATGAAAAAAATGTTAATATAAATAACTAATTATGAAGTGGTTGGTAGACCAGTGGTGTCAGTCGACGACTTTCGTACGCACAGCGTATTGGAGGTCGTGGGTTCGAATCCCGGTGCCGACCATTTTCCACTTTCACAACACAAGCTTTGCTTTATGTGAAAGGTGTCGAAAGTGTATTTGTGTTCACTTTAGGTGATCCCAGATTCATTTTTATAAAAAAAAAAAAATTATATTAACATTTTTACATTATAATGTAACATATCATTTTTACGGGCTTACAACAATTATCTACCGTTGTTTCAAAGGCTGGCTTTTAATGTTATTACCATTTTTCTCAATATACATTTTTTAAATTACCTATATGCTCACTCAATACGAAGACAAATAGAAAAACTTTCGACGTCTTTCACAAAATGCAAAGCTTATCTTTTAAAAGAGGAATGTTATGGTCGACAACGACGATTGAACCTGCGACCTCCACTAAGAAAGTTGGCGACTGAACCGCTAACCTGGTGATGGTACAGAAAAATATTGCACTAATGGCATGGACAACACAAAGTAAAACACTAATAGAGTATACCTACTCAAACATTACTTACAAGAACATTGGTAAAACAAATTAGACAGTATGAGAAAAACAATATGCGGATAACACTTGTTCGCATCAAATGAGTCGAAAGTGGTAGAACTCCTATACAGAGAATCGAAGATGAGGGCCTTAAAGGTCATTACAGAGAACAATATGGTCTACGAAAAAGTCCACCAATAAGGTCGTGCCCTCAGAAGTGTGGATGATGACTCGTGAGGTAAGAGAAAAACAATTCTCAGCTAGGGAGAAGACACTGGGCTAAGGGTGAGACACAGGGGTAAAGGACACGGAATCAGAAATAGGGTTTTATCATATTTTAATGAACCTTTTCTCGATCATGGTGGTGGACGAGTCTTTCAACAACGTTTTGTCGTTGACAAGTCATTTTACAACGATTAATCAATCAAAAATATAATTACTTGACCAGCTGAGACAAACATGACTGTGATAAGTAGCTATAAACTTAAAAAAGGAAGAATTTATATTAGAGTAAGTACCTACTCTTGTCTCTTTAGAACTCGCGCCCTATAATAAGTGGATATTATGGGAAATGTATTTACTATGTCTATGGTAGCACGTAGCGCAGGAATGGGTTTATAATCTCCAGGTTGCAGTGACAAATTTCTATAATCAAAGTGTATTTATTTACTAGTAGTAAGCAATCCGACCGCATCGTGACGCAGCGAATTCTCTCGACTCTCCGTCCGACTGTCGAACGAATTGTCCAACAAAAACTCTCCCATCTTTTTACCATCCTCGTTATTTACGCTACAGACCTCGGCGATAGAATAAGGGTCACTTATTATATAAAAGATAGAAATGACTTTAAATTTTCGTATCTTTTAATTCTTTTCTGTGCGAGAGATGTATATTAAAAGCTCAGTTCGCCATCCGGAAATTCATAATAATATGATGTTTTGTCCGGTTCGCACTGATAAGAATCGTATACATTCTCACTCCAATGAATAATACCTATAATTTATTGTATTTTTTGCAATCATAATTAGAAATGTGACAATTATACTTATGTGGACAAAACCACTTAAATTAGGTAGTGTCCGCCATCTGTGGGTATCGCTCTGAAACAATATTAACCGAGTTGCTCAGTCGATACTATACTACTGTTACCTCGTACATTCGCTCCCAAGGTGGAGTATGTTAAATCTCCAGTAGCTCCCTCCATGCGCTTTTTCTTGTGCCAGCCGCTCCGCCTCCTCCCAGGCCAATCCGATGCTCTGTAGGTCTGCAAGACACGGTCTTGCTCTTCTTCTTATCCCACCCGGGTTGTAAAATAAGCTGACTTGGCCAACTGTTTCGGGGACATATGGAGGACATGCCCGAGCCAACCCAATCTGCGATTGAGGATGACTGAGGACACGGAGATCTGTAATGTTCTTTCGCGGACAGTGTCATTCGTTACAAAATCATACCAACTGATTGAAAAAAGCATTTGAATTTCACTTTACGGATTTTTAATAATAGGTAGTGAAAACGAATTCATGACTTAAACTAAAATTTGTTTAGTTTAGAGCTATTCTAAAAGTTTCAATTGTGGTTTCAGTTTGACAATACTGAGAAATCCATTGCAAGGTTTGTACCAAAAATAAAAAATAAAATAAACACAAACATTTTGTGAAATTATCTTCCTATATCAAAAGTATGCATCCGAAAAAAAATTGAATAACCGTTGCAGAGAGTTGGCCCCGGCTTTACGGTCTCACGATGTTCTGTTGGTATTTCCTCTGAGGATTATTTTAGATCTGTTATTAAATCATGCTTCAAAGAAAAAACACACCTTATTACTTCTCTCTCCGGATTCTCTCTCAAATGTAATTACCCACCTACATACTTAGTCAATACTTCACTGTATTTATTCGGCGTTAGGACTAACTCATACTGATTCATAATATCTTTAAACATTTATTTTATTCGTTGACCGATATGATAACAAAATGCAAACTTATTATTGTCATAAATTTCATTTTACATACTGGAATCTTTTAGTAAATAAAAACTAACGCACATTTAAGTACGTAGTTTTAATTAAACATTCATTAAAATAAGTTATAAACAGGAGTATTATACACATTTGGAGTTGGGAGTATCATCAATAATGTTAAACAAACCACTTGTAATGGTTAAATATAATAGCAAAACATTCACACGATTTTTCTTTTTCTACACTCATACAAACTAAAAATTACCCTATATTCATTGTAAACCCTACAAGAGCCTGTATAGCACAGATTTGAATATTTTGTTTCATTATGTAGGTACATTATTTCAACCATGTATTTAATTAAAAATATTTAGATATATTATTATTCATATTTACTGCACAACTTATAAACTTCAATGTAAAACAGATTAATACAATAAATATACCAATAACGAAACAAAGTGAATCTGAAATGTATAATAAATAACACATTATCCTATAATACAAAATTACTGACAATAATTAAAAAAAATCGGTTTAAAAAAATACAGTAGGTACTTTTTTATTTTAATTTAGTTTTTCCGACAGACGTTGTCCTGTGGTGCTTACCATGAATATTGATTCCGACTCTGTTGTTTCCGACTGTTTGTGTAATAAAATTTATTTCGATGCATCCGTTTTAACCCATATATTTTCTTCCATCCGCATTCTGTCAATTGCAATCAATCAATTAAACAACTGATAGTTTCTTTCAAACTACATTTCAATTTCAAAATTAGAATTAAATTATGTTGTAAAAGCACTAAGGTTACCTACTTTAAGTTTTCTTAAAATTTCTAACGTAACATAAAACCTTATCCTGAAAATAGCAAATGCAGCAAAAATAGAATAAGCGAAATTGGTCTAGCCGTTTACACGCGATGAACAAACAAAATTTTAAAATTAATATATGATACTATAACATATAGTGATAGTTTCAAAGGTTGAAAGGTTAAAACAATTGATACACCATCACTAAAGTTTGTACATAAAACAAAAATGAAATCTTTCCACCTCTGCAGGCTATTGAACTTATGAAAATTGCTTCGTAATAATATTACGCAGGCACCAAGTCAATTCTGCTCCTTCAGAGCGAAACAATGCTCTTTATATTTTGTGAAATGACTTCGCCTTGTCGGAAGGTACCTACAGGACGTGCACGTATTGTTGTTGTCGTATCTTTGTTCGTTGTCATGTCATGGAACGTAGCTGAAGTAATTAGTTATAACCATATTATTATAATTGTCAGAACCATGCAGGTACTGTTCCTGCTTGATTTCAATCAAAGACAATATACCACAACTGTCAAAATAGTTATAATACAGGAGTTTGGCGGTTCTGGATCGTTTTTTTTGCCGTTACTGCATTTGAATTACGTTGTGAAGTGGCTGGTAGACTAGCGCAGTGTTCCGCAAAGCGTGTGCCACGGCACACTAGTGTACCGTAGTCGACAGTTGGTGTGCCGCGAAAAAAATGAGACCCAAGTGTTTTTAGAGGCTCACAGTTAAGATTTGGCTTCAATGTTCAAAGGAAAATAATGGGTAGTAAAACTTATTTATCTGCTGGACATGTTCGCTCATTTAGATAAGCTCAAAACAGAAAAATGCAAGGCAGGGACCCTATTCTTGAATGTCCATCGATGGGTTTTCTAATAGAATTTTAATATCTTCTTTAAGAAAACATATGACAGTCGATCTATATTCGAAAATAAGGTCCAGGAATATCAAATATTTTAACGTCTGTGGACAAAATTGAAAGGTTCCCACTTTTTTGATCAAATATATTTTCATATTAGGTTAAGTATATCGATTTTACGATGAGAAAAATGAATAGAATTTAGAATGAATATAAAATTAACGTTGTTTTGAGATCGTTCAAGTATTACGTAACACAATATGGGGGGTATTCAAGTATTACGTAACACAATATGGGGGGTATTCAAGTATTACGTAACACAATATGGGGGGTATTCAAGTATTACGTAACACAAAATGTAAAAACGCGTTACGCTTTTTTCATTCGTATACCTCTAGAATTTCTTGATTAGGTAGGTGTACCTTGAACGAAAAAAGTTTGCGGAACACTGGACTAACGGTTTTTATGAGAAAAAAAATCTAAGAAAGCCGGGACATTGTCAAAAAATTTTGTGGCCAAATGTTTCGGCTAATTTGGATCAACCCCATAACAAAACAACAACAATCTCCCTTTGAACCCCACTCAGAAACATAGGCAAACAGAGGCAACAAGAGCTCTCCATTGGGCAAGATCGAGATCATAATCATAGGTATATATCTATATATAAATAGGTACGCATCTTATCGTAAAATGGTCAAGTAGATTTATAAAATAAAATTATTCCTCGCAAAGCAGTGACCAGATAAATCATCATAAAATCGCAAATACACTCATTGCGTACTCCCATTCATTTTTTTCTTCTTATTTTTAAAAGAAAAGAAAATACATTTAATGACTGAGCTTTATAATAATTAATGATTGTGAATAACATCACTCAAGCAAATCTACATTTCCGGTCACTTCTGTCAAACCGGACATAACTAAAAATGTTTTAAATAAAGGTTCGTTTAAAACAATAATTATTCAGAGTGGGTACCTACCTATCTATATAAAAACAAAATCAAACAGGCAGGCGCCCATTTATAAATACATTTTTATTAGAAAAATGAATATGTGCTCATTCAAAGTAAACAAAAATACACTTTTCACATCTTTCATACTAACCAAAGAAAAAAAAGCCGTCATCTGAACTCCAGGGCTACCAAGCACTACAATTCAAGAAACGGGCTATATTTGGTCAGGGTTTCTTGATTTGTCTCTGAGAGATATGATTGACTCACAATATACAAGAGATTTTATCATTTAAAAATTTGCAATACTCTAATTTTAACAAGAAGGCTGAAGACTCCGTCCAGAGTAAGTATCTACAAAACGTTTACTCAGATATATATGTGCTGCCTCCTATGTGGAACTTCTTTTTGCTGACAACCAATCCTAGGATTGTGACGAGAAAAGAAGAAATGCATATCATAGAAACATGGAAGGCCAGATGTGTGGAGGCCTCAAGCACGGTGAACCACTGCCTGCTGCCTTTTATATCAGTGAAATCGTTTGAGTCCGATCAGTAATGTAAGCTTTGGATCGCATTGAAAAGAAGGAGCAAGACAGATGCGCTGATTTCTTCCACATGGTGAATCTGGCTGGATTCGCCAGGATGTGAATGTGGGACGTAGAAGCAGAGCATCCATATTATGTCCGCATGCGGCCTTAAAGCGTGCTTTGTGGATTTCTACATTGCAACAAGCTTAGCGACTAAATTCTTTTTAAACATGAACACTTTAACAATTAGACAACTTGCGCTATTTTTGTTCTAATATTTTGTTCATGTTCAATCAGTAGCCCGATTCACGGAAAAGTTTAAGTCTAAGTTTAGTTCGAAGTTCGAACGAAGTTCGATTCAAACCCTCTGTGAATAGGTACATAGACTGTAGATAGTCGCCGCCTACAATAATTATTATTACCAGCAGCCCTATTCACAAAAGTTTGAATCGAACTTCGTTCGAACTTCGAACTAAACTTAGACTTAAACTTTTCCGTGAATCGGGCTGCAGTTTATGTTATCGTTTTAAGGTGTAAATATTGCCATATGATTAAAAAAAATTGTCATTTCCTGTGTTCAGTAAAAAGTCGTGCATTTTCAACTACAAGTAGGTAAGTACCATTTTCTGGGATATTTTTATTTAGATATCTTTTTAAAAAGTCTCTAAAAAATACAGTTATTTTAAAGATTGACAACGACAATATGGAATGAAACAGGGACCGTTCGATAATAAACATTTCTCCGCCATTTTATTTTCGCGAAAAAAGGTAACTTGCCTATATTTAATATCTTATTAAAACTATCGGTTGCAAGATTTGTACTGGGACATAATACGCAAACATGCACTCAAAAGGATACTAGTTCATAAGAACATTTTATTGCATCAAGGTTATTCGTGAAATTTCTGCATTAGAGAGGAAAATTCTGCGACGGGTTGTTGTTGTTGCACGTAGGCTGCAAACTATTCTGAGAGAGGAAAATGTATTTGGAAATATGTAGTCAAACCGCAAGAAACTTCATTGGGATTCCCCACAGTAAGAAAATAACGCGCATAAATTAGTGTTTTTTTTTTACCCATCACATCACGCCGTTTCCCGAAGAGAGTACGGACTTCCATTCTTTCCTATCCAAACAAACCTCTTTCGCTTCCTCCAAACGCATAACATTCCGCGTTCATGCTCTTCTATTCCTTTTGCTCCTGACTTGCCCCTCCTGTAAGACGGCAACGATATGGTTGGTCCATGTCATTCGAGGTCAGCGTCGTCTGCGTGCACCCATTCTTTCAGATTTATATATCCTTTTAGTCATTCTCTGTTCGTTCACTCTCTCTACATTCCCAAATCACTTTGTTAACGTAAAGTGATCACACTAAGCCAGCCTTCGAAATAACAGTAGAAGACGGTCGTAAGCCCGTAGCGGTTTGTTCCATTAAAAATCGAACATCAGTAATGAATTCTTAGTGTCATTAGTTGTTACATATTCATTAATTTATTTACTTTCAATCTAGTCACTACGCTAACATCCACTCCACATTCCTTTCTTATATTATCATTCCTCACCTTATCAATCAGTATCTTTCCGCATATCCTATACGCAGTGATCTCATTATCATCAATTATTTTCATCTTTGAATTTGAGGTATGGACATGTCGGAATTTTTATTTATGTAAAAATAAATTTCGGCTCACCCAAAGTGAACACAAATACACTTTCGAAATATTACGCAGAAAGTAAAGCTTGTATTATGAAAGTGGAAATGGTCCTGAAATGGACTGGATCTTCAGTAAGCTGCATGTATAAAAGCCGTCGACTAAAACCACTGGGCTACCAGCACTGGGCACTTCAAATGTAGTCAAATTCGAAGGAATTCCACACATATGCCTTGTCAGGAATTTCACAATAAAGCCTTTGTATTAGACAATAAAACTACCCCCTTAAATCAGATAAGGCGAAAGCCCTTGTACAGCAGTGAACGAAATGATATAAGTTAACCGCACTGGGTGAGGCCACTGCCATATTGTTCTGATATCCTATCGTCAGGCATGCGGCTGACTTGCTTGTTCAATATCTCCTCCTATGTTCTCATTAGATACCTATGCAGATTCTTCGGACTCTATTCTATCACGAAGACTTTAGTCAACATCACAAAAGTTTTATCTCTTGGGTGCGTAAGAACTGATTGATTGTATTAGCTCTGATTCATTAATGGGAGGTTTTCTAGGGAGCTTCCGACAATACACAATAGGTGGCAGCGCTTCTAATCCGGTCTATTGTTAAATTATGACAGCTGTCAAACATACCATCTAGCATTGACTGATGAATATTATGCTAATATATCTCCTCTCTTTTTTTCTCAATTAAACAATTTAACGTTTTAATTATTGATGATTGCAAAAGTGGCTTTTTCTAGGAGGTAAACCATAGTGTGTCGTTTACACTACACACAAACAAAATAATACAGTTAACATTAATTAACAAGGTATGTATTTGTCTTCAAGGGTGGATTTGCAGTGCTGTTCTGTATCTTCTTGTTTTATTGCTTTCTGTTACGGTATTTTTTCATTTGTATTTAGGTAGGTATATAAAAAATAAAATAAGATAAACAATTATTTTATTTGTAATAGTATGTAAAAAGAAATGTACAATGACTATTCTAAACATATGGTTGAGGTTATAAACGTTAATTTGACCAGTGTTGCCAACGCCGTTTTTCAAGCACAAAGTAGCCAAACTGAAAATTTGGTATGCGGTCATTCCGAAAATTTTAGTATCCGAAGAGAGGTGGAAGTTCACTAAAAAAAGGTCATTTAGTATCCGAAATGTGAAAATTCGCTAAAAGGGAAGTAACCCAAGTGGCTACCTGTCGCCTTTTAGATTTTTTCGTCGCATATTCTCGTTCCAAATAGCCCGAATAGAAGTAAATCGCCCCCTTTGGCAACACTGAATTTGACAATAGACCGGATTAGCTAGGGCGCCTCTAGTGGCACAAAATGGAAAAAAAAAACATCCCATTGCATACGTTAGTACTTACCGACCAATATTTTGAAGTTACTTACTTAATAAATTATTATGGGTATATTGTTGAAACAGAACATTAATTTAACTTCACAATAATCGTTACACATTCGGAATTTTTATGATAAATTTTCAATTATTTATTCCTTGACAGTTGTAGGCAGGTACCTACATTTTTAATTTATGGAGGTAATGAAGGTATATTACTTCGTCTCACTAGGATGGAGACAGAACCGGTTAATTGTAAGATGTTGGAAATGTTGTTTTAAGTCATTTACAAGTGTAAAAAGTTTATTTTTTCTTTCGTTGGCTCAAAACCCTTATAAACATCTTCTTATCCGGGCTTATTTTTTTGTTTTTGTTTTTATTGTATCTTAAATCTCTCCAAATTAAAAGATCATATTATTATTTTGTATGTTTGCGAAGTCTTTTCACAAATCATCATCAACTTGGAGGTGAAATTCACTTAATAGATCAAAACGAGATACATGGTACGTCACACATATTGTCGTAGAAACATAAACCTTACAACTTCTTCATATTTTTATAAGCCGTCTTTCTACTGGTGCATGTAGACTTATTCTAAAGATTTTTTCTTTCACCTTTCTCTATCATGCGCTGTTTCCCACCAATTTCTCCCCGTGATTTGGACCACGTCGTCATCCCAATCTTTTTTATAATCTACATTTTAAAATTCTGGGTACTTACCATCTCTCATTTACTTGTCTCGCCATAAATTGCCTATGCATTACCAATTTATTTTGCGACTCTTAATCTCTTCATTTTTTTATTATTTTATCTCTTATTAATTGGGATTTTCTAAGGATGTGGTCTAGGTTTGCCGAAAGCTGTCCAGCCCAATCTGATTCTTCTGGGCAGTTCCTCCCATTGGTCTTCTTTCTCCTATTTAATTTGGTTTTCCAGCTAAAGGTCTTCGTCAACAGATTCAATTGTTCAAAGACTACCAGATTTAAATAACCCCTATGAATAACGATATAAAAAGCTTATACAAGTGTAGGTGTCTTCCCCGGGACTGTTTCTATTTAAATCCCTGCTTCGGAGCATCGTCTATAAAGATGGGGCGGAGGGATGGGGACTGTAGGTGGTACGACTTGTAGGAGTGGGGGACCGGAAGCTGTGCGGTGATCCGGAACCACGGAGCATTGTTCACACGACGCGAGCTCTACTTGACTCACCTGCAAAATAACTCAAAACACCTACATTACGACTATAGACTAAGAACACGTAGAAAGCGGATTCCGACCCGCGCCGACCGGCTCATAGGCTGTTGTCTATGGTTACAATGCATTTAAATTTTAAATGGACATGCCGGAAAGCGGGTTCCTGCTTTTTCTGTGGGTATCCCCATTCAAATGCATAGTAACATTCTTTGCGCCGGTCGGCGCGTGTCGGAATCGGCTTTCTACATGTTCTTACCCATATCCATCATCACAATCATTATTATAGAAAGAAAAATATATTATGTATATTATAAAATGCCGAATAGAGCAAAATTTAAAACAATATCATCTTAGGGGACACAATTACCGATTTTCTATGACAATAAGCATACAACTTAAGTATTATCATAATATTAAACTATTATTTTGATCAGTTATTGATATAATATGTAAAAAAGGCAAGTCTTCATTAAGGACTATGGAATTATTCAGCCAACGAATTATACATTATTTCATATAGGTATAGATAAAATTTGACACAAAATAATACCAAAAAATCATTTAAAATTTCGCTCGCTGGGGGTTCTTGTTGCCTGATTGCGATCAGACAGAGTATCGATTGATTGACAATTTCGCATTCGACATTCGAATTGTTTGCATTTTTAGTCACATCTAATAAAATTGCAACAAAAATAAAAATTTAAGGAAGGAATGTAACATACCTAGTTCTTCATCATCACTTTGAAATTTTGTAATAATAAGTAAGCTGGTATAAGTACGTAGGTATATAGAATACTTTTATTATAATTTTGATATAGGTAAGTACCTATTTTAGTTTTTATACTCATAAAAACTTTGCCAAGTATGTACATTTTCGAGTGCCTTAAAAAATATGCCTACAAGAATTTGCCCAATACTCCTCTTAACTTAGATCATCATACTTATAATACTAGGGGTAAACGAGATGTGCGGCCGTTGGAACATAGATTGGCAAAGGTTTCAAAGAGCTATATCTGTAATAGTGTACGTTTTTTTAACAAGTTGCCTCATAGTGTCAGAGCACTAAATTCAGTGGGGTTTCAGAGAGAGGTGAAGAAGTATCTTGTTGAACAGGCATTTTACAATATTGACGATATGCTAAATGGGACTGTTGACTCTATTTGATTTTTGGGTTATGATTTTTGTTACTTGGCGCCCATATATGTATATATACAATGTATATTCTCTCAATCGGTTGACGTGAAGCTGTTTTGAGCCCTTTACACTCAAAACAGCTTTAATATTGTTCTTTTATCTTTAGTGTGTTTTTTTTCTCTTCATATCTGAATCTGCATGTTGGAAATTATGTACGCCTATAGTGTTTTTATTGTGTGCACCTATTATGTTTTATTGTTTGCTTTTGTATAATTTGACGATTCCAAGTGCCAAACTAATGGCCTAAGGATGATAAAAAAGAATAAAGAATAAATATTACATTCTAAGCTAACTTAGTTTAACTAAATAATGTTTAATTCAGTTCACTTCATAATCTATTAATTTCATAAACTTTACCTTAGATACTTCTAACTTTTCTAGTGTTATATTTCTCGTAATTCGATTATATTTACAAATGGATCAATCAAATTCTAGCCAGTACTGGCTTACAAACGACGGTTCATAAAATCAATAAAATTATAGAGAACGTTGTGAACTACTTCGTTAGTAGAATAAAATAAGATGTTTCTTCCAGTATCTTCTCCTTATATTGGAGCATTCAAGGTTTAGAATTTGGGCTTTCATCCATCTCACGCAGACATTATATAGAGAAGCGCACGAGATTTGTTTATAATTTGAGAAAGCGCGAGTGTACCAGAATTCCTTAAAATCCATCAGGTTTAAAATACTTAAAAATACGTTAATTCTCAAGTAACAGGTACATAATTTATATTATATCAGTGTTCAACGTCGTCCACTAGCATTTTTTTTCCTCATCATAATCTACGTAGGTACATATTATTACACGCGAAGCTGACCACTGTCGCGTGAAGCAACTTGTTTCCATGTTAATATTCTGCAAACGGATATTTGAAAATCATTGTTTGTATAAAACACTATTAATATAGGTAGGTCCCTTTTCACAAATTTCTTTTCCACCTCTTTGATTGCCTGCCTGGGAGCCGTCGCTCCATTTTGTGAGTTGAATTCATTCTCCTCGCACGTACATTGTGCATTTCAAAACTTCTTCGTTGCCTCCCCCACGTTACAATTCCCATATCATATTTCTATGACTCTTCCCGATTATCTCAGGGTTGCCACCTTTTGAAAAAATAAAATCGGGAGATTCAGCCGATTATAGGAGAGGGGGCGTCCATTAATCACGTGATGTTTTTTTACAACTTTTTAGACCCCCCTCCCCCCTGGTGATATTTGGTGATGTTTCAGGAAACCCCCCCCTCCCCCTCCCCGAAAATCACGTGTACTTTTTTAGTACAAAGAATTACGAAACATGATTTTAAACATCGTCAATTTTTTAAATTTCTGAATTGTTTTTCTTCAAATTCATCAGAAAAATAAATGCACATATTTTCTCACTAGACCCCCCCTCCCCCTACGTGATCTTTCGTGATTTTTTCCAGACCCCTCCCCTCTCCCCATTTTGGGCTCACGTGATTAATGGACGCCCCCAGACTAGCTGTTACCTGTGGCTTCGCTCACATGTTACTGTATTATTTGGTTTATTTTCCTAAACAATGCAGAATTATATTCTCATCAAAATTAATTGTAATAAGAAACATCTTGTCACATTTTCAAGACTGTCTGAGTATTTCTTTTATAATTTATATTCTAAAATTTCCATTAAATAACCTAATTACCTACTATATTTTTATTATAGTTTTGTCATTATCAATAAATATGTGTTTCTAATTCAAATACAATCAGCCCGAAAACTTAAAAATCACCATATTTTGCTAACTTGACCAACATTTTCCTATGAGAATCCCAAAAAATAGCTCGAATAACTTTTATTGCACCAAATGACGTCATTTGAAATCAATTTTTTGAATGGATAAGAATAAAAAAATATTCAGGACCCCTATTCTGCAGCAAGTGTAGGCTAGTCACTTGAAAAAAAGTGACTATTAGGCGATACATTTTGTATGAAAAACGTCTATATGCGATTCTCGCATTCGATACGTATAGAGGTTTTTCATACAAAATGTATCGCCTAATAGTCACTTTTTTCAAGTGACTACCCTACACTTGCTACAGAATAGGGGTACATGTCTCGAAAATCAATTAAACACGTGATCTTTAAAATACTCAATTCAATCTGCTTTGGGCATTTTCCAAGCTACAAACCTTTTTTAAACATTTCAATTTATATCTATCACATTGATTTATTATTGTTGGTATGGTCCTAAGTTTGAATGTCTAATTTATATCATAAAAACCTTCTCCTGGAAAAAGCAAACACGAGAAAAAAATAATTAGCGAGATCGGACTAGCCGTTCAGGCGTGTGTAAGTGTGATATTTCGTATAGGTACCTACCTAATTATTCATTAAATTTTTTACCTTTTTCGTGTATAAAATTCGCATAAATATTAACAAATAATATCTTCTCATTTAAGAGAAAGTATTAACAATTCTTCGATCTAATTTTTGCACCGTTATTAATAAAATAATCTTTTTGCAAAGTTGACGTAATTGACTAACCTAGTCCAACACACGGAGTTTGACCTTGTCCAGTTGTCCACGTGAATCTTGAGAAGTAGGTATAGATAGGTACCTACCTATGTCATTGTGTAATCACTGTGTTCTATGGATCTGAGTCTGAGTGAATTAACCAAAAATTGTCGAGTGGCGTGTTATAAAAAATCGGGACAAAATTCAGAGGTCGTCGGGACGCGGGACAATAGCATCGAAATCGGGACTGTCCCGGCAGAATCGGGACGGGTGGCAACCCTGGTTATACTTCTACGAGTTTTTGCTCGCAGTGATTACGCAATCGAATTCGTACGTTAAATGGTAGTGCACAAGTTTTATTGTGCCCAGTGATATGTCATAATATATTATAACATATCATTGATTGTACCTAAGTATGTTTAACTAGCTTAACCGTCCAACTTGGTCCCGCATCATAATCAATAATCTTTGTGTTAACAAATAGAATTCTACACTTCCACGTCGGAATTTTTCCGAATGATTTATTTTTTAATGCAGCCATCCCGTTGAAAGTCTCCCTGTACCTAAAATCTTCTCCCATTACTTTGCTTCCTTCAACAACTATTTATCGAGAATGCTAGCACGTTCCACACAAATAACTGAGAATTTTATCACAATACCCAATATCAATAAAATATAATGTTGGATAAAAAATTATAAGAAATTGCCTTTACAAACGATAAAAACGTGTAATGCATTTTATAACAGGCGAGATTTCACAATTTTATAATAACTAAAATTAAATGGAATTTTACCAAAACCGTACCTATCTAACTTGCTCTGTGGTTTGAGCCTATGAACGTAGGTTGTTTGTACTATTGTTCACTATGACTTTTTGGGATGACGAAATGATTCAACTTCTATACTCTCGGTACCAGGTTCGTGACTCGATCTCGTGTATATTATTATTTATTTATTGCCACAGCATCGGAACTATCCGAGTATAATTGAGTGAAGAGTACGTGATGGAGATCCATAACTGGACCGAACAAATCGGGTAATTGTTCCTCAAGAGAAGACCAATTCGCTTTTGTACACAGTTTGCTAAGAGACTATTACGACTTGTTAGACATAAGAATTTCTTTTTCTGATGATTTCATTTGAAATCAAACAACCTGAACTGATATTCGTTATGGATGAGTATTTAAAACCATAAAACAACGTAGTATACTATACAATATCTCCCTTTTACACCGAATTTGTGTAATGAAAAAAAAATACCAATTAAACCAAAGTAATTCCGACCGATGCATCTGTTTTGAATCATATATTTTGCATCCGCATGCTATCAAACGCAATAAGTCAAACAACTGACACCAATTTTATTTTTAAATTGATATTTAATTATAATATTGTAAAAAACTCCAAGAAGGTCACCTTTCAGTTTTCTTAAATTTTATGATGTTCCGCTAAACTTTCTTAATGTTTTCTTTCATAATTGCATTCTCTTGACTTATGTCAAACACGAGGATAAAAGAATTAGCGAAATTGGTCCAACCGTTCGCGCGTGATGCGATGACCACGAAAAATTGGGCTCAATAATTCTTATACGAGATAGAGATGAAACTGCGATATGCATGAAACGAAGTTTTTAAGCTTCAATAAGTTTAGTCTTCTTCAATTATAGGAAGACCTCTTTCTATAATTCCTATGGATGTGTTTGATGAAGAGAACTTTTGTGGATGCGCAAAACTGAAGATTGGTTCCTTTATTCAACAGTCACGTGACTGATCATATTATAAATAAGAATTCATTTTACTTTCATCCACAAGCACAAGACAATACAATAAAACCTATACATACTTTCTTTAACATTATATGATTAAAACATAAAATTCCTCTGTGTTAACGCTAAAATGTTAAAAACAAAAAATCGAATGTCACCCACCGCCACCGACAAACGTAACAGTTTGTATGAGTTTAACAGTAGTCACGTGGTACATGTTGGGACCATGCGCAGTTGAACATTATTTCTTCTCAAAGATGCCGACGCTACGTTTGTACTTCGGGAGGTCGATTGCCAACTGTCTCTCTTTTCAGGATTGCCTTCTTGTCTGATCTTCAGCAGTTTTGTCATCCAACATTCTGTTCGCGTCTTCATTCCAGTGTCACCTTCCCCAATCACGATGCCTTCCGTATTGCAACGCTGTAGATGACAATATCGTTCCTTATGCGATCACGCAGTGTAGGTAGGTACCGTATCGAACAAATTTGATGATAACCTTACAAGGTTTAACTAAGATCAATAGCTAGTCGTATTCGAATCCATTAATAACATAACTCATGGGAAGTGGTCACATTTTAATTTAAGAAGTAGAGAATTGTATAATCATTCAATCATCAGAACTGTCCTAATAATTGAGGTTCTCATCAGTGAGCGTCACCTGCCGCTGATTTGTCGTTTTAATTTACAACGCCCTAACAGGACGTGTCGTAATATTTTGGTGAGCACCAAGTACCGGCGGGTATCTATTTTACAACTTCAATATTTTTTTATTAATCATATTTTTTATGATTGGGTCGATAGTTAACAATAATTATTCACAATCGCCTTTAACCAATTACATTAGTCAAATTGAGAAGGTTGAGAACATGTTTTTTTCTCCTTCTACAGCCTTCGATTATCTACTGGTGGACAAAGCAGTGGGGCTAGTACGAGTTTCATCGAATGCTAATTGCACGCAAATAAGCGTTTATTAGCGTGCAAATAGTGTTCTTAAATCAAACTATCGAATCATTCGAACATTTTGGTATGAAAATTTTTCGAAACTCTTTCGATGATCGAAAATCTTATACTAGGGCTCCATATGATTCCATTTATTTTTTTATTTTAACATTTATATACAAACAGTGAAATTGATACAAAAATAAGACAGTACATAAAATTTACAAAACATACACCAGTGAAGTATATACATTTAGGTAAATCAAACATATAAAACTGTGAGGTAAACTTCTTTTTTTTTTAACGTTTATGTGTACTATGAAAATTACCAACAATACATACAAGTACTCGCCTCAGATACAGGGAAAGGGAACAAGAGGAGAGGGTAAAGGTTTAGAGGGAGAGGAAGAAGGATAGTAGGTACATATTTTACAAGTATATTTTCAGTTTTCCTCTCCACAACGGATACATCGTCGGATCATCTTTTAATTGTTTCCGACGAGCCTCTTAATTTTTTTTAAATTAATCTGTGTCTTAGTCTTCATTTCAAGAGGAACATAGGAGGATTTCATAGAAGAACATCTTGTTGGATCTTCTCTTGCAATACAACATTTCATGCCTATTGCCACTTCAGTTTTCATATGTAAATATATTTTGAATAAAATAGAAAGTAAAGATAAAAAGGAAATGTATGAGGCTGAATGTAAAGAAGTAAGATATCGTGGTTGACAGAGGCTGATGAAAATCGAACCCATTCTGGAAAGGGAGAGCATTCGGTACTAAAATCGCGAGTAACTTCACATGCATTTAAATTTACTCTGCGTTTAACACAATCATCTCGCTTACCTATTGCATTTTATTTATGTTATGCTTTTGCTTAACTAATTTCATTTCAGTCTTATGTGTCTTCGTCTCTGTCGACACTTGGGCAGGAGCACAATGCAACCATCAGAAGGATGGAGGACTCTCTTCTCTTCTTCCGATTCCATCACAAAGGAAGGCTAGATAAGAAGTAAAAGAAATTGAAGAGGTTGTTTGAAAATTTTATGTAAGGGAAACGGTGTGATGGGCAAAAAACTAATCAATTATTTAGAAGTGAATTAATTGTAAGCATGTATTTCCTTGGGAGCCCAGATAGACACACAGAGAGGCAGAGAGTTGTCGGAACGAGGCAAGGCTGCAGGCACTCACCTAATAAAAGCCTTTTAATTTGTCTCCAGAGGTTCCCACGGCTCCACTAACTGCCTCGCACCTAATTACACTCCGCACCGCACACTCCTATTATCATACTTACTAAATCTATTGAACGTTCCTAAGTTTGTTTTTAACTGTCATAGCAAATATTATTATCTTCAAAAAAATTAAAAATATGACTTCATGGTGAGTTTATGTTTTAAGACAACGAAATCGATTTTAAGAAACTGTGTGAAAATAAATAATCTCAAATTTAAATTCGTATTATTTTGATACTTATTAGAAAATCATTTTTCCTTATTATGATAAACCGAAAATGCGTTAACTATTGTGCAAGTTAATCGAGATTTTTTTCAGATTCCATCACTTTTATTGCGATTTTGAATCGTTTTCTTTATTAATCTTATTCTTAGTTTTTTGTTTTGTCTTATAGATAAATATGAAGTTTCCCAGCCATATAAAAGGACTGCATGGCAGTATATACAGTTTTCAAATTCGTCTTTTAGGAGAAATCAAGCATCTTCCTGGTCCCTGCCGTTGCGCATTTCTATCGCTTCTTCCAAAATCAACTATGTACAACTTACACAAAAACATCTCCTTTTCCTTTATCTCCGAACCCATGTTTCTTATGGTGAGAATCGATGTGTTCGACCCACGTCATTCTCAGACCACCACGCCTTCTCAAACGTTTGCTGTAAGCCAGTGTTCCGCAAACTTTTTTCGTTCAAGGTACACCTACCTAATCAAGAAATTCTAGAGGTATACCAATGAAAAAAGCGTAACGCGTTTTTACATTTTGTGTTACGTAATACTTGAATACCTACCCCCCATATTGTGTTACGTACATAATACTTGAATACCCCCCATATTGTGTAATGTAATACTTGAACGATCTCAAAACAACGTTCATTTTATATTCATTCTAAATTCTATTCATTCTTCTCCTCGTAAAATCGATATACTTAACTTAATATGAAAATATATTTGATAAAAAAAGTGAAAAAGCTTTCAATTTTGTCCACAAACGTTAAAATATTTGATTTTCTCGGACCTTATTTTCGAATATCGATTGACTATGACGTATGTTTTCTTAAAGAAGTCATTAAAATTGTATTAAAAAGCCCATCGATGGACATTCAAGAATAGGGTCCCTACCTTGCATTTTTCTGTTTTGAGCTTATCTAAATGAGTGAACATGTCCAGCAGATAAATAAGTTTTACTACCCATTATTTTCCTTTGAACATTGAAGCCAAATCTTAACTGTGAGCCTCTAAAAACACTTGGGTCTCATTTTTTTCGCGGCACACCAACTGTTGACTACGGTACACTAGTGTGCCGTGGCACACGCTTTGCGGAACACTGCTGTAAGCATCTTTCAATCCAAGCAACCGGAACTTGTTAACTTACAAAGAATTGGTTTGGGAATATTTATGGAATGGATACCAAAAAATAAAAACTTTGTATTTTTGGTAGATATTATATTTTTTTCAGCAAAGAATCCGCTAACGCACCATCTAAGATACTCCATAAAAATAAAGATTAAAAAGAAATATATAATTTCAAAATTGGACATTTGAAATAGTTGAATGTCGAAAATACTTGGGGTAAATGTGCTAGTTCCTAATGAGTCTATTGGAGGTTTCCCGAAATATTCCCATACAAACACACACGCTCGCCGACTGAAGAACTGAACTTCTAGCATCAGCTGTTAATGGTCTAATAAATATTTTAATTTGCTTTAATTTATCAGAGGTGATAAAATGTGTCATATCGATTTGGATCACGTGTGTAAATTCATCAAAAACAATGTAATAAAGTATAACAATCTACCATTCCCATAGGAGTTGATTTACAACGCTAAATTAATTAAGTAAAATAAAACCAATAATGTAAATATGTATTGTCTTTCAGTAATCATCCGCATCGTATTGTTGAGCTCTGCATCCAGCTTATATGTATGAGAGCTATTCACCCAGACAGGAGCGGCATACTCCGCTGCGGAGTAGACAAGGGCCAGTGCAGAAGTTCTCAGTGTTGACTTTAATTTATTGTTTTTAACATTTTTATCCTTTGATTGGTAGCTGATTTTCGATGTCATACGATAATAATAGTAATATTGTCTTTTAATTTCATCTATTTAAGAGCAATGAGGGTTAATGACGCTTTCCTATGGAAATTATACGAAATCTCTAAAAATGTATTTGCTCAAAGGCTTTAACATTGGAAAAACTTATATAATTACGGTTACTAGTGGTCTACCAATGGTCCTCCAGGTTGGGGGTTGGGTACGAGGCTAATAACCTCTTACTTTAAAAAACAACTTACATTACGAAACCAAACACTGAGTGTCGGACATAGACTGAAAATCGAAATCGACTTAGCAAACGGAAAAAGGAAGAAAGTCATATCCCAATACAAACTCCGACATATACTCCCAAAGCAGTCAAACAGTTGGACCAAGGCTGCGATGGGAGGACGAAGTCAGGAAGGATGCCGAACAACTTCTTGACTGTCGGAACTGGAGAACCGAGGCAGAGGACAGGGTTGTCTGGAGGCGACGAGTATTGGAGGCCAAGGCTCGAATTGGGCTGTAGCGCCATCGGAAGAAGTGGTCTACCAGTGCTCAAAATTCGACCATAACATTAACGTCGTTGAACATCAGGACGGATACGAACACCACGAAAAAAATGCACTCATAGTCTTGGAAAGGAAGACTCTAAGAGCCATTTTAGTAAGTAGGTACCTGAGAAATAGAATAGAAATAAATATAGTGAGATGGCGGTGACATAGAAGAAGATTCTGGTATTCTCGTGGAACAATATAGATTAAGAAGACCCCCAAGCAGACCATCAAACAGATTCACAGTCCCTTGTATTGTGCTGATCTTCCTTTAACTCTTTTGCCTATTTTAGGCTGCAGTTCATAAACTTCTTCTTTTAGTCCAACTAGAATACGCCCACGTGATGACAATATGACAAGTCCATGTAATTTACAAACTAATAATAATATGATTGAATTTACACATCTATATTATAATATTAGGTATATTATATTTTCAAATTTTCGCAAACATACAGTTTTTTAATACATAATAACTAATACACAAATATGTTTAATACATAATAACTAATACACAAATATGTTTTTTAATACATAATAACTAATACACAAATATGTTTAATACATAATAACTAATACACAAATATGTTTTTTAATACATAATAACTAATACACAAATATGTTTTTTAATACATAATAACTAATACACAAATATGTTTAATACATAATAACTAATACACAAATATGTTTAATACATAATAACTAATACACAAATATGTTTTTTAATACATAATAACTAATACACAAATATGTTTTTTAATACATAATAACTAATACACAAATATGTTTTTTAATACATAATAACTAATACACAAATATGTTTAATACATAATAACTAATACACAAATATGTTTTTTAATACATAATAACTAATACACAAATATGTTTAATACATAATAACTAATACACAAATATGTTTTTTAATACATAATAACTAATACACAAATATGTTTAATACATAATAACTAATACACAAATATGTTTTTTAATACATAATAACTAATACACAAATATGTTTAATACATAATAACTAATACACAAATATGTTTTTTAATACATAATAACTAATACACAAATATGTTTAATACATAATAACTAATACACAAATATGGAGACCCCAAAAAGATGGGTTGACGATGTGATTCCAGTCGCGGGGAGAAACTGGTCGAGTGCAGCGCAAAATATAAACACGTGGAAGAAAAACTTTAGAAGATGACGGCTGACAAAAAAGAAGTTTTGGGCACTGTTACGGTAGAAAATCACAGTCTAAAAAGTTGGCTAACTTAAGGTATGTAGGTACCTAAAGAAGTCGTGAGAAAATATTAAATTTAATTCAAAGGACCGATTTGTTATCAAGTAGTATCTATCAGTTTCAGATAAAACTTGTTTTATATCTTATGAAAAAATATTTCTGAACAAATTTTTTTTTATTTTATTCAATCAAATTCTTACAATAATTATAATTATTTACATTATATTCATATATTATTAACAATTTCTTCCTCTCTCATAAAACTCTAGAGAGTTTGTGTAGAGAGAGGTTGCGCCTTGGTATTCATGAAGATATAATGAATATAATAAAGAACACAACAAAAACATAGACGAGGACAACAATAATTCAAAACAACAATCAACAATCATGGATGCCCAAAGTCTTTCTCGAAATTATTTTTGCATTAATTTGTGGGAGAAATTTTTTTGTACCTACATATGATACATTTCCTCATTGCGACCACCCTTTTTGTTCAATGCTGAAAATGTAAACACTAGTAAATTTTGGTGGATATGGTATGAACCTATATTTTATATTCGTGTTGTCTAGTTTAGTCCATATATACTAATCGTGTTCATTTGCCCCCGTTGTTATCCTCCTTAAATACATAAATAGGAAACGATAAAAATAGTTAGGTAACACAAGGAAATCCATTTTTTGGTCTTCTTAAAAATTTTACAGATATATCTGGGATACTCATTACAAAAGCAATTCTAAGCTGGAAAAATGAATTTAAGAAATATACAGCACACTTTCTGCAGGTGAGCAAGTGTTGATTCGACAGCGGACTTGTTGGAAATGCACTTGAGGTTCAAGGGCGGATCCAGCTTTGACACCAGGGAGGGTCACATAGCAAAAAAAGGTCATTTCCAAAATTAGCTATCTACAAACTAAACTTTTCCTAAAAAAAAGGTTATTTCCTAAATTTAATATATGGAACTTTTGAACCAGGGGGGGGGTCATGCCCACAAGAAATTATAATTTTAATAGAAAAGTAGGTACTTTATTAATAAATGTAAGTACTGTTCTTAAAAACATAAGGCCTGGGTCCAGGGGGGGGGTCGAGACCCCCTTACCCCCCCCCCCAGATCCGCCCTTGTTGAGGTTAAGATTTGATAATTTGACCTGAAAACAGGTGTTAAACATTTCTACTTGTTAAATAGTAAAGTATATTCACACAAAACCTATTTTGTTTCCTAAGTCTTGCGTTCGTTTTCGAGTGATTCAGGTGCTTTTATTACTTCTTATTATGTACCGTTTCCACTAATTGAAGTAGCAAGTGCAAAATGAAGGTACGAGCACCATGTTTCTCAGTGGATACTCACTTTTGACCTGCAAGAATTGTAACTCGCAAATCGCACCTGCAATTTCGACATACTACTTCGCAAAATGGAAACGGCCCTATAAAAACAATAACTAGGACCATACTATTTTTTCCTTACTTTAAAATACAATGATTGTTTAGGTATTCAAAGATACAATCGTTTAAGTAATGACCGTGTGAATCACCGATATCGCTTAATACGGGACACACGTTTTGTTATCGATGAAGATAAAATCTTGTCATTTTAATTTGTGAATAACTAATGATTTTTATTATTTTTATATTGAACGCTAAAAGCATTTCAGAGTGTTTTGGTGTTTCTCACCTTAAGAAACTATGTGATCACTTGATCCCGTTTACAAATCCACACTTGAGGGTGCAATGAGAGAGACAAAACTTGGATTTTGATATATGTTTTAAATAAATGAAATGCCTAGATTTCATATTTTTTATAAGACAATCCAATTATTGTAGACGCAGAACGCATCCTTAATCCTATATTTTTGTTTTCTTCATTATTTCCTTGTTTCCCGTGTAACCTGCCTCTTAATTTGTATCAATTATTGACATTATTGTTTATGATAAAATTATAAAATAAAAGTAGGTATTCTTTTCGTTGATATTCAAATTTATAAACAAGATGTTTTTTGGACTATGTAATTGGGTTTTTGCATAAGAGGCATGTCAAGTAAAGTTGTTGAATAGATTTAGTGAATAACAGTGAAAGAAGAAAGAAATCGCAGATCCAGCTGGTCTGCTAGTCATCCGACACCAGTAGCCCTAGTATAAGTTTTCGATGAACGAATCATCGAAAGAGTTTCGAAAATTTTCCATACAAAAATGATCGAACGATTCGATCGTTTGATTTTAGAACACTATTTGCACGTTAATAAGCGCTTATTTGCGTGCACTTAGCTTTCGATGAAACTCGTACTAGCCCCACAGGTTGGTCACACATTTATCACTCCTAACAATCAAAGTCACCGCCTTTCTGGAAGGTCAGCTTACATGTATACTAATAATAATTTGAAAAAATTGATATATTACGAAAAACAGAAAGCTGAAGAATATGAAGAAAAAGATAGAAAGATTTAAGAAGAGAATTCTCATGATTAGGAGTTTCGGAGACAAAGATTACCACCTAATGGTGAACGTTGTTACCTAACGTAAAGTTATCACACTAAGCCAGCCTTCGAAATTACAGTAGAAGACAGTCGTAAGCCCGTAGTGGTTTGTTCCATTTAAAAATCGAACATTTTAGCAATGAATTGTTAGAGTCATTAGTTGTTATTTTTTCTTCTAGAAAGATTTTGATCAGTCAAGTATCAAGAATGGCAGACATGACCAAACCGCTTACGTTACAGAACACAGAAGCAGAAATAGCATGTTATATAGAACCAACAATTTGATGCTTTTAGTAAATTTCTGCAAGAATTTACCTCTGAAAATCAAACACTGATTTAATTTAATGATAGCATAAAATTGTTGATTCTATAATAATATGTTAAGATTTAGTACTAAAATAGGACACAAGAATCCATTAATATTTGGAACAAGAAGTCGTAACGGGTTATTGTTATTGTATGTCATCGAAATCTTGACTGGTTGACGCGTACGGTTTTACCCTAACAAAAAAAAACACTAAAATTAATGAAGAACTATTTTGTATAAAATTGCATGCTAAAATTAAATACAGTATATGTAAAGAAGTCCGTGGCAAAATCAATCGGGATAAAGACATTTTGATTTACTCTTTCCGTGCGGACTCGTAATGTACCTACAGTTATATCAGTATGTATAAAGAGTTGGTTTAATTAAATTATAAAATTTATGTACAATTAATAATGATATATATGGAGATCGAGTACAATTATTTGTGATTTATTGTTATTATTAAATTAGTCATGGGGTCGTGCTAATATCGCCCCTGGTAAAATAGACGATATTAATAACTAGAGGAGGCCTCCCGTTAGCCTGTTACGGACTTCACTTCCCTTCATTTTCAGTGTATTAAATTGAATGCCTTAATGATGAAAAATATATAAAAAACACTCTTCTATTGAATTATTTGAATTCTCTACCAGTCCTTCTTCTTCTTTATGTGCCCTGTCGGGTCCCCCCAACGTTAGCGACCACTTCGGCGAACTTGTCCCTGTCCTGTGCTGCTTGGAACAGCTCCTCCACAGTTCGGATGCCTGTCCACTCCCTTCTATTCGCAGCTAGGACATATGTCTCCTGCCAGGCCATCGGCGTCCCTCTATTTTTCCCTTCAGTATAAGATGAAGAAGGTGGTACTTTTCTCCTCGCAGTACATGGCCCAGATATGATATTTTCCAGACCTTGATAATTGATAACATCTCTCTGTCAACCCTAGCTCGCCTCAGGACTTCGATATTGGTTACCATATCTGTCCAGGGAATTCTGAGCATTCGACGATGAAGCCACATTTCAAATGCTTCCATTCTGTTCATTGAGTTGACTTTCAAGGTCCGTTTCACATCCGTACAAAAAAAACGGACCACACATAACATTTCATTAGTCTCTGCCGGAGTTTTAAATTTATAATTTCATCGCAGAAAAGGGGTTTCATTTTATTAAATGCAGCTCTTGCTGCCTCAATTCTGAACTTAACCTCCACATCTGGTTCGAGAGTTCGACCAGTTCATCATTTCTCAATCCGAGACAGGATTCATCTGTGCAAGCTATTTCTCCGCCAACTGGTAAAAAATCACCAAAAATAATAAAGGAAATAATGAATCATCACATATTTAAAAAAATCAAATTTCAATCATATAACTAACTATACATGCAATTTCAAATTTGATAGGCATTATTTGTGCATTTCAGGTCGTTGCCGCGCCAGTGCTATTATATAATATTTCCTCCTTTTTGTGAATGACGTGTATTCATTTTTTGAGAAAATTGTTAGTTAGCACCTTTTCAAATGACCAACGGTTTATGCAGTTAATTTCTGTGCATGGCTGAAAGCAATTGAAACTCTTTTCCTCTGTGTTCGAATGTGAACCTCAAAGGTAGACTTTTTGCTTTGACTAAACTTAATGAATTTTGAGTTTAAGTTTGGGAAATGCCGAATTGTGAGTGTGATTGCGCGATCAGC
This sequence comes from Mystacides longicornis, assembly GCA_963576905.1. Classification (NCBI taxonomy): domain Eukaryota; kingdom Metazoa; phylum Arthropoda; class Insecta; order Trichoptera; family Leptoceridae; genus Mystacides; species Mystacides longicornis. The sequence continues at coordinate 13,149,952 of OY756424.1, forward strand.
GCATTCTAGGACTGCCGCAAGCAGGTGTTGGTACCTCAAGGCACATGGCTATCGAGGAAACGTGAATGAAACTGGATCCAGCGATTATTTTAGCGGGAAACCATCGTAATGTGGCACGTCAACATGCGGCACGGCGCTCCTAAGACTTGTTTTCTTGTTGCACCAAGTGTTGTCATTTGGGTGCAGCGCCTGATGGGGATCAATTATTGACACAATAACTGCTAATACTTATCATAAAGTCCTCATTTATAGACACTCTCATTCTTCATTAGTGTTCTAACTCGACTTTACCTTAGATTTACAATAAACTATTCATATTTATTACCATATTCCTCTTCCACGACACAATTTTTTGTTTCAAACAAGTTGTCTGTAATATTAATGTCGAATGTGTATTTTTATTAATAGAAAAACGATGTTCCCTCGTCTCCTGAAACGTATTAATTCAAGAATAACAGATCCAATAAAAGGCAAACAATATCCTGTTTCAATCACTGATGTAGGCTCAATATTTTCGCTTTAACTTGGACTCAACCCTGTCTTCATCCAATATTAGGTGAATAACTCATATTCACACAGTTGCAACCCAAAAGTTCCCGATTTTTTCTACAAAAGTTTATTAATTACTTTTCACAATTAATTGCCCGTCTCAGATTGGACGGGACCGGTTGACTGGTAGAGAATGCTTCAAGAATTATGTTCCGCCGGCTATACTGACACCTATGTATAGAAGAGTGTTATTTATTTATTCAATTCGCAGTCATTTTCAAATGGTCTACATGTTTGTCAAGTATTTTCCCCCATTGTTTGGAGCATATTATTTGGAAATGAAATGAAAATCTTGACACTGGTCTACTTTTGTACGGGCTTTTGCTCAGTTAGGTTGATCAATAACTGCCATAAAATTATTTTTATTGTAAAAAATTCTTCAAACCTATGTACTTTATAAGATTCTATATCAAAAACAATATCAAACCTTAGGTTATACCGTTCTTCTATTCTCTATTTCTGGGGGGAAGGACCAAAAAATATACGAAATTGAAATATTTTTGCGCAATAGACTTGTCGTTGCACTTTGGTTCAATACAAATGCTTTTCAGTTAGATGTCATAATGGGTGTGTGATATGAACCACCTTTATTTGATCTTAAAGTTTCAATTTCGTTTAATTTTTTGGTCATTCAGAAATACCTTTATACCTACATCACTTTTTCCCATATCGTATTTATCTTAAACCCCATTTCCAAAATCGGTCAAATTCTCGACACGCGTAACATCAGACAAGGCGTAGAGGTAATTTCTATTCAGATATTTTGTTGGTTTTTTTTTCGGATACCTTTTAAATCCTTGTTCTTTTTAGTACATACCGACCATTTTGTCCAGATTAAAATATTTCTAGTACGGTCAGATGATCTGCAGATAAAAGACCACTGAACTTAAATTTGAATGTCGAACAGGTTGTACACGATGGACTCGTTGGAATCAGCAGCCAATAAAATGTATATAATACATATATATCGGAAATAATGTATGTAGCTGCCAATAATTATACATGTATCAATAGGGTAATAGTATGGTAGAGTTGAAGAGTGGCGTAAGTCCAATTCTATATAAGCATTATTTATTATACACTACTTACTAACTTTTTATGAGCACATTATATCGTTACTTTGTGTTAACATCGTTCGCCGTTTAATTCTCTCTATACCCCCTTTTTGTTATTCTCTTAATGCATAACTTTTAAATTTAAATTAAAAATTAAAAAGTGATTTACGTCATCATTTAAACTGTTGAAGGATTTTCTGCCAGTCAAATTGCATACGACATGTCAAGAAATTCTATTCCCCAGTAAGATTTGAATCAACGTCCCTATAGCTGCTTAGTGCTTATGCCGACAAGCTAGCCTCCTGGCTTACTACGCAGGTCTCAAGTGACTCTCCAAACAATCTGCAAGTGTACCTACATACAGATGAATATATAGATGTCAGGAGAAATCTTATAAGTAGGTGTCAGGAAAAATCTTATAAGTAGGTGTCAGGAAAAATCTTATAAGTAGATGTCAGGAGAAATCTTTAAAATTGAAAGATAAGAATTGTTAATTCATGGCTCATGCCAATCCACACTAAAATTAAAATGAGTATTCCTTTTCAATTATTGAAATATTAGCAACGATTTCCAAATTCACACGGTTGAATTCTTTCAGAACATGATTAAAAGGTAGAACTGTGTTGTACTCAATGAAATTTTATATATCTGACAGCATACTTGGAGATGTGTGTAAAACATCCATCAGTGTTTAGAACCTGTACCCCTAGTATAAGTTTTTGATGATCGAATATCGAAACGATCATCGAATGAGTTTCGAAAAATTTCCATACAAAAATGATCGAATGATTCATTATTATTTGATTTTAGAATAGAATTTGCACGCTAATAAGCGCTTATTAGCCTGCAATTAGCTTTCGATTAAACTCGTACTAGCCCCACCGTTATAACTTTACAAATTTTGAATGGCGCTAGATATACATTCTAAGAAAATGTTGGCTGTTAACTTATTTTTTTACAAAACTTTCTGATTCGACCAAGTAAAAACAGTGACTTAACCCATTTCAGCCACGAATGTGTAAGATCGAATATGATTTATCTGGGTGTATGGTAATTACTGGTATATATGACTGGTGAGTGTGTCTGTATGGCTGGCTTTAATACCACTAATTACCATCCAGCCAGGACACCAGCTGACAATCACCCAACGCCGGGTAAGCTCAAAGAGGCTGCATCTACATATTTATTATATCTAATACACAATAATCAAAGCTTTAGGATTGATTTATATTCAGTAGTAGCGAAGAAATGCTATTGATGTCTAACGCTAACATAGTTTATACTCAAAAAAAATACCCAATTTTCTTTAAGGTAAAAATGTGCATATTTTTTCACGTTCTTTTGAATCTTCATTTGGGTAAAAACATCTACAAAGCATGTGTGAGGTCAATTATGACATTTGCCAGAGTTCTTTCGAACAATTTTAACTAATTAACAACAGCTTGTTGTTTGTTTTTTCTCCCACACTCTTCCTCCCTTCCTTTAGCCTTTTTGGACTCTCCTTTCGTGTTTGTTCATTGTATGTTTATATCTCTTTTTCTTCATTTGCACTTGTAGTAAGAGTTTTTCTTTTAACTTAGTTTCACTGAGAAAAATAGCTTGTTGTTTGTTTTTTCTCCCACACTCTTCCTCCCTTCCTTTAGCCTTTTTGGACTCTCCTTTCGTGTTTGTTCATTGTATGTTTATATCTCTTTCTCTTCATTTGCACTTGTAGTAAGAGTTTTTCTTTTAACTTAGTTTTGTTTGAACGATTACCTGTTTTTTTTATAAATATAAACATAATTACACGTGACACATCTCCATGGGGGACAGTTTAGTTTAAAGCCATTACATTATATTGATTTTATTTTAAACTAGCTTTCCCGACAGACGTTGACCTGTAGTCGTTACTATGAATATTGATTTCGAATTTTGTACTTTATACAAAAATACGTTTAAAATAATATGTTTGATTTTAAAAAAAATATTTCTCTAAGCTTGAAAGAAATGCGTACCAATGTTTTGAATCTCAATGGTATTTAAGTGAATAAAAATTGTGTTTTTAATGATTTTTTCACAGATGGCGTTGTTGTTAATAAATCCGTTCCATCGTAACTTTAATATTTTATATTATATGCTATCCATTTTGCGAATTTTATTTATTATTCTGTAATCCGGAGCGGAAAAGAATCCAATAAATCAAACATCATAAGAATCTGTTCAGCCGATCTCGAGTTATAAGTGTTCGCACTAACCCGACTTTTGTTTATGTTATAAGAACTATTTATTTATATATTTCATAGAGACACCAACAGAACACTGAACAACACAAACAAAAAAAACAGGAAACAAGCACATAGAATACCCAAAAAAAAAATCAAAATGAAAAAGTTTGCATATCTTCTCTTCTTATATATAAAAATGGAGAACTATTTCCCGATGTCATCGCATCACGCCTAAACGGCTGGACCGATTTCGCTAATTATTTTTTTGTCGTGTAGGCTTTTATCAGGAGAATGTCCTTTTAGAAGAAAAAATATTAGAAAAATGCACGGAAAATTTGAAAATTAAAGAAAACTCTACGTAGACAACCTTATTAGTACTTTTTAATTTTTATTCTAATTTTGAAATTTTGACAGAAATTGTCAATTGGTGCAAATGACAAAATGCGGATGGAATATGCATGGTTTAAAACAGACGCATCGTTCGGAATCACATTGGTCAAATGATAATTAATTCATCACCATATAAATTCGAATTCAATATTAATAGTTAGGAGCACAGGAGAACGTCTGTCGGGAAAGCTAGTAAATAAACAAATATTGAATGGAATCTATGGCCGAGATAAATAAAACAAAGCCTTGCTCAAAACATCTGAAAGAATGCTCTACATGCTGTTCTGGGAAGATTACTGAAGGTTAAATCCGTTAACTACCATTAGAGAGACCTGCAACATAAAAGACAGTGTTATAGATGGGGCAGGAAAAGGAGAATTTGCCAGCGCTACCACGTACGTGGCTGACAAACACCATAATTATCTACGTGGTGGCCAAAAGTAGTTCCATCAGGCAGCCGACGACCTGGAAAAGCTCCAAAAAGATGGAAAGATAGCTGGAGCTAGGCACCCAAAGGAAACTTCTATATGAGAACAGTGATCCCATTCTCCTTCCAGGGGTGATTCATCAACATTAGGCAAGGTCTTCTTATTTTTCAGTTCTGTCTCCCTTCTGATCGTGTCAAGAATCTTTTTCACATTCGGTTTTCCACTATTTGTTTGACGTGCCTCCACTATAAATACCAATACTTCTTTATGTTAATATGTACGTGAAGGAAAAACTTTGTGACTATTTTTACGAAACTCGCGGGGACGGAGGAGTGTGAAATTTCACACAATATAGTTTATATATAGAAAGAGTGGCGAATGCTAATATTTTTTATAAATTATGCATAAAAATAGATTAAATCAATAAAAAAAAACATTACAAACACTACTGTAATGCTATGTATTTGATACTCACACACACTTCGATGTATTTGACATTGACACAGACGCATATGTTCTTTTGCTTATCTGTGGTCAAATTAAGAATAGATTAATATTGTTTGTTTTTAATAATAATAGAAAAATTTTGTACATAATATCAACAATTGCGCTCGCTCAGTCTTTGACAATGGAAACATTATAATGTTCAAACTTAAAATTTAAATAAGTTATGGTCGAATTCCGACCACCGGTCGACCACTTGTATTTATAAACATAAGAGTTGGTCTCCAAAAGTTACATATATGATGCATTACTTTTGTATGAGCATGAGGAATATAATATTGAGAATGGTTTTGAGATCAAACACCCCGTCATGCACCATATGGCGCTACAAATACGAAAAAAAAAAACACTAACTTGATATAGTTACATAATTGTATTATCAAATTCATACACAATATTATTTTAGACATAATGAAATGATTTGGAAAGTATCAATAACATCTTCTTCTTCTTTTTCGCCTGCGATATTCCCAACTTCGTACATTTTTCTTCATTGATCACGTTATGAAAAAGATTGAAGTCCAAAAGGACATAAGTCAACGGAAGCGTTAAGTAGACGATGATCGGTAGCCTGCAGTGGTTTATAGAATCTTTCTGATTACTTACCTCAATTTCCCAGGAGTAACAAATTTAGAATCTTAAATAAAATAAGAAGAATAACAAGTTTGCTCCATGATACTAAAAACAAACCATCAAAAAGTTATTAATTCTGATTAAGGTAGGTACTATGGGATCCTGCCCAAGGGCAAACATGAGATTACATCTCAATAAAAGAAAACACCATCTAGTTGATTGGATTACTGGAACAGACACAGAGGATGTATAAATCGTACTTCCGGTCTGTAATTACATAAACACCTATAGAAATAGCCCATAAAAGCGGAGACTAGTGCTTTTACGAAACACATTATCTCGTTTATGTAATCTTGAGTGTTGTCTGTGACATAAGTAGGCTGTACTTCTGACCAGTCTTGAGTTTTTTTGTTCACTCTTCCCTTCGTGAACGAGCAAGTCAGAAACCAATCAAACATTAATATTATGCCATATTTAATCTATCATTGATTTAACTCATATTAAATATTTTATGTACCTCTTCTTTAAGAGAGATTCCCAGGTTCATTTTTATAGGAAGATATATTGCCCAACGCCCATTGACTTGGTTTTCTGTGGTACCTATCATTGTTATCTCTTAAAATTATGATTGCAACCATTTTCCTATTTTTGTATCAAAGCAAATAGTTTTTTTTTTTTTTTATTTAATTTTTTATTAATTTATTCAATACTAGCTTATACCCGTCTTGCTTTACGTTTTTGATTTCGATTGTCAGGCTTGATCGGTAGGTAATTAAACAGGTTCTAGTCTAGCTTCCCATTGCTTAACAGACCTCTATAATGTAGCTGTTTTACCGACCTCATAATATTATACGAACCTACCGACATAATTTGCAAGTTTTCATAGAGAGAGCTCTGTGGTTTGAATCTTAGCTACATTCCCTATACCCTGTGATAATTAATTAGGCATTCCACCCATAGGGGGTGATTTGTGCTATGTGTGATAAATGCAGCTATCAAACTTCAAAATGGAGGAACTATTTTGCATTTTTTTCATTATATCTTTATTTATTAAGAATAATAAGATTTGAATAACATTTATATGTATAACAAATCAATCTACAATTATTTTATTTCATTTTCATACCGTAGTACCAAGATTCCATTCAACTTTTACATGAGTAATTTTGTTTCCAATTTTGTTTGTATGAAGTTCCTAAAAATTTGAGTTTTTTAAATAGCTCTAAATATATTAAAGTTAATGCAGCAAATTGTATTTAAGAACCTTCTACAGCATTTTGTACGGCTCTGGGCATATTAATATCTGACCTTAACGTCTGTTTTCTACGATTGATGCGCCTTCAAAAATATAAACAGACTAAAATATTATGTAGATTCTCTTGGTGATGTGTCCCTAAACAGTAACCATCCCAAAGTATTATGTGATGGGATTAATAAACCCCACACGGACTTAAATATTTCAATGCATATCCAGAATCACTCGATCTTAGGTGGAAGTTTTAAAAACCCATCGCATCACGCGTGTTATACGAGTAGTAAATTAGCAAAATTGTTTCAATGGCTGGACCAATTTCGCTAATTCTTTTTTTTTTGTTGTGTTTGCTTTTATCATGAAAAGGTTCTTATCAAAAAAAAAAAAAGTTTTGGGGACCATTAGAAAACTTAACGCAGGAAACGTTTTTTGTATTTTTGAATGTAAGTATATTTTTTTCTATTAATGAATTTTAATTGGCGTTTGGCATATTTTAGTTGTTTGATAGTTGATGTGATTATTTTCAGAATATACTCTGTAAGCATCTTTAACACAGTTACACCGGTCAGAATTATATTGGTTAAATAGGTACCTAAAATCAATTCTTCATTTTACAAATTCCAATTCAATAGGCAGGTATTCTAATTTTCTCTAATTTAATTTCTAATTTCTGACATGCCTATTCTGTTTAGGATCAAACAATAGAAGTGGAAAACATTTCGATAATAATTATTGACATTTTGATACCCCATGAAGGACCCCTACATAGCATCATTGACCGAGGGGTTCATCTCCATGGACGACACACCAAGAGTTTCTGCAGAACTTACATAGTATACAGCATACATCAGCACACATGCAATTTCTTTTATGAGGAGCTCAAAAAACTGCCATGAATATGGAAGAAGATGGATTAATAGCATTGGTGTAAACCAATTCTAGGATTATGACCAGAGAGAGAGATAATTCTTAATTGATTGAAATAAGTTCTAAATTCAAAATTGAACAATCAAATAGAGTTGCGCCATTTTCACGTAACATTATTGTTTTTATTGGTAAAATTGTGGTGTACCATTAATTGACCATAAAATAAAATAAATAACAAATACCATTTTCAAGTCATGGCATAATGAATTACGCCACAATACGAAACGGCTACTGTTGAACTTGCAGCAGTATGAGCCAAGCCTCCAGATCGTGGCTGGCTGACGTGTACCTGATGATGGTGCGACTTTCGACTTGGAGATTGGTTGCGACATCCCGCCATCACGTTGCGGTCATGACTCATAATAAAGTTGACGAACCAATCTCCGATCAAACCTTCCATCTGCTGGAATATTTTATCATCGTGTTCTGTTGTAAGTATTTCTCTCAAATCTAATCTCCTTCGCATTATTTACGATTACGAAATGTCTAGTCCAACAAAGCTGGCAACGTACGAATATAAGTACCCAGTAAATGGCAAGCTCAAAATGGGCTGTAGTTCCAATGATGATTGTTAAGCTGATGACGAAAAGTTGCTTAGATGGGCTAAACAGTAATAAATGAACACCCATGTGGAAAAAGACGAGTTAAAAGTCCTCGAATAAGGTGAGGACAAACTAAGACGGCATGAAGCGCAGCTTTTCCAGGTTTGAGGACAGTCGCAAAGGACAGGATTAGAGGTGGTTAATTTAGCGCATAGCATGTTATTATAACACGTTAATTTTAAATAGCGCACGTAGCGTGCTATGCTAAATAGTTTGTAGACGCTATGTCGTTATGAAATAGCATTTGGAAATCCACACTAGACTATTAGTCATCGCGTGAATGCTGTGAGATGCGGACGCGTTATGTTTCTGTTGCAGCCCGCTAAGACTATTTTATATCATCGTGTGCGACCATGGACTTATAATACGTCCATGTGTGTGATGTTATTTATTTTAATTATTCTGTTAAAATTGCGTTTTCGCTAATAGGATACTACATGGCAGAGTAGATATAATGTGTAGACTTGGTTAATTTATGTAGGTTAAAAAACTCTTTGTGTAGGTACTCACGTTAAAATTATTATTTAAAAACAATTCCGTGTTTTTATGTTAAATTTTATATATAGGTATACATAGACAATTTTTCTTTAAATACACCTATAATAATTAATTTAAAATTTACAATAATCTTAAATACCTGCGTACCTAAATATTCAATTCAACTGCCTATAGACAGTAATAAGCCTGAAAAGTATGTAGCAAAGTTCATTGGTTTCCTTAAAAAAAAAATTATCAGTTATGCGACGTATTAATAAAAAAATATTCTTGTATACGAGTAGAAAATAGCACGCGAATAATCTGTACAACGAACTAGGTGCGACGTAGCGTGCTACGAAATCTAGCGTGCCGCTAATTTTAACACACCATCCGCGATCTGATAAAAAATAGCGCGTTATAAAATAGCATATGAAATAGCATGCTAAATATTTTTAACATATAGTCTGTAGCGTGTTATTCGTTTATAGCCGTTTTGAACAACACTAGACAGGATAGGTTGAAGAAATGTTAAGGCAGACCAAGAATCATATGTAAAATGTACACTATTTTATTTTTTTATGCATCAGTACTATGAAATTTATTTGGAGATGATTATTAATGAAACGGTTTAAAGTTAGCAGTATCTGCATATAATTTGTACGTATTTTTTTTGCTCTTATATTTGTCATTCAGTATTAATTTTTATATTAGTTTTGAAGTGTTATGCTACCTCTGTGCTTACTTTTTATTTTGTTACATTTTATTATCAATAAATAAATCTATAAGGGCTCTAGCATATAGCCCCGTTGGTAGATGCTGACGATCTTCATAATAATTATTGATGACATGCTTAATATACGTATATAAATCTTCATCCGATAAGTAAATGGCTAAATCATGATACTTTTTTGGCTTGTTTGATAAATCCAACGGACTCCTTGGTGGTTACAACGATGTTGCTAAGATCATAGTGACTATGCTTCATAACCTGTCTCTAACAACGTAGATGGATTAAAGTTTGAATAAAATAATTCAAAATTCGTTATATTTCGAACGTTTTTAATATTATGAGTTAGCTGACAATGCTGAAGCTATAATCGATGGCTTAGCAAATTTTTTAAAACAGAGATCGGTATTTAAATATCGAATGTTGAAAAATACAATGGATTGAAAATTTAATGCAGATGGAAGAAGTTGTAAGGGGAAAAAAGTCTCATACAAAAAATCTTGATGATTCTTATACAACCATTGGAACAAAAAAATCCAATGTTTCTTTTGGCTGAGTCACCATTGATTAAAAGAGACTGAAAAAATAATATAAAGCTCCGTAATATTATATTGAAAGCTTTGCCCGAATCGTATACGAACGCAAGTGTAAACTCAGATGATGATTTTATTCATCTTGATAATTTAACGCGTTCGATTGTGAATGAAGCAGGGATCATTTGTATCAACCAAGATACCATCTTCTAAATTTTATTGAAATATAGGAAAATTCTATTTCAATTACATGGATGTTAGGTCAGTAGGCTAGTCTTTGCAGGTATAAAAGTAATTGTTTAGACGGATTGGATGAATGGATTAAATTTTTGACACGTATGCACTTTGAAAACATTGTTATGAGTAGTAGATATCTTGTATTTAACTATAGAGATTAAAGTCTCAAAAGGCGTTTTTGTTTGAGAAAATTATAAGAATAGAGAAAATTTAGCAATGTGGGCATTCAGCATGTTGCTGTCAAAATTGATACAAATAATAATAATATAACACTTTTCTACACAAAACGGAACGGCGGACAAATACATACCGATCAAAACATCATATTATAAGAACAACGATAGAGTCATTATTAAAATGAGTCCGATAATAATGTATTATAATGGATTCTGATTAAAGCATAATATTATCTAATTATTAGAATCACATAGATGAATCATATAACCAACTAGTTATTATATGAAAACATTACGAGACTCTAGGGAAAATGACAGGAAGAAAAATTTGAGGATTTAAGAGATATGCGACATCCAACATTAGGAAGACACAACACAACATGCTGAAGAGACAGAAAATTATTCACAAATTGTAATGAGAACCCATAAGAGAGATAAAATGAATATTAAGAATAAAATCTTTGACAGGCTGCAAACATGGCTACTAGCTTTAACGATTCTTAATACAGAAGAAGAAATCTAAACATGTACAGAGTTACACAGAGTAGCCAATTAATTATCATTCGTTCAACTTACTTTGTTTTGCTTGAAAGACCAGTGTCAGGTTAAGGAGCATACGTTCACCCTTCCTCAGACCTGTTCAGGAGCGTTACATAACAACCAGAGCTAATAGTATTAAAATTATAAGAAAAAAGTAGAGTATTCAGTTAGCAGGTCTGATGGTTCGCCAGTAACCGCATGAGCAGCGGAGCATGACCGAGGCCTCTCATTGGCCCGGAGTCAAGCGACTCTGCTGTAACCAGAAAACGTTTATTTCACGTCGGTACGTCGCAATACGCTGCAATCACTTTCTAGAACTGACTGTTAGTCACACGCATCCCAGTCCTCATATTCTGAGTCTTAGTAGCCGTCGTTACTTTATGTTCAATTACACAAATAAATTATCTCATTGATGAGATAAGAAAAAGTAGGTAAAAACAAAGTCAAAGCCATTTAGGCTTGTGGAAAACTGTCATTTCACTAGTGGTAGGTACGTACATGGTTTTAAATGGATCATAGTTAAACTCCTAACCATCGCACCTGAACATCTTTGTAGTATGTAGTCAATATTTCATACTTTATTACCTCAACATCGTATACTTAGCAATGAATATTTACATAACTTTTTAACGATCAACAAAAATAACGGGTGGACTTGAAAATACTCTCTCATCTTTATTTTGCTTTTAATAAGTTCGAGAGCGATAAAATATTGCTGTTTTACAGTTTGAAACTAAACCAGTTCACACAAATGTGTGTTTTCCATTATGTGAAATTACCAGTAAGAAACTAAACCGAATACCCATTCATCAGCTAAACACAGAAAAGCCTGAATTATAAACAAACAATGACGCAGTTTAATAATTTATTGCACTGTAAATTCACTTGGACATATAAATAAATAAAGATTTATAGGCAAAGTAAATTACATTTTTGATAGAAGAATTTAAAAGAGTCAAAGGGCGGACTTATACCGAGATCTCTTCCAGCCAACCCACCTATCTACTATGGCATTCATCAACTTAAAGCAGTGCATACGTAGAGACAAAGAAGAGTACTTAAAGTAATCATATTGTTTGACTTCATTCCTAATATTGAAATTCGAAGACGATCTAACCTACATTGTGAAAATACGCGTAGTAATAACATTCAAAAGGATGTGGGAAGGCTACCGGACAAGAAAATGGTCGATGGAACCGCAAAAGAAACCCAGAACTGCAGACATGGGTCTGTTGATCTGACCCGAAAAAGGATGAAGCGAAAGAGAGTAGTTAGGAAAAGAGAGGAATAATCATTTGTACAGAGGATGATAATGATGAGGATGCCTTTGGAGAAGAAAAATACATGACCAACTGAAATTAAGAAAGTGCATGTCGTATTAAAAGATGTTTAGTGAATAGATCAACAAAGTTCTAAACAGCTAAAATAATAAGATCTTAATGGATTTGTCAATAGTCCTAATAATTGCTAAAGCGATATAAATAATATAAAATATGGTTCATTCTGTTAACTAAAACTAAACAAAACTAAAGATCATCAAGAAAAAAAAACTATCGTTCGATTGAGGCTATGAACACACAGAAATGTTTCTTTGATAAACAGAATCACAATGGTAGGGTATAACGGAATAATGGTCGCTGCGATACAATACCAGCGTTTCTGTAGAAGGAACATTGTGAATGCTCTCGGCAAGAATTTTCTCACAAATAATAACAAATGTTCAACAAAACAACTCGTCTGATGGGAAATTACCATTCTGTGGACTTCAAAAAATTTCAAATGATAAAGCGTGGAAGATCCGATGTTTGTTGAATTAAGTTCGCACTAGCTACCCCACCTCTATCACTCCTTCCGAAGTCTTCCATCAATAAAAATGTATGCAATTATAATATTTTTACTTTTATTCATAGAATTTCTTTGCTTAATTAGCTTCTCAGCCTGTAAGTTGCTAAATACAGACTCCATCAACTTTCTTGCGATCGCTACGATATAATCGCGTTAATGATAAATAGAAGACGAATATGTTCTATGATTAACCAACACCCGTTTATGTGTATTAATTACTTCTACTATTTCGTTTTTCATTCCAAAATTTGATCTAATGACCAAAAAAAGGTATTTATTTAATAATACCTATCGTATCGTAATGAATAAATAGACACTAACTTATTTGCCTTTTGTATTTGAAGTTTATTTCTACACAAGCAATTTGAGAAAATAATAATTATGTTCTTTTGATCTTTGGTCATATTAAATTCAGTTCTTTCGTTATCATCTGCGGAACTTTTCATCAGCATATTTTAGCTGACATTCAAGTTCTCCATGTCCATCAAACTTTTACAAAGTCAATATTATTTTCGTGAGAGTACAATAATATCGGAATAAAACGTCATATTCATATTCCTTTGTTATTTAAGAAATAAATTTTAGATATTTTATTATTCACATAATCAAATAATTAATTATGATTATAATAAAGCGTCAGATTTGCCAATTAAATGATTTGTAAGAATTAAAATAAAAACGCATAGTTGTACCCATACTGTGACTGTTGTACACCGGACGTTGAACCTGATCAATGAATTTGCCTGCCAAAACATCTTCATATACTTACCTAAGTACATACAATTTCACAAATATTCTTGTCTACGAAAAAATTATATAAAAAATAACCGCCAGGGCGTGAAGGAAGCTAGGACCCTCTTCATGAAAAATACGTTCCGCCGAGGTGTCTCTTCAAATCAAAAAATGGATGGAAGTAGCTTTGACCCAAGTCTGAATGTTACGCTGGGTGTAAGATGATCTCCTTGTCCATGCTGTCCCATAAATTCGCACAGCAATAAGCCATACTTACGATTTTCTTGATCTCCGAATCCGAAAGACAGGAATGTGATCCTGCGTCAACAGTCGGGGCATAGAGAAAATATTTGGGTGTAAAGAGTACTTTTCATATATATTTTTTTTAAAGAACCCGTGCTCACTCAAAGTGAACACAAATACACTTTTTGACTCTTTCACAGTTAGCTACTTAAAGATTCGTGTCGTGAAAGAGGAAGATGGTCGCCACCTGGGATCGAATCCACGACCTCCGAACGAAACGGTACGAAAGCCGGCGTCGTAAATGCCAGTCTTTCAACCACTTCGATTACATACCTAGTGTTTTATTTTTTTGTCACCGTTAAGGTGAAAGTCAAGTAGAAGAAAAAATAAATAAAATAAGCGTTTTTTGTATTATTTTGATGCCTTGTCCAACAGATATTGTTTATAAAAATAATTATTTAAATAAAATTTAACAATCAATCGGGATTGTATGGGTTGGTTAAATAATCATGGAGTCACGTAAACAAATTCTCATAATATATCATATCTTCTCTAATAACTTTGTATAGAGTAAATTTGAAACAAGAAACCGACTTCCTCATAATTTAAAATTTATTGAGGCAATTTTCTACGATATAAGATATAAGGTTGATTATAATTATCTTATAGCTTAAAACAAATTAATATCTTCGGAAGTTTAGTCTTTAAAAGCTACTGAGCTGAATTTTACAACCTCTATAAACGTCAATCTACAACGAACTGTGGGGCTAGTACGAGTTTTATCGAAAGCTAATTGCACGCAAATAAGGGCTTACTAGCGTGCAAATAGTGTTCTTAAATCAAACGATCGAATCGTTCGATCATTTTTGTATGGAAATTTTTCGAAACTCTTTTGATGATCGTTTCGATATTCGATCATCGAAAACTTATACTAGGTCTACTGTTTTTTTTCACCAATATTTACTTTATAATTTCAATACTAGTTCAAGGAAATGAATGTGTTACCTATTCTTCTGCATGGTTGTGAGTCCCAGCAGCTGACCAAAGCCACCTTTGGAACGAATTGAAAGTATTTTGTACGACGCTACACAGACAGGGCCCGGGTTCTTGAGGTCTTACTGAGGACGGCATCGAGCAATATTCTGACTATCCTTCCACATAATTCAGGCTACTACACGGACTCTCACGGTGCACAGATCGGGATTATTGAATCAGCTTCCACTGCATTGTCGCATATTTTTGGTCTTCCATTTACTCATTTCGTCGGATTATTGCTGGTCGCTAGTTTTCTGATAGTTTCCCAACATATTATGTATTTTACTAGGTCTAATTCTGCAATTCTTCAATATAAAAGAAAGATTAGAAGCCTCCCCACCTTCTTCTCTATTCCTCTAAACATCTAAAGTAGTCCACCCACCGTACACCTATGTGTGTCTCTTTTCATATTATCATTGCATGTTTATGTATGTATTTTTATTTAGGTACTTATACAGGTGACTGGTACTTCGATACATTCCTTCTAAGGGGTTATACTAGAGAAAATTGTAACAATTTTGTTCCCATTAACCAGGGGTAAAAACCAGTGGTTTTAGAGTTATTTCTGATTTCTTCTATTTTAGAGCATTTGACCCCTGGTCGTTGGGAATAAAATTATTGCAAATTTGCTCTAGTATAACCCCTTTCAAGGAATGTATCGAATTACCAGTCATCCTGTATATGCTATTTATTTTTCCATTTATGTAGGTATATTTTATTTAAATTTTGTTTAATTTTATTTATGTCTACTCATTATGTTTTCAATTTTTACTTTGTTTACAAGAGTCCATTGCGTGTCTCGTCAGTATGTTCTATTTTTATTTTTTACTGGGTTGGCTAGCAGAAATTTTTCAAGAAAGCCGCCCTTTCAATTGTTCGAATGTTTATCATCATATTATATTATACAAAAAATCAGTAATAATGTCTTGTTTATTTTCTTATTTAACAACATTACCAAAATGTGGAAGGCGTCGGCGTTTAGTGTCGAGACGAAATGTAAACTGTTTGATGCGTGTGTGTTGCCCATTCTTCTGTATGGGTGTGAGTCGTGGCATCTGACCAAAGCCCAAGCATAAAAAGTATCTGCATTCGAAACGAAGTGCCTTAGAAGAATTTTGGGTATACGATGGTACCAACCACCGCATCACAAACGACGCTATACGTCGGCGCACCAAGCATGAGCCCATCACTTCTACCATTATGGGGAAGAGATGGACTTGGCTGGGACATGTGTTAAGGATGCCGAATGACAGTTGGCCGAGGAGAACGCTGTTCTTCCTCCCATCAGGGTCCCGAAGACGAGGAAAACCCTCTCATACTGTGTTCCGCTCCTTCGAAGCAGAGCTGAGGAATCTGGACATGGTTTGGAAGGAGGTCATAAACGTTGCGCACGATCGAGCGCAATGGAGAGCTCTTTTTGCCTCCCTATGCCCCTAAGTGGGCCCTTAAGGGAGTTGGGATTGGATTTGGATTATTTTCTTATGGATATGGTTTAGGCATATCTTTAGAATGACAATTGGCTAAGGAGAGCGCTGTTCTTCTTCCACATCAGAGTCCCGAAGACGAGGGAGACACGGTGTTCATTTCTTTGAAGCAGAGGTGAGAGATTTTGATATAGTTTGGTTGGAGGGCATTGGAGAGCATTTATAGCCTCCCTATGCCCTTAAGTGGGGTCATTGATTGATGTTTCGGCTTTACAACTCATACAGTAGAATCTTGAATAATATTTGCCGTACTTATTTGTTACCGCTAACGCACGTTGCGAGGTAATCTACAATTTTAATTCAATTTATTCACCTGCTCTAATGATATATATCAGTGCACACAGTATGCTGTTACTTTTCACAGACCGAGTATTCATTCCCCTTTATGTGATTGGGTAGCCACGCTACTGCTGCTTGATAGAATAGGATAGTTACAAATAAATAACATTAAATTCATCACTAATATGTGTAGACATAATTTATACTCACACACCTATCTGCAATGTGCGTTTCTTAATAGCGTTTATCCATACAGTGTTTTCGGTATCACAAGGACGAAGCTATCATTTTTGTTTAATTGAATATGAATTGAACCGAAATGCCTCTTTATCAACAGCTTCATATGTGTAAAAAACTTTTTTGGAAATTTTTGACATGTTACTTAAACATTTCCCAGGCGACACCGAAAGGAATACACTTTTTATAAAATTTGGCGTTAATTTATGACCGATTGACAAGGCTTAATGGCTTAAATGGACCCATTATGCTTGCAACAATGATTGTTTTGCAGATTTTTATGTGTTATGTTTATTTATTTTTTCTTTCTTACAGCACAGTTTATAAACTACGATGTACATATAGGTATAAAAACCAAGAGAAACTGAAAGGAATAGTAAATAATAATAAACAACTTAAGTATACGTATACAAAATTACAGATTAAGTGTTGTGCTTTGGCAGGATTATCGTTGAAAAATGATCTGTACCTACCATCCAACCAATGTATTTCTATGTACTTATTTTAAATTTTATTTAGTGTTTATAAAAAAAAATGATTAATTCGATATAAATCGAATATAAAGCAACAATATAAAAATTAAAGTTTTTAGAGATTTTCCATATTTTTCATTTTACTGGCATGTTTCTTAGGTACACGTTCTACATGACAGATTGAAACGTTTCGAATGCATATAGTATTATAAAAATATCCTGTGATTACCTGGGCCTTGTTCCTAAGAATCATGGCGGATACCCAAAATCAAATTGTGAAAAAGTGCTCCGAAGTTTACATTTTTTTTTTCGTACCACTTTCATATAAAAGATATAAATATAACAACCTACACAGTGTACAGCCATAAATATACCTATCTCTTACCAAGATTTTATTCTTCTAAATTTATCATTTTGTTTATTTCCCATCAAAAAGAAATAGTTGCATACATTAACAACATTTTACTTTATTCACAATCTATAATAATAAAGGAAAGTGCCTGACTGACTGACTGACTCATCAACGCACAGCCCAAACGGCTAATCGTAGAGAAGTGAAATTTGGAAATCAGGTAGGTCGCAATACAAAACCTTCCACTAAGAGAGGATTTTTGGAAATTCCACCCCTAAGGGGGTGAAAAATAGGGTTGAATGTTTTTCAAAGTATGCGAATATCTCGGAAACTAGACATGGTACGAACTTGAGATTTGGCATATGAATTCTTCTATAGAAATGAGTGTTAGCATATTCGGCAATTTTTCCAAAATTTAACTAAAAGGGACGAAAAAGGGCACATATAAAAAGGGATGATTTTTAAGTGTCTCCTAAAAAGTAAAAACTGGTTTTATCGAAATTTCAAAAAAATGATTTCTTCAGAAAGAGTCAAATTATACTATTTCGTTTTCAAAAGATATCAGTAATTAGAGGGGAGGGGGTGAGGGGCACTTTTCCAACGTGTATGTGTGTGTATCCGTCCCCTCTTTATAACTTTTGATTCGCTTGATACACAGATCCTAAAATTTCAGAAAATATTGAATACTTTAAGCATACAAAATTTGTATACTCAGAATGTTGAATTTTTTTTTCAGTCAGGGGTAATCAACCTTTGAATTTTTATTTAATTTTTTCATATATCTCGAAAACCATAAAATCTAGAACCCTAAAAATGTGTATGTATATAGAAAAATACAATATCTAAAATATAGTTTTATGAAAAAGTTCCAGCATTTCTCAAACTTTTTTTATAAAGAAAAATATTTTTTTATGACAAATTTACGAGTTTCAGTGCCTATATTTCAGAATTTTATAAAAATATCGATAAACGCCGAAACGCTACAACTAGATAATTTATTTTTCTATAAAAAATACATACATCATAGCAGTACATCTCGAACTTTTCCTAACAACTTTTTTAAAAATTTAATTTATTGACGACATCGTTTCATACAATAAACATACATACACCGCGAGCTGGTCCGGTGCAGCGTGTATATTCATACACGCTGCACCGGACCAGCTCGCGGTGTATGTATGTTTATTCATATACGTAGGTAGGTACCTACCCAACCCAACCTACTTTCTCCAATACACGTGTCGAAACTATTGCGTAATCTATAATAATAATATAGTTTTGAACTAGCCGACCCGTCAAACTTCGTCCCGCCTTGGAATATAAATAATATGTTCGAGATTTTATGTATAACTTTAAGTTGATTTCAGTTTAAAGTTATTTAACACAGACGACGACGTGGTCCTTATAGAATTGAATTTGAATTAGTATAATGATACATTCATTATTACCTTTTTAACTACTGTAACCGCTGCATCTGTTATAAAACATATCATTATATTATTTACTATCAGCATTCCGTGAATCGTATCATTCATCAAACAACTTTACTGATTCCTGTCAAACGCCTGATTTAATTTCAAAATTAGAAAAAATGTAATAATAATATGGAAGTTTTATTTTTATTCCGTGCAACTTTTTTCTTTCATAAGACCCTTCAGACAAAAGCAAACACGACAAAAAAATGGGCGATATAAGTTCAGCTGTTCTCATAGGGTAAGAAACACGTAGAATGCCGATTCTGACTAGCGCCAACCGGCGCAAAGAATGTTACTATGCATTTAAATGGGGAAACCCACAGAAAAAGCAGGAACCCGCTTTCCGACATGCCCATTTAAATGCATGGAAACCATAGACAACAATCTTTGAGCTGGTCGGCGCGGATCGTAATCGGCTTTCAACGTGTTCTTACCCATACGATGACCGCGCAAATTAGCGTTCCATTTTTATATAAGAGATAATACACTTTCCGTGAATTCAGACAAACACTTTACGTACCTACCTACTTCAATATATTTTTCGTACCATGCATCCTGTACAGCGATTCTGAATTGTTTTTTTTTACGATCGACATTAAAATCATTATGTAGGTACCTACCTATTTTAGTAATTTATTATCTCTACTAAAATAATTTACGGTAAGTTCACGAAAAGAATCTGGATTGTATTGCAATTCTTTATGTCTTGATCTGTCAAAATATTTGAAGCCATTTCATAAAAACACTAGCAAAAAAAAAAAAAACTATGTGAGTAATCTTGCTTTGAATTTATTGCGTAAACCATGAATAGCAAGTTGATGTTTTTTTTTTTTTTTTTTGAGGTATAATATTATGAACATTAGTTGTATAAATTTTTACACTTAAGATTATCTTTTCTCTGTTTTTTTTTTAATGATATTCCATACTTTGTATGATTTGTTTTCTAATTGCTTTGTTTTTTGTAAAAGGCCTTTGGGCCGTTAATGATGATAAATAAATAAATAAATAAATATAATATTATGTTGAAAAAAGGTAAATAGTATTATGAAGTCAATAGGTAAATTATTTTATATCAAATGTAGTAAAAGTGCAAAATATTAAATTTTAAAATTATCTACAAAATCCTCACATCATTTTAGGATAGATCGTAAATAATTGTTTTGAAAACACTGGCAAGTCAATGACCATATCATTTCGTCACTGTATAGTGCGAAAAAATTAACTGTCCACTGGAACGTATAAAAAATAGAGACGAAAGGGATAGCAGTTAGCCGGATATTATGACCTCCTCACACACCATTTCCAGATCCCTCAGCTCTGCTTCGAAGGAGCAGAACACGAGGAAGACCCTCTCGGTATGAGAAGATCTTCTTTGTCTTCGGAACCCTTGCGGGAGGAAGAAAAGCGCTCCCCTTAAAATATCGGTGTTTTTATTTTCAAAAATTTATAAAATTCGTAGAATGCTAAAGAAGTCCTTACTAGAGCCCGGCCAGTGCGTAAATTACCATGGGTACAACGCATGAATTACGCTTACGTAGGCGGTATATACCAATTGGACTGACTCCGTTGCCGGAACGTTATTGTTCCAAAAATCGCGGAAACTATCTGCATCTTAGGCCAGGATGATATATGACGAAACGTTGTTTTATTAAACTTCCCTTACTTACGAAGACCAGCAAAGCTGCTGTTTTCCTCTATATAGTCTAATAGTCTATATAACGAAATATTATATAGAATTACTCTCCATAATTTACCTTATGCTTGATAATCAATTTTCTAAGTTGTAGAATTTATTTTGTGATTGTAAGGTGTATTTCTTAAGTGATACTTTAATAAACAAATCAATGAGTTATCCAAACATGTCTCTTTTTACTATCCGGTATCCGGCAGGATATTATTTACGCCGCCGGATAGACCGGATATCGGATAGTTGCCGATATCCGTTTCATCTAATAAAAAATATAAACAGTGGACAGTTAATTTTCTTCCTACTCTACATTGTCGAAAATTCGTTTATAGTCGAACGCCAATTACTTATACCATTAGAATACTGAGGTTGACCACCTCACTTCCTTAAACCTCAACCGGTTAGAAAAGGCACAATGAGCCTCGGACGACTTTGAGCGCAATGGAGAGTTCTTTATGCCTAACCTATTCTCCTGAGTGGGTCCAAGGCCTCCCGTATTATGGGGTGGTTTGGGGGGAACCGCCACGGGCTTGATTTGTGTGCGGCTGGCTTTTTGGCAATCGGGCTAGGGTTTGGCTTTGTGCGGATCGGGTTTGCTGCGGTTTCCTCCGGGCTGGCTTGTGGTGAGCGGGGGGGCTTAAAAGGGAGAATATTACGTTATTATAAAAATGGAGACCTACTTTACGTGGTCATCGCATCACGCCTGGAGGCCAAGTCGAAATATTAACGACAGCTCCAACGTTAACAATTTGTTGTTATTTCCATAGAGATAACGTAAAAACTGTTGTTCAACGTGCGTTAAACAATACTGTTCCAAATTCCGAGTCAAAAAAATAATTCTGTCAGATATTCAAAATTAACGTTAAACGTTACCTCAAAATCTTTGGTAAAAAAGTATTACGACGCTGCTATTACATATATTGAAGACGAAACGCATTTTTTTTTTTTTTTTTGTTTGGAAACCATTTTCAATTTGGTAAACGTTAACGTTCGGAACGTTAACAGTTTTCACGTTTAACGTTATTTACTTCGACCTGAACGGCTGGACCGATATCGTTTATTCTTTTTATGTCGTGTTTGCTCAGGATAAGATATTTATGAACTAAATTTCGAACCTACGACCAGACAAACAACAACAAATCAACGTGAAAGATATAAATTGAAATGTTAAAAAAAACGTCTGTAGCTTGAAAAATGCCCAAAGCAGATAGAAATAAGTGTTTTAAAGATCACTAATTTCATTGCTTTTCGAGACCTGAATATTTTTTTATTCATATCCAGCAATATAAAAATTGATTTCAAAT
The DNA here is from genome assembly GCA_963576905.1 of Mystacides longicornis. Classification (NCBI taxonomy): domain Eukaryota; kingdom Metazoa; phylum Arthropoda; class Insecta; order Trichoptera; family Leptoceridae; genus Mystacides; species Mystacides longicornis. The sequence continues at coordinate 13,172,272 of OY756424.1, forward strand.
AACGTCATTTGATGGAATAAAAGTTATTCGAGTTATTTTTTGGGATTCTCATAGAACAATGTCAGTCAAGTTAGCGAAATTTTTAAGTTCGCGGGCTGATTCTATTTGTATAAGAAGCACATATTTTTTAAATACAGATTAATAACGACAAATATAAATAAAAATATAGTAATTTAATGGAAATTTTAGAATATATATTTTAAAAAAAGAAATGTTGATGATGTTTCTTATTATTATTAATTTTGATGCGAATATAATTAATTCTGCATTGTTTAGGAAGAGAAAGCAAATACAGTAACACGTGAGCGAAGCCACGGATAACCAGCTAGTATATACATAAAATAATATGTCCCTAATCAATGTTAATCAGATTTTCTCTTACCTAGTGATAGGTATATTCTTTATGGAAATATTTTTGGTAAAACTTCAGATGGCGGCGATTTTGACATACGATGGAGTATTACCACTCGGGGGGGGGGTCCAAAAAGGTATGGGGGGTTCCACCCCCCCCCCCAAACTCCACTTTTTAACTACGTTCCATCCTTAACTTAACCTATTCAAATCGTATACAAAATAACCTCGAAATCATTAGGAGTTACTACACTGAAGTTTTACTAATAATAATTACAGAGTTATATACAAAACCATGAATTGTACCTGCGATAAATTGTACCCACCATGAAATGTACCTGCGATGAATTGTACTGACGATGAATTGTTCGCGATGAATTTACCAGCTACCATAGATGCTGACAAGTGATTCTGACATTCGTTTGCTTTTAGAAATCCTTATAAAAAAACATTGTCGATTATGCCGAAGCAGTTGCACGCTGTATAGAATAAGGCAGCATAGTGATGATACCGAGAGTAAGTAACTGCACCTGAAAATAATTTAAACGGTAATCGAAACTGTTGTATAACATTCGAATAATACGCACACATCAAATAAGTACCACCCATATTAATACCAGCGAAGAGAGGTGGCCATTACTATACTATTCCTAGGTATATGTACCTAATAGATTCAATAATTTTACTTTGATATTATAATAAAAGGTACGTACATGTAAATAAATTAAACTTTACCATAGTTGTTTACTGATTTCACACAACTGAAGATACGAAACGACCGATTATCACGCCAAGATAATCGTGTATGCAGCATACACTCATCATAGAAAAACCACATCATATTTTTATTAGGTTCTAATTAATCTATATATTAATACGTGAAGGAAAAATTTTCTGACCATTTTTACGAAAATCGCGCGGACGGAGGAGTATGAAATTTCGCACACTTATAAGTGTGCGAAATTTCATTTGTTGTTAATATGTACAAAGATTTTTCTATTATTATTATTAATGACAAACAATATTTTCAATATATTCTCAATTTGACCACAGACAAACAAAAGAATATATGCGTCTGTGTCAATGTCAAATACATCGAAGTGTGTGAGTATCAAATACATAACATTACAGTAGGTAGTGTTTTTAATGTTTTTTTTTATTGATTTAATCCATTTTTATGCAAAAATTAAAAAAAAATATATTAACATTCGTCACTCCTTAACTGTATAAGTATGCGAAAAATCATACTCCTGCGTCTGCGCAATTTTCGTAAAAATGGTCACAAAGTTTTTCCTTCACTTATTAGGCCCTGCCCTAGCTGGTCGCATGATCGCATAAACAAATTTGATATCGCACGAGGAAAAATTGTGTGTCCTAACTGCCATCGTACGATCGCGAATCCACTTTCCTTGACAACGCAAACAAATAAATATGAATGTTAGTGAGTAAGAACTTTTGGCAAGTAGGTGTCGTATTAATTATCGATACAACAGAGCAATACAAGCGACGCGCGATCATTTCAAACAGGGCACTGATCGGATGATCGAATTTACGTCTGTCCACCTGCCCAGTTAAGACACGTTCATACAATGTTATATGTTTTAACAGGGCGTCCGCGTTCATACGATTATCGCAATCGCACGATCGTGCGATCATGCGACCAGCTAGGACAGGGCCTTAGTATTTAGATACTCTGACTACAGTGCATGGTCATAGACGACAAAAAAAAACATTTTGTCACCTGTGGCCATGTAGAACCTGTGGGTGCGAAACTAGTAAGGGTATGAAATAATTATTATTTCGTTTTTTTTTAATTCAAATTACATAGTAGGTACATAATTATTCGTTTTCGTAAGTGACCACTATACATATGTAGCAAAAACATGCCAATCTAGCGAATACAGAAATGTTCTTATTTTGCGGCAGGGTTCTTCATACAACGACTCGTCATTTTTTACATAGATATCTAATATCTACCAATGTCTGTTTTGAAAAAACTCACGGTCCTACGCTGCCTTCAACAGCTTATCCAATCGGCCTTTTCATGAATATTTCGCAGCCAGGATTTCTGCTTACTGCCCATTCTCCGTTTTCCCTCTTGCACCAACTATTTGCCACATTTTTATATAATCCATTAGCAACTATCTTATTTGCCACATTTTTATATAATCCATTAGCAACTATCTTATTTGCCACATTTTTATATAATCCATTAGCAACTATCTTATGATAAAAATTTATTTATACAAACTGACGACTATTCAAAGAGTACGGCTTCCTCACTAAGCAGGTCTCGCTTCTGTCGCCTTCGGGATTTAAACACATCTTATTTCTAATTCTAATGTCCTTTCATGAGATTTCAGAATTTTTGAGTAACGAAATCATCTTCGTCTTTCAAAAGTTTATTTTATTATTCCTATGCAATATGCCTTATTGACAATAAACAATCTTCTTCTGTAATATAAAAGAAAGTCGGGTTAGTGCGAACACTTATAACTCGAAATCGGCTGAACAGATTTTTATGATCCTTGGTTTATTGGATTCTTCTCTGCTCCGGATAACAGAATAACTAATAAAACATCGAAAAATGAAAAATAATACAAAATATAATATTAAAGTTAGTAGGGAACGGATTTACTGACAACGCTATCTGCGAAAAATTTCATATCAACACAATTTTTATTTACTTGACAATCATTGAGTTTCAAAACATTGCTACGCATATTTTTGATAGAATTTCTTTCATACTTTCATAAAAAAAAAATTAACATTCAAACACATTTTAAAGGTATTTTTGTATAAATTACAAATTTGAAATCAATATTCATTATTCATAGTAAGGACTACAGGACAACGTCTTTCGGGAAAGCCAGTTTGATAATAAACTACCATCTGTCGTTTTTACTACGCCTAACATTAGAAGAGAACATAGTAAAACTACCAAGTAGCACATACTCAATCGCTACTATTTAAACTAACGTACTCCTATTAGGTATAATTTATGGTGTTTGCAATCTCTCAAATCATTTATACGCTCCTGCGTTGTATTTTTATAATTAAAGTTAAAGTAGCCGACATATTTAAGTGCGTTCTGAAACCTTAAGTCTGTATGTACAATATGCTAAGGTAGGTTTGTGAGAATTAAAAGCTTCTTCGAATGCAACGGACAAGTTGAAATTAACATAGTAAGTAGTGTTGTACCTACCTACCTACGGAGTACGCGGAAACTCCGACAGGGTGTTCCCAAATGTGCCTATCATCCAGAAGCCGTTACGAATCTCGCACGGTAAAATTCGGTGAATTTGTTCCATAGCTGTAAGAAGTTATTTGCGTTATTATTGTAATTAAATGCAGCCACAGATTAATCAACAAGAAATTTATCTACATAATAATTCAGTTATGTATTTACGCTTGTCTATAGGTAATATAAATGAATGCATGTCGGGTTAGCGCGAACACTTATAACTCGACATCGGATGAACAGATTCTTTCGATGTTTGATTTATTGAATTCTTCTCCGCTCCGGATAACAGAATAACTAATAAAATGTTGAAAAATGCATAAATAAAATATGACATTAAAGTTAGTATGGAATGGATGTCCAACGACGCCATCTATGAAAAAATCTAACAACAAAATTATTATCTACTGCACCTACACCGTTTCAGGCGTTTTAGATAATTTCCATACAAAGTCAACAAAATTGGGCACATATTATATTCTCGCGTTGTTCCCGCCTGAGCTTTGAATACGAATGAAATATGGACGTTTTAGACATCCATATTTTAATGTTATTGTTTTATTAGTTCATTTTTATTTCTGGAGGCGCAGTGCACATTATGCACATATGAACGGGCCGCCTCTGGTTAGGACCACAGGGTCCACAGGACAACGTCTGTCGGGAAAGGTAGTCTGAACCGTTTACTTTGCTTACTTTCTGAACCGTTCTGAACCGTTTACTTTGCTTACTTTCACAGTGTCATGACTTACGGTGTTATGTTTTGGGGACGAGCGGCGGATTCCTCACGAGTATTTATTTTACAAAAGCGGGCGGTGAGGGCAATCCTGGGTATGCATCAAACAGATTCCTGCAGAAATGCTTTTAAATCCTTAGGAATACTTACATTAGTGGGAGCATACATCTGGGAATGCTTAATACTTGCCAGGAGGAATCTGTCCGTTCTTCCTAGAAATTGTGATATCCATCAGTACGACACCCGACACGGGCAGAACCTTCGGGCCATAAAACCAAGACTATCAAAGGTCTCGAAGGGGTTTCTCTGCCTTAGTGTCCGTCTATACAACAAACTATCAGCTGACGTGAGACTGTTGGAGGCGGAAGCGTTTGAGAGGAGGGTGAGGACGTATCTCGTGGATAAGTCATTTTACTCAGTTGACGATATGCTAAATGAGACAAATTGTACCATTTAGCATTGATAATGATAATAATATATGTATGTAGACATGACTAAGAATGTACTTTTAACACCAAATAATATCATGTATCTGTTGTGACTGACAAGAGCATGGTTGGGCCCTTTACACCCACCATGACTCAAATCATTAAACTTATTATGATTTTTTTTTTATGATTCCTGTGTTTGTAATTTATACTTACTTATTGTTGTAATTTTTTTTCTCTTATTAATTTTATGTGATCTATAAAATCTAGATATATGTTAAAAATATATTGTGAAACCTTTCTGACGTCCCTAAGTGCCCAAATTGGGCCTATGGTGGCAACAAATAAATAAAATAAAAAGTCTAATATATAAAACATACTTCCTTCTCGCCCATTTTATTTTACGATTCATCGGACATGGGTCTCGCGTATGACAACGTGTTTGTTTAGGCGTTGAAGAACGTGAGGACACCTTCACTACACCGTAAGAGGGGTAGTGAGAGTGTCCTTTAACAGTGCCTTAAACATACTTGTAATAATTGTAGATGTCGACTCTACATCCTCCTTCAGCAATGGTCAATCGCTCTGTTTGTAAAAAAATGTTTCAAGAAATTTGTTGGGAAGGGTCTTGCTGACAGCTTCATTGTGTGTACCTACTTTGCAGGTAAAAGAGATAGAATTTTTAGAAATTCAAGTCTGAATTCTCTCTCAAGATATGCATAACAGTGGCATTATTTGTTCTGTCACTTGACCGTTAAATAATTATATCTTTTTACTATGGTAGAAAAGCTGCACATTTTAAATAAGTTTACTGATTAGAAGCCATAGATTTTTATATAAAACTACCTAGAAAGAACACTCCTACATCTTTTCATAGTGAAAAGATGAAGCCGCATTTGCCGGCGATTTTGACAGGACGGTAGTCAAAACGGAATGTAAAAAATGATGTAAACATTTGTAAAGAAACTTAAAAACAATCAAATTGCACTTATTTCAAAGTAAAAATACGATTTGTTGTAAAAAAAAAACACGAGAAAAAAAAATCGGTAAACATATCCCGTACCTACCACGTACTTTTGGGAACCAAACTGTCAAAAGTTGCATGACGCGAATCGGGATTCTACGTTATTGTATAGAATTCTGTGTTAGAAACTAACGTTGCAATCACACTGTAATTTCTTATTTACATTTTGTTAGCAGCATTATCTTGTTGTTGAACTTTTTTATCTGTGTACTAATCTGTACTACACAGAGATACCAGGTATATAATTTCTAGATTGGGCCGGTGAATGCCCAATGCGGTTCAATCTCATGGCGTATTGATAGGTGGGAGCCGCGATCACTCTGGCGCCCAGCTTAATAGATTTCTGGAATACAATGAAGGTTGAATTTAGTAAATTATGAGAAAATATATTGCCTACTTACTTTGTGGTGACTATACTAGTGTACCGTACTGTGGGATCTTCTACTTAATAAAATTCGGTGTGAGAGAATGGTAAAACCACTCCATATCATTTAGTTCGGAATGTCTAGATATGTAATTCAAATATGGTTACAATCAGACATTTTTTATATAACCTATTGAGTTCATTACAAAAAATAATATTGTTTCAATTTTGTGATTGAATCAGTGAAAGATGAGAGATTTTTATGCGTTTAATCAGGCTGTGCCTATATTCTACCAACTATTTTGTCAGAGGGAGATATTATAGAAATCCTTACCTACATTCGAAATTATGTTAAGCTTAAAGACATAACAATGGATTTTTCCCTTATTTTGCATATCCACGTCCGCTCCCAAGGTCATGGTCGCCACAAGGTCCCTCCATGCACAATCTGCAATTAAGAACGACTGATGTGTTTTTTTACGGAGGATGTCATTGGTTACAAAATCCTACCACATGATTCTTAAATTTTGTCGCGGGAGTCTTTTTTCAACGCTGAGAAGTTTACGATGCTGAGCTTTTCTCAAATGCCAGGACTCACAGCGGTATAACAAAATTGGCATGATACACGCATTCAAAAGGCGATATTTGGTAATAATAATTGTTGGACCTACAAATCTTTTTCATATTACTGAATGAAAAGCTGGCGTGGGCTATTCTTATAGAGAACTCCTTTTCTCTACTGCCATCCGGTGTAACATTCACTTGCACAAAAAATACACGAGAAACAACGGAAGAAATTAATAAAATGGCCCCTAAAAAAATAATTTAGTAAAGTTAAGTCCGAAGTAAACTTTTTCTTCTGCAGGAGCTGTTAAATCCGGTGAAAGCGGAATTATAATTGCTTGTTAGCGAAATTTCACCCGTCTTCTTTACAAAATACTGAAAAATAAATAAAAAACACAAAATTTTAGGGAATTCAAATCATACCGTCAATTCTGCACCACCTGGTATAGTTTAAAAAAAAAACAAGTAGGTAGAACTAAGTTATTTATTCATATTTTTTTTTTCAAAGGAAAGGCTGGATAAAATATGTAACCACATGCATATGTAGTTCTTGAAATTCAGCATTACTGCAATTAATTATATTTATAGATGCTACATATAGCTGTTAAAGTTATTCAATTTAGAACTACAATAAATAATGTAATAATAAGTAATAATAATAATAAATGAATGAAATGAAAAAATGGATAGGTAAACATACTTATGTCCCGTAAGGTTTTTAACGGAACTGTGAAGCGAACAAATAAACAATATGGACTGGTAAATGTTCTGAAATAGATGGTTCTCATGGACTTGATCCCACTATCAATGGTAATGGCGAGAAATATAATGCATTACTGTAATACGATGTTTAACTGATACACTTGGATAATTAATTGTACAGTTATTAACAATACTTTTCAAGTTGAATTATATCTTATTGTTTGTTGAAATCAGTCCCGCTAATCATATTTTCATTAGTACCTATTACGGAGGGCCACACCCCTCAAAAAAGCCTAGAAATTATAAGGAATGAAACAATTAAAACAAAGATTTGTTGTTTTTTCATATACCTAACTATCCGTAATAATTTAGAAATGATCGAACATTGTCTTAAAATACTACGTAAAATAACTTAACATACTTCATATGTGACTAATTTTCTACTACACCACCATCTCTTGAATTACATTAAAAGTTATACGATCGTAGCTAATCCATTGAACTTTGTCCCGCCTAAGAATTAAAAATTGTTGTGTTTACTTATTAGCTGAATTAACCGGAACCACCAAAAACGCCCACACTAAAGTGTCCACATTCATGCAAATAGGCCGCCTCCGTTGTTTGGGACATCTATCGGGAGCAGATCAACACTCTGTGCTAAGCAGGATCTTCTGCTCGAGTCCAAAAAGAAGGAGAAGCATAGGAAGACCAATTCAACGATGACTAGATGGCGTTGAGAGATCTGGGCTTCTGGGAGTTGGTGACTGGCGGCGGATAGGCTGGCTTGGAGATGTTTTCTTAGAGATGATAATTTAGAACAACTGGATGAGTACACGTTTATTCCAGGAAATATTAGGTCTTTACCTATGAAATTGTCGTTTTTCAGTACTGATCATTTCAAACAAAAAAACTTTTGATTGGCTGTGAATTCGAAATTCAAATTAATTTTGTTTTAAAAAGATGACATTCTTTTTACAAAATCAGTTTTTTGTTTATTGATAAGTGTTGTATTTTCATTTCATTTGAACATTTTTTGTCATAATGGATATTGGATACTTTAAAAACTAGTTGCATGTAAACATGAGATCCAACTGTCGCTGGCCTGAGTCGGTATGTTTATTGTATGAAACGATGTCGTCAATAAATTAAATTTTTACAAAAATTGTTAAGAAAAGTTTGAGATGTACTGCTATAATGTATACTTTTTTTTATAAAAAATTAAATTATCTAGTTGATGTGTTTTGGCGTTTTTCAATATTTTTATTAAATTCTGAAATATAGGCACTGAAACTCGAAAATTTGTCATAAAAAAATATTTTTCTTTATAAAAAAAGTGTGAGAAATCCTGGAACTTATTCATTAAATTTAATTTGACAGTTGGATTAGTGTAATAATTATGGAATATGAGTTCCATTGTAGCACCAACGCGGCGTGCATAAACGGCACGTAGCACCAACAACGCTTACGGAGAGAACTTTACAAACGAACGCACAGCTCCATATTGGTTTTCCCGGTTCCGTTCTGGAAATTTTGACTTGAAAAGTGAACCACCTGCTCGTCCGGACACTTTGGTCAAGCATGATGAATTAAAGGCGATTGTGGAAGCTCAATCTGTAGCTGAGCTAGCAGCAGCTTTTGATGTAAGCATCAAAACAATATTGGTCCATTTGCGACAAATTGACACGATAATAAAGATTGTTAGATGGATGCACCATGTACTCAACAATCGCCAGCGCAACGTACGCGTCGATACCTATCTAGCGCTGCTCAACAGGCACAGAAATGAAGGAATTTTGATCCGAATTGTTATGTGCGACGAAAATTGGATTATTTTGGACAATCAAAAGAGATCAGCAAATTGGTTAAATCCTGGTTCAGTACCAAAGCAGTACCCTAAACGAAAAATGGTCCCTAGAAAGGCGATGGTCACTGTTTGGTGATCTAGTGCCGGTTTAATTCATCACAGCTTCTTAAAAAAAACAGATAAGCATTACTGCAGATGTGTATTGTGAAGAACTGAAGACAATAATGGAGAAGCTCGCACATCTACAACCAGCTTTGGTCAATCGGTCTTCCCCGCTGCTCCTTCACAACATCGCGCGACCCCATATTGCATAACAGACAGCCTCCAAGCTGCGAGAGTTGTAGTTGGAGGATCTCCCTCATCCACCATACTAACCAAACCTTACACCTATCGACTATTACCTTTTCCAAAATTTGGATAATCTTTTAGCGGGAAAAAAATTCAATTCCCGAGAGACAGTAAAAATTGTCTTTGAAGAGTTTGTTGCCTCCTATGCAGCTGATTTTTACAAGAAGGGCATCAATAAGCTACCGCTGCATTGGCAAAGATCCATCTATTGCATGGGTGATTAGTTTGAATAACAGAAATAAAAAAAAAAGTGAAAACAAATCTACTTTATGTTTTTCATACAAAACGGCAATTTCATAGGTAAAGACCGGTGTAAAAAGGAGATTGAAAGATGAAGCAGTAATGACAGAAAGTGAAGACTCGAAGAAGCACCACAAAGCACCTTTGACTGAAACTATTAATACCATGAAATCTCAAACCACCAAAAACATGCTCAAATAACTCGACCACCCTTTACATACCTAAATCAAGAGGAAAGAGAAATTATCGTGCCTTGAGAACAAACAACGGGTAAACAAAAAATGTGATATTGATTTGTTAGTCGATTTAAAATTAGATACAGACAAACTTATACACACATAACCAAAGGGATGGGGTAGTTTGTATCTGCTAGTGGAGGTTTGATCATGAATTTATTAAAACCTCATGAATATTTAAGTACCCTGAATGTCAAGGACGCTATTGACAATAGATGATTAAGGTAATACACAAGATTAGTAAAACAATGTTTAACTAAGTCTATCTGGCAGTAGGATTGTAACTCGACAACATTTCACCCTGTCAACTGTAGTTTTCATAAAATATAAAGTTCTTGATAACACACCTCACGACTTGTAAGCTTTCATGGTCTGTCTATCTTTTACAAATTAGTCATTAGGAACCTTTGAGAAGGTTCTTACTATATTTTTGCAATGATCAGTTTTTTTTTGTGAAATAATATTGACTGACTTTTTTCTGCAATTCCACTCACTATTGAGTGATTTATTTATTGATTTAACTGACTTACATACCTATGATAACGATATAAGTACATATTGAAAAATTTATTTGCCCATACAATTTTCATATAAATCGGTTTTCGGGATTGGTCATGCCGACGCACCCAAAGACAGTTCTCCATCAAAAATGCCCCGTAGAATGTTGGTGTTGGTGCTTCATACAGCACAGGTGTTCCCTTATCAGTAGTTGGTCCCAACATACGTAGACTGGTACATCATGAACAATTACTCATATGATAACACACCTAACATAAATGTTATGTGTAATAACTTCAATTAGCTGATTTTCTAAAAACCTTGATTTTCACTGAATTAATATTCATTCTTATACCTTACGGTCCTTGAAAGAAATGTCCTAAGTTAAATCTTTGGAGCCCTGAGAAAAAGCTAGATGAAAATTATGGTACAACCAAGAATAAATAAATAAAATAAATTGACACTACTTATCTATACTCTGCTCTTTTTGCTGGTTTTTCGAGCATCCTGTAAGAGGCAGGAAATCGAAAAATCAGATCGGGACCGTGAGGTTGACCACCTCACGTCCTTAAACCTCAACCGGTCAGAAAAGGCACCATAAGCCTCGGAGGGACCGGCTTTTTGGTTTGATTGCTTCGATCGGACTAGAGGGTTGGTTTCGTGCGGGTTGGGTTTGCTGCGGATTTGTCTCCTCCGGGCTGGCTTGCGGTGTGCGGGGAGCCTGAAAGGGAGAATATAATATGTATGTATGTATCTATACAAAGGTGTCAGTACAGCCGGCGGAACTTATTACCTGAAGCAAATTTTTCCAGTCAACCGGTCCCATCCAATCTGAGACAGGTCAACCCCGCGTAGAAATTTCATGCGAAAAAACACTTAGAAAATCGAACCCTGATGAATGGACCTAATAAATTGGAGAGTATAGACTAAAGACCGGATAGAGTATTTTGCAGCAGGCCAAGGCTCAAACTGGGCTGTTGCGCCAATCATGATGACTCGTGCTTATATTTAAACTAGCTGTCCCGATAGACGTTGTCCTGTAGTCCTTACTATGAATATTGCATTGATAATTGTAATTTATACAAAAAGCGTTTAAAATATGTTTGAAAGTTAATTTTAATTCTGATAGCTTGAAAGAGATTCTATCAATAATCTTCGTACCAATGCCGTGGTGTTTTGAAACTCAATGGTTGTCGGGTAAATAAAAATTATGTTGTCATGGAATTTTCACAGATGGCGGTGTTCCGTCCGTTCCATACTAACTTAAATATTATATTACATATTTTCTATGCTTTTTTCATTTTTTATTTGTTATTCTGTTATCCGGAGCGGAGAAGAATCTAATAAACTAATCATCATAAAAATCTGTTCAGCCTATCTCGAGTTATAAGTGTTCGAATTATCTGGTTTTATTTAAAATGTCATTCGAGGGGGGTATATTTCCAGCTGCTTGGAAGAAATCGTACGTGACTCCAATTCACAAATCGGGTAATAAACGGGACGTAGAAAATTACCGACCGATTTCCAAGTTGTCTCTATTTAGCAAAATAATGGAAAAAATCGTTGTGGAACAACTAACCCCGGCAATAAAGAACTTCGTATTGCCAAATCAACATGGTTTTTTTGGCGGCAGATCGGTCGAATCAAATTTGATACAATTCACCGACTTTATCTATAACTCTATGGGAGGCGGTGGTCAGGTTGACGCTGTGTACACCGACTTCTCCAAGGCGTTTGATAAAATAAACCATCAAATATTAATACATAAGCTGGGGAAGTATGGTGTGCATGGTAACCTCTTGCGCTGGATAACTTCTTACATCAGGGAAAGACATCAGGCTGTTGCTGTTAACAACGAAACATCTCAATTCAGACGTTGCGTGTCCGGTGTTCCGCAGGGTTCTCACCTGGGCCCAATTCTCTTCATCATGTACATTAATGATATCCAGCGGTGCTTTCGATCGTCTGATTTTCTTATTTATATATGCGGATGACATAAAGGTCTACCGGAGGATATGCAATTTTGAGGACGCGGTGTCTCTTCAGGTCGACCTCGATAGGCTCTCCCAATACTGTGCTGAAAACCAACTGTTCCTTAATGTTGATAAATGCAGCGCGATATCCTTCACAAGACGAAAGGAGCCCCTCCATTACGACTACAAAATTAATAAAATTTCTTTGCGGAGATGTCTCGTTGTCAGGGATCTCGGAGTACTGCTGGACAGCAAAATGACACTTAGAGCTCACATTGATGCGATCACGAACAAGGCATTTAAACAACTGGAATTCGTTGTGAGAGTATCTAAGCCATTTAAGTCAATAGAAACACTAAAACTACTTTACTTTACGTATGTGCGAAGTTGCCTTGAGTTTGCTACTGTGGTCTGGAGTCCCCAATACATCACGTATATTGACAGGTTGGAGAGAGTACAGAATAAATTTTTAAAACATTTAGATTTTAGAAGTTTGTTATCATTTGAAAACTCGCGTTTCTCTGCGCGTCACCATAAAATAATGACCTTGGAGAACAGGCGCACGCTGCATGATATGTCTTTCTTATATAAAACTAGCTAATACCCGTCTTGCTTTACGTTTTTAATTCCGAATGTCAAGTTTGATTGGTAGGTAATTAAACAGGTTCTATTGTTCTAGTCTAGCTTCCCATTGCTTAACTGACCTCTATAACTGACATAAGCACAGAAAAAGAAGAATTACACTTTCACAATTCATAAAAAGAGAGAAGAATGACAGTTTTAATGTTTATAAAAAAGAAAGAAGAAAAATTATAGTCTGCCACATACCTAGGTACATGGAAAAAACTGCATGTATCATAATATGTTACATCTTACACTTGATTCAATTCCACTGCTCAATAGAAGGGTAAAAAATTCCTTTAATAGTAATATAATACAAACCTACCTAAATAATATGAAAGTTTTACTCTCAATATGGTTTGAGTCTTGACTACATTCCCTACAACCTCTATGTGTGGAATGGTACAAATTTTATGCGATTGGCTAATGATAAAGGCAGCTGTTTTACCGACCTCAAACGTTAGTCGAAAAGTAATCTGAAAATGTACTTTCATTTTAATGTTGATAAAATGTGTTTTATATGGTTTGAATTACATTTATTTTTACTTCAAAACAACCTTGAATCTTTTAAATACATTTTTATTCTGTCAAACTTTGGTTCCATGCAACATTTACATGAGTAATTTTGTTTTCAAAAGATGGCCATCTGTGTTTACGCAGATTTTACTATGAAAATTTTGTAATTTTAGAAATTTATTAATCACATTAAATATATATGAGAAATTGTAAAAATTTGTATCTATGATTACCATAAATTTCTTTTCCATGTCTGGATACATCAAACTCAAAATAATCGCCACAAATTGTTGAAGAGTTTTGCATCTAACTTGACATCAATGGTTGATGTGTTATAACTTCAAGATGCAAGTAACAACATCTGGTAGATTATTACTGAGCGAATAAAAATCAACTTGATTATGCAAATAAACTCACCTACATAGATTAACAATACTCTCTATTTTGGTGGTTCAACTTATAAATCTGCAATCCCCAGACTCGTCACAGGAAATTGAAGAATTAATTGCCCATAGTAGGATTCGAAACCTACCGAGATGCTCACTTGACGTCAATAGATGTTGTATTATTATTATGTGAAAAATTAGGTGAAAAATTCTATGGCAATTAGGCAAAACTATTTAATGTCATTTTGAGAAAGGCATTGGAATCAAAACAAAACTACACCACTACAATATAATTTAAAAAAATATGTGAAGTTAACTATAAGGAAATTTTCAATGAATCAATGCAGGTATATCAATATCCAATTTAGGTATTTCTTCTTCTCCTTATTGATAAATGCCATTATCTATTAAAATTAAACAAAATTTGAACCAAAATGTACATAGGAAACAAATTCAAATTTAAGTTATTGGCTTCTGAAAAATGTCAAGTTTTTCAAGGTAGAACCATTTTAGTAGTAGTATTATTTATGAGTATGAATGAATGAATGAAAGAATTTTTATTTATTTTTTGTCCAATCATTATTTAATTCATAAAACATAAAATCAACAATTGAAAAGCTATATAAAAAAAAAATATGTATAATCTCAAAGTTTTATTGTTAAATCAGCAGAGTAAAAAAAATATTCTCCCAAACAAATGGAAACCAGAAAAGATATTCCGACCCACCGTTATATTAGTTATTCACTTCTTAACCCAACATTATATCATTTTTATTCCATAACCGAAATCAAAAATTTAAAGTTTAAATAAATCTGATGCTAGAACACAGAATTCTATACAATAAATAACGTAGAATCCCGATTCGCATTCAAAAATGAAGCCGAAATATTGCAACTTTTGACAGTTTGGTTCCCAAAAGAACGTGGTACGGTGTATATTTATTCAGTCGATTTTGTCGTGTTTTTTACAATAAAACATATTTTTACATTGAAATACCTAAGTGAAATTAGATCATTTTTAAGTATCTTTATAAATGTCAACATCATTTCTTACGTTCCGTTTTGACTACTGTACTGTCAAAATTGCCGGCCAAATCGGCTTCACTTATTTACTATGAAGAGCTATTGGAGTACTCCATCTCGGTAGTTATATATAAAAATCTATTTGCTAGAAACACACTAATTGTATCAGCTTGTGTTGTGTCGAGCCAGAAGCATTATTGTTTTTATATAATATGGTTTAAGATACATTTAGACTCTGTATGAAGCTGATAATATGCTTTTAGCGGGCCACAACACATAAGAAGAAAGAGAACTTATTTATAATGATATGTAGTAAAAATTGATAAAATCACTGGCACCCGCAAGAGTCTGTTATTAATTATGGTCAATCTTCTTTACATCCCATAAGCTGCCTTTGATAATTTTTTCAATATAATTATTTCCCTTCTCAACTAAATGGGAAATTTGAATGAACACTCTAAAATTGAATCTGCAACATGTTTCTGAATTAAAATACACATAAAGAAATTCAAGAAACATAATTAATGAAATTCTTACATAGCTTACCATTTTGGTAAATAATGTTGTCTTGCAAAAATAAAACTTTTGAGTTTGTTTACATAGAAATGCACTTTTATCAATCAATTTGATCTTTAGAAGTATGTACTTAATTGCTATGTCAAAAAGGTGGGATGAAAGCAATTAGTCTTGTTGAAAACACGTTTGCCACAGGAACCTGAAAAAATATAAACAAAATTAATTACTTTAATTACTATTAAGATCCTGTAATTTCGGTAAGACACTTCCCGCCTTATAACATAACTGTTTTAGCAACGCATAAATGTTTTAAGTTATGGCATAAGCTTACAAATATTTTAATCAATTAATGACTCACCAGTTTTATTTTCATTAAACTCAATTGAAAATAATTATTTTCAAAATCGAACCGTAACTTTCGTTTGACAACAAAATACGATTTATTGTCAAGTGTCATCCTGTCATCCATGGATAACAAAAGATAATATTACAATTCAACATAGTTAGAATATAGGTATAGGTACTATAAAATTATTTTATGATATATAATAATATTTTGATTTACTTTTATAATGGCCTCTTAAAATACTTCATTCATTCAAAAAAATATTTTTTACACATAAACCACCTTAAATGTGAAAAAAAAATATAAAACATTCAATAAATTATATTTTTTTTCGAATTACTTATATATAATGGCCTCTTTAAATACTTGATTCATATAAAAAAATATTTTTCACACAAAAACTACATTATTGTGTAAAAAAAATTTTGTACTTTTCATTATATTGTTATTATTTGTTAAAAAAAACTGTATGTTTGCGAAAATCTGAAAAATAAAAAAAATAAACGTGATCTATGGCGGCCGCAGACCGACTGTCATTTGGTCATAAGATTCTGACAGCTCATACAAAACAAAACGAAGCAGTGATGGGATTCGAAATTCAAAAACATTGTAAGTTTTTTAATATATTGAAATATATCTTTCTAAGTAGGTACCTAAGTTATTTAATTACTATTAGGGTATTCATGAATAATTGTAAAGATATAGGGGCATAAAATGTGATACTTTTTGAATTTGCTGTCCCTGTAACTAAACTATGACAGGTTTTGAAGATTATTTTGTATATTATGTTCTAGACATGGAGTTGCAGCTTTAAATTTTCTCTATCTGAAATAATAAAACCTGGAAGATATTTAAAAGGTTTAAATGCTACACTTTCAAACAAATAATGAAAGATTCCAAATGAAGGTTTTATGCAGAGCATATATCAAATATGGTACATTATGCAGTCTAAATGGATTTTATGAAGATCTTTAAAAGGTATAAATGCTACACTTTCAAACAAATAATTAAAGATTCCAAATGAATGTTTTATGCAGACCACAATATGCTATTGATATTAATATTGGCAATCCACCCCCATAATGGAGTGGTTTTTTAATATATTTGATATAATATATTATATCAAATATGTATCGAGCAATTGATTGTTTTATTCTAATATAATATAATATGAAGTTCTTAAGTAGTTTGATATACTTTCTAAAACCTTAATATTGATTCTAATCAAACTCTCACAATACGTATTTTTAAAACAAATCCCTGAAAAATGCAAAATTTTCTAATGTCGTCTTATATATTTGCAACCATGGCCATATAATCACTTTATTTTGCTTTCATATATTAAATGAATTATGTTTTTTTTCTAGGTCAGAACCTTGCAATGGTTTTGGATATATCAAGAAACGCTACCAAACTTACCAAATGCTTCAACTTTCAACAACATGCTGTGTTTATTTAAAATATTACCCACCTTGTTTTGTGATGAATATAACATTAAATAAAATAAATTAAAGGTAAGAGAACATAAGTTTGCATTTATCTACATTAGAATTTTGAGCTCGATACAGGTTCGTGAATACACATTATCTAATATCTGTTATCTTTGAAGAAATTTTATGCGTACCTGCTTTATATCGCTTAATTTTTATGTGGATAAATCAAATGAATTTTATTACCAAATACCTACATATCTGATTCTTTTCCAAAATAAACAGGAAGTTTTGTTTGCTGTCAAATTCATTCTGGTAATGTTTTGAGATTCAGATGTGGGTAAGTACCTGTTTTACCGTTCAATTCTTGCTATTATCGATGTTCATACAAATTTCAAAGTAAATCCTGATTCATAAATTTTATTACCTTAACTCTTTCATAATATTTTCTTGAATCATATTACATCAGTGTGTATTATGAATTTAATTTAATGTATATTTATTATTTTTACCAACATTGCAATATGATTTTATCAGGTACTTACAAAATTACTCATCTATGCTAGCTACGACAGATGGAAAATCTGTAGCCATAAATTTTTTGAAATGTGTCAAATTTGCAAAATGGAGAATTTATTTTGCAAATTTTTTCATTAAATCTTTATTGATTGAGAATAATAAGATTTGAATAACATTTATATGTATAACAAATCAATCTCCAATTATTTTATTACATTTTCATACAGTAATACCAAGATTCCATTCAACGTTTACATGAGTAATTTTGTTTCCAAAAGATGGCTTACTGTCTTTTGTGAAAAATTTGTATGAAGATCTTAAAAAAATAAAGTTTTTTAAATAGCTCTAAATATATTAAAGTTAATATATCAAAGAGTATTTAAGAACGCTCTCCGGATATTTGCGCGGCTTTTCGCATATTAATATCTGACCTTAACGTCTGTTTTCTACGATTGATGCGCATTCAAAAATATAAATAAATAAACGGACTAAAATATTATGTAGATAACTCACAACGTAATCGACAGCAACTATCTAATAAGTAAAAAAATTTTCAACTGCCCAATCAGATTAACCAGGACGACACTTACTTTTAAACAACCGAGGTGCAGCACTAATTACCTGCAGAGTTCTTTCATTCATCGTTCATCGGATATTTATAACGCATTTTTTGTTGGTATCGACATCTTTCATGTATCCCTTTCTGTGTTTAAGAGGTCCATAATTGGATCCCTGATAGGTTCTGGATCTCATCGGGCATAGGCGGGGGTCCTCCGATCCATTGTCGTCTTCCCTTTTCCTCATTCCTTACCTTTCCCAATCCCCTTACTGGTGTTCATGTTATATACATTTTAATGAGGGTACTGCTGCCGGGTGTCGGGAATCCGTCGTGACGAGCGTCGAGGTGTGCGCCCTGGTGGGTTTTCGGGCCCGGCGCACAGTGGTCCCACAAAGAAATTTAGGGCGCCAAAATTAAAAAAATGAAATGTACCAGAGAGAAAAACTAGCTATGATCTGATGTACTGTGACCTTGAAGGCTTCTAGTACCGTATATGACAACTCGCTCGAGGTACGTCTCGTTGCTATGGAGACGCCATAAGATGGTGGTTATCTAGAGCAACTGGTATTGTCAATTTGTGTGTGTTTTTCAAGCGCGTTTTACAGTGCCTTGTTCCGGTATTTTAAAATTAATAAACATGGTGTTTTATTGAATTTTTCTCGCTGAATACGAATCTGTGCTCGTTCATTACTGTAATTTAATCGGTATTCTGGAAATTTGCATTTGAAGTAAGTACTTTTTAGTCACTTTTAACTGGCTATATGTAGTGTTACAAAATTTTCCCATCCTTTCCCATAAAAACTTTTCAGACAAAGGTTTCTCCTTAAAGCCAGTACTATCACCTACATCACTTACATTTCCCCCGTTTTCCCCCCAAATCCTTAAAATTTGATTTATACTACTAAATTAGTGATTACTATTGTGTAAATTTTAGTTCTTCAAGCAATCATGTTTTTTATTATAGAAATTTAATTTGAATGCTCAGGAGACGTTGGTTGTACCTACCTAACTATGCACAATAGCCTTGCGGGAGATACCTGTTGTTGGAGCATTTCTGTTGGGGAGATTATATGTTTTTGTTTCATGGTTTCTTTGTTTTTGTTGTTCAGTGCTCTGTTGGTGCCTCTTATATAAATCAATAAATTCAGTTAAATAAAACTTGCTAAAAGAATAATTTGATTCTTCTTTGTATTTTGATTTTACTTCTCAGGAAATGTAATTAATAGATAATGGAACTTATTTCCCACACCCAGAGATATTTTAGACTTGCAACGCCATACAAATTTTATTAAAAAACTGTCCATCATAAATAGGGGTGCTATCCTTTCTAATTTGTCACCTGATAACAGAATACAATAGTTTACTCTCCATCTCTTTTACTTGCATGTTTCTTGTACTATCTGTATCTTCCACTTAGGAACAACATTCGAAAAATTGAAAAGTCTAACTGTATCTTTCACCCCAAAAACAATAATGAAGAAGTGGAGCCAGAAGAAAGTACAGACTCAGATGTATATCATCTAACCACATCCGAGGAATCTGACTCGGTTTAAAATGTTTCTATGCGTGCATATATTTGTAAAATTATAAGTTGTTTTATTTCACCCATTTTTTTCAATTTGTATAATTTAAGTTTATAAATGAACTCATCACATTGAAAAACATTTCAATCCCCCAGAAAATTTCAAAATGAAAGATTTGCTCCCCTTCCTTGGTCACATTTTTTTCCAAAATATATCAAAAAATGGACCCAGCGCCTAAAAAAATTGATATCCCACACGAAAAATTATAAAATTTTTAAATTGCCCCACCCCCTCCCCTTGGCACCCAATTTGGGTTTTTTGCAAAAATAAGTCTAAAAATGGACTCAGCGATACAAAAAACATATATTTTGATACTCCACATGAAAAATTCCAAAACATTAAGATTTGCCCCCTTTCCCTTGGCACCCAATTTGGTTTTTTCGCAAAAATAAGTCCAAAAATGGACTCAGCGATACAAAAAACATATATTTTGATACCCCACACGAAAAATTTCAATATATTAAGATTTGCCCCCCTCCCCTGGCGCCCCATTTGGTTTTTTCAAAAAAATAAGCCCAAAAACGGATTCAGCGATACAAAAAACATATATTTTGATACCCCACACGAAAAATTTCAATATATTAAGATTTGCCACCCCTCCCCCTGGCACCCCATTTGGTTTTTACGAAAAAATAAGTCCAAAAACGGATTCAGCGATACAAAAAACATATATTTTGATACCCCACACGAAAAATTTCAATATATTAAGATTTGCCCCCCTCCCCCTGGCACCCCATTTGGTTTTTTAGAAAAAATAAGTCCAAAATCGGATTCAGCGCCTCGAAAAACCCCCATACACCAAAAATCAGAATTTTGGCGCCCTAAATTTCTTTGTGGGACCACTGTGCGGCGGCGAGCCCGTCTAGCTTTGGTGTTTTTTTTCTTGTACTTGATGATGTGTAGTGTATGTCGAGTGGGGAGAGGAAAAACCCTCCAGATATTAAAAAATAAGTAAGTAATGTCTGCAAACTTTGCTGGTTTATGTATTGTACTTTTCATTATATTGTTATTATTTGTTAAAAAAAACTGTATGTTTGCGAAAATCTGAAAAATAAAAAAAAAATAAAAATAAAATAAAAAAACTAACCCGACTTTCATTTATATCATAAGATTGAAATTTCATGCATAAACCACGAGACTATGTAGATGTAGTTTCGTCTTCAACTTTCGTATTTGCAATATTAGCATACTCCAAGTCGTAGGTTCGAACCCTGGAGAATATGTATTAGTTTACATCCAATAGCAGAATATCAACCTTAAGCACTGCTGAAGAGTGAAGTTATATATAGTCCTCGTTGCTCCCTACTCTCCTTAATGGGATTAAAAGGGAGAATGAAATGGAAGTCGAATTATGCGGAAACTATGGACAGAGTTTTTAGGGGATGAAAAGAGCGGATAATATTAGAAAAGAATACAATATATACGTTTGCGTTTTTTTAAAAAATGATGCCGACCTCGGTAGCCTAGTGGCAAAGGCTCCGACTTCAGATCAAGAGGTCCCGGGTTCGATTCCCGGTCGGGTCAGAGATTTTCAATGTGTTTTTTCACTTGAAATTTCTACTCGGGGTTGGAATCCTGTCTCAGATTGGACGGGACCGGTTGACTGGTAGAGAATGTTTCAAGCATTAAGTTCCGCCGGCTATACTGACACCTATGTATAGAAGAGTGTTATTTATTTATTTTATTTATTTATTATACATAGTTAAAAAGTTGGCATATAGCTTGGGCGTGTTGAATATAAATAAGTGACATTAATATAAATTAATGGGCTTAGTTAACCTAAAATTATGTTGTTGTACTTTATTACTGAAGCTTCCAATATTCAATTTCTTCTTTATTCATTGCTTTCTTTGTCTTCTCTGTGATGTGATGTAGGTACGCCAGGAGATTGATGTTGTTATTTGTCTGCAGTGCAAATAATAATAAAATATAAGAAACTCCAAGCCATTAGAACTGACGTTTATAATATATTTTAATAAACAATATAATTATCTGTATAGTGTTTCTACCTGTAAACAGTGTAAACATGATATGTTCTTATATGACCATGCGATAAATAAATAATAATTGAAGCTTCCTTCCAAGGACAGGTAAGAACTTAAAATAACAAGATGAAAATGAAACTATAAGAAATAGTATGCCGCTGTAAGAAATTTGCCTATAAGAGAATGGTGGTCCGTTGGGCCTACCCTTTGGAGGTCGCCCGTTGATCACATGATATTTTTAAGTAATTTTTGGGACAACCGCTGTATAGTGAGACATTTGACATAGAATCGGATTGTTGACATTAGACGTAACGCCGCGATATCAGCAATAACAATAAAAACGAGCACGAGCAGGCACTTTGTATAGGTTGTCGATACGGCGTGACGCTCAGATATGAAAGGCATTGCCTTGCCCTGCGATGACGATATGCATCCACCCATATACTCCCACGTACCTAGTATTGTATGT
Source organism: Mystacides longicornis (assembly GCA_963576905.1). Lineage (NCBI taxonomy): Eukaryota > Metazoa > Arthropoda > Insecta > Trichoptera > Leptoceridae > Mystacides > Mystacides longicornis. The sequence goes on from OY756424.1 coordinate 13,194,731, forward strand.
TGTTCATTCATTATTGTCTTGTTCTAAACTGTACTATGACATCGCAATACACCAGCTTTATCTTGAAGACGTTGGCAGCCTAAGCGATTCAGTCACTGACTTTCGTATTGTCGTATCGAAGGTCGAAGTTCGAAACCCGGAGAAGATTATTACCTCTTTTAAGGCTCGACATTGTTTGCTTATTGTGAAAGAAATCGAAAGGGCACCTATTTGAGATCATTTTCATTTAAAAATGTAAATACGAAATCTAAACATACGTAGATATAATGTTTTAAGTCTTGACAGATTTACTGTGTGTGTATTTTGTACCATGCAGGAAACAAAACAGCTAAGTGTATACCGAAATGATTTTTTTCAATGCCATATTTCTGACCTGTGTCTCTATATTTATATAATGGTTTTCTTTAGATTTCATCCATTTCTTATTGCCTTTTGCTTTTATTTAACCAGTTTTGGCAGTAAATAAACTAAATTCATAACAATTTTTGTTAATTTATTACTGCTTTATTGATAAACTCAGATCAGTGGAAAAAATAGCTCAGCGATAGAAAATCATGCGAACAAGCATCGTCGAGGTAGAATAACCCATATCGCTTGATTGTGACCTGATCTCTGTAGATTTTGACCCGCCATGTTGGATTTACGTCAACTGACAGTTGTTTTCAGTATACAAGAACGCTTTCTGTGATAAATACAATGTATTTAAGTTTTCCCCCTTGCAATTATGTGCTCCCTTCATATTTTGGTCTATTATATTTTAGTTTATCATTTTAGTCATAGAAAATTTAAACAAATAAAGCAAATATATGCAAATCTTCAAATTTTTAGTCGTGAGTAAATTTGTAGAACATTTTAATAAACAAACATAAATTAAAATAAACAAAAACATTGTATAACATTGTAGTGAGTAACTTTGTACAACATTTTAATAAACAAACATAAATTAAAATAAACTTTGTCAGTTCTACTTGAGTGACAAAGTTATTGTTTATTTTAATTCAAATACATAATATATGCATTCCCGTAATCATTCGAGCGCCTACAACCATAATACAAAAACTAAATTTTTAATAAAAATAAACACGTTTTGAAGAAATAACACAATAGTTATTAAGTAGGTTCAAATATGAAATTCAGTATAATAAATATTATGGAACTAAATGTGTGCTTTGATGTAATGTTACTTTTTATTTTCTGAAATTAAAATGAGGACTTAACTATATTTTGATAGAAAATAAATTATTACAAAATAAAGTACCTATTCTACATCAATAACTCGAAATCATTCAAATCTGACATAGCGCATCTTGGTTGCAACCAGGCACTCGCGTTGCCCGGCTACTATTTTGTTTGTTTACAAAATTTTGTGTGAAATGTCCTCTTCATACATAAGAGACGCGGATCAAATATTGTTTTTATAAATGAAGTAAAAACTGATCAGTGAGTTATACGTACGTAATCCTACGATTAACGTTTTTTTTTATAAATAAGACAGCTAGAGTTTTAATTAAATAAAAAAGAGTCAATATCACTTTTTTATTATTTTTAACTAGCTGACCCGCCCGCCGAACTTCAACCTGTCCAAGCGCATTAAAAAATTGACTTAATATTACATAAATTAAATACAGTTTATGACATAAAACTGAATTAATTATAATATATTGCATTGTATAATAATTGTTGATTCGTATGAGGGATGAAGTTCGACGGGCCATAAGTTGCATAACTTTAATAAAATCCAAGAGATGGCGGCGTAGTAGGAAATAAGTCTCATGTGAAGCGTCTTTTCTATCCAATGACATTTCTTTCGCTTCATCCACCGACATAGCATTTCTCGTGCAACCTCTCCTATTCTTTTACTTATGACCTGGCCTTCCTTGAGGCTGGTATCAATGTGTTCGATCTTCATCATTCTTGATCAAACACCTATTTCAGCCTTATAAATCATATTTGTCATTCCATTTGCATGCGTCCAACATTCCCAAACCATCTCAACTTAATAACTTTCATATTTGTAACAACATAAACATCCCTACCACATTCCTTCCTAACATTTTCAATCGTTTCCATTTTTTAAGAATCATATAACGTACCTACCTAAAAGAAAAATTAAATCTGGTAAAAAAAAGAGTTTGTCTCATTTACCCAAACATTCTTTTTGTTTTTACGGTGTTATAATAATTCCTCTTATGAAAATAATTTTAGTTCCAACTAAACTTTTTCGGGAATCCCCTGCTGTAATTATTTTCACCTTCCGTTACTTTTTTGCAGATTTTGCATTTAACCATCACACAATAAGATCAAAACATCACACAGGAATATGATTAATGCAAAAAAAATGGTTTAATGTAAGAATACCTACTTAGTATCCCATTGTGTGTCCTTGCCTTAAGGAAACAAACACGTAATGTACCTAATTATATTACTAGTATTATTAAAATTAGTTCGTGATCAGACAACAGCAACGTTAATATAATGAAGTTTATTTAATCCAGTTTATAATATATGTGGTGAAGTGCGAATAAATTAATGTAAATTCAGGGTAATCGACGATGTAAATAATAAAATTTAAGGGCACATAACACTATTTTAGTATTTGTTTGAAATAAATAACGGGAGGTTTTCTGGGGAGCTTCCGACAATACACACTAGGTGGCAGCGCTTCTAATCCGGTCTATTGTCAAATTATGACAGCTGTCAAACATACCATCTAGCATTGACTGATGGATATTATGCTAATAGACCTCCCCTCTTTCTTGTTTTCTCAATTAAACAATTTAACGTTTTAATTATTGATGATTGCAAAAGTGGCTTTTTCTAGGAGGTAAACCATAGTGTGTCCTTTTACACTACACACAAACAAAAGCACTAGGTATGTATTTGTCTCCAATGGTGGATTTGCAGTAGTTCTTTGAGAATTAGTATCAGTTCTGTATCTTCTTGTTTTATTGTTTTCTGTTACGGTATTTTTTCATTTGTATTTAGGTAGGTATATAAAAAATAAAATAAGAAAAACAATAATTTTATTTGTAATAGTATGTAAAAAGAAATGTACAATGATTATTCTAAACATATGGTTGAGGTTATAAACGTTAATTTGATCAGTGATCAGTGTTGCCAACGCCATTTTTCAAACGCAAAGTAGCCCAACTGAAAATTTGGTATGCGGTCATTCCGAAAATTTACTTTGTTTAATTATAGTACTACTATTAGACTAGGCATTGCATCCAGGCTTGGACGATATCATGAAGACCACCAAGCAGTGGTTAATTAAAGGATTTCATATTAGTTAACAGGCGTTAGAAATGACTCGTTTCGGAATGATCATTCCTATGACTGTGATGATGGATCAACGAACTCATAAATCAAAAGGACGACAATGAAGAATTTCAACAGTCTCCGCCTTGATCCCTAAGGCCGTTGATCATCTGATCCTCACGGAATGATTGCAGCGCAGAGGCAGTCCCCTTTAAATCCGTAATCCGTTAATGATGATAGAATGTTTATCGCCATGTTGCATCAATGCGCTCGCATTATGTCGCGGGAATATGTAATTTTCAAGCAATCATTGCGCAAACAACAAAATGCGTGCCGGCGTGCTGTAACGTTGACTGTTGATGTTCCGATGACGATGATTGATGAAGCAGCCTCAGATATGACCGTCATTATTACGACACAGGCAAGAATAAAGCCTTCATATCTGGAAGCTCCAACAGATCTATTATGATTCAGAAAACAGCTTTACACAGGGTTACATTAAGGTTTATGTCTATTATGTAAACAGAAGCGATTATTTAAAACGCAATGGAAAGAAAATTGCAAAAACATCATCTGCTGTAGGTAGTTAGGTAACTGTGGGAATTGATGATTGCGATATTTGTTTGACATTAATTTTACAGCCGAACGACAGTTGGTTGAATAAAGCACTGTTTTCCTTCCACAAATGTCCAGAATATGAAAAAACGCTCTATAACAACTGTGATCCGTTCGAAGAGGAGCTGAAATATTTAAAAATTTTGTGGGAGGAAGTTATTAAAATTTCTCAAGATCGAGTATAGTGGAGAGTACTTGTTGCCTCCCTGTGTTCTTTAGGTTTTTTTATTATTATAAAAAATGTATGCTACATCAAAGAGGAAGATTGTTGGCACTTGGGATCAAACCCACGACCGCCAGGCAAATTACTTCAACAATTCAGTTACTAATGCAGTGGGTTCCTAGGGAACGGTCCTTCATCTGACAAGACGGCGTCTTTCAAAATTATATGACAATGTTTTTTGTTAATACGGAAACAATATTCCCAATGTTCTCAACTAACATATTCACCGCTGTTTATAGTAGCGGCGTATCCGTAGGAACCTACATTTTATTAAATATGGTAAATAATGTTTTAAATATGGAAAAAACAAACTGCTAAAAACAAATATTAAACAAAATGTTCTCAATATTTTGTTGGGTACCCTTTACTTTTTATCACTGCTCCTATTCTGCGTGGCATCGAGTCCACCAAACACTCCAGATCCTCACCGCTGATCACATGGAACCACGATTTTATTATGGCTTCAATGAGGGCTGTCTATATTTCGGCTCGAGGGAGGAATTCGACTTATCCATTGTTCTACAAATTGAAATGTATACGAGCACAATTATTGATAAAACTCGTGTTTTTTTTTCGACAACAAAAATATATCTACCGGTATTAATTGATTTGCTAAAAATTTACATAGAATCCCATGGAAAGTTATTCCTTTAAGGAAAAACTGCAATATTTATCAAATACCAAATACTTAGTGCTGACCACAAAAATGCAGAAAATATTACCTATACTACATTCATCCAATATGACATTTAATCTAATTGAATGGTGACTCTCAAATTATTTTTTACGTCATGCATTTGAGAATTTCTTACAGCACCCTTAAACAGTAGAGAAAACGCCTTTTATCAACTATTCATACGTGAAGGAAAAACTTTGCGACTATTTTTACGAAAATTGCGCGGACGGATGAGTATGAAATTTTGCACACTTATAGTTAACATAGCTAATGAGTGGTGAATGCTAATATTTTTTCAAAATTATGCATACAAATAGATTAAATCAATAATAAAAACATTACGCACACTACTGTTAGGTATACTATGTATTTCATACTCACACACACTCTAATGTATTTGACATTATTTGAAACAGATCTTTTGTTTATCTGTGGTCAAATTGAGAATAGACTAATATTTTTCGTCTTAAAAAACCATAGAAAAAACTTTGAACATATCAAAACTTCAAATTTGACGTATCCATGTCATTGTTTTGGAAAGAAAATTATTGTTAGTGCTCGCTCAGTCTTTGACAATGGAACCTTAATGTTCAAACATATAATTTAAACAGGTTATGGTCGACTTTCCAGCACTGGTCGACCACTATAGTTAACGATAAAAAAGGAATAACAGAAACAGATTACTTAAATCAATGCTATTTATACTCCTGTATACATATAATTTTATTTATTCCAATTTTATTCAACACAAATCAAATGAACGGTTGTTAATAAAAATACTATAGGTAGGTTAAATACCTACCAAGTTTTTTTACACATTTTATTTTTTAATTTTATAATAATATAGTATCTTTCTATATATTTGGAGTGGTTTCGTCGGATTTCATACGGTTTCGTTCGGAGGTCGTGGGTTCATCCCAGGTGCCGACCAAATTCCTCTATCAAGGCACAAGCTTTAAGTAGCTTACTGTGAAAGAGTCAACGAGTGTATTTGTGTTCACTTTGAGTGAGCAAATTTTCATTTAAAAAAATAAATAAATAAACCTGAAAATTCTATGCATAAATAAACAATTTAATTAGATCGAGTACATATAGTCAATTTTAAACTAATATTCCATAAAAAAGCGAAAATTGGTGGGCAAAGAGAATTGAAAAAAATTGTATTGTACCTATTGTTATTTATTTATTTACGGCCTTTTAAAGATTAATTTAAGCATAGCTAGCAATCATTTTACGCTAAAATTTAAAAAATAAATAGGTACCTACCTATTAATTTGAAATAAACTACTGTTGAAATTTGTTATTATTTAAAAACATTATTAAAACATTTATTTATTTAAACATAAACGGCGTAATCGCCTATTGAAAAATAAATCTATCTATAATATAAAAGAAAGTCGGCTTAGTGCAAACACTTATAGCTCGAGATCGGCTAAACATATTTTTATGATGCTTGGTTTATTGGATTTTTCTTCGCCCCGAATAACTGAATAACTAATAAAAAATTGAATAGCAAATAAGATTAAAGTAAATACGGAACAGACTTCCTAACAACAACGTCATCTTTGTAAAAATCAATAACAACGCAATTTTAGTTTACCTGACAACCATTGGGTTTCAAAACATTGGTACGCAGATTATCGATAAAATTTCTTTCAAGTTTTCAGAAATAATTTTTAATCATTCAAACACATTTTAAAAGTATTTTTGTATAAAATACAAATTCGAAATTAATATCCATAGTAAGGACTACAGGACGGGAAAGCTAGTAGGTACATTATAACAGGCAACAATATAACAAATCATAAGATTGACGAATATGTAAACTATGTATGTAGGTACTTAAACTAGGTAAAAGTTAAAAATTATAAAATACTAGAGGTCCGCCCCAGCTTCGCAAGGGTAGATAGATACCTACTTAAAAATAATTTAGTTTTCATACAGATCCCTAACTTTTTCTAAATATTTTATAGCATATTATGTTAATCTGGAATAATTGCATTGCAATGTATCGTGTCACGTCACTTTACCACCGTGACTACTTTGCGCGGTATTTCTACTAAACTTGATATGACTCCCCTCAGTCCCCTCTCCCGCTCGCGTACGCACTCTGCATCGGATAAGTTGAGATGATAAGAGACTATGCTTTTTTTTCCAATACTCACATTTTTAAACTCGTGATAACTTTCGAATGGAATGTCCGAATTGAATAATTCAAAAAGTTATACAAACATATTGAAGCAGACTTGAATATGAACTAATTTATTTTAATAAGGAGTAATACCAAGATACCAATAAAGAGCCTTTTCTAGAGGTGACATTTTATTGATTTTTTTAAAATAAAAAAAACACTTATTGTGGCATAACTATAATAGTAAGACATATGCTGTCGCGAGACTTTTTGTAAATAATGATGTCTTCTACAAAATTGTTTTACATTGTTTTATTCTATCATCATTGGTTTTCACAGCGTTCGCGATAAAAATAATATTTTAGGTAAATTTTTTACACCTTGGGTTACATTATTGAAGTTTTCGTAGGTTACCCAATTTTTTTTGGAAATTAAATATAGCCTATGTTCACCGCCGATATTGTAGCTTCCCAAAAGTGAAAGAATTTTTCAAATCGGTTCGGTAGTTTTGGAGCCTATTCGATGCAAACAAACAAACAAACAAACAAACAAAAAATCAAATCTTTCCTCTTTATATATTAGTATAGACAAAGCAAACAATGAATAGAAATGCTATACTATAGTAATACCTCAAATACAATCAGTTCAATTATGTAATTCAAAGGCATATCAAAACAATAAAATAAACAATTACAACACAATACAAAAAAAAACAAGTAAAATTGATGAAAATAGAATATTTACTTCTTATTATTATAATATACATAATATTCAGTAAATCTTCTTGATAAAATGTTAAGTGCGTATGTCCGTCCGCTGGATTGATGATTCTCCGATAGCACCAGTGATGCCACTAAGAGATCACGGGGTATCAAATATAAACCCGTGAATTCTTCCAGTGCCATTTCCTGTGCAAAGGAGGTACGAAGAAGAGATCCAGACTGCAGCTGATACTCCATCAGATGGTTCCATCGATTGATAAATTCCATTCGTTTATTGGCCTGCTTATAATTATTACAAAATACAATAAATTTGATGATAAAATGGTAATAAAACATGCTTAATGTTTCTAGATAGTAAAAATATTTATTTAAATGATAAAAATTCCTGTAAGAAACTGATTAAATTTTTCTTGAAAGCGAATCTTCCAATATTCATTATCAATATTATTATTATTCCAGTAGGTACAGTGTTGCCTCTTAAAACGAACAAGATGTGTTCTTGAGCCTTGGTCACAAATTGAATTAATCGTTAATCGATACAATTTATTCTATAAAAGTGTAAATTACATACAGTGTTATGTGCTAAAAAAATATTTTAATGGTTTTACGTCTTTGTTATTCAGGCACAGGTTCCACAGGCGTTAATTCCCATCATACCTTTATTGGAGAGTTTTTAACGCGATTTAATTTTTAACTATAAATATAGGTACAACAGTAGTTGGACATTTACAATTATGGATAATTGAACTATCAAACATCCCAGCCTGTAAATACTGCTCTGAGAATAACGAAACACCTATTTACATCATCTATATTTATTGCTGCAATCGCTATGAAAAGAACTTATGTTCTCGAAGGGCCACTCCGAAAGATTTTGGGCAATATAACTCACCAATCTTGAGGATAAGTTGTAACATTGAGGGATGTCACAATAGAGATATTTAGGTCGCAGTGACCCCTTCTTTTGGAAAAAAAATCACACGAGAGTTCTAACTCTGTATTATCTGTTCTAACTGTAAATAAGGATTAAGTACATTATGTAATTCATTTGAGAAATACTTTATTTTACTCAGTTTACGAATAATTTGTTATAAGGGATGCTCGCTAAGAGAAGTATTATTGTATTTAAAAACATATTGAAGCAACAATTGGGTATGATACTAATAATAATTTTGGAGATAGATACCAGAGAAGTATCTTGAACCAGCATCAGAGTGGGCTTTGGGCATCCTCAGCCACCCACACAGGCAACATTCAAACATTGTCTATTGGGAATCGACTCATTCTTATTTATAACATGACTCCACATCCTACTGATGTAATTAATCAAAATACGCACAACCAGTGTACAATCATACGATGCTCAATAATCAGGAACAACATTCGAACGACCAATGAAAATATTTCGTTAAACCGAATTTTGTTTTTTGAGTATAAAACATACAAGCAGTAAAATCTGTCGTTTGAAAAGCGTAAAAAAGGATTAATTAATTTGTTTGATTGTCCTATGAATCCGTTAAATCGTCAAAGGTCCCAAATTCACATAACCACATTGAGACTGTTTAAAATTTGACATTTCTTCCCGTAACAACAGTTGTATGGGGAACTTCTGATCAAGAATCGCATTTTTTCGATTCTATTTCTTTTGCTTCTGACCTGGCCTTCTTAGAAGACCAAATTTATTTCTTCGATCCACGTCATTCTCGGTCAACCATGTACGCCTTCTTATACCTTTTCTTTCAGACTTATTATTACCATTATTTCAACATTCTAAAACCATCTCAATTTATTAACATTCATATTTTTGTAACCACACTAACTTCCATACTTACCACAATAATCTTCCTACTATTCTCATTCCTTTCCATACCTCACAGAGTCTTTACACGCATTCTTTCTAGAGCTCTCATCTCAATTTTGCAATTTCCAAATGTAGGTATTAGTCAATTGTTTGGGCCGAAGGTGCTTGGAGGTATTAATTCATTTCTAAAATAATGTATATTAGTGTTGTTTTTTACTTGCACAATCCAATAATAAGATTTTAATTGTCTAATACTTCTGTAATACCCACGAAAGGGCACTGCCTTGTGAGATTTCTCGTGTATTCATTATTATTCCCTGTTGATATTATTTAAATTATTATTTGTATATTTTTATTGTTTGTATGTAATCACAAAGAGGCCTATAATTGTTAATAACAAAGAGGCCTATAATTGTTTATTTATTTCATTACAGATTGTAGATTAAGAAATAATTAAGCTTTGATGATTTTGTATAATTTTGTATAAACTGTAAAACTATAAAGATTTTACTATCAATTTAAAAATACGTATACCAGCAGTATTGCTTTTATATACCTAATTAGTTATTAAGTTCTAACATTTATATTCTTGAATACCAATATGTAATATATATTTTTCCCTAAGAGAGGCTTGCCTAGTTGGGAATATTTTTGTATTTTTTTTTTCATCATATTTTTTATAAATGTAGCAAAAATTAAATAAATAAATAAAATCATCTGTGTAATTTTCTTCCGAGAAATAAAGAAAGATTTTTTTTATTTATTTACTACATTTATACTATTTATATTGTATAGTAGCAGTACCTATACATTATTTCATCTTACTGAGTTTGTTTGTGAGTCACGAATTAACAATTTTGTCATCATTTTGGTAATCAGCATTAAGAATATTGTACCTAATATTTTGTGCGTAAATAAATTATTTAGAAAAAAAAAACCCGATGTATTATTATTCTGCCGTGTATATTGAAATGGCTGAAAATGCATACGTGCGCGTTTCACTATAAAACACGACAATTAATAGTTGTTCATAATAGTGCATTACCTGGCATTGTTTGTCATTGTCACGTCACACACATATAATACCTACATAATACGTAATCAGTTCAAACACACAATATGTACAATACGAGTAGGTAGGTACCTACAAGTAGTAAACGTTAGCATTTTTCACGTGCGTTTTACAATAATCATTGGAGTGCGAATCATTTTCTTCTTGGCACATTACTACAATACTAGGAGTCACCGTGTGACAGTCATCGTAATTTCGTTTGGACGCGTAAATATAGGCTGAAGGTTCCTAACGATAATTTATTGTGAAAACTCTTATTTACACTTTCCTGTACATGTTCACTTTTCTACATTTTTTTCATAATATCATCTCGTTGTCAGGGTGGTTACAAGCCATGAATGTATGTACCTAGGTACCTTTTTTCGTTGTTTACACAAAATTGACAACTAACTGACGCAGTACCTATACAGAATACCTACTTATTTTCAAACAACAGAACTCACGAAACACTACATAGATTTGTCTATTTGTGGTCCACAGGTAACGCTCGATTCGGATAGGCGCCGTTAGTCGATCAGTTAGTATTCTGGGCTATTCTACTATAGATTGTTGATTTCAGGGAATCGATTACACGAAGAAAGATGGAATTTCTTTTGGTATGCCCAAATATCGCAGAGAAATGTGTGTCAAAGACCTGACAAATGCAAATGACAAATCGTGCACGTGGTCTACTTTAATTGTCTACTGTAAAAAAATTAAATTAAATACCCAAATTATACAAGCCAAAATACTAGAATTGCATTACGCGAAAAGAAACCCCAATTGTAGGGCATATCCATATAAGATAGAAAATTTGGAAAGTCAAGTTCAAATTGAGTCGATTGGATAGAAAATTTTAATTGCAAATCATTAAGTTAAAGTTAAATTTAACTAATCCAACATTTCTTTCAAGAATACACGATAGACAAATACGTTTTCTTTAATAATTGGCAAAAATCTCAGCGTTAGAATCCCAGGACTTATTTGAAGATGTTGGAAGGTGGAGTATAGAGAAAAGAAGTCACTTGTGAGATAGCTTTGACAGAACGGGTCCAGAAAGACTTCCAATGATGGTAACGGAAGTACTACCAGAGGGATGTTCGCCACCGGGATGGCTAACAAAGAGATGGGGGAAAGCTGGTCATCGGTGGTCATCTAAAGAGTAATTATAAAATTTTAAAATCAATATCGATTGAAAAACCAGGACGTACGATATACATTAACCGAGTTTTTTACATTAGAAAAATCATAAAATGTATAGTTTTGTCATGTTGATCTAAGTACGTTGATGCAATTATTATGCACATGGACATGAGAATACCTATACTCTGTTCTACTAAGTTCAATAATGCTTTTATTTGCATGAATACACTTTTTGTCAATAATTACCTATATTCGACCAGATTGAAACAAAAAATTCAGCAAACAAAAAATTGCCTACCACATGCGTTAATTTAAAAATATTCACCGTGTCTGAAGATACTACATTGTTGATTGATATCAAACTATCTCCGCAAGAAATTTATATTATACCAGCTTTCCTGATGGATATTGTCTTGTGAATTCGGATTCGTAAAAAATAAAGTAAAAATCTATCCATCCAATGTAATTCTGACCGATGCATTTGTTTAAAACCATATATATTTTTTTAAATGAATCTGCGCTCACTCGAAGTGAACACAAATACACTCTTGACATCTTTCACACTAACCAAATGCTTGTGTTGTGAAGGGAGAAATGGTCGGCACGGCCGGGATTCGAACCTACGACCTCCAATACGCTGTACGTACGAAAGCCGCCGATTGACGCTACTGTACTACCAACCAACCCATTTTGCATCTGCATTCTGTTAATCGAACATCAAACATCTAACAGTTGCTGCCAAATGTCAGTTAAATTCTATTGTAAGAAGCACTAACAAGGTGGCCTACTTTAAGTTTTCTTAAATTTTCTAACGTATCGCGGAACTTTCTTGAATTTCCTGATAAGAACCATCTCCTGACAATAGCAAACACGACGAAAAAAGAATTACCGAAATTGGTCCAGCCGTTCACGCGTGATATACCAACATATCTGTTGTATTGACAATGAAAAATAAAACTACATAATTATATCAGTAATAAATGTCACATGGGAATGCTGTAGGTATAGGTGCATACAATATTGTTACCGTCTTCACGTGGTTTCGCTAAAAACTAGTTTATTAACTAAGTCCTTGACTTACTCATTGATGAGGTGTGCATGGTGTATATATCAGAGTGCTGTCACGCTGGATGTGGTCCACGTAACCGGTTAGGTACTGTACTAAACCACTAGAGACAAGCAGACAACACGATTGCACCGGACCCACATGTGAGAGGAATAATATTCGCATGTTATTACACTCTACTGCCGAGATTTTGAGATTTTACATTGTTTTATAGATGAGATGCCGTTATCTATAATATAAAGGAAAGACGGGTTATTGCGAACACTCGAGATCGGCTGAACAGATTTTTATCGTGTTTAGTTTTTAGATTCTTCTCTGCTCCGGATAACATAATAACTATTTAAAAAAAAATCAAAAAAGGATAGAAAATAATATGAAATATAATATAAGAGTTAGTATGGAACCGACTTCCTAACAGCAACGCCACCTGTAAAAAATCTCACAACAACACATTTTTTATTTACCTGACAACCATTGAGTTTTAAAACATTGGTGGGCAGATCATTGATAGAATTTTTTTGAAGCTTTCAGAAATGTTTTTTTTTTAATTAAAACATATTTTAAGCGCATGTTTAAACCATCGAATGAATCTTTTTCTGGAGTTTTTGTTATGCATAAAATTATTGCAATTATTTTTTTAGAGTCATCTGACTGAAAAAAGTCCGATTCATAATACTACAACTGTATAGGTAACTTTTGATTTATTTTTACGATGAGTAGTCATGTATTTTAGCTATGCTGTATTACCCAGCAGTATTTTGTTGACTTCAAGGCGAAACGAAGTTCGATGGGTCAGCTTGTTGTCAATAAAATAACTAAAAACTTGCAAATCAGTTTCAAAAGTACCTTCGCTCGCATAGTCGTATGGAAACGATTCATAAGAACAAGTTGTTATAAACCTTTTCCACTTTGTAAAGTGTTAAGTGCAGGTTTTAAGTATTAAGTGAGTGTTCTGAGTGTCCACTGTAAAGTTTTTTTTTTATGAATGTGTGCTCACTCAAAGTGAACACAAATACACTCCGACTCTTTCACAGTTAAGGGGCCTTACTCCCAAAATAGCCGTTTTTCACTGTTTTCTCCGCTGAATCCAGACTCTATTTTCATAAATAAGGAAATTTTGATTATGTGTATACGTAGATCAAACCTTTTTACTATATATGTTCGAGGCCGATTTTCCATAAAAAGCATGCTTTACACGTTATTTGAGGTTTTGTCGAAGTCTTCTCAAACACTTTTTGACGCATATCTCGAGAACTGTATGACTTGGATAAAATACGTTTAGAGTTAAAGATAGTGGTGAAAATTTTACAATATATGTTCGAGAGGATTTTTCGCAAATTTCCTCAGATTTTTCAGAAAACACTAAAAATCATTTTCCAATTAAAATTCTTACCAAAGCTCTGTCTTGTTAGATTATTTTTCTAAAATATTCCAATACATTGGATAATTTCTCATCACGGCTCATATCAAAGCGTTGAACCATAATGGTCCATATGACCATTCTATTTGTATGAAGTTGCGATAGAGATTCCTTTGCAAAGAATTGAGGGAGTTTAAGTAAAATACGGCGTTAGACTCTCTCTGAAGGAAGATTTAGATATCCATGATTTTTCTAATATCCAACCAACAAAAATAATAATAAGATAGGGAAGTTAGGCCAAACATGAAGTAAACACAAACGTTTTATGTATTGTAAGTTTATAATAGGTAGGTATAAGTACCTTATTACGTTACGAATTGGAAGAATAATTATTATTGGCAGTGCATATCTACCTATGTAGGTAGGTACATATTACAAGAAATTTATCAGACATCACTGCAGACATCAGAATTCAGATGAAGATTAATTATTTTATTTTATTAGAAAGTCTATAATTATAGAAGGTTTATACAAGTGGTTGGTTGACCAGTAGTATCAGTCGGCGGCTTTCGTACTAATGGTCGTGGGTTCGAGTCCCGGTGCCGACCATTTCTACTTTCACAACAAAACCTTTGCTTTATGTAAAGTATGTCGAAATTGTATTTCTGTTCACTTTGAGTGAGCCCAGATTCATTTAAAAATGCGTGTTTGGATAATATATTTTTTAAAATGAATCTGATCTCACCTAATACATAATTATTATACCTACGCGTTTTTGCACATGTTGTGAGACACGATGGAACAATGTACAACATTTTTATGTTTTGTTTTTGTTATTTTGAAGGTTTCAACACCCGGCGAAAGTAACAACAGTGTTTTTATGTTTTATTGTGGTTCCTATATAATAAGAGAAAAAAAAAGATTATTGTCACATCTATAAAAACATACTTCAAGTAGGTATATTTTAGCCATCGCATCATCTGGAGTACAAGAAAGACTTCAAAGTATAATATTAGGATACACAGACCTATAGTGAATGTCTGTATAAACGTGTTTTAGTACCTAATAGACGCACCATGTGATTCTCAAATCGACACATTACTGTGAAACATCTTCATGTTTTTTAAATTCATAACTAGCAGCAAAACCTTTCGGACGACAGGCATAGAAAAGAGTCGTTAATTCTTTGAATACCCATATTGGAACCTCATACCATTTTATCCTAGACGTAACATTTTCTACATCACCGCACCATTCTCGCGCGCCAAATAGAATGATGCAGTTATAGGAAAAATGTTTACAGCCAACATTTGATTGAATGCAGAGACGTATTGAGTGTATAAACCAGCGACTAACCGATGAAATTAAAAGTATGAAAATATTTCCTGTAGCTGGATTAGTGTATTGGTGTATATTGTTATATGATAAATATGGAGTTACGGACGAACTTTACAATTGTAATATATTGGAATTGTTTATTTTTACCAAAAATGTCGATGGGTTCCATTGGATGGTAAGCACAAAAAAAATATTTTTTTTTGGGATAGATGGTAAGTATGAAAAGATAAAAACATATGGTTGCAAGTGAATGAAAGATCACTTCATCCATCAATGGCTGTAAGTCATATTATTATTATTTTTTACTATAGTCCCTCACGAAATCCGTAGGTACCTAAAAAAGACGGACACTTGTTACCAGATGGTTGATATAATATTGGACCTTCTCAAATGCACAATTTCAGTGTTTATATAGAAGCCTAGACTTACCTACATACTTATAACTCACTCGATTGTTAGGTCCGTATGGACAGATTTAGTTGAGAGAGATGTAGGTAAAAACCGTTCAATATTGATCTGTCAGTAAAAAAATCAAAACATATTATGTTTTGCACCACATCATTATAAACAATGAAAGGCTCATAAATTATTTCATATATTTTCAGTTTCAATGGTACGCGGATAGGTAGGTAAGTACTTATGACTTACCTACATATTTTGATGTCTTTATTATAACTGAAATCGAGAATAGATGGGGTAAGGGCGTATGGATCCTGAGCAGCTTCAATGACTTCTCTTCTCACTCCACAACCTCTGGTGCGAAGGAACGGAACACATTGTGAGATGCCTTCCCACTCCCCAGTCTTCGAGACCCAGATGTTCAAGAGACCTGGTGATCATCTATGGTTATCGATAAATGTTTACCCGAGCTGGCATGACTCGAATCCCAATAATCATTGCCGGGGTTTGCTCAGAAGTCGGCACCTAAGCAACTAGGCTATCGTAGTCGATATCAATTACTGTAATAAAGAATACCTAATAGATTTTATGTTATTTTTATTTGGTCAATTCAAAAAGGCCTACATGTGTTTTTTTTACACTATTAGGTAGAAGGTATTTCTATATTTATTTTTCAAAGAGCAGAGTGTCGTTTATTCTGTACAAACCAAATGAAACCATCTCATTCGAAACTGACCTTCATCACAAAAAAATGAACACATCTTTTAGGAGAGCTGTTATTCATTACAAAAAAATGGTTTGTACAAATTATTACGATGTAGGTATAATAATAGGTAGGTACCTATATATTTAGTCATGGTGCATTTATTTGTGTCTTTCTCTGGTCCTAACTACATACAAAATACTATAGGCGTTTTAGTAAAAAGTTCATTTCATTTATAGGAATATTATTTATGAATAAGAATATGAAAAGAAAAAAATACAAGGTGCCCAAACTTGTGCAGTTCTGATGTCACATTGTCAGAAATAAAGAGAAATGTATGTTTTGTTTCTTTAACAGTGGCGTAACTGATAGTTTTTATAGTATTTTATGTAACATGTTTGAGTAGGTATTTAGATTGGGAGATTAAACTTTCGTGGAACTTATGTAGGTAAATAGCTATGTGAAGATAATATCAACGCAGAAATATATTATTTTGAAAGGTTTTTATTATGTGTTTAAAAAAATATTATAAATAGGTAATCAATTCATCACAATATAACACATCTGATAACCTTGCAAGTTCAATATTTAAAAACCATTGATCGTATATTGTTATAAATAAATAAACAAATTAAAAATAGTTTAATGGTTTATATAATATATTTAAGTAAATAAACAATAAAACATTTAAACAACCTTGATTTTTTTTTGTTGTTGAAAATATTAAAACCAAAATATTGATAGAATAAAGAAATGTTTCTTATTCCACAAAAATATTTCACAAGTATGTATATTGCTACACCACTGCGCACAAAAAAAGAATATGAACAAGAGGATACAAATGAAATGGCGATATATTATGTTCGTTATGATAGTTGAGATGGATAGATACAATTTCAACTAAATATTTTCACAGATTTTTTAAAAATTTTATCCCCTCAAGTAGTTTTTGTATCCATGATTTTGGGGGGTCCAATTGGAACTAGGAGCGTAATCAGAATCTATATTCCAATTCAGACACGAAAAATATCTGGCGTTACATAGCCCCTTAACTACTTAAAGCGTGTTTCGTAATAGAGGAAGATGGTAAGAAATTGCGACAAACCCACAACCTCTAATACGAAGCAGTACGAAATCCGGTATCTTAATTGCCAAGCTACCAACCACTTCAAAATTGCAAAGGTTTAAAATTTCACTATCAAAAAATTATATAAGTAGGTACTAGCAAATAATCTATATTCTTTCAACACGCCCATGCATACAAAGGTTACTCACGTTGCGAAGTCTTTAGAACAAAGCAACTGGAAGCTGAGGTTTTATGGTAATGTTAAGAAAAACCACGAGAGTGTGGTCGACAATTTTGTTTCTAAACCAAGATGACTGAGGCAAAAAAGTGCCAGAGTACTGTACTAGTGTATCACGTTACTTTAACATACAAATAATAATATAGGAGTAAAAGTAAGTAATACTGGCTTTATGTAACCAGTGACTCACTTATTTTATGTTCAACAGACAACTCTTGTCTACGAGATGGCAGTACATAATTTTATAACCTCATATTTTATGTCTTTTCTTTGAAATACATCGACGCTGCATTTACATACATTCACTCACAATTTATTCTACAATAATTAACTCGCCGCCTTTTCTTATTTCGGTGAAAATTGTTCACCCATCAAAGATATTGTATTGTAAGCAACAAGTTTAGTGATGCATTTAGAACGCCTTGAATTCCATAATATTTAGACTAAACTGAACTTTACGAAGCGACAAAACAGTTTTTCATGCTCTCCTATTTCCTCAACTGACCCGACCTACCTTTGGAATCTAGCAGCCGTACTAATAGAACTTTCCTTTCTTCGTAGAATAAGTGTAGAATAAGCAAATCTTCAAAAACAGCGCTCCAAATGGAATTTCAAACGTAAGTATAAGTACTATGACAGTTTTATATTCCATTTGGGACGCTGTCTTGGAAAATGTCTTTCTGCGCTTATTCAATGAATACCGTTGTATTAGGGCGGCTGTGTAGGTTTTTTCATATGTATCATTTTTGATCCATTATGAACCATCGTGAATATGTTAATATTTTTTTTTTTATAATAACAGATTTAAACGACGTAATTGTTTAAGAAACTCGATTTGATTTTTAAAACATCTTTATTGAGAATCGTCAATAGAATCTTAAAAAAAATTATACGCATACCAATAATTCACCAAAAAGAATAAAAAATAATAAACAAAAACAAATCCTATTTTCAAAAAAAAAATGTAAAATAAATCTGACAGTGAACCCAAATGCAATTTTGACATTTTTCAAGTAAAAGCTTGTATTGTGAAAGTGCAAATGGTTGGCACCGGGACTTGAACCACGATCTGTAAGCTGGACGTACGAAAACCATCAACTGAATCGCTGGGCTGAAAACTTACATTATATTAGTTCTAGTTCCTAAGAATGGCCTATTCGAGACATAAATAATCATACCGCAGTATTGTCTTTATATTAATATATAGCTCATATACCTAATAATAAACGAACTGTTAGATTGTTCCAATTCTCATTATTCAGAGCTGATATTTTGAGATAAAAACTGACACAGAGTCTGTGCGCTGGAGGCGGTTCGTGGGTTTCACATCTCATACGGAGCAGCGTGATGTGTTCACTCGATCCAACGCAACAGCACTTCGTGAATATCTCACAACGGGAATTCAATCAACAGCAGTGGACTAAACTTATAACATTATATATTGTAATAAGTTGCTGAAATAATTAACAAAAATGTAATTAGTCGAACGATGAGAGCGTTTAAGAACGTGATAAGGTTATTAGGTGAGATGAAGTATAATTACCATTAAATGTTACGTTTTATTATGACTCAAATAATTTTGGTTTCGTGTTGATCTCCTATTGTTGATGTAATCGGGAGAAATCTTTTGCTTCAATAAGATCTGTGAGAAGGGGAGTTAGGTACTCTTGAAATTCGATCCCGAAATCATTGCTGACCGTCCATACTTTTAATACAAAAAGTACTATATAAATCCATATTATCATTCAGCGTCATGATGACATCGTTTCGCTACCTTCTTAAACATAATAATAATATAACACTTTTCTATACAAAGGTATCAGTATAGCCGGCGGAACTTATTGCCTGAGGCAATTTTTTCCAGTCAACCGGTCCCGTCCAATCTGAAACAGCCAACCCCTAGTACAAATTTCAAGTGAAAAAACACTTAGAAAAACTCTGACCCGACCGAGAATCGAACCCGGGACCTCGGATCTGAAGTCCACGCTAGTACAACTAGGCTACCGAGGTCGGTCATAGTCTTATTTATAAAAAAATCGTAGATTACACGATCAATTTTAGCTTTATTTATAAAAACATATTTGATCCGCGTCTTTTATGTATGAAAATGACATGGTGCACAAATATTTTTAAACAAATAAAATAGTAGCCGGGCAACGCGAGTGCATGTTTACAACCATGATGCGCTATATCAAATTTGAATGATTTCGAGTTATTTATGTAGAATAGGTACCTTAATATATAATACCTTATTTTTAATAATTTATTTTCTATCAAAATATAGTTAAGTCCTAATTTTTATTTCAGAAAATAAAAAGTTGCATTACATCATACCACATCTTAAGTTCCATAATGTTTTGTTATACTGAATTTCATATTTGAACCTACTTAAAATTTATTTCGTTTATTTCTTCAAAACGTCATTAAATTTCTTAAAAGTTTTGTTGGTGCATCATGGTTGTAAGACATCGAATGATTACGGAATGCAATATTTGCTTTATTTGTTTAAAATATAAACCAAAATACGCGGGAGCACATAATTGGATGGGAAAATAACATCAATACAGTGTATTTATTACAGAAAACATATGTTCTTGTATATCAGTTGAAGTAAAATCCAACATGGGGCGGGTCAATATCTACAGAGATCAGCTCGCAATCAAGCGATATGGATTAATCTATGGACGACGCTTGGTCGCAAGATTTTCTATCGCTGAGCCATGTTTTCAACTGATCGGAGTTTATAAATAGAGTAGATAGAGATAATCTTTCTCTGTCCACGGTGCTCGTTGTTGGAATAATCTCCCGTCCTCGGCTAGATTGGCCAATAATATAAATTGTTTTAAAAAAATGGTCAAGATACATTTGTTGTCTTCTGGTGCATCGTAGACTCTATTTCCCCTATCCTACCCCTTTTTCCCACTCCACCCTAAACTATCCCATTTGGTGTACTATATCTAAATAAAATTTTGTATGAATTTTTTTTTTTTTGTTTTTTGTTGGTGTTTGTTGATTATATGTATTGTGTGTATGTATTTGTGTATATATTATGTATGTATCTATATTTTTATTTTTATCATATATGGTTGGATGTTAGAGATTGCTACGGCTATAATCCCGCCATTGCCACTTGTCTATACACTATTTTTTGTACACTATTTTTAATATGCATAAAGTATAAAATAAATAAATAAATAAATAAATAATGAGAAAGGGAGCCGAGTCGGTAAAATATCATAATCAGCCGTAAGAGGGTCTATGTTCTTGCAGAGAGCAGCAACAAAGTCTCGTGTTAACGATGAGGTATGAAAGATACACGTGAGAGCCGAAACTAACAATTTATTACTTGTGTCGAAACTAACAGGGAAGTGCAAAAAGCCATAAAACCCGATGACGAGAGGCTGAACGGTAAATATCCAGTCCGCTAGAGGTCACTGCTGGTCCGCACGGCATCTCGACTCGGACTATGCAAATAACCCAACATTCGGTCTGGACACGTAGCAATGATTACATAATCGGTTGCAGATTGAAACCATTATTGCTGTAAATTTTAATAAATCCAATTTATTTTATGCCGCCACGATAGGCGGAAAAGTAATTTTATTTCGTCAACGTGTTCTATGGTTTATGTCCAACATTCATCATCTTGATATCAATATATTATTATCATCTATGCAAATTTAATCTAATATTAAGATAGCTATCAAGAATATTCACATCTCAATCTAATTGAGAAAATATTAGTAGCCTAAATAAAATTTCAAACTTCTGTTAGTCTATTATAATCCTGTTACAAGCCTTACTTGATTTGTCTGTTTTCATACAGCAAATTGATGAAAGACCTAAAGAAAAAGCGATGACACATGTTTAAGCCAATTCCTTAGAATTTAGAGCTTATAAGGCAAGCATTAAGGTTTCACAGAAAAATCATTGATAGATAATGATATTATTATGATCTTGAATTATCTGTATGAAACTAAAATAATTGATAAACGGGACCTACTTATAGAAATTATAATATTCGTAAAATTTGTTGAGTTATAAATATTCAATAAAGTATAATATCTCTAATGAGAGAACTCGTCAAAGCAATGCTACGATACCTACAATTTTTTCATCTTTCCTGGATAATCACCTGGTTATTATATGTATATTTCTATTGCTAAACAATTTGATTGTACTGCAACGTATTGACTTATGACGTACCTACCTACATCAAAATGAGACCCTTGAAATAGTTAAGTTACGAATCCCGAATAAAATATTTTCATATTTTTGTTCATATTTAATTTAACCAATAACTGTATTTTGACTAACCAAGAAGGATTATAGCAGGTAAATTGAGATTGACATAAAAGACATTGAATGTGTTCTAATCTCATTTCTAATACTTAGGTACATTATTTTATTTTTAAACAAATGATAGATCCAGACATCTTTTTCATATGTAGTATAAAACGGTGTAGGTACTTGATATTTACAAAGCCCTCAAAAATTCATAACAAAAAAACTTATGTAAAAACAGACAGATAAATCTAGGAGGAACCAAAAAGAAAAATGACATATTGTATGCCTATTCTGACAAAGTATAGTTAACCAGCCACATAAACATTTTGAAAAACTGAAAAAAAACGAAGCCTGCGGATAGTTCTGACACAATTTCTTTCTTCCCACGTGTTCGCGAGGTCTATGTACATTCACGAGCTGATTCTAACAACGCCGTGGTTTTCTCTTGAAGTGAGGTATACAGTGTGCTAGAATAAGGTTGTTGTCTAGTTACACAGCCTCTGCACAAGCACGTGTGTTCGTCCAACTCGCTCGGGTCACTGTAGGATCGTGAACTGCGCGACCTTTACGATTCCATCATGCGCGGACACAAAAACAGACAAGAGGATGATTTATAACAACAAAATCACTCCGGTACGAAAAAGAGTCGTATTGGAACAACCAATTGACAATCTGCTCACTCAATCATTTGTTTTTTGTTTGACATTTCTTATTCCAAATTTGAATCAAATAAAAAGCATCGACTTTTCTTCATAGACAAAGTTCATGTTAGAGCGTTTGAAAATAGAACCGGTTTAAAATACTAGAGAGGTATTGAGCGACATATTTCACACGAAGTATGTACGTGGTTACAAAAGACTGCAAGAAATGGCCGGATGTAGGTATGCTTTGACTCTAAACTCCTACATCTTCTTATTCTTTAAATAGGCCTGATGGCCTGTATTATTACTTGCATATCTATCGTCGTGTTAGTTGGACTGACAGATGTTTCGCCATCTTTTAAGCGATCGTCCAAGACATCGATAGCCGTCTGGCACATTTTCTCTAGCTACCTACCCTATTTTACAAACATTCGGCTTATGTATTCATTCAAGTAGTTAACTTATTATTTGATTCTCTTATTTTACGAAGTCACATGCGAGTATTCGTGAGATCTTAGTGTTTTTCTGAACAAAACAACTAAACATTAAGTTTAGTCTATGGACTTTAAACTTCTACAGCATATCTAGGACCTAGGTACCTACATGAATTTTCTAGACAATTTTTCTATATACCATTTACTTACATACTTAAACTTGCTTAGAAAGTGTTTCAATGAAAATACTGAGTTACGAACGAACTTAACCAATTTAGGTATATAAAATACTATCATGTTGTTGATAGTATTGCATCTTCTCACCTTGGTGTTCATGCAGGCGGTTAAACATATTACGTGTAATAACAAATAGATACCTGTTCTTATCTTAACAATATGTAAATTACATGCGTGTACTTCATACGGCTGATGTATTTTGCGTTTAAAATGATAGGATATACTCAACAGGGTGACGTCTTTCAGTTCAATAGTTTCGTTTTTTGTCCGAAATAAAAATACAATTAAGAGAAATTCAAAATCTTAATCTTCAAAATCATAACTTTAAAAAGTTTACAATCGTTCTGCAAATATCAAGAAACTATGTAGGTCTCAATGAGTAATAAATGTGTGTTTTTGAGCTAAAATGATTTGGTAGGCCGCAATGTTATAATACTGAAAAATCTCGTATATACATCACTAGCTGAATTGTCGAACTACGTCCCGCCTCAGAACCAGTAATAGTAGTGTACTTATTAGCTGAATTAAATTCCATTTTTAATTAAGTTAACATAGTATATTGCCATGCATCTCCTGGGATTATATAAAACATCAAACACACTCACACTAGCGATATGAAATATACTTTACGACCTTTTCTCTTACGTGCAGTATAATACAGAACCTTTTCTCTTACCAAATATACATAAAATAAATCATAAAAATCGGTCCAGCCGTTCTGGAGGAATACGGAAACAAACACCGTAACACGAAATTTATAAATTTCATAAGTTAGAAAGTGGTCCCTTTTGTCCGATCCCTAATGGTTCACTTATGTACTCATGTACCTACATACAAGCATGTGTGTCATTATTGGTATTTGTATGTTGATGAATATTAAATGTGACACTGAAACACCATTAAGTGTTGTTATCAGACTTCTAAAGCTAAACCTTGTGTTCAATTCCGGACGTTGATCAAATATCAGCTTTGTAATTAGGTATGTATGTTGATAGGCGGGTTTATATATGGTTACTCGTATGTATAACTAGAAAGGCAACAAAAAGCGTTATAAGTAATCCACAGTTTCTGGCTTATTTATGACATGATAGGGGCGAAAGATGTTTGACATTTTGGCATAGTGCAGGCATATGATAAAATAGACAGTTCTTCCGCACATAAAAAGCAGTAATTTTAAAGCTTTTAAAGCTATGGCAGAGATAATTGACATCCATTTCTTTCCATCCAGACACATTTCTCAACGACATACGATTTCACCTGACCTTGCTTTCTTTCAGTACGGAATCGATATAATCTATCTATACCTACATCTTATTCTAAAAAGACAACGCCTTTATGTATACATCTTTACTTCAGTAATTCTGAGGAGCACTAATTCTTTAACAAAACCTGATATGATGCGTTTAACAGAAACATGGTTATTTTGTATTGGTCCATGATTGACTCATTACCGGCATTGGTGCGGGTGCCTATTCTCTTCTTTCTACATATATCCCGTTTTTCTCTGGCTGGTATTTAGCAGTATACTTTGATGTATGTGACACAGTCTTTCCACATATTCTACACACATCCCTCACCCTTACTGCTGCTGGATTATCAATATAAAAGCTGGGTTATCCGTATGAATAGCTGAATTATGGTGGATTATGAATTTATAATCAAATCTGAAGTACATATTATTATGTTCGTGTATTTCGTTATCTGGTGATTTCCTTCCAAAAGCATTGTTAAGTAGCGACAGTTCAACATTATAAATTCGTCATGTTTGCTTCGATCGTGATATTTCTCAATGATAAACAAAATAGAACAACATTATTATCCGCGGCAAACTAAATCTGTGGATCTATACAATAAAGATCCGATGCCAGGTATATCAATGTCCAGTACAAAGACAGACGATATTGAATTGTATATCATTTAGAAACTGACAATACTCGGTTAGTCCGTAATAATTGCAGAAATTAGATCAGCTCCAACCAGAGGAAGAGTCATGATTATTTGTGGGCAAACCTCGGCGTTCTGCAGCAGAGCGAGATCACGACTCGGTGATCCCATTGTTGTTTGGGAGACAGAAAGAGAGATCACGCGCATCGGAGTGATGCAAATTGTTAGAGTGATTGCTACATTCTATCATTATCCCGAGACTTGAATGAATCCATTAAAGAGTGAACAATCCAATGGTTCTGTCGTGACCAATCTGATTGCCTTAATTGTACCTTGGATGGACCCTTTTAAACTAAAATAAACAAGCATTCGTGGGATTAAGTTGTAACCGAATCTTTATGTTCGAACAATCGTAAAAACTATCGTTTTGCGCTTTCAAAATAGGATAATACGGGATTTATCATAATTTATCGAAAACATGAAGCTTCTTTTATCCAATGAATGAAATTTGAAAGGTTATTCAAGCTAATAATACCTCTGCTAGCGAATTGCTGACAGTTTTTCGAAAATCAATAATAATCTAAGCAATACTCAAAGGCTGAATTATAGCAGTGAATTGCAGCTTGCTCACTTGGCGACAAAATGTTCAACTCTGGAAACGAACGTAGATTTGGAGCAAAAAACAAAAAATATATATGTATATATATATATTTTTTTTGTAATGAATCTGCCCTCACTCAAAGTGAACACAAATACACTCCTTGACTCTTCCACAGTAAGCTACTTAAAGCTTGTGTCGAAATTAAACGAATATTTTCCATAATATTGTATTGATTCAATAACAGAAATTATCACACTATTTAATCGGTAGATTGGACTCTACAAGCATCAACAAAACTTTTCTAATGTCATGAACATTTTCCTTAAACCTATTTTAAACGAATCGTCAGTTTTTAAACAAAGGTCATAAAGTGAACCAGCATATTTATTGGTTTATTTATACGACAAACGGTATATTGTACAAAAAAAAAATTAATTACATACATACATACATTGCGTAACAATATTCAATAACATCCCGATCTAATGTATTAAAATTTTGTTGGGCAGTTGATATTTGCTATTTTTAAACTAATTTTAAAATCTATTCAGGTTCAAAAAGTATAGTGGATAAATGAGGGACAATTTCTTCAAAAATAAACTGATGGACAGTGGACTGTGGAAAACAAATCAGTAATTTGTACCCAACATTACTATAGGTCTGCCTTACGTAGGAGTATTTTGAAGTTCTCTTTTTTCTGGCCTGACCATTTAGACAATTTGATCAATCACATCATTTCATATAATGGACCTTTTATTTAAGCCTCATTCTCTCCGTCATGGGTGAAGAAAACCATGTGGAGAATTCAAAGGCACGATAGTCAGTAGGTACTATTAGGCAAACAGCTATGTCTCTTGGGCCGAAAGTCCATTGTCGGAGGTACCGGCCAAGGCAGATAATAACACATTAGTGTCTGTGTATGACTAAATGGACAACAAATTCCAAAAGCCAGAGACAAACAGTGTCGGTATTCCACGTAATGATATTTGGTACGAGATAGATACTATTATAAAAACACGTCATGCACGCTAAATAATATAATAGACACTCAAATTACCCACACACACACTCCCAGATATAATGGACGCTCCACAATTATTCTTATTTTGTTCTCCACTATTACAGTGACTAAACACAGCTACGAGCCAAGTACAATTCCACATTATATTTTTCCAACACACAATCAATCTTTGAGATTTTTGTTTCTTGTGATATGTTTGGAAGGAAAGCCTCATTTTGTGTGTAGTATGTTCTAAGTACAGTTCCTGCCCGCGAGTGCGTGCCCTCCGCGTTAACTAAAATTATTATCAAAGTGGGTTTATGACTGCGATTCAAATACGTATTTTTTCGTTAAGAAGCTTAAGCTATAAACTATAAAGCTTTAAAACTAATCTAACACGTACGATTAACTAGAGTCGACCGAATAAGATGTGATGTAGCCTGCACCGCATCAAGCCTAGATGTTGCGTTACACAAACAATCGATCATCTGATAAAACGAACACCCCATCTACGCATTCAATCAAAGAGAGACTTGAAAAGTTGCACGCACTGACGTATAATGCGATCCAGTGGCTTAGGTCTCTGAAGGTGAAATTGAACGCTGATCGAGAAATCGGCATCTAATATTATAAAAATGAAATACGCATTATCTCTGTAAGAAGAAAATTTGAGCTATTTAGACATTTAAAATGTTGATAACTCTGTGCTTCTTGATATTTTTGTTTGAATTCGACTAATTTCGCACCGAATGTGCAGCTTCATTTGAAGATATTTTCAAAAACTCGCTGTTTTGCGGAGTTTTAAGGAATACCCGAATAAAAGAGATATTTTAAGGAGAAAATGGCGTGGTCGAATTAAGAAAAGGACGCAATCAGACTCGAGAAATTGTCCCACTTGGAAGACCTCACAAAAGGTGGAATGATAGTTGAAAAAAAAAATCTTTTTCAAATAAAAAGCTTAACAACAAGAAAATTTCGTTTAAATATTCGGAGATAAACCCGAACCAAATATTTAAAAACTTATGTCTGCAATTTTACACTATAGTTACAGAATTTAATTCCAGTCACACAATAATTCTTCCCGTACATTGTAAAGGTAGAGGCAGGTAGGTATGTACACATTATGTGGCATCTCGAGGTTATATATAGCCGGTAATCAAAATACGATTAGCCTTAGATATGAGGAAGACTGAAGAGGTCACCATATGGACTGGTTACCTCGCGGTATTAAATAATACCCAGCCATTGTGCCCGCCTAATATGTCATCGAAGAAGATTCTTACACACGACTTATCCTATTCATTATATCAAACAGCTTAACACTCCTTCCAACCATAGTAATGGGTTGGCTGGAAGAGATCCTTGGGGAAACGTCCGCCCTTTGAATTGTTCTAATAAATGTTCCTCGCGATATTTTATTAATCTTACTAGCTTTCCCGGCAGAGGTTATTCTATAGTCCTTACTATGAACATTGATTTCGAATTAGTAATTAATACAAAATATGTGTTAAAAATATGTATGAATGTTAAAAAAAAAAATATTTCTGAAAGCTCGAAAAAGATTCCATCAAAAATCTGCGTACCAATGTTTTTAATGTCAATGGTTGTCAATTAATATCACTTGCCCTTGAAACAATAGTAAAAACGGACAGTCATAATCCTCAAAGGTTCAATGTAAACCATTTTAACATTGGACCCGTTATATTTTTCGTGCCCATAATCAAATGGATAAAAATTATTCACAAAAAAACATGAAACATTCGAGAAATCATAACAATACTATGTTTCATTGTACTGATGTAAACAGTTATTTTTTCAGATATTAAGACCATATTATTATGTCAAATAATTCATTCTTTAATTTCCATCTAAAATCTTGTCAACCTAAAACATGTCCTTAAATGTCTATTTAGATTTGTTTAACAGATGTACAAGCATTACCAGCAATCTTGGATAACTGTATCGGGGTTTTTTTTTTTCAGAAAATATTACAGAGTTAAAGCTACCGGCGGTAAATTGAATTTAAACTTAATAAACTTAAAAAAAATAAGTACAATATATTTGAAAAACTTCAATATAACAGTTAAAAAATGACTGAAAGTTTTTAGTAAAGGCATTCAGATTTAAATGTGTAAGATTGTTAGAACGCTAGATTGGTATAATATTTGAAATATTTCAATAAGGACCCGTAAGCTAGTTTTTTTCAAAAAAAAAACGTTTTGATTTAAATATGCACAAAACACAATAAATGAATTTCTCAATATTTTATTCAAACCATTATTTCTAATTATTATCAGTTATTATTGTCAATATATCTAAGCGCCTGGCGCCAGGTAGGTATTTAAGATACCTATATATTTTAACCTAACTGAAGATTCAAAACTCTGCGTTGAAAAATTATTGATCATCTATTTATTAATTTTTAATAAAATATTTATTATTTTAATGTAAGTATGCTTTGGTCATATTGATTGGAAATGACATTTTTTTCAGAATTCATATATTAACTTATTTTCAAAGGTACCATTTAGAGAACAAAAGTAGTTCGAAACTTTAAAAATGTGGAGTAGCGTAATTTTAAAAACTTAACACGTTTGAATATAACTCTGCCGGTTATAACAAAACCTTTTGCACTGAAAGGATTTGATTTACTTTTCAAAAATAAACAAGATCCGCGCTTAAGACACTTTACTATGTTCCTAACTTGTGAATTTAATGTGACAGAAAAAATGTTTGATATTAGCTTAAGTAACTTTATTACCTTTTAAACAAGTTGTATAAAAGTTCAAAACCCGTTATAAAAATACTGAAAAACTGTTCAAAATTACTAACCTTAAGATCCGATATTGGAAGAAATAACAGTTTGCAACAAAAACAATACACTATTTTTATGAAAAAAATCCATTGAAGAACTTTCACGACACAACTGACACAGCGAGACCTCCGCAGAAGACTGAGTTTTGTAGCCAGACTGTGGTTTGTTGTTCCAGCGGTCTTCTCTCGGTTGACTGCCCCCAGTGGGAATAGCGCATCGCAAGGGAAGGAGGGGGGAGCTAGAGGAAGTACTGTAGTTGGCTAGATGATGACCTGGCGGAAGATGGAGAAAGAACGGTCACACCATCATTAGCGACAGTAGCAACCATCAAAGCCTTGCACAAAGCACATTGCCTCCGACAATCATGACAATTTACCAAGACAGCCTATTCTTATATGTACAATTATTCATGTCTCGGCTTAATCTCTTATAGAACGCAATTTAATATCCAAGGCAAATGGAAAAACTTAAAAGATAAACTATTCTGAACTAGCTTTCTTGACAGATGTTGTCCTGTGGTCCTAACTATGAATATTGAATTCGAATTTGTATGGTAGTTCCGACCAATGCATCTGTTTTATATCATATATTTTACATCCGCATTCTGTAAATCGCACCAACTATCAAACAACTGAGTCTCTACCAAACGCCAATTAAATTTAAAAATTAGAATTAAATTAGATATATTTTTTAAATCACCAAGAAGGCCTGCTTCAAGTTTTCTTGAATTTTATAATGTTCAACTCAATCTGCTACAAAGCATCAAACTAAGATAGATTTGGTAGAATTAACAATTTTATTAGTTAGATTTTAAGTCCACTCGCATATATGCAAACTGACGTCACTTTTAACTGCTGCACTTTTACTTACGGTAGAACCTACCTATAGTAATAGTAATATAACTAGTTTTCGATATACTGTACTAATACTGCTTCCTTCGTTAAAGACAGTCCACGTGAGAAAAAAATAGTTGCCCCTGAAGATAATTCCAACGTTTGTTTTTGTATTTCAAGTAAACTTTGAACAATCGAGTAAATTTCGATATTAAGGGCTAAACTATTTTTTTTAGAAAACTAGCATACCTAAGTGCAAGCATTATAACAATGTATTAAAGTCTGTTTCACATTTCTATTTTTACTCGTAATGAAATATATTACTGACTAGGTACGCATAATTATACTCTGAATAATTATGTCAGAAACATGTGTAATAGCAGGAGATTATTGTTGGTATTTAGAAGGGTCAGTGATGGAAGATTCTCCGCAGTGTTACTGACACTTGAACGTCTTCAGACGACCCTAGTACTGATAGTACTGTGACGTTACTTACTGACTGATCAGCCACGCCAACACTCCACCACTGTATAGGGCTTCATAGATGATGGAATTAGTTCACAGGAATAACAATCCCAGCGATAAAACTAGTAATTAAATAAAATCAGTACTTTTTTTCTTTAATTCATTTGCGATTTCAGTTATTTAGGCAGACATTTAAGACGAATTATTTGTTTTACAATTAATTATGGTTTTTAGCTAATTGCTATTATTTTTTTTTTTTTTACTATAAAGGAAACATTTTAATGTTTAGGCAATTGTTTAAACAGAAAATAAAAAACTCGAATAAATTTGGCAATGACAAGTGTGTAGTGATAATAAAAAGATTAGGTGACTTAACTCACCGTTAAAAGATTCAGCTGATGTTGACATGAGTTGGGCATTGGGAAATAATTATTAGTCAAAATTTTTGGATTTAAAAGTAAGCGAAATAATTATTTTACAATAAAAAAGGTTAGGGCGAAAGCTTTCTTTTTTAGATGGACTAAAACTGCAATACTGCTACAACTTTGCAACTATTTTAAGAAAACCAGACACCTAACAGCCCAAGACAATCCTAATAATATTGGGCTTAATTATTGATAAATAACGTTCCTAAAATTCGCTAACTACTGAAGGAATGACAAGTACAATTTATTAAGATTAGTCTAATCAAATTTCTTCACGCTTTTAGGAACCTATCAATATTCTTTTAAACTTTTCTGTTTCATTCTTTACTTATATCGTTTGATTCACTTTATAGAATCTAAAAAAAAGAAAGTTTGATGAAATAACAGAACAAAAATCTTTTTTTGGATAAAAAAAAATAATTATAACAAAGTGGCAATACCAACGCAACACTTGACGGGTGTTAATCAGTGGATTTGATGGCGGCACCTGATAGCACTTGTTGCCAGCGATGGCATACCCGGCCATCTGCGTTGAAGGTGAAGTCGAGCATATCCGACCGGATGAGAGACTTGTATCATACTATACTTGCAGCTCTCAGGCGATATGATTCAATAAGCCATTGATGATTATTGAGGTTTGTGATTTAGCCATTAAAAAGTCGCCAGTCCTCCTGTTTCCTTTGAAGCAACCTGTTTTATTTCCACCGGATCACAGAGATGTAACAGGATACGCTTAACCCAAATTAAAATATTTTATTACAAAGACGAAAGGATCGATATAATCTTGCTACACGAAAAATTTCGATCTAATTTATTTATTCAGTTCACTTTATAAAAGTGTTTATTTTTAATTGGCGAAATATTTTATTTTAAAAAGATTGAGCCTTTACTGTGAAAAACCAACCGAATAAAGTGCATTCACTTTTAGAGAGATTGTTTTCAAGCTAGAGGTATGTATAAATTTAGTTTAAGTTAATTTCAATAGGATGATGAATAAAACTCGTTGTTTTATGACAAAATAAAGAGACGCACACCCGTTTTGAAAGCAATTTTTATATTTTCAGCCAAATTAGGTATATTTCACATATTTCACTGGACTCTGGGGAATCCAAAATAAAAAAAAATGTATAGTATAAAATAGATCACCTTTATAACAGATTATTTGATAAAACTCCTAAAAGATATGATAACAAAATATGCAGTTTGACAATTACCTTGACCTACAAAGCAATACCTTTTGTCGGATTTGAAAAAAAAACAGTTTTGATCACAGAAAACTATACCTACCAAACCTATAAACCCCCAACTCAAATTCAAAGGCGAAACCCAAATATTTTAACATTGTTTGACAGTTTAGTTGGCAATAGGACGTGGTATGGCTTATCTTTCTTCGGTTATTTCACTTGTGTTTTTTACCATAAATATTTTTAATTTCTTTTTGATGTTTACATCATTTTTCAAGCCAAACTATCAAATGTGCCAGTCTAATTGACTTCTATGGCTAGGAAAAAAAACAATGGTTTTGATATAAATAATCTATGTAAATCTTAAAAACAACTTTGACCGCTTTCTAGTTAACCCATATTGTTTCTACAGCATAAAAATCACACGAGATAATTTAACTTTAAAAATGTCTGATCCACTTTGGTACCTATAGGTATGTAGTAATTGAATTATTCAAAAAGATTTGCATGCGAAGTTAATCGCAGCTGTACGTATTGCGACATGATATAACAGTTGAATTTATTCAATTGGGAGTGCAATGTAGCCCACAGATGTAATTATCATAATATATCATTATTGGCTCATTGCAAAACTAAATATTCACCGCAACTTTCTAAACTATTCGACCACAAACAATCAATCACACAAATGTCTTTTTTCTATGTACCATCTTGATCTATGGTTTTATTCTCCCGCTCTAAGAAAAGAAATTTTCAAAAATGGAATAGTTCACCCGCCCGAACATAAGTTTCAAGGAAATGATATTTTGACACAAGACATGTCTTCTATCGAATATTTTATTTTTAAAAATATCTTCGAAGTGAGTTTACTATTAAATTAAAAAAAATAAAACACTTATGTATTGAGTTTCGAACTCGCGATATTATTCAATAAAAACTTGAAAACATTATAAACATAAGATATAGTTACATAGGAGAAGAAAAAGTATGTTTGATACCGTTTACCGACCAATGTCCTGTTATTTTAATACAGTAAACTTGAACGCGGGTTAATATTTTAAGACGCGAAAAGTCGATAGCTACATATTAAATCAATGAATAAAATATAATTGTATTTAATATTGATAAAGTATATCTACACGCAATGTTGATTAAAGATAATATCATATAGCTGACATGTGCAAATTTTAGTGATAGCAAAATAGGAGATAAAGTCTAGTTCACACTATGGAGGTACTCCAACCTCGATATTATCATAGATTATTCGCTACTAACCAAAATCATCAACTAGGTATATTCGTGTACAGAACATTAGTGAGAGGGGGTTCAAATGCTCGCAACACAGCATAAGGGTTAGATGGAAGACATCGCTGTCTATCGATAAACTCGCCCTCTGTACATTGAATTGTTTAAGTAAATCATAGTTTTATTAATGTAGTAACCAATTAAAGTGTTATTATTTAGACTAATAATTTTGCTCTAGCTAAAATATACACATGACTCATATTTTACATAACGCAATCTAATAACTTAATGTACAAACTAGTGCATAACGCAATCTTGTTACCATCATTGATGTATGCATGTGAAACATATGGATATGGACGAAAAAAAGAATAATGTATACAAATAATGCAGTATAAGATGACAGCTCTACGGAGAATATGTGGAAAGACTGTGGGACATGGAAAGGAATTATTTACTTATCTTTTTTCATATGTACATCACATGTTTACAGGTAGAAACAATACCTACAGATAATTATATTGTATATTAAAATGGAATAAGAACAATAGGAAGGAATGTGGTATGAAAGATAGTGTCATTGTTAAAAAGCTGACAGTTAATAAGTTGAGATGGACTGGGCATATGAATAAAATGGATGCAAACAGAGTAGCAAAGAGAATTTAATAAGACTGAAAGGAAAGGTATAAGAAGGTGTGGTTGACCGAGAATGATGTGGATCAAACACATCGATTCCTTCTTCAAGGAAGGCCAGAACCGCTATTCTCGTTCTTTTTTTCCTTAACTAAGGACAGTGTTAAGGATATTATCCCTACGTAAGGATAATTGCTATTCTCGTTCTAAACCTTTTGACAGATGCCATCCTTCCGCTAGGGATAGTATCCTTTAGTGTCCTAAATTAGCGCCGCCATTTTAGCCAGCCTTAACTAGTAAGGATAGCATCTTTCAATATAAAATCGATAAAAATAAGTGTTTTTATAAAATATAGTATGCGATATTCATTTTTATCTATCACTTTTTTTGTTTTTTTTTTGTATCGATATCAGCTTTGCGTCGAAAAGCAAGCGAGCAAGCAAGCAAGCGAGCAAGCGAGCAAGCGAGCAAGCAAGCAAACGAGCGAGCAAGCAAGCAAAATATGACACACTCCGTTCAGTTGATGTCAATTTTCATGGTTAAATTGCGGCGTTGCCGTTTATTTTTATCCTTGGTAAAGGATATATCCTTGGAGTGAATTGTAAAGACAATCCTTAATAACTAAAGATCGAGAATACTGATTTATTTAGAGATGTCCTTCGCAAGGGATACTATCCTTTCAAAAGGTATCCTTTACTAGAGACGGTAAAAGAACGAGAATAGCGGTTCAGGGCGGAAGCAGGGGACATAGGAGAATTTCAAGGAGAAATGGTGCCGGTGGAAAAAGAAAGAGTGCTTGAATAGAAAAAAAGTGGGGGGGTCTCTCTCTCTCTCTCTCCCTATCCCTTACGGGACAAGGCATGATGAGTAAAGAAAAAAGATAATATACCTATTATGACGTAAACTAATCTTATTATTTCTATAATTCAATTAACATATTGTGCGCTTTGCTACGTCACTCTTAAAATATACCGTCCTATCGGTGCCTACCTAGTTACCCATCATTATTTAGTCGATGCAAAAACTTGTTTCATTTTCATTACGTCGATAATATTAATTATAAAACTTAATAAAAAGTCGTATTCTGATTATTCCAAGTGTCGACGACATCGTGGCGTCAGCATCTCATGACGTCATACTTAAATAATTAAGCAGCAACAGGTCGAATAGCCACGGTATTACTTAATTTTCGTGACCATTATAACAGATCAATATATCTATTGCAAATTCCTTGAAGGTTAAAGAAAATTTGTTTTTATAATTTTGTAAGTGTAAAAAAAAGTTTGAAATACTTAATTTTGTATGAAAATTAATTGAATTCTTCAGTCTTCTTCGTTTTCAAGAACCTGATGGGGGGAAGAAAAGCGTTCGAAATAAATAAATTTATAAAATTTTGGTAAATAATTAAATATGACCTGACCTGGAATGTAAGTACCTTTACTTACACCTTTTGTTTATGAATTTGTCACCATAGACAAAATTATACGATTTAGTTTCGTTTAGTATACCTACCTAATATTTGTTCGTTACTTGAATAGGTACATATTTGTTGATATTTTTTTAAATTTCAAACACTATTATGTATGCCCAAAAGCGGTTCTAGCACTTTCAGTATTCATATTTTATAATTATAAGTTACAATCTATCTTATCAAGTAATCATTCAGTAGATAGGACAGTAATTTGGCGGTAATGATTGCAGTCGATAGATATGTAGGTACCTACCCTCTGATTATCATTGAATTAGGTACTTGGAACCCAGCTATAGATAAAAATGTTGACTAATATTGATGATATATTATTGCATTCGGTTTTCGGTCACTTCCGACAAACGTGAAACGGTTCTGCAGTTTCTACTTGTGCCGAGTATACCACCAACGACCGTAAAATAACCGAAACGAACAGCAAATGCATCACAAAGGCTCATCGTCCAATCAAAAAAAAATCAATACTCGATATGTAATAATAATAAAGGCAGTTACGGTCTCTCATAATTATTAGATAACATCGTGATGTATCGTGAGAGACATTTTTACATTGAGTATACAGCATTGTATTTAATTTTATTTTTTTTATACAATGATGTTTATATTTTATATTAGGTATATTTTGAATAATTAATAAATAAATGTTTTAAATAATAATAATCTGTTACATCCGTCTCTTTCTCCCGTTCGATCAGACTTTCAAATAAAATTAGCACAATCATACTAAAAACTGATAATTTCGAATCGATATAAATTTAATTACATTGCCTTCTCATAAAACAGATCGTAGTCATAAAAATAATTATTGAAATAATTAGTTCCATAAAGTAATTAAATCCATGGATGAAAGAAAATCCTTTTCATTATAGTTCATAGACGTAATAAGATAGCAGTCATTTCAAATACATGGATAAAAGAAAATTCTTTTCATTATAATAATTCATAGACGTAATAAGATAGCAGTCATTGTCAAATCCGTGGATAAAAGAAACTCCTTTTCATTATAATTCATAGACGTAATAAGTGTTTGACTGAGGTAGGTGGTATATAGACTAAATGACAGCATACGTTTGACGAGTGCAACCTGTCAACTTGGCAGATAAATCACACATGTGATTCACGTCGTTGATCATGCACACATACGACTACCATCTGTGGATCAGCTGGGTTAATGGCGTATGAGCATTGTATGTATTGTCCAATAAATAATATTTAATACGAAGGTAACTTGGGACGCCGTTTCCCATACTACACACCTCGCCTTCTTCAAAATATCTCTTCTTCAATTGTATAGGTAGGTATTGCCTACTTCAAAACACTAGGTTTTAAAGTTGATTAGATAATAAATACGATCATGATTTTTTTATGGCTAATAAACTTCTTGCATTTTCGTTTCGAAAGTTGGCTTAATTTTGACACTCAGTTGTATATTTCAGCCGCAATACGTAGTTTATTTACCGATATTCATTTTATAAGTCAACAAAAATATTATAAAAGACCTTTACAAAAGAGCAACATTCAAGTTAATGTTCAAATAATTTCTTTCATTTACACATTTAAAGTAGAAAACCATTAAAATCAAATAATTTCAAGTTTGTGGTAAAATCTCAATAGTAGGTTAATTAATTAAGGATAATATCATCTTCGTCTATCAGTTTCTTAGAAAAAATCTTAGTGTTACTTTGCGAACTAGAAAAATGTTTTTACAAAAATGTCATACAATCATCTGAGTTTTCTTGGACGAAAATTCTACAGTTACGATTGTTGTTTTGTCTTATGATTTACTATGAACCTTTGGTACTGATAGTACGGACCTATCGATAAGAATCTTGGCAAAATAGGAGATTTCTGACAGTAGCTACTAACAGTACTATTATATAAATTTTGTTTAATAATATGTTTAACGACATCATAATATAGTCTACGAACTTCTCAAATTTCGTATGACATAAAATATCCTGGAAAGTGACGAGACATTTTCTATATATTTTCCAAAATAGATGCCCTTGTATATTTTGAAAACGGTTATATCAGCCAGCCGGGTCAGCAAGGTGCTGCGCCATGTGCCATGTGGAAGGTGAAAGACCAATAGACGAGAGGCTGACAGGTGTGTGCCAGGGCGGTGCGTGCGGCCCGCTACTGCACAGTGCGTAAAGGGCACAGGTGCGGCTTGCAAACACGGGAACTCGGTGACTACCATTTATTTACCGATGCACCTTTTACTTATGGAACCCTTACAATGAAGGCCTCCTGTCCTCACTGATGCATCCGGAATACTCGCGATGTGCAATCGTTGTAGAACAAAACTAGCTTAGTACAAAGCATACCTACCTATTCTATTTCTGGAGCGATTTTTGCGTAATGAAAGGCGGCTCACACCAGCTGACAGAAAAGCGTTTTATTGGACGAAAGTGTAATGACCTGTCTTAAAATGCGCAAAAAACCTATCAAATTCGTAGGTTGGTACTTCTCTACAGAGAAGGATAATGTTTCTAGAAATAATTAGGTAATTAAAATAATTATCTAAGTATATTACTTAATGATATAACGTAAAATACAAATTAATATGAATTTCCTTCATATTTAAGATAGATAAGTTACTAGGAGTAACTTAAATTCTGAGATATATAGAATTAGAGAAAAATTTTATATTTCGAATACATTTCACTGGTAGATAAATATCTCTAATCGTAAATCGATCGATAACAGAAATGACCCAAATCTTTCCAGCAATAAAATATTAAATGATAGGTAAATATATATTGTAGATACCTTTTCTTTTTTAAGGAAACTTGTGGTTACACTTTAGAAATAGGGAGACAAAAGAACGCAAGTTCATAAATAAGGAATAATGGTTTTTCGTTAAATAATCTTTTCGAGTTATTAATTCAATCTTGGATGTAAAACACTGGCAAAAATGAATGGTTGAAAATCAAAAGAAAAATAAAAAATGACACCCAAACTTCTGTAAAACTTCCCATTCTGAGAAGCTTCCTAGAAAGAGAGATGAGTGAGTAGGCATATCCCTAGCCTCAAAGTCCTAAAAAAAAAGCATAAAGTTGGATCAAAGACCGTATTTTACCTAAAATATAACTAAATTCCTAACACACCTCATCCAATAGAGACGCAAACTCATCAAACCGCAATCACGTGACAAAAAACACAAATAGGTAATTTCCAAGTCGTTAACCCACATGGGACGATACCCTCGGCTCCCACACTGCACCTCTCCCTTCCTCCTTCCTCCCTCCCCCCTCTTGAACCATCCTCTTGTGTCAAAACTATCCGCGACATTTACGATCTACGTAGTTTTAAATAATTTCTAACACAAACTTTTGACAAAGAAAATGTGATATTCGAGGATACTTAATTCAGTATTGACATTCTGTGCAAACCATTCAAAGCATTTGCTATGCTTGTCTACATAGAGTGCTAAAAATAATTAAGCATTCGGCAGCCGTTCTCTGTTTACCCTGCAAGGAGCAACGGTGTGGAATAAATTAACAAGCCCTTATAATATTATCTAGTAACAAAATGTCACCGCACTATCACCTGCTGGAGGTACCCACAAGGTGGTTACTTGAGGCCAACTCATTTTTTTTTAATCAAGACATCTGCGGAACCTTTAATTCATGACGACCATAATAGGCAAAACACATGTCTAGCATAAACCGCCTTATAAAGTACACATCTACCGGTTGGCTAAAGGTATGGATAGAAAAGATATACCGCAAACTACGAGATCCTGCTTACAAAGTAACTCATCCATTCCAAGTTATGTATTTCGGAAATGCTGACCTCTTTTTGTTTTATGATATTTTATTCTTCCGTCCAACAAGTTTGTCCGCTAGCCTCTTGAGAAAAATGTTGGTAAATTGTTTTAGGTTTCAATCTGGACGAAGGCTTTTGTGGTTACATCCGTGAGAAGGCGCTACCGCAGGACCGCATACCTTGAGAACCTCACGAAGCTCTCGTGAAAACGATCTTTATTATGTGATGCTACTTGGGACATTGGCGTACATCAACAGATGTGATCTCGTCACTCAACAAAAATATTATCTCAAATTTCTTGAACTTTTCGAAAAGACTGGATTTTCTTTCTTTTTGCTAATCTGTACCCCTATTCTGTGGCAAGTGTAGGGTAGTCACTTGAAAAAAGTGACTATTAGGCGATACATTTTGTATGAAAAACGTATATATGCGATTCTCGCATTCGATACGTATAGACGTTTTTCATACAAAATGTATCGCCTAATAGTCACTTTTTTTCAAGTGACTACCCTACACTTGCTACAGAATAGGGGTACTGTACAAAAATCGTCCATTATCAAAATTTA
This sequence comes from Mystacides longicornis, assembly GCA_963576905.1. Lineage (NCBI taxonomy): Eukaryota > Metazoa > Arthropoda > Insecta > Trichoptera > Leptoceridae > Mystacides > Mystacides longicornis. The sequence continues at coordinate 13,235,028 of OY756424.1, forward strand.
ATATCTTTATTTAAAAAAAAATATCACTCTATATTAGTCGAGTGAAGTTGTTAAATTCTGATACTGTTTTAATCACACAATTCAATCGCAGCACACACACTTAAGTATTTGCCGATCGGATTTAAAAGAGAACTGCTTTTGTACCGGCAGAATGAAAACACTCGAACGCCTCTACTAAAGATTACAGCTGTTATCTTTAACGTTGCAAGTTGCAATATGGCAAGAAAATTTGATGTGCAAAAACTGTAGAAATAAACAATCCCTAAGACAAAATTGGATTAGCAGACTCATTTATAACTGGGAAAAGTCTTACTAATGTTTCGCTGCAAAATATAATATTGGAATAATGTGGATTAAAAGGACTGTCGTCGGAAATGAGTGATTGCGCATAAAATATAGGTACTCGAGTTGATTAGCGTATCTAAAGTAGGTGAAAAATCGATTACCAGATTAGACATGATTGTACGCGTTGCAATATACAGATACCTACACCATATCAGTATGGCCTGTGTTTTAGAACATGACTAAATAAAACAAATGTAGCGTGTTTTGTGCGTGTGCTTTGGCGATTCTTTTACTTGGTTGAGGGATTAGCACTACTATAGTAAGTCTCCGTTTTGGCAACTAGTGATTATGAAACTGTATCATCATTTGAAGTTCATTCCCTTCGCAAATGATGGATGATGGATACGCGATATGTGATATGTTAAGAATTCTAAATGATAGCTGGTATATGCGTGATATTTCATTGAAGAAAATATAGACAGTCGATAGCATCTGTAGGAACGACATTAGTTTAAGATTTTTTATAGACTTCAAACATAACATGCTATTATTTTGAATGAAAAACTTTATTCTGGTGTAATCAACACCTTGAACTTTATAAAATTGAACTGTTGAAGGATAATTCGATGACATGGAAGAAGGAAAAGGAAGTATAGAGGAGAAGAGAAGAGATATAGGAATGTAATAATTATGTAGCAGACTGCAGCAACCAGCGCCACCACAGAGGGGATAACGACCCACATCCGGACATAAACTGAACTAACAATAAAATAACAAAAAAAACACATCAACCATTAAACATAATATCACAAAAACATGACAAACTTTAGGTATAAGCATAACAAAAAATATTATGTGTGATACGTGGTTGTGATGGACAAACCAATTATGTAGGTATCTTGGAAATATTTCAATAAGGCTGTGTTGTGCAAAGTCCAAATCTTTCAATTTAGTCACCATATAAAGATAGCTGTGTATGTATACGTTAGTCGAATAGTTCTTTCATGAGGAATAGTTACAAGTTCGCTGGCCCACTGTTAGTTGTAGACCATGGAGCCAGACCACAGCGCCGATGCTGCTGGCAAGGACGGACAAACCCTTCAAATTATTAATGTACAACAGCGCGTGTATACTATACTTAGTGATTATTTTCGTGAATACAAAACAGGTACAAAACAGTTCAGAGACCGCAAAGTAATTATCTCAAAATATTCTTGGCTTCAGAGTGGACACTATACCTACTGGTCTACAGATGGATGTGTTAGTAAATAATAGAATGCGAGTGACTCACGATTTTGAAGACCCGGCGCCAGAACTTAGTTTGGAAGATTGGACAGACCTGGGCTGAAGATAATCAGTAGAGGTGGAACACCGTTACAGCACACCTCCTGTAGTTGGACTATGGTCTCGGAGTAACCTGGTGGTACGTCTTTCTTCTTGCTTGGGGCCAACGAAAAGTCCACACGACGTACACCGGTCACAGATTTTTTTTTCAAATTCTACTAGCCACAGTCACACAGAATATAATAATTTAATGTTTCGATATTAATTAATGTATGAAGCATTACAGACAGGCCGACACAGATAGAACCTCGCGCGCCCGCCTCTCAATTCAAACTGACTCGTATAGTTGGTTTAGCGAGCGGTGAAACTTCTTCCCCCCGCCCCCCTCTGTCCGCCGACAGGTGTCTCCTATGTTTTGAATCATTATACCCCGCGCCTACTCCCTGCCCCTGGCCTAAGCTACAGGTATCAATCAGCCAGTTATGTGTGTATTGTGTTTGGTATAATGACACTCACGCACACCTCCAATAGTAGGCTGTTGTTATAATTATTATTTATAAAAATAATAATGTGCTAGATAGGCAGGTACGTAGGTATTATATACCTAGCTTTGTTTTAGATATGGGCCTTATCTATGGATTTTCGTCATTTTCACGTTTTGAGCTATCGCATTTTTTACTTAATTGTTAGTCGGTGGATTTGGAAAGATCTTTCTTCACAACTCGACTTAGTCCAATGTCCAAATTTGGCCAAAATACCTAATTGATATACTAAGGTAGTTATAAGTAAATAATAATTTGATGGAATCGTTTTGTTTGAGAATATAAAGTAGTAGTGAGTACCTACCTAAAATTAATCCCAAGCAAAAATGTAAACTACCAACTCCATAATTTTTCACGAACCGCTCCACTACACGGATCCCGTTCAGTTTGAGACAGGATTTAGGTGCGGAGAAGGCGTCTATAGAAACAAACTGTATATAGTAAGGTTGGATCTCGAAAATTTCTTTGAGTCGAAATTATGAAGAAAAAAAATAACATTCTTTGAATAGTCGTGGATCTCGGATCAGGAAAATGACATACAAGGTCTGAAAAATCGTGTAAGTAAATCCTATGAAGATAATGATGTTCTGACTTCTCATAAGGTAGGTACCTATAAATGTTGCAAAAAGGCCTTCAATAAGTACTCCATATTGTACTACTTCAAAGTATGAAGTTCAAATGATCCCAATTAGGGCCAAGTAAAAGATTAAGGCATATCTATGAGGAAGACAAAGGGGATGGTACTTGCATCAACACATTAAAAGTTTGAACATTAGCAGGGTCCACCATATAAGTTGACATAAGATGCCAGGCACCATCGAGGAGGACTCTCGAAAATATCAAGCAGTAACACTAGTATAAGTTTTCGATGATCGAATATCGAAACAGTTTCGAAAAATGTCCATATACAAAAATGATCGAATGATTCCACCGTTTGATTTTCGAACACTATTCGCACGTTAATAAACGATTTTTTAGCGTGCAAATAGCTTTCGTTTAAACTCTTACTAGCCCCACAGGTCCACTTAACAAAAGAGGTATTTGAAACTCCGAATTACTCACGTGACCAAATAAAGGACTATAAATAAGCTAAGCAGCAAGATTTAGATGAATTATTGTAAGTATACATTTACAGAATCTCGTGGTTTGCGTTAACTTTACAAACTAGGAAACGGATCCACCTCAATCGGAAAAAATCCACCTCAGAGAGAAGAATGTCCTTATAGAGGAGATGAGATAATCACACTTAAGTGTTTCGTGTACGCGTGCTATCCTAACAAGGGGCGGCAGAGAGGCCTATAAAGGGCCGCGCTGCTCAAGTGGTTACCTACCTACTCCAGCCCGCCAAGTGCCCTCCATGCAATTGCAGTGGATTCCAAAACATGCGTCCGGTTCTCTCAAAGGATTCCACTTACTCTCCTGGTATTGACTTGGATTACAGCAATTCGCTGAATTGACTGTTTGCAATGCGTTGCGTCTGTAAGTTGAGAATGATTTCTTCTGACCCTTAACTAATATACACAATAGTACCAGCGGATAACACAATCTTAAGAGCCTACGAGAGTCTCGTTGCAATAAGCAAAGGGCCATTCTTATTCTAACCTTTAAGAATGATAAAAGGTCGAAGTTTATCAACTTAACCTTTGACTGCATAGGTGAATTTTTCTCCCATAAATACACATGTGTGGTCCCCGGGACCCACATTGATTTTGTCGTGATATTATAAAACTATTGAAATTATTCAACTAAAAACTCTTTATTATTAAATTTCAAACTATCATAATGTCAATTTATTAAAAAAGGGTGAATAAAATAGGAAAACTTACGGTATTTTCTAAGTTTTAAAAAGACTTCTCAATTATACACGTAAAAATCACGCCTTAAGAAAAAAACAATAGACTTTAGAAAAATAAAGCAAAACAAAATATTTCTTTTTTAATTAAAAATTTACATAATAAAATAAATAATAAATGTCAAAAATAATCTTTTTTTATCAAACGATAAAAAAACCTCTAATGGTAAATATGCATGTATTCATCTTCACCTATACGTATACTCTTTGCGAACACGGGATATGTTGGATAATGGCAGCATGACACCCATATGCTATTTTTTTTATTTCATTCTAATCTTTCTACTCCAATATTTCATTAAACAAGTGCAGAACCAGTTATTATGAGTGATACAATTTAAGAATTTCCCCTAAGAATTTTTGGATTCTGAATTCGTTTCAAGAGTATTTGCAATTGGAGTTGACAACATAAACAAATAAGCTGTCGTTTGTTTTAATTTTATTAAAGCTCGGTGCTTAAATTTCAAAATTTTATCAAACCACTTTTGTTACATTATAATGCACATGTGTGGTCCCCGGGACCCAGCCACTACAATAAGTTTAAAAAAAATTGCGAAACAGATTCTTTTTTTTCTCTCACACGGTTTCGACTCGTACAGAAAGAGCATACAAGAATCGGCAGCAAACAAAAACATAAAATAAAGAAGTTATGAAGACTTTTAAGTAGTGCGTGGTCCCAGGGACCACACCTATGCAGTTAAAGGTTTTAATGAAAAAAAATAACAACTAATGACTCTAACAATTCATTGCTATTGTTCGATTTTTAAATGGAACAAACCACTACGGGCTTACGACCGTCTTCTACTGTAATTTCGAAGGCTGGCTTAGTGTAATCACTTTACGTTAACAACGTTCGCCATTAGATGGTAATGTTCGTCTCCGAAACTCCTAATCATGAGAATTCTCAACCTGTTCAACATGTCGAAAAATCTCATGTATGCAACAAGTAGAAATTTAGTAATAAAATGAAAAATAGAGATAAAAGTTGGAAATTATTGAGAACAAGAGAACAACCAAATTTAAAGACTGCGACTGCTTCAGGAGTCAGTTCCTGAAAAGGTCACAAGAATCTAGACATAATTAGAACGTTGTGCACCAACAAAGCCAATAGACAATAAATATGAGACATTAACATCCTGAAAAGGTCACAAGAATCTAGACATAATTAGAATTTCTACTTGTTGCATACATGAGATTTTTCGACATGTTGAGAATTCTCATGATTAGGAGTTTCGGAGACAAACATTACCACCTAATGGCGAACGTTGTTAACGTAAAGTGATCACACTAAGCCAGCCTTCGAAATAACAGTAGAAGACGGTCGTAAGCACGTAGTGGTTTGTTCCATTTAAAAATCGAACATTAGTAATGACTTGTTAGAGTCATTAGTTGTTATTTTTTTCCTGCGATGGCTCGTAAGAGAAGAGATAGGTATAGGTGGACAACGAGGCGTGGAAAGAGACTGGTGCTTTGGACAGACCAATCGAGGCATAAAAAAAAATTCAGAGATTCAAGATTCATTCAAAGATTTAGCTTTAAAAAATATTTAATCTTTCAACGTAGGTACTTCAGTAACTGTTAATTATATACAACAACCTACCGTGTAAATTAAAACAAAGCCTTTCAACAAAGAATTGCTCGGGTTAGACAATGGCAGCAAATTCTTCGTTCTTACAATTTGTTAATCTAACCGTTACACACTCGGCATCTTGCTCACGATTAACTGCTTCTTGTAATCTAACCAAGCCGCAAAGAACATCACTGCCGCCTTATGCAGATAATCAAAATTATTTAAGTAATTTGAATATAACTCACATTCTAGCCATGTTGGTATCCGCCATCCTCCAGCACAGATGAATTCATTAAACAATTGAGTTAATCACCTGCCCAACGGTATAATGTTCAAGAGACCATTTAAAAATAATTAATTTAATTTTTCCTGCATTATGTGCTGTGTTAGAAATTTGGACGTTTTGTTTCATAAATTATAATTTATTTGCGTCAGCGTAAACGGTCCGTAACGTGAAATGTTATGAATTTCAACCATGTCTTTTCCATCTATCTTTTATTAGTTTATGGTTAATTTTGAATTTGAACAGTCTTCTGTTGTTACCTGCGTTCCTAGATTGTCATAACGGAAGGCTACCTCAGAGCCAACAGTTAGAGTTAGATGATATTTATTTATTTATTTATTCCACGCAACAATGTTGCTTTTACAAAAAATATTAGGTGTATAAAATGTAAACATTGACAATATTACCAAGAATAACAAAATATGTACAAGATTGAATGTGTCACAAGCAATTGAAACAATAATAACATTAAAAAACACAGCAAATAATGAAATGACTCTATAAAACCATAATCAATATAAAATAAACAGTTTAAAATATAAGTTTAAAATCTAAGTTAATAATAATATATTATAACAATCAGTATTGCACTGTTTGTAAAACAAAATAAAATGTATGCATATAAGAGATACCTATTTTGATGTTTCCTTCGAAGCGGAGCTGAAGGATTTGGACATGATGTGGGAGGAAGTCATAGCTAAATATTGCGCAAAATCGAGCGCAATGGAGAGCTCTTGTTGTCTTTCCTAAATGGAAATTTAATTTACCGATTGATGTTATTAGATATTAAACTTAATATATTTAGGTATGTTAGACACACTAACTTCATTAATTTGTCACCTGTTTTGAACTAAAGTAACTTTCTAGGTACTTAATGTATACCTATACGAAAAAATATTATTGTCTTACCTAAAAATATTTCATCGGTAAAATGTTAAACTAAGTGGTTGGAAGACTAGTGGTTATGACGCCGGCTTTCGTACTATTTCGTTCGGAGGTCGTGGGTTCGATCCCAGGTGCCGACGATCTTCATCTTTCACGGTACAAGCTTTAAGTAGCTTATTTTGAAAGAGTCAAAGAGTGTATTTTGCTCACTTTTATAGTGAGCACCGATTCATTTAATTAAAAAAAACATGTGCTCAAGCATAGCATCGCCGTACATTTACATTTTAATTATTTAGCGGAACCTTCAAGTAGATCTTCTTAAAAACAGTAAATTTTACTGAACTTTTCCGCACTGAAAAGCCTTAAAACCATTTAATTTATTAATATATTTATAAGAACAAAACATTGGCATTGACCCCACCCATTCTTTGGATCCCAGTTTAAGAAACACAGGCAAGCTTCCAGAGGTTGTTAATCAGTGCAACCCAAGTACTGGTGTATTTTTGCCATTTATTGGTGGTCCCCGAAAAAGTTAAAATCTTGTGAGGACACAAAAGTATAATATACTGATTATTAGATACCTACTAGTTTTCTAAAGGCGCCCGTGGCGCCTACCTATGGCCTTTTTTATGGAAACTTTACTTTCTCATAGCTGTGAGACTTCAAAATACTTGGTTGATTTAACTCTTTATGAAAACTCAAAAACAACTTAAACTTTGCATTCAAATAGCTTTTAACACGTGGGTATTTAACTATTTGATTGATTAAACTTTTTCATGCAAACTTTGCATTCGTTTGGTTGAATTCTTATGTGAGACTTTAAAGCACTTGATTAATTGAATTCATCATGAAAACTCAAAAAACAACGTGAACTTTTTATAACAAACTTTGGATTCAAATGGCTTTTAACGCTATCACATGAAAATCTTTAAAAAATTACTTTAGTGTGTAAACTTTTTATTTCAAACATTGCATTAGTAAGGCTTATCTCCGCTATGATGTTGCGTGTGTGGATTAAAGATTCGTGATTTGGTAAACTTTGCATGCAAACTTTGCTTTCTTATGGCCGAATTCATATGTCAGACTTTAAAGCACTTGATAATAGAACTCTATGATAATTTTAAAAAAAATGAACTTTTTATAACAAACTTTGCATTCAATGGCTTTTATCATGAGTTATTATTTGATTGATTAAACTTTTTATTGCAATTATTGCATTCGTATGGCTTTTCTCCGCGCATGTCATTCTTTAAATTACTTGAGACCGCAAACTTTTTATTGCACACATTGCATTAGTAAGGCTTTTCTTCACTATGAAGTCCCGCTGTGCGTAAAAGTTTCCTAATTTAGTACACTTTGCTTTCTTATGGCTGACTTCGCATGTGAGTTTTTAATTAACCGAAAAATTGTTTTTCTCTACGTCAAGACCTTTAAAAAAAGTGCTCAGCCACCAGGGATTATTATGTTACTGTCAGCTGTAAGCCGTATATTAGTAGAACAAAATGTGTCTTTAGTTGCGAGTGGCGCGCCATCTAGCGGCGTTAATGACATCAGTCAGTCAGGCAGTCAGTGAGTCAGTGTTCAAGGCAAATATTATATAGACTAGTTTTTTAAAGGCGCCCGTGGCGCCCACCTATGGCCTTTTTATGCAAACTTTACTTTCTCATAGCATAGCTGTGAGCATTCACATGTGAGACTTCAAAATACTTGGTTGATTCAACTTTATGAAAACTCAAATACCTACAACTTAAACTTTTAATTACAAACTGTACATTCAAATAGCTTTTGGCATGTGGGTATTTACCGATTTGATTGATTAAACTTTTTCATGTAAACTTTGCATTCGTATTGCCGAATTCTTATATGAGACTTTAAAACACTTGATTAATTGAATTCTTCATGAAAACTCAAAAAACAACGTGAACTTTTTATAACAAACTTAACATATGTATGGCTTTTCAACGTTATGAATTCACATGAAAATCTTTAAAAAATTACTCTAGGTGTGTAAACTTTTTATTGAAAACATGAAATTCGTATGGTTTTTCTCCGCTATGATCTCGTGTGTGTGGATTAAAGATTCGTGATTTGGTAAACTTTTTCATGGAAACTTTGCATTCGTATTGCCGAATTCTTATATGAGACTTTAAAACACTTGATTAATTGAATTCTTCATGAAAACTCAAAAAACAACGTGAACTTTTTATAACAAACTTAACATATGTATGGCTTTTCAACGTTATGAATTCACATGAAAATCTTTAAAAAATTACTCTAGGTGTGTAAACTTTTTATTGAAAACATGACATTCGTATGGTTTTTCTCCGCTATGATCTCGTGTGTGTGGATTAAAGATTCGTGATTTGGTAAACTTTTTCATGGAAACTTTGCATTCGTATTGCCGAATTCTTATATGAGACTTTAAAACACTTGATTAATTGAATTCTTCATGAAAACTCAAAAAACAACGTGAACTTTTTATAACAAACTTAACATATGTATGGCTTTTCAACGTTATGAATTCACATGAAAATCTTTAAAAAATTACTCTAGGTGTGTAAACTTTTTATTGAAAACATGAAATTCGTATGGTTTTTCTCCGCTATGATCTCGTGTGTGTGGATTAAAGATTCGTGATTTGGTAAACTTTTTCATGTAAACTTTGCATTCGTATTGCCGAATTCTTATATGAGACTTTAAAACACTTGATTAATTGAATTCTTCATGAAAACTCAAAAAACAACGTGAACTTTTTATAACAAACTTAACATATGTATGGCTTTTCAACGTTATGAATTCACATGAAAATCTTTAAAAAATTACTCTAGGTGTGTAAACTTTTTATTGAAAACATGAAATTCGTATGGTTTTTCTCCGCTATGATCTCGTGTGTGTGGATTAAAGATTCGTGATTTGGTAAACTTTTTCATGGAAACTTTGTTTTCTTATCGCCGAATTCATATGTCAGACTTTAAAGCACTTGATTAATTGAATTCTTCATGAAAACTCAAAAAACAACGTGAACTTTTTATAACAAACTTAACATATGTATGGCTTTTCAACGTTATGAATTCACATGAAAATCTTTAAAAAATTACTCTAGGTGTGTAAACTTTTTATTGAAAACATGAAATTCGTATGGTTTTTCTCCGCTATGATCTCGTGTGTGTGGATTAAAGATTCGTGATTTGGTAAACTTTTTCATGGAAACTTTGCATTCGTATTGCCGAATTCTTATATGAGACTTTAAAACACTTGATTAATTGAATTCTTCATGAAAACTCAAAAAACAACGTGAACTTTTTATAACAAACTTAACATATGTATGGCTTTTCAACGTTATGAATTCACATGAAAATCTTAAAAAAATTACTCTAGGTGTGTAAACTTTTTATTGAAAACATGAAATTCGTATGGTTTTTCTCCGCTATGATCTCGTGTGTGTGGATTAAAGATTCGTGATTTGGTAAACTTTTTCATGGAAACTTTGCATTCGTATTGCCGAATTCTTATATGAGACTTTAAAACACTTGATTAATTGAATTCTTCATGAAAACTCAAAAAACAACGTGAACTTTTTATAACAAACTTAACATATGTATGGCTTTTCAACGTTATGAATTCACATGAAAATCTTTAAAAAATTACTCTAGGTGTGTAAACTTTTTATTGAAAACATGACATTCGTATGGTTTTTCTCCGCTATGCTCTCGTGTGTGTGGATTAAAGATTCGTGATTTGGTAAACTTTTTCATGGAAACTTTGCATTCGTATTGCCGAATCCTTATATGAGACTTTAAAACACTTGATTAATTGAATTCTTCATGAAAACTCAAAAAACAACGTGAACTTTTTATAACAAACTTAACATATGTATGGCTTTTCAACGTTATGAATTCACATGAAAATCTTTAAAAAATTACTCTAGGTGTGTAAACTTTTTATTGAAAACATGACATTCATATGGTTTTTCTCCGCTATGATCTCGTGTGTGTGGATTAAAGATTCGTGATTTGGTAAACTTTTTCATGGAAACTTTGTTTTCTTATCGCCGAATTCATATGTCAGACTTTAAAGCACTTGATTAATTGAATTCTTCATGAAAACTCAAAAAACAACGTGAACTTTTTATAACAAACTTTACATATGCATGGCTTTTCAACGTTATGAATTCACATGAAAATCTTTAAAAAATTACTCTAGGTGTGTAAACTTTTTATTGAAAACATGACATTCGTATGGTTTTTCTCCGCTATGATCTCGTGTGTGTGGATTAAAGATTCGTGATTTGGTAAATTTTTTCATGGAAACTTTGTTTTCTAATGGCCGAATTCATTTGTGTGACTGTAAAGCACTCGATGATAGATTATAACTATTCATGATAATATAACTATTTATAAAAATGCAAAAAAAAAACTTTTTATAACACACATTGCATTAGCAAGGGTTTTCTTGGCAATGAAATCGCGTCTGTGAGTTAAAGATCTGATTTGGTAAACTTTTTCATACAAACTATGCTTTCTTTTGGCCGAATTCATATGTCAGACTTTAAACAAATTTTGAACTTTTTCTAACAAAATATGCATTTAAATGGCTTTTATCATTTGATTGATTAAACTTTTTATCGCAATAGTTGCATTCGTATGGCTTTTCTCCGCTATGAGTTTCAAAACTTTTTATTGCACACATTGCATTAGTAAAGCGAAGTCCGGTGTGCGTAAAAGTTTCCTGATTTGTCAATTTTTTGGCCGAATTCGCAAGTGATACTTTACAGCACACGATTGATTGAACTATTTATGCAAACTTAAAAATGAAATTAAACTTTTTATTGCAAACTTACCATTCAAATAGCTTTTAGCATGTCATTGGTTGTTTAAATTATTTGATTGATTGAACTTTTTATTGCATTCGTATGGCTTTTCTCCGATATGAGTTCGCATGTCATTCTTTAAATTACTTGAAACCGCAAACTTTTTATTGCACTCATGGCATTAGAAAGGCTTTTCTTCACTATGAAGTCCCGCTGTGCGTAAAAGTTTCCTAATTTGGTACACTTTGCTTTCTTATGGCTGACTTCGCATGTGAGCTTTTTAATAACCCAAAAAATCGTTTTTCTCTACGTCAAGACCTTTAAAAACAGTGCTCAGCCACCAGGCATAATTGTTAATAATATTCTTGTCTCTGACTCTGACTTCCTCTAATCCAGTGATTTCCTTAGTCGATTGTGGCGCCCTCTCTAGTAACTAATTATTATTATATCCTGTTTTTGAATACGTATGGCGTCGCGTCCTTTTTTACCACCACACGTTTTATTATTGACTCATTGCACATTGTATCTCTTTAATCGTTATTATCATTAAACAAAGACTTTTACATCTGTGTTTCATTTTACAAGAGGTTATGGGCCCAGGACCAGGTCCTGATGTGTGTTTAGACTGTTTGTTATAATACGAGTACATTGTGTTGGTTATACGCGAGTGAAAACACGTGGTCGGTATTGTTGGTTTTGGACTAATTATTTGTGTTTGTTCTTATTCCGTGCTAAATTATCATGGAAGCTAATATGAGAGCTAACGTTGACAAACTAGATGGCCATTCAAATTGGAATGACTGGAAATTCCAGGTTACTATTCTTTTAAAAAGTAGCGGCCTCATGGAAGCCGTCAACGGCAACCTGAAATATCCCGAGGCGTTACCGATTACGGCTACTGCAAACGAACATCTTGAATATAAAGCTAAGCTTCAGGCTTTGGAGAAAATCGAATTCAGTGCACAGCAAATTATTGTACACAACATGACTTCGACAGTTAGACAACTTATCAACATGTGTTCGACTAGTAAAGAAATGTGGGAGAAGCTTTTAAGCGTCTTCGAACAGAGAACGGAGCAAAGGCAAGACAGGCTTTTCAACGAGTTTTTCAGTATAAAAACTATGGATTTGTCTGATGGAGTTGCAAAGCATATTGCATGTCTAGAGAAATTGTGGATGGAACTCCAAGATGAAACGTGGAAAGAAGACAAGGTTAAACTTCCTGAATCACTTTTTATTAACAGAATTTTAAACACGCTGCCGTCCCAATATTTTGAATTTGTCAATGCATGGGAATCTATGCCCAAGATTCAGAGGACAGTTAAAACTCTGACTGAAAGGCTTTGCACAGTAGAGTTAAGGCTTAAAGAAAGAGAGTCACCGGGAATGGATTCAGCGCTACTGACAAAAGGCAGAGTCAATAACTACACCCAAGAAAGAAGTAAGAAAATTACATGTCATTTCTGCAAGAAAGAAGGACATATCAAATCCAAATGTTTCAAACTTAGAGATCTGAATTCAAGGAAGTCAAATGACAAGACTGGCAAAGGTGAGTCCTTATTATATGCTTGTGCATTGTCAGCAGATGTCAACAGTTCAGATTGGGTGATAGACTCGGGAGCTAGTTCACATATGTGCAACTCTGAACATTTTTTTAAGAATTTTGATAAAATTTTTAGCACTGAAGTAAATGTTGCAAATAAATCCTCGGTGTTTTGCACCGGTCGAGGTGATATAGATGTCAAAATATTAAATGGAGAGCAAAAAACCATTACACAGACTTTACATGTCCCTGAGTTGGCTGCAAATTTACTATCTGTTGGAAAATTAACAGAAAAAAATTTAACAGTAGTTTTCGACAAGAAGGATTGTAAAATATTCAAGACGAAAGACTGTGTTATAAAAGGTGTTCCTGACATTATAGCACCTAAGTGTCAAGGCTTATACAAAGCCAGAACAAAAGTATGTAGACCAGATAGTCATATTATAGAAACTGCCTCACTTGCGGTTTGTCATCAAACCTGGCATCGACGTCTGGGACATTTAAACTATGCTGGAATGAGCAAGTTAAAAAATATTTCTACTGGAATTGTTTTAAGTGAAACCAATGTAAGCAAATGTGTAGAATGTATTAAAGGCAAACAAACAAGAAAGCCTTCCTCCAGAAAACGTAAAGGAAGCAGAGCAAAACAAATACTTGAATTGATTCATTCCGACATTTGTGGTCCCATGAGTGTACCTTCATGGTCAGGAGCTAGATATCTTCTCATGTTTACTGATGATTTCACACGCAAGACAGTGGGTTATCTTTTGAAAAGTAAAGATGAAACTCTTTCAAAATTTAAAGAGTTTAAAGCCCAGGTGGAGAATGAAACAGGTCTACGAATAAAGACATTAAGAACCGATAATGGTACTGAATACACTTGTCACCAATTTGAAGATTTCTTGAAGTTAAATGGGATTAAACATCAAAAGACTGTACCCTACACTCCAGAACAAGGGGGAGTCTCCGAACGAATGAACCGGACAATTGTAGAAAAGGCCCGCTGCATGTTATCCGATGCTGGAATGGATAAGAAGTTTTGGGGTGAAGCTGTCATGACTGCCATCTACTTGAAAAATCGTTCTCCGACAGCTGCAGTCATCGGAGCAAGTCCTGAAGAGGCATGGTCTGGCAGAAGAGTCGACCTAAGCCACTTAAGAATATTCGGCTCAAAGGCGTATGCTGTGACCCCAAAACCTAATAGGACCAAGTGGGATCCTAAGTCTCAGGAGTATATAATGGTGGGATACTCTGAGGAAACAAAAGGTTATCGTTTATATAACCCTCGGGCTCCTGGTAAAATAATCCTAGCAACTGACGTTGAGTTTCTAGAATCTGAAATGTTAAAAAGTGAACCTGAAGACATGACTCCAAATGGTTATATTGAATTGCCTGTGAATACCGTTATCCATGTAGAGAATAATGATGACAATAACAGCAGATACTCAAGTGCTTCAGAGGATGATTTCACAGGATTGCAAGACGAGACTGAAGATAACATCACATTATCAAGATACCCCACCAGAGAACGGAAACGCAAAGAATTCCCGGACCACATCACTTATCTGTGCACAAATGGTGAACCTTTAACTTATGCTGAAGCAGTTAAGTGTGATGCAAGTGAAAAGTGGTGTGATGCAATGAAAAGTGAATTTAATTCGTTAATTGAAAATAGAACATGGACCTTGGTTAAACGACCTCCAAATGTAAATGTTGTAGATTGTAAGTGGGTTTATAAAATGAAGCAACGGCTTTAACTCAAAGGCTTTACTCAACAGCAAGGCATTGATTATGAAGAAACCTTTTCACCTGTTATAAGTAAAAATTCTTTGAGGTTATTGTTTGCTTTATCAGTTAAGTTAGGTTTAAATATTGATCATTTAGATGTAGATACTGCTTTCTTGAATGGAGATTTAACTGAAACAGTCTATATGACTCAGCCAGAAGGTTTTGTACACGAAAATAACAAAGACAGTGTTTGTCTTCTTAAAAAGGCAATTTATGGCCTAAAGCAAGCTTCTCGTGTATGGTATTTAAAAGTTGAAACCCTACTTTTAAGATTGGGCTACATTAAATCTAAGTATGAATCTTGTATCTTTTATAAAATCAATGGTAATTCTTATACTTTAATTGCTTTATATGTTGATGATTTCTTGATTTTTTCTAATGATCTTAATGAAAAATCCAATTTAAAGAAACAACTCAATTCTCATTTTAGTGTAAAGGATTTGGGTGAAGCTAAATTTTGTTTGGGATTAAATATTAAAAATCTGAAAATGGATTAAAGATTAACCAAAAACCTTTTATTATAGAATTGTTAAAGAAGTTTAATATGGAGGATGCTAAGATTGTAAGCACCCCATTAGAAGCCAATTGTAAATTAGAGTCAAATAACAAACCGTCTCCTGATGTTCCATATCAATCTTTAATAGGATGTCTTATGTATCTTGCCGTTAATACTAGACCTGACATTGCTTACGCAGCAAGCTATCTTAGTCAGTTTAACAGCAACTTTAGTTTAGACCATTGGAAAACTGCTAAAAGAGTATTAAGATATCTTAAAGGTACCATAAATTTAAGCTTATTTTATTCTAAGGATGATAAAGATATTTTTGGTTTAGTAGATGCAGATTGGGCTCAAAATCCTTTGGACCGCAAATCATATAGTGGTTATATTTTCATGTTAAGTAAAGGTCCAATATCTTGGGAAGCTAAAAAGCAAAGGTGTGTTGCTCTTAGCAGTACAGAAGCAGAGTATATTGCCATTACTCATGCTGCCAAGGAATCTAAATTTCTTAGAGGATTACTAAATGAGATTTTGAATTTTAATAACCTAATTGTATTGTTCAATGACAACCAAAGTGCACAAAAACTTGTATACAATCCAGTTTTCCATAACAGAACCAAACATATAGATATAAAATATCATTATATAAGGCAGGTTGTAGAAAAGAATGAAGTTACTGTTAAGTATCTTTCAACTGATAAAATGCTAGCTGATGTATTAACAAAATCTTTGAGTAGCGTTAAGCACAGTTATTGTATCAAGGGAATTAATATGTTGTAAACCTATTGTTTTTTTTTTTTGTTTAAAGTAATGTATCACTGTATTAAGGGGGAGTGTTAATAATATTCTTGTCTCTGACTTCCTCTAATCCAGTGATTTCCTTAGTCGATTGTGGCGCCCTCTCTAGTAACTAATTATTATTATATCCTGTTTTTGAATACGTATGGCGTCGCGTCCTTTTTTACCACCACACGTTTTATTATTGACTCATTGCACATTGTATCTCTTTAATCGTTATTATCATTAAACAAAGACTTTTACATCTGTGTTTCATTTTACAACAATAATAATATCATTTTGTTACTGTCAGTTGTCACTGCTGTCAGCCATATTGTATTAGAAGAACAATATTATTATTTGTCTTTAGTTGCGAGTGGCGCGCCATCTAGCGGCGTTAATGACATCAGTCAGTCAGGCAGTCAGTCAGTCAGTCAGTGTTCAAGGCAAATATTATATAGATTATCTAAACATAGATGAACTTTCTTGCCTTGTCAACAAACCATTCTAACTTTGATCACCTCTCCTCGTAGGCAGGTTCTCATCCCTCATTGAGAATCATTTCATTTTACTTGCTTTTGTTTTGTTTGTTGAAAAAAAAAAACATTAATTAGTTTATTTGACGTAGCTCTAAATTTCATGACTTGGTATAGGTATCTATATGAACCTCGAAAATGTGGTTGCAGATAATTTACTAGGGATGTCATAGGATTAACGATACGGCTGTCCAGTGGCCAGATTCAATTCAAACAAAAAAACACAGGCAATTAGAATATTAATCAGAATTATTATGAATATCTAGACACGCCAGTAAATTTAAAAAATCTGGCTTGTTTGTGCGCCCATGCCCCATGGGTTCACTAATGAGCCGAGTGGAAACTGAATTTACATGAATATGCATACTGGAGGGGAGCTGGTTGGCTGGACGCGAGTGAGCCGGGTTAGAACGATTATTGTGTCTAATTATATATCACGAGTTCATTGATTCATCCACGGCTCCACCTGCTAGAGCCTGGAGTCTCGCTGCTCGAGAAGCGTTCGTTCAAGTTGAGGTCTCCGTCGGGTTTGCGGGCTCAGGGGAGCGTGTCCGTGAAGATGGTAAGCTACGATGTCTCCGCTCCAAGAAACACTCTCCGTTTACTTGGAATAAAGCCTAGTTCACACTTAGTCGATAGCGCTTTATTTATTTGTTCAAATCGTTCACACGATGTTCCAGTGCAGTTATTCTACGAGGAGGATTTTGAGAGTCGAATCATAATAAACATCATTGTTTTGTGTTGATTTAATGACCATACAGTAAAATATAAAATAATATAAGTGTGTAAAAAGAAAAGAAAAAGGTCTGGGAAGGATGACAAAGTGAGTTGTTTGGAGCATAAAAATAAGGGTAGATGGGGGTAAATTATGGAAGGTTCTATCAATCTATGGAGTGGACGACGGGCTGATTCGTGTCATTACTTTCCTATATTCGGATAGTATCAGTAACTACTGCCTGTGTGAAGGTGATCAGTCACCTTTCATCGGACTTTATCTTACGTACGTCATGTCACCCTGGTTTTTAATTTTTTTTTTCATCATTGGGTTTGTTACAAATATAAATATTGGGTTGAATTGAATGGAATAATTATATATATGCAGATGGTTTAGTACCAATGGCTTAGTATGAAAAAAAATTGCAAGAACTTGAGTCAAGTGTGCATAAAACGGTCTTAAAATGAACCAAAAGGTTTTGATCTTAGAAATGGATGAAGCAAGAAAGGATTGGAAAATAACCGTAGCAAATAAAGGTCTTAAGCAAGTTAACGAGTATGTTTATTTAGGAAGTAAGTTTAGTAGGGATGGAATGTGTGAAAAAGAAATCGAACGTAGGAAAGTAGCTCGTAGCAAATTGGATCAACACGAATAAACAGCCGACTTAACTACTCGACTAAATTTTAGGTATAAGGATACGTTTTGTTACAAAATTACTCGCTACTTGACCAATGAACTAGGCTTAAAACTTTGAAACTCGACAAACTTCTATACTTCTACAGTCTACACTAACACCGCGTAATTTTCTTGCTATTATATTATTTTTGAGGCAAATGAGTCAAACATTAACATTTTTTAAACATATTCACCGTATCTTTTAGGCAATACATATTCAAGATAGAATATTTTTTACAGTACCTATCTATGTGTCTTATTTTTCCGACAGTAGTTGCAACTCATCGTCGTTCATATACTGGAACTTTTTAAGCTGAAAGTGGGGCTAGTACGAGTTTCATCGAAAGCTTTTTGCACGTTAATAAGCGCTTATAAACGTGCAAATAGTGTTCTAAAATCAAACGCTCGAATCGTTCGATCATTTTGTATGGGAAATTTTCGAATCTCTTTCGATGATCGTTTCAATATTCGATCATCGAAAACTTATACTAGGGGTACGGCACTCAACAGACTACACAAAAAATTCAACAATATTACATGTGCTAGGAAGAAAACGGGGATCATCGTTAGCCAGAGTCAATGCAGACTGCCTCCTTGAAATTATATTTTTTATTTTATTTTATTCATACATTGGCAGAGTAACACAAAAAAACTTAACAAAGATATCGCAGAATCAACATAGAGAGGGCGAGCTTACCACAACGAAGTTGTGGTCTCTATAACAACTAACCCCAATATAAAGAAAAAAGAAGAATACAAAAAAGAGAAAACAAAAAAAAAGGAAAGGGAGGTGGATGGGGTGGGAAAGAGGGAAGATAGATGGGATTTTAGGACACAGAGACTGTATTTGAGGAGATCATCATCTCTAACTGCTCGCTTGAACGACGTCAGACTTTGGGTCAGTCTAAGGTTCGAATGGAGATTATTCCAGCAACGAGCACCCTGAACTGCAAAAGAGTTCGAGACGTTAGTTGATCCATGTACCGGGATTGAAAGGATGCGCTGGTTGTTGGACCTCAGAGGCAAACCGTGACTCACCAGGTATTCAAAAGCTTCCCTAATATAATAGAGGAATGAAGCTGAATATAGGGTTTTGTGAACAAAAGTGAGTAATTGGAGTTCACGCCTTTGCCGTACAGTGGATATCCAAGGTGCTGAAACACTACCTACTAAATAATATTAAGTCGAAGGCTAGATTTCGTTTATATCGATATTTAGTGTAACGATTTTCAATAACTGCCTTCTGATGGATCTGGCTAGACTTTGGCAAAGTCTATGCTAGGGGGATTGAGTGCACTGAGCCACTGCTTAAGACTAATAATTATCTACTACAAATAGAATAGTTTCCACATGATTGGGTATCGGCTTATTCTTTCCAGAGCCGCATCGGATATTAACTGCGCCATTTTGTCGATGTTAATGCCTCGACAAAACTGCAATAATCATTTTAAATAAATATACCTATTACTGAGTTTCAATCTTGATTCTTAAAACAGATCATTTGATTCATATCGAAGAATTTGAAAACGTTCCACTGAAGTAGAAATGTTAGAATTGAGTACCTATATTAATATAAGTATAGAGGGCTTATTAAGATCGCTGTATGAGTATTGCAGGTGATTATATTAAAACTTAAAACCTGAAGGTGAAGATTGTCAGTTCCCTTGCTTTTTATGTTCAATTTTCTTTTATGGATTTGAGTCGTGGAGTCTGCGGGCTGGGGACAAAAATATAATGGACGCTTTTGGGATGTGGTGCTGGAGAAGAATGCTGCAAATTCCCTGGACGGCAAGAAGAACGAACATCTCAATTATTCAAGAACTCCGCATCACGGTGCGACTGTCGGCTCTCTGTCTCAAACAAATATTAAAGTTCTTTGAACATAATAGCCCTTAAAAGGGAAGACAGCCTTGAAAAGCTGATACTGGTTGATAGAGCCCCAGGTACAAGACATGAGGCGGATCGCTGATGCATTGGACCGACCAAATAAAACAAACAGTCTACGCGACGGTACTTCATAGAACCGTACATCCGGCAGCGGACAGAACATCCTGGTTTGAAAAAAAATTCACGATGGCCACGACACTCAGCAATGAGGACGACATGCCAACAAATGCAATAGCACTTTTAAAAATGTGAATACTTACACATAGAAATTCTGCGAATAGTAATTATTGTGATATGGCAGTTTTGAAGAATTTCATTGATTAGCGCCCGGGTTAAATGCTGTTTTGTTACCTTTGACAGAGCCGGCCCTGGGTGTAAGTGGTGGCGCGTCCCAGCCAATACACCTCATTACGGAGGTGCTTTACTCATAAAACATCTGTTAAATAATTACCGCTTACACTCGTCAGGTAATGGTTTAGTTAGAGTCATTGCCACGCAGCAGCTTGTGTATGGGACAAGCTGTCCGCCAGATCTTCCTAGGCATAAGCTGCAATTATTTCATGATCATATTTTATACGGTCAATCGACTTATGTACTTCGCACACTATAAATATATCGGTAAGCCTTTAGGTCCTAAATTTATCAATAATGAGACTAATATTAGCAATTTTATAAACACTATGCTACCTAATAAAATGGCAAACATAATTTTTTGACACCTCCAAAATAATTGATAACACTTTAGTGAAAGAAAGACATAGACATATAAATAATAGATTATAATAAAACGAAACCTAATCTCTTATTACATGTAGGTACCTATTATAATGGAAAAATTTTATGCTTTTTTTTTATTTTTAGAGTAAGTTCTTGTGATAACGAAAAATGAAACATTCAATCTATAGAAGAAAGTCAGGTTACTGCGAACACTTATCACTCGAGATCGGCTGAACAGATTTTTATGATGTTTGGTTTATTGGATTCTTCTCCGCTCCGGATAACAGAAAAATAATTATTAAAAACTAACTAGTTTTCCCGACAGACGTTGTCCTGTGGTTCTAACCCGAGGCGGCCCGTTCATATGTACAAAATGTGCACTGCGCCCCCATAAAAATATAATTAATTCGATTGAGTTAAGCTTATAAAATATCAACATTAAAATATTTCCAAAACATCCTTTTTTCCAATGTCTATCCAATAAATCAAACATCAGAAGAATCTGTTATGCCGATCTCGAGTTATAAGTGTTCGCGCTAACCCGACTTTCATTTATATTAGAGATACGAAAAATGGATAGCAAATAGTATAAAATATAGTATTAATAGAATGGAACGAATTCACTGACAACAACGCCATCTGTGAAAAATTCCATTACAACACAATTTTTATTTTATGGAGTTTATAAGAGAACGCAGTTTTTTGATAGAATTTCTTTCAAGCTTTCAGAAATATTTTTTTAACATTCAAACATATTTTTGTATAAATTACAAATTCGAAATCAATATAATGCATAGTAAGGACTACAGGACAACGTCTTTTGGGAATGTAAGTATTGTGCAAAAGATGATTAAAACAAACTGTACCTCTAATGTGAATAAGATTGTGAAGAAGCCTACATGAATACTTGTACATAGTGCAGAGGAGAATGTGGCATATCCCTGTCGCTCCTCAACCGTAACTTATTGGTTCCGCTGTGCTCACTGCTCACTTCAACTAGATTAAAGCAACAACTCTTCGTAGATTGTGAAGCAACCACCGAAACTAGTGCAGTCCGTAAGAGCAACTTAGCTGTAATGTAAGTCGACAATGATTTATCAAAGACTTACTCGTATGATTACAGCATTTACTTAGGGCGGCTGCCCTAAGTAAATGCTGTAAGCGGTCGGAGAACCGAAGTAAATTTTCCCGAAAAATTTTTTTAGTAATAAGGAAATTTTGCTTTAAAATATCAATACTCAATAAACAAACATTCTCCCTTTGTGACCTCTTTAACAACATAACCAAAATGTGGGAAACGTCGGCATTTAGTGTCGAGACGAAGTGTAAGTTGTTTATGCGCGTGTGTTACCCATTCTCCTGATGTAATGCGAGTGAGTCCTGGCACCTGACCAAAGCCCAAGCACAAAAGTCTCTGTATATGAAACGAAGTGCCTCATGAGAATTTCGGGCATAAAATAGTACGAACGTATCACGAACGACGCTATACGCCGACGAATGACAGTTGGCCGAGGCGAACGCTGTTCTTTTTCCCATCAGGGTCCCGAAGACGAGGAAGACCCTCTCACGCCGTATTCCGCTCCTTTCTAATTTGGAAATAGTGTGGGATGATGTGATTGAAACCGCTCAAGATTGAGCGCGGTGGAGAGCTCTTGTTACCACCTTATGCCCCGTAAATGGAGTATATGCCAATAAAGCCTTTTTTTAATTCGCTTAGCTCCATTAGCTTGAGGATTTCGTGCAAACTTTGTTAGCGTTTATCAGGGCTTCCCTCTTCCTTTTTGACAGCAAACTTATGCCTAAAAGTACCTACCCTAATCATTTTTGACTTGTCACTGCCTGTTCCCACTGGAAACAATTGGGTCCGGGTAGTTGTGAACAGCCCGATACAAAATGTTACCCGAATTAGAATCGGACCCGACACGTGACAGTACGAAAGTCTACCAACCACTTCTAGTCAGTTAATAATTCGTCAATTACCTACATTATGCTTTTCTTCGATCTAAAAATCCAACAACTGAGGATCAGTGAATCTACGAATTAATAACATATAGAAAATCTGAACGTCCCTCCAGAGGCGATGCTAGGTTGAGATTGTCACGGTGTCTGTGTTTTAATGTTATTTCGAAAAAGATTACCATTGGAGGTCCGTATTGTAACCTAATCTCAGTGAACATCTAATAATTTATCATATAAAATTAACTCATACGTAATTACTGAAATGAATTGTTGGTAAGTCATGCCTATAGCTCCAACAATAACAAACTTACTATGGTAAAGATACGCAACCACTTGTCTCTCACTGTTATATTATGATAATGTAATGTACATATTGTTACTGTCTTATTTACGTCGTAGAAAGTAATTTTATTAAAATATCAAAATACCACTATTCGAACGAATGACAAAGTTAAAATTATGATATTCTGTTATGTTACTTATGTTGATCGCTTTGTGATGACAAATTTACGAAAATGTCTGCTTTATTCAGGGAGGCTGAATTGAAAAGTGTTTTTGAGAAAGCCTGGGAGCTACTAACATATTATATTAAACTATAGGAACGCCAGTTAAGATGGTAGGGCACAAAACGAAAGCCATCAGATCACATTGTGAATAGAATGATCTTCCCCGCCCATCTGTGAACGATGATCCTGTAGAGGTATACGAAAAGGCGATATGCTATGAGGTGTCAGGAAAAGGAAATAAGATGGCATTAGTCCAAAGTTCATCAGTTATTAAAGTAGATGCTAAAGAAGTGTCATATTTCAAGTCAAAAATACCTGAACCTCTTTGTTAGTAGACCTAAAACAATATGATAAGGCTCTTTAGTTTTGGGTTTATTACCACATGGATACAATATAATATTGTAGTTACCTAATCAAGTGTAAACTGTTCTCCTCAATGATTTGACGTTAGTCAGTGGAGGAAGCTCTACAAACCGGAACGTTCTAACAATGTGTCAACTGCGCCACCTGATCGGTTCGGTAATCTCGCTAATGGATAAATAAACAAACAAACAACGAAATAAACGATCAGAACGAGTCCATCAGTAGCTGGCTGACGATGTATTGTCTGTAGAATGATCAGAACTGTGACACCAATCACCCGTGATCCATGGAGAAAGAATAACACTCATAATAATAATAATGTTTTTGTAAAATAATGGCAACAGATTACAAGACACGGAAATCCATTACTATTGAAATCTTTTTTATTCATCCATAAAAGTTGCTTAGCTTTTCTTCTAATAATAATTGTTTTATGGACGCTTTTTAAGCCTTCGTAGATATTCTTACGTTTCATTTGATCGTTCATTCAAGTTTCATTATAGAAAGACAGTTAAATACAAAAAGAAATGATTGTAAGTTCTAGAATGGTCATTACTCATTGATCAGCCCTTTATCGCGCTTTTCTGTTAAAATATTATTAGCTGTAAGTAGACACTGTAGAACCTACAGGAAAAGGATTTTTCTTTTCACAGCCTTCGGTCTCTTAAACAAAGTCGAAGAATTTCAGATCGTCTGAATGTCTAATTGGAAGTTAGGTACTTTATAATCGGCAAAGATTTTTAAATTGGCTTCTCAAAAAAAAAAGAACTTTTGCCGTCTTACTTATAAAAATTTGTTAATCGTAAAATTACGTATAACTCACTGAGTCACTGATCAGTTTTTACTTCATTTAAAAAAATATATTTAATCCGCGTTTGTTATGTATGAAAATGACATTTCATACAAAATTTTGTAAACAAACAAATAGTAGCTGGCAACGTGAGTGGTAACTTCCAAGATGCGCTATGTCAGATTTGAATGAATTCGGGTTGTTGATGAATTATTATTATTGGTACCTATTGGTACCTTATTTTTAAGGCACAAGATATAAGCTTCGTTCGTATCAGGGGGAGTTCAGGCAAATGGATTGTTCACCTCTGTAAAGGTGCATGATCCAGCGCAATGGAGATCTCTTGTGCCTCCCTATCCTTAGTGGGGCTTAGGTCCCCCGTATGGTGGGTTGGTTTGAGGGGGGGGGGGTCCGCGGCGGGCTTGATTTGTGTGGGGCCGACTTTTTGGTTTGGTTGCTTCGACCAGACTAGGGGGTTGGTTTCGTGCGGGTTGGGTTTGCTGCGGATTGGTCTCCTCCGGGATGGTTTGCGGTATTCGGGGTGCCTCAAGGGAGAATGTATGTATGTATTTTTAATTATTTATTTTATCAAAATATAGTTAAATCCTTTTTAAATCATACGAAACCTTTATGTTTCAGCCAAAGTAAACTAATTCATGTTTGATCACTTCAATTTTAATATTTGTACCTACTTAAAAAGTATTCTTTGAGTATTTTCCTCAAAACGTCATATATTTCTTATAAATTTAGTTGGTACATGATGGTTGTAAGCCTTCGAATGATAACGAGAATGCATATTTGCATTTATTTAAATTTCCTATTATTAAAATGATAAACCAAAATACAATGGACCAAAATATGAAGGGAGCGCATATTTGGCCGGGGAAAAAACTTAAATACAGTGTATTTATTACAAAAAGCGTTCTTGTAAACTCGAAACAACTGTCAGTTGACGTTAAATACAATATGGCGGGTCAAAATCTACAGAGATCAGCTCATAATCAAGCGATATGAGTTAAACTATCTCGATGGCAGCTTGATCGTAATATTTTCTATCGCTGAGCTATTTTTTCCACTGATCGTAGTTTTTAAATAAAGCAGTACTGCCGTCCTAAGCCAAAAGGCGTTATCTCAACAAAACCTACTTTCGAGATAATTGATATTTTGTAAAAATCATTTTCGCACTAACTTTCAATAAAAAAATTGTATATATTTTTATTGCTTTTAACACTATTTCATGTCTATTTATTAAAAGTGTAAACAAAATATCACTTCATTATGTATTTTAGTGTTTTTTATGAGATACCGCCATTTTACTTAAAATATTTTGATTTAAAAAGTGAGTTAACGCTTTCGCTCTTAGGCTAAGTATGCAATTTTCTATACAAAAATGGAAATATTCAGTTTGGTGAAAAATTTATAGTTCTATTTTGAAAATACGGCCAATTTATTTTTTTTATATAATTTTAATATATTAAAAACAAATTATGATGAATTAAAAAATGATATGATGTTTTATTCGAACAAAAAAAAATCCTCAAAAGTTGCGATTTCTCTCCAAAAACTCAATCTGTTTTCAGGTCTTATAGGGTTTGGAGAGATTTTAGAATACCATATTTTTGCCTTTGAAATTTCGATCGGGTTAGTTTTCTTTTTTGGAGGTGGCAGAACATTTTCTTTTATAATTTTACATCCTACGATACTGGCTGTTATAAAATCATTTTCGAACCAGTTTTATAGATCAAATCTTAACTGCATCTGTTTACTTCGACTTGCACAATATCATTGATATAAGGGCGCGGTGAAAGTCGAGAAAGCTTGTATTATGTCGTGTAGTCTTGCCTTTCATAAAAGTCGTCTAGAGTCATTTTCTTAATCTTGTCATTTTTTTCCGGTAGAACATACAGCTAGAAAAAAATCTTCAAAAAACATCACAGCGAGCAGATTAATCGTAATAGTTAATAGACAAAAAATACCCAAGTACCAAATATATTTTTAGACTAATTAAACCCTTACTTGTAAACAATTAACGTCCACTTTCCTATAGAACTGTGGATATATCTCCGGTAATCAAAATAAATTGTTAAATTTGGGGAATATAAAGATAAACTGAAAAGTGTCGAGTGAGAAAACAATGATTGTCCATAAATTAAAACTATGAGATAATTAAATTTTAATGCTTAGGTAAAACTTATTTATTTATTCAAGATTTCAACGGCTTAAGAGCCTTTTACATTAGATAATTTTAAACATACAGAAACAATAGACAACTTAATAAAATATAATTACATGCTAATGATAAAAAAAAACAAATAAACTACGCAGTATCTCCTGATCCAGTGTAACCAGGTCGCTCCATGATTTCATTATAAAGCGATATCTCAGGAAGCCAAATACATTTAAAAAATGTCTTTTGTAAAAAAATACGAAGCATCGAGGCGGCAACTCCAAAATCCTTCGGAACAGAAACTTAATTACTGCCTTTTACCTTAGTAATTATGTTTGTGCTACGATCCCTATTTCCTTAGCCTTTTTCATGTATCTTTGACATACGGCTCTTTAGCTTCACAAAAATGGCATACGGCTAAATTTCTTCAAAATTTAGAGTAAACTTGAGATACGAAATATATTCTTAGGTGTTTTTTTCTATGTTTTATATGAGATATGAATTTTTGGCTTAGTCGAATAGATACAGACTGGTGTCAGCTATCAGAAGCGATAAAAAACAAAAAAACGATTTTTTTTGAGATACCGCCATTTGGCTTAGCACGGCAGAGTAGAAGTCTCTTAAATATTAGTTAACTTGAGTGTAAAGTGCAACTACATTATTTTAATCTTGTTTATAAAATTAACTTTCACTCTAGGTACATATCTACATGAAGACACCAAACCTTCCTTTAATAATTATTGAAGATTATCCTTTAATTATGGCAGATGGACGAAGAGGGTGCTGGATTGGAGACCTAGAACAAGATACAGAAGCGTGGATAGGATAGGCCCCAGACAAGATGGTCCGACGACGTTAAAAGAGTAGCGGCCTGAACTGGAAGAGAGTCGCGTTCGACAGAGATGTATGGAAGTCCAAGAGGAAGACCTTTGTTCAATACTGGACACAAGAAGAAGGCTGAAATAAGAAATTCCTTGGAAAATCACTAAGGACAAGGGAAAATAACTCATATTTTGAAAATCATTGAAGTACAAAGATAGCTCATCAGAATCATCCTGATAAGGGAACATTAACTCTCAAATAACCAACCAATATAATGCCTATCGCAAGAAACAAAGAGAAGACAACAAAATGGTGCGCATTGATTGAAAATTTGAGAGACAGTACCTACACATTATGTCATTATAATATCTCATAGCTTTTTTCCACGACATTGTCAAAATGTAATCAAACAATTCATTAAGTCGTTCCTCTGAGGTACGGTTCATTCAGTTGGAGTCATTAGAGAAGCAGTAATGTTCATCTTCGGGAGAGCAGATACCAGCTACCAGCTATTACTTATTTACCTCTGGTAAATCGTTTGACAAAATAACAGAATTTAGGCTGCGTGCAATGGTAATTACGAATCCAGAGATTTCTTTCTGTCTCTAATGGCGGCCGAACACAATATTTTACATAATGATTTTTTTCTAAACACTCTGAAATAAAACACAGATCTCTTTGTGATGACACGCCATTGTATCTGTACGGGAGATGACTGGTTATTATAAGTCTATCATCATTAAGCGGTCTCTTTTATTAAGACATTGCTCTGGAGACATCGTTAGGCTCACAATTTGATGACAAAATTCCACGAGAGGTTCATAGTGCATTAGTAACGACAATTATTAGTTTTTATTTTTTGTTTCCAATCTTAACTCCAAAATCTCCTCTTAACTGAGGAGCGTATTTGGCAATGCATACAGTACCTTTATTCGCGCAGGTCTTCGTTCCACCAAAACTGCTCACAAGAAGTTTTCTCGTCGTCTCGCTCACTTTGGTAGGTACCCTATGTGATTGCTTAGCTTAGCCCATCTCAAAGTTGTCCGCTCCAGATTGCGCAGCATTTTCCAAAATAAAAGACATTATAACATGGACATAGTATGGACAGTAGGAAGATAGAGATTTAGATTTGTCAAAATCTTATCTGTTCCCAGAACAGTTTTCACAAGAAAAGAACTAGATTTGTATAGACCCATGTATCATTGGCTAATTTTGTTTGTTTTCAAATAAAACTTTATTGATTTCACTTGAAATGAAATTAACAGAGTTTTATTTAAAAACAAATGCCAACGATAAGATGGGATTTTACAAAGATACCACCGGAAACAATTGAATAGACCTAATTTCTTGTTATTGTAAACTTTTTCGTATCTTAAGTTAATATGTAAAGAAAAAGTAAGAATGAATGCCAAACTTGGGCTCTTATTTGCTACTGTAAATATCGAGTAGATATACCTACTGCAATGCAACTATGTGTATTGCAGTAGGTATATCTACTCGGTAGCCTAGTGGCAAAGGCTCCGACTTCAGATCAACAGGTCCCGGGTTCTATTCCCGGTCGGACCAGAAGTTTTCAATGTATTTTTTCACTTGAAATTTCTGCTCGGGGTTGGAATCCTGTCTCAGATTGTCCGGGACCGGTTGACTGGTAGAGAATGCTTCAAGCATTAAGTTCCGCCGGCTATACTGACACCTATGTATAGATGAGTGTTATTTATTTATGTGTCATGAGTACGATTGTTTTATGTTACTCGAGAATACTCAAGATCATCGGTATTCTAGATACCTACCTACCTATATTTTTGTCGCATTTTTTTTCAATGGGATGTTTTTTTCCTTTTTGTGCCGCTAGAGGCGCCCTTGCTAATCCGATCTATTGTCAAATTCAGTGTTGCCAACGGGGCGATTTACTTCTTCTTCTTCTTATGGTCGCTCACAATCTAACCTCCAAAATATCATTCTAGTTTATTTCAAATTAAACAACTTATATATTATTATACATGATAACTTACAATATGTTTAGAGTAATCATTGTACATTTTTTACATACTATTACAAATAAAATTGTTCATCTTTTTTTATATACCTACCTAAATACAAATTAAATAATACAGAACAGCACCCCTGAGATTTATTCTCAAATTTATGCGCAACAAAATCAACAACTTCTTAGCAACTCAATCAACAACTTCTTAGCAACGCAATGGAAAACAAACTTCCCAACGTTGGCATCACTGAAAAAAAACATCTCTACGTTGGCAGCACTGAATTTGACAATAGACCTGATTAGAAGTTCTGCCACCTAGTGTGTATTGTCGGAAGCTCCCCAGAAAACTTCCCATTAGTTAGGTGGGTATGTACCTACCTACTGACATCCCTATTTTTAATTTTCCGTTTAGGTATATTATCAGCTGAAGATTGACATCAAAATATTTCGGTAAACCTCGGAAGATCTTTCGTTAAAATGTCCATCGAATTTCAAATTTGAAATTTTATGTCATTCCTGAGAACCATATAGAGTTTCGGAGTGTCCATTTATGTGATGGGCAATCCAAAGAGTGTCTAACGCTCGTGTACACAGAAATTCAGCTATTTTTTTATCGTGTAGAACTGTAGAAATATTGCATGGTTGTATAGAGTGTAAAATAACATCCTAAATGACCGTCAGCACTCTCAGGTTTGCAGCAAATGCCGTTATCGCACCAAATTATTAAGTACTTCTTCGTGCTCAGTCATACTTCCAGGAACAACAAAAAAGATGAAGACCATTTTTATTCATACACCGCCATTACCGCAGATCTGACGAAGCACTCTGTGACTTTATTCCGTTTCACACTTCTCAATAAACTGTATGCGCGTTTTATCATTTTTAGAACAGCTACTCTATGCCTAAGTTCCTTTTTACACCTGCTAAATCTGGATCACAGCTCCGTAATACAATTCTAACCTCTAGTTTGGTATCATTGTTCATTTCTTGTTCGTTTCCCAGCCGATTCTGAATTTTCCTGCATTACTAATAATAACTGTCATTCGGCTCCCTTAACACATGTCCCAGCCATGTCCACAATGGGTGATGTGATGGAAAGTGTTCAAGTCATTTCAAAAACAAAATATTGAGTAGTCAATTTTCAAAAATTGACAAAATATTAAGGTCGGTCGGTAAAACAGTGCCTTTTGAATACAGATAATTTAGGTCGGTAGCTAAGACTCAAAACGTGAGAGAGAAATAGCTTTTATAGTTCGACCAAACTTATAAGTAGGTAGGTAGTATTGAAGTAATTTTTTGTACCATAAAATTTTCCCATTTGAGTGGCAGATTGTATTATTTTTCTTCTTTTCTTTTTATAAAAATGGAATGTTACCTACGTTCTCCTTTTCCGTGTGTATACAGGGTTATTATTTAGGTCAAGGACGTTATTATTTAGGTCATTTCTGATGGATTTGATTCCACAATATGGTGTCCGAAACATAACCGTTATGAAGATATTGAACTTTAAAGATTTTGAAAAAAAAATCCTTTCTTTTTTGCCTTTTTATCGATTTCTTCAGATTAGAGGTCCTTGGGTCCAGTTTTTTTTTATGTATCTAGTGAGAGGACATGTCAATTAATAAAAATGATTAACAAAAACTGAACCGCTAAAACTCTTCAAAGTCAAAAACATAGTGAAAATTCTTTGATCCTAACTTTTGTCGAGCTATATTTTAGAGCTCTTAGTAGTAGGTTCAGTTTTTGTTAATCATTTTTATTAATTGACATGTTCTCTCACTAGATACATAAAAAAACTGGACCCAAGGACCTCTTATCCGAAGAAATCGATAAAAAGGCAAAAAAGAAAGGATATTTTTTCAAAATCTTTAAAGTTCAACATCTCCATAACGGTTAAGTTTCGGACACCATATTACAGAATCAAATCCATCAGAAATGACCTAAATAATAACGTCCTTTAATATTCCGTACGACTTTTCCTGTAACCCTGTATACTTAACAGTTACTTAGAAAACTGAAAATTACCGCTCAAACCTTTTTATCTTAGTCTAGAATAGATCTTATTTGATAATGATGAGCCAGCTTGGGAGACTTTGGAGGAGAATCTATTTGTCTCGCTGGCGCTGACTCGACCTGGTAGTACCAGCTCCCACAAATCCATCCTTAATCTTATAATTGGTGCTGTATACATTCCTCCGGCAGCTAGCATCGAAATCTATAACTCGTTTTTCAACAATATAGCACAAAAATATGTTGACCTGGATCAATCTACCGGCATGTTGCTGATTGGCGATTTCAATGTACCTTCGATCACATGGAAGCAGAACAATTCTGGCCCCCATCTATTTCCCGATAGTTTTCTTGGAGCCACTGCCCAACTCCTTCTAGAATCCACATCGTTTTTAAATCTTTTTCAATACAATCCCATTACCAACTCAAACGGAACGATACTGGACCTTATATTCTCCGATAAAGAATGCACTATAACTCACAGCGACTCACCTCTTGTTCCAGAAGATAATCACCATCCATCCCTTCTCATATCCCTTTCTATTGATTACGAAGATACCCTCACGACAAAAACGACGAAAAAATATAACTACTATAAATCTAACTTCAACAGCATTAACCTTATCCTTCAATCAACCGACTGGGGACCACTTTTACATGATAAACCACTCGATTCTGCAATAGAATCTTTTTACACCAAATTACTTGGTGTAGTGCACGATCATACCCCACTCAAACGTACCAAACCAACGTCATATCCCGTTTGGTACTCTCTACCTACAATTGCCCTTCATAGAAGGAAAACTAAGGCTTGGTCTAGCTGGAAGGCTCACAACAACCCTCTAGATTATAAACTCTTCTCTACACTCAGAACCCAATTCAAAAAAGCTCAAATTGCTGATCATAAGAGATATATTGAGAACATTGAGCACAATCTAAAAACCAATGTCAAATCCTTCTTTGGTTATATCAATACATTTAAAACTAGTCACAGCTACCCCAAAACCTTCACCTATAATGATCAAAATTCATCTGATCCGCAAACTATAGCATCGATGTTCTGTTCATTCTTCCAATCGGTTTTCAATAATAGTCCACAGACTACTGCTCCGGATTCACAGCTGGCGGATGGTGCGTCTCCTTTTTATGGTAATTTATTAAGCGACATAACTATCACGAGTTCTGAAATCTACCAAAAACTAATACAACTAGATGTATCAAAGGGAGTTGGACCAGATTCTATCTCCCCAATCGTACTGAAAAGATGTGCTCCTCATATCACCAAGCCTCTCAAGTATATATTCAATCAAAGCCTCGCCACCGGACACTTTCCGGACAGGTGGAAAGTTGCCCAAATCACACCTATTCATAAATCTGGTCCTAAGTCCGATGTTCAAAACTATCGTCCGATATCTATCCTATCAGCCATTTCCAAAATATTTGAATCTATTGTCAAAGACCGTATATACTACTTCATATACCCATTCTTACTTCCCCAACAGCACGGTTTCATGAAGAATCGGTCTACTGTGACCAATCTTATGGTTTTCAGTGACTTCCTTTTCAGTGCTATGGATCAACGTATACAAGTAGATGCAATTTACACAGATTTCCAAAAAGCTTTTGACAAGGTCGACCATATCCTTCTGATTCAAAAACTTTCATCTTACGGTATACATGGCAACCTTCTGCGCTGGCTGGAATCTTACCTCTCAAACAGACTAATGACCGTAGTGCTGAACGGTTACAGATCGGAGTCTCGTGCTGTTACTTCAGGTGTTCCCCAGGGATCGGTGCTGGGTCCATTACTGTTTACAATTTTCATAAACGACGTGGGCGCCTGTTTTAAACATAGTGAATTTCTTTTATTTGCGGACGACATGAAGATATATCGTTCTATAAGCTCTGAAGCTGACTGCACGAAGTTGGACGAGGACCTTGAGAGACTCAACAGATATTGTATGAAAAACCGCCTTGTCCTGAACTTTAAAAAATGCTACACTATCTCCTTCACAAAGAATCGCAATAAAATACTATATGACTATACTATAGCTTCCCATAGACTTCATTCTGTCGATAGCATACGTGATTTGGGTATAGTGATGGACTCAAAGCTACACTTTGACAAACACATTGACGAACTGACACAACACTGTAACAAAATGTTGGGCTACATCCTACGAAATACTAAACAATTCAAAAACCACAACTCACTTCACGTACTATATAACTCGCTAATACGATCCAAGGCCGAGTACTGCTCTGCAATATGGAATCCTTTTTACGACAAATATACCAAACAAGTCGAGACAATACAGAGGAGGTACACTAGACAGACGAGACGGAAATTTAACAATCTGCCCCCAAACAACATTACATTGGAACTGAGACGCAGTGCCATTGACGCAACGACCCTCTACAAAATCTGCCACTCCTTACTTGACGTCCCTACTCTCCTGCCTAAAATAAACTTCAAAGTACCTACCAGAATACGAATACATAGACCATTTTATGTTAAGACAAGCAACACTAATGCTGGACAAAGGAACCCCATAAACAGACTCATGACCTCATACAACAAACTCCTGATCGACGTAGATATCTTTGGACTTACGCTCCCCGCTTTCAAGACCACTACATTACAGATACTAAAGACGATACATACTCCGACATAATGTGACAGTCCCTTCTCCCATCCTTTCCTTTCCCGCCACTCCCTACTCCTCTTTTATACATTTTATATTTCTATGTATTTTTTGTTGTTTGTCTGATGTGTGTGTGTGTGTGTGTTCTGAGTGGATGTGTGTATGAATGGTGACTTATAATTTTATTTAACTTTCTTTTCATTTCTACTTGTTTTTTTTTCTTTTGTTTTGTATGTATATACCTACTTTTTTTTTCTCTCTCGTATATATAATATGGTGAATGGTGATTGAGGACGAATGACTAAGGATATTAGTAAATGCTGAAAAGTAAAGACTTCCAAGGATGCATGAGTAATTGGGTGACAGTTGACTGAATATTGTTTTCGTTCATATATTGTACTTTATCATAACTGTTGTCTGTTCATGCGTTACAAATAAATAAATAATAAATAATAAATAATCTACTGGTCAAGCCTGACTATTCAAATCAACAAAGTAAAGCAAGACGCCGAGTTTTAGCTAGTATTAGTATTAGATAATTCATTGATGAGCCTAAAAGCTATTAGTTAGGATAGGTAAATCTAGTTTAGTACGTGTGGTGAAGGATACAGTGTTATGATGGAGGTATTCAGTGGAGTTGTGGAGCAGGTGGGAACGCGAGAGAGCTGGCAAGTGGCAACAAGTGGCTGTGCTGTGCGGAGATATGGTCGAGTGGCCACCGGGGGCCTTTGCACTTCACGCTCTGCGACCTCGCCTCTAGCTCCTCTCTAACATTCCGTCCAGGCCAGGATGGTGCCTCCTCTGCTCCACTACAAGTCGTTGCCTTCCAAATAATATACCTACCTAATATTACTTCACTAACCTGCAATAATATCAATCTTACATATTGAATCAACTATTTGATGCAATCGTTAAATCAATTATACGCGCTCGATTTTAATCGGTAATTTTTTTATCAAATTTGAACTGCTACAGGCTTAGGTACGACCCTCTGGTTCGAAGGCTGGCTAATTGTTATTACTTTAAGTTAAAGTTTGCCATTTAGGTGGTCAAATTCTTCTTGGAATCTTCGGCAAATCCAACATATCGAAAAATCCCATGCCCTTGCAGGATTCGATTCTTAAGCAGAGACGCTAACCACTAGGCCAACAGACCTGAAGATAATACCTTCGTATTATCTAGTTCTGTTATATAAGCATTGTAGGTTGTAATTATATTCTTTATTTATTTAATGCAGAGACATAAATGTTGGAAAGTGATGAAAACATTTAGCTACTTTCCTAATTGATTTGACATTTGCATCAAATTTGTAGTTGGTTTTATAATAATGTAAGAACATGGTGTACAATAAATAAATAAATAAATCAATCGTCTAATTCCAAAACTAGGTAAGTCACATTTTATGAGATTTTGAACTAAGTATACAGAAAAAAAATCATATAAACTGCTACGAATACGTATCAATAACGAATACCAAATCACAGTGGGTACCTAAATCCCATAGAAAAATCACTTTTAAAATAAAAATTACTTCCAAATGTAGATAAGTCCACTACAAAGTGATTTCCATATATACAAGTCCACCGTACAAAAAAATCAGCCAATCTCAATTTGAGTTTGGGCAAAATTCAATATGGCCGACCATTGTGTTTTCTTGCTTGGAGGCCGCGTTCTCGCGTCGTATAATTTTTTGCTTTTCTTTAATTTAAAATTGTGTACATGGAAGTAAACATTGTTAA
Source organism: Mystacides longicornis (assembly GCA_963576905.1). Lineage (NCBI taxonomy): Eukaryota > Metazoa > Arthropoda > Insecta > Trichoptera > Leptoceridae > Mystacides > Mystacides longicornis. The sequence goes on from OY756424.1 coordinate 13,270,664, forward strand.
ATCGATTGGGAATACTGCAAGAAAGTGAATATTACAAAAACATCAATGGAAGCAGTGGCGTAACTAGGGGGGGGCGGTGGGGGCGGTCCGCCCCGGGCGGCAAAATGAGCCGACAAATAAAAAAAAACTTGGTAAAAAACACAAAACTGAAATAGTATAGGTACGAGAATTTGTGAAGGAAAAATAAATGAGAAAAAAAATCGGGTCCCCGAGTTTGTGAAGGGAAAATAAATGAGAAAAAAATCGGGGCCCCGAGTTTGTGAAGGGAAAATAAATGAGAAAAAAATCGGGTCCCCGAGCTAGTGAAGGGAAAATAAATGAGAAAAAAAATCGGGTCCCCGAGTTTGTGAAGGGAAAATAAATGAGAAAAAAATCGGGGCCCCGAGCTAGTGAAGGGAAAATAAATGAGAAAAAAAATCGGGTCCCCGAGTTTGTGAAGGGAAAATAAATGAGAAAAAAATCGGGTCCCCGAGTTTGTGAAGGGAAAATAAATGAGAAAAAAATCGGGGCCCCGAGCTAGTGAAGGGAAAATAAATGAGAAAAAAAATCGGGGCCCCGAGTTTGTGAAGGGAAAATAAATGAGAAAAAAAATCGGGGCCCCGAGTTTGTGAAGGGAAAATAAATGAGAAAAAAATCGGGGCCCCGAGCTAGTGAAGGGAAAATAAATGAGAAAAAAAATCGGGTCCCCGAGTTTGTGAAGGGAAAATAAATGAGAAAAAAATCGGGTCCCCGAGTTTGTGAAGGGAAAATAAATGAGAAAAAAATCGGGGCCCCGAGCTAGTGAAGGGAAAATAAATGAGAAAAAAAATCGGGGCCCCGAGTTTGTGAAGGGAAAATAAATGAGAAAAAAAATCGGGGCCCCGAGTTTGTGAAGGGAAAATAAATGAGAAAAAAAATCGGGGCCCCGAGTTTGTGAAGGGAAAATAAATGAGAAAAAAAAATCACTAAAATTCTTAAAATTGATAAAATATTTTTTTTCCTTTTAACCTATCTCAGCGTAAGCTAGTACAAAAAGTGTACACCGGAGTGAGTTTATTCAAGTTCCTTTTTTTCTTCTTTAAGTAATTTCGGGTTAAGGTCTTAAAATAAACTTTTGCGGTGATTCCGCAGGTAGAAAAATCTGTGTCAGAAGTAAGCTCTATCCCATTATCCAAAAATTGAATTTTTGTACTATATTGTAGTGTTGTAAGTATCTATATATTAATAGGTGAAGGGAAAACTTTGTGCCCCTTTTTACGAAAATTGAGCGGACGGAGGAGTATGAAATTTCGCACACTTACAGTTTTTATAGAAAAGGGGTGGCAAATGCTAATATTTTTTTTTAAAATCGTACATAAAAATAGATTAAATCAATAAAAAAACTCTACGCACACTATTGTAATAGGTATATTATAGTTTAAATTAATTATGGTCGAATTTCGACCAATGAACTGAACCACTAGTTATAAAAAATATGCGAACTTTTTTATTTTGTTTTTTTTTTTCCATTTATATAGGGGGGTGGGGCGCCAAACTTTATTAGGTAGGTGGGGGGGGGGCGCCAAATGTTAATCCCGCCCCGGGCGGCGAAAACCCACGTTACGCCACTGAATGGAAGAAGGGAAAAAATCGTGCAAAGTGCATCACTATTCTATAGTAGATAAGTCCATAATAAAATATTGAAAAATAAAATTTATCCGACACATTTCAGTATTTTGTGTAATACAACTATTATTTTTTTGTAATTAGAGAACTAAATAATTTACATTGTGATACTAATTATGTGTCAAATGGTAAATAATGATTTTCTTCAATTATCTCAAAACTAAGTTTTGTGGACTTACCTAATTTTGGAATTAGACGACTGAATTAATGCTTTATTGTTCAAATTGTTCATTTTGAGTGAACACAGCATCATTAAAAAAAAAAGAAATTAAAAATGTAGTCCTGATACAATTCATGCATTCACGAGAGTCAAAGGGCGGACTTATTCCGCAGGATCTCTTCCAGCCAACCCAAATTACAAACAAAAATAATAATAATAAGTACCTAATAAAAAAGATAGGAGAAAGCAAAATGATAATTACACACTAATCACATGAGATCACACAATATAGACAAAAATAAAGAGTAAAAAGATTTAAAAAGGTATAATTAGGTAAAATTCATACAAAATCAAATTCAAATAAAATTAAATACAAACATAAAATAAATTTTAAAAAATTAAAAAAAATTGATGATAAATTCAATAATTATTCAAAATAAATTCAAGTAGGTAAATTAACCAAAGTTCAACACAACACATTACAATAAATCAAAAATAAATTCACAAGATTTATAAATAAAATACTCGAGATCACACAATGAAGAGATAAAAGATTTAAACAGGTAAAATTCATACAAAATCATTAGATACACAACTTATTAATAAATTATATCTTCTATTACCTGTACCTATTACCAGCAGCAAAACCTGTCGGACAACAGACGTAAAAAAGGGTAATTATTAATTTTTTGATAGTCCTATAAATCATATTGTTAGTTGATGCTTACCTACTGGGTCCTAATTTTACTTTACCACTTTGAGAACTGCGGAAAATTTGACATTTCTTCCCATAACAACGGTTGTATGTAAAAGAAGGAACCCCCGATGAAGTATCACATATTGTTTCTTTGATATAGGTAATATTTCTCGCGGATTCTGTAACTGTCATAGCTACGAATATTGACATCCAGAAGAATAGGTAATAATATAGGTATGAAAAATATTTCTCGTGGTCGAATTGGTTTTCGCGTGGGTTTAGCTGTAGAGTCCTAAAAAATAAACCGAGTTACAGCCGAACTTTCCAATTATAATGTAGGATTTAGAGGGAGAGAGGGAGGTCCATTGACTATATCTGTGGGACGTACGATTTCGTTTTTCGGTTATATCTATGCTCTACGCGCCGTCTGTGATCTGACTTTTGCACTAGAATTTATCATCGTAGAATTTATCTCAATGACCTTCCACCACATATGAATCCCTCAAGCTCTGCTTTGATGCTACACACGGAGAAATATTAAATCCTTATTAGTCACAATCCTTAGATATTCAGCTCCTGTACCTAGAAACCATCAGGTAGGTACAATTATTAGAGATCGAGTGTAAAATCCCAAAGGACTCAATTGGTCAAACAAATATGATCGTTTCGTCAAAAGCGAACTTTGGTAATAAGGGGATCGTAGGTAATTCTCTTCTCTCGTTGACTAGGTAGGTATCTCACTCATTGGCTCATGCACGCCTCACGGTCACGGCATATCGTGTCCTCTCTGATGGAAAAAGCCATCAATGACTCTCAAACACTATTACACAAACGGTAAAGATGTTGCATAAATCCAGGCATTTTATTTTTTCTTTAATTTAAAAGGTTTTTTTTACCCATCACGCCGTTTCCCGAAGGGAGGCAGAGAGTACGGACTTCCATTCTTTCCTATCCAAACAAACCTCTTTCGCTTCCTCCAAACGCATAACATTCCGCATACATGCTCTTCTATTCCTTTTGCTCCTGACTTGGCCCTCCTCTAGGACGGCATCGATATGGTCAGACCATGTCATTCGAGGTCGGCCTCGTCTGCGTGCACCCATTCTTTCAGATTTATATATCCTTTTAGTCATTCTCTCTTCGTTTAAAGGTTATTAATTCTTTACATCACTCAATAATGAGTGGAAGGCTAATAAATAAAAAAAAATCTTAACATATACTCCTTTCTGATTACAATTCTAAAACTGGTCCTTCCCAAGCATGTTGACTCGGTTCCTCCACTCCTTCTTAACACTCGCCAGCCTCTTCAGTTCAAAGTAGGGGCTACAGTGCATATCCCGGATCACCTTGTCAATATAATTATTATTTCTACGGCAGTGCGTGACTTAGCCTTCAATAGTTCCTTCGACAATGCTTAAGTGCATGATGCTATGGCCTATCCATTTAGCATGTTATTGGGAAACTGTTTTTGGTTGTTTGGGCAACATTCATTTGTGATCCAACCAACAGATCCCAGGCATGCTTCTGAAGCACCACATTTCAAAAGCAGCTAGACGTCCATACTCGCTACTCCTAAAGACTAATTAACTTATTTTTGTGAATGTGGTACTTTTTTTTTTTTTTACCCATCACGCCGTGTCCCGTAAGGGGTAGGCAGAGAGAACGGACCTCCACTCGTTTCTATCCAGGCATACTTCTTTCGCTTCTTCCACCGACATACCATTTCTCATACAGCTTCTCCTATTTCTCTTACTTCTTACCTGGCCTTCCTTGAGGACGGAATCGATATGTTCGATCCACGTCATTCTCGGTCGCCCACGCTTTCTTACACCTTTCCTTTCAGCCTTATGAATTATCTTTGTCATTCTGTTTGCATCCATTCTTGCCACATGCCCAAACCATCTCAACTTATTAACTTTCATCTTTGTCACAACACTTACTTCCATAAAGTTTTTCCACATATTCTTCGTATAGATTTCATCTCTACTGCATTTATACTACATTCTTCTTTTTTCGCCCATGTCCACGTTTCACAACCATACATCATCGATGGTAGCAGGATTGCGTTATGCACTAGTTTCTTTGCTTGTAGTGAGACGTTGTTGTTTCTCATTTGAGGAGCAAACATTCAAACCGTGTTTTGTCACAGAGATATGAAAAAATGATAGAGACAAAAAACGAATTCCGCTTAAACTATAACACATAGAATGTTGTTTACTTCTGTTATATGTAAGTCATTAGTAAAAATGATTTGTAAATAAATACCATAAATCTATCATTAAGGAATATAGAGTAAATAAGGTTTAAAAATTGGACAAAACTTGTTTTGACTGAAACTTGTGGACATTATCACTTTTTGAATGTATGAAAAGCAGCTTTATAATTTAAAACTTGTGGACATATCACTTTTTGAATGTATGAATGTATGTATGAAAAGCAGCTATATAATTTTAACTAACAGTTAAAACAGTTAAAAAAAAAACAGTTAAGTCACAATACAAAATGGTGCTTTGTGCTCTGTGATTGGTCAATGGAAGACAAAACTCTTTTTGTTTGAAAATTTTCATTACACAAAACATTGTTTAATGGGATGTTTTTTTTCCTTTTTGTGCCGCTAGAGGCGCCCTTGCTAATCCGGTCTATTGTCAAATTCAGTGTTGCCAACGGGGGCGATTTACTTCTTCTTCTTATGGTCGCTCACAATCTAACCTCCAAAATATCATTCTAGTTTATTTCAAATTAAACAACTTATATTATTATTATACATGATAACTTACAATAGGTTTAGAGTAATCATTGTACATTTTTTACATACTATTACAAATAAAATTGTTCATTTTTTTATATACCTACCTAAATACAAATTAAAAAATACAGAACAGCACCCCTGAGATTTATTCTCAAATTTATGCGCAACAAAATCAACAACTTCTTAGCAACTCAATCAACAACTTCTTAGCAACGCAATGGAAAACAAACTTCCCAACATTGGCATCACTGAAAAAAACATCTCTACGTTGGCAGCACTGAATTTGACAATAGACCTGATTAGAAGTTCTGCCACCTAGTGTGTATTGTCGGAAGCTCCCCAGAAAACTTCCCATTGAAAGAACACTTTTCAAATAAGTTTTTGTGTGTGAGTTATCATCTTTTGTTGATTTCGTTTATACTACTTGATACTATTGTTGATAACGAGTAATTCTGCATTCATAACTAATTTTTTTTATATTTGTGACAAAACACGGTTTGAATGTTTGCTCCTCTTAGGTCTTAATGCACCGCCCACCCTGCAACCAGCAACTTTCCTATGTTGGATTTCTTTTTCACACTTTCCATCACGACTAAACATGCTTCCTAAATACACATACTCATTCACTTGCTCAAGACATTCATTTTCTACGGTTACTTTGCAATTCGTTCTTGCTTCATCCCTTTCAAATACCAAAACCTTTGTTTTGCTTACATTCATTTTTAGACCATTTTTTAAACACACTTGACACACGTTCTTGCAAATCATTTTCACACTCAGCCATAAGTACTAAATCATCTGCATACATAAGCGCACATACCTTTATTCCATTTAATTCAACCCCTATATTTATATCTTTTAAAATTGAACAACCAGGGTGACATGACGCACCCTTGCTTCACACCTTTCGTAAGATAGAACGCCGGTGAAAGGTGACTGTTCACCTTCACCCCCCGAATATAGCGAAGCAATGGCACGAATCAACCGGTTGTTCACTCCATAAATTGATAGAACTTCCCATAATTTACCCCTGTCTACCCTATCATATGCCTTTTCCAAATCTACGAATGCACAGAAAAGCTTCTGATGTTTACTCAAAAGCTTCTCCGTAATCATCCGCAGAGCGAAGATCTGATCGGCACACCCCCTCCCATTCTTGTGGTACTTACTTCTCGTAAAAAGGAACTAATTATCTGGATTGTCACTCTGACTTGGATCTCTTCATCATGAATCTCGGATTGTCACAACAACAAAAATATTTCTTAATTAAAAGCTCTCTCTCTACTTTACTTTCTTTTAGTGAGTTAGTCTTAACTACAGAGGTTAAGTCATTGCTTACTGTTCTTCCTCCCATCAGGGTCTAAAAGATGAGGAAGACCATCTCAATTTTTTTCGTTTTGTTTCTTGGAAGCAGAGCTGAGGAATTTTGATGTGGGAGGGGTCATTGACACTGCGCAAGATCAAAAGTAATGTCGAGCAGCTCTTCTGGTCTATCTGCTCCACTAAACGGTGTTACAGAATATTGATTAATTGATGAGGTTATCAAGAAATTGCAAAAAGACAACAAATAATCAGAGGGCACAAATTTTTGGCAAAAAAACAAGTAAATTGGGATCAAGTATATGGTGATGCAAGCAATGCTGATAGATAAATCAAGGCAATACAATGGGCTAATTCTTGAATTTGAAATGTTAAGATGTTCATTTTGCCATATTTAGAATGGTGGAGAGTAAATTGAAACCAAAATGTTATACTTCATGTTATAAAAAAACATTTTATTTTTTATATAAAAATATGTAACATTTCAAACAATATAAACAGAATTTTCTATTAATATTATAAATCCATAGAATATTAAAATAACATAAAGTGATAAATTAATTGTCTGTACATATCATACATACTTAATAATATTATAAGAAAATTTATACAATCACTGTTATTTTTTTTGACTTGAGTATTTCTTTAAATGCTTGGAATATTTTTTATAAATTTAAGAAATAAACATTCAATTATTTATTTTTATAAAAATATGGTTGATAATAATTAAGATATTTTGATTTTTTGTAATAGGTATATGAATCAGAAAAAATATTGACGGATTAACCCGTCACCCGCTCACTGTAAACAATTGTGTACACTATCTCCAAAAATTTTTAATTATATTTTGTCTTGTAGCGCCTAGGCTATAACACTAAATGTCACATGTGACTTCCAGTATTAACAATGACTTGACAATAATATACCTACTTAAATCAAACAAATAATCATTTTAAAATAGTGCACTCGCCTGTATTCGATGAGCAGGAATGGATTGATATTAACAATATTATGTAGTGAAAAAACTTAATTTCTTTTACTTCTACGTCAATAAATTAAAATAAGATTCGATTTCGATTCAGTAGAAAATTTCTCAACTATAAAATTGTTTTGACTTAATATGGCACATCTACTTTATACAAAATCTATAAAGTTTAGCCCATTTTTATCCTCGTTCACAGGTGTGCATGCAATTTCAAAAATTATTTTTATTTTTATTTAATGGTGGCGGTTAAAAAGGGATTAACTAATATAATATTATAAGTCTCCTGAAATTTAATTTATCGCGTTTTTTCTACAAACTTAGTTAATGGCTACATCTCCTTAATAATGTAACATTTTTTTTCACAATTTTTTTTCTACGGTGCTTCTGTGAGGACAATGACAAGTCGTTGTGAATTAAACAAACACATGTCAACCCTGTAAGTTGACTCCATGGCTTTAGTGACACCACTTCAAATTCGTAAACAATAAGGAGAAAATAACTACTTGCGTATAAAAATTAAATTTATACTGTCATGCGTTTCATTCATGCTAAGGGGGGGATACTCAAAAAAATTTACAATCGTTAGATTATCAACATTAGGTTGCACACGCAATTGTTTTTTTTAATATGATCACAATTTGAAAAAAATTAACATCTAAGATCTAGTAGAAACATCATTAAAAGAAATAGGTAAAGGTGCTAGACAAGACTTTTAAGGCACTGGAGAATTTATTTATAACGCTACCTAAGTATCTGAATTGTTTTAACTAAAACATAGTTTATATACAATATTAAATTATTAATTAAATCCGAGAACAATAATAATTATTCAATAAAAGTTTCCATTCAATCATGATGTATTTACATTAAATTATTATATTAATTGATAAACTAGATTATAAATTTTGGCTTAGTGTTCACCATAATAGATGACATTGATACACATACTACTAAACTTGTTGCACACACAATATTTTATACAAGAATGAATCTGAGATCACTCAAAGTGAACACAAAATACACTCTTTGACTTTCGCACATTAAGCTACTTAAAGCTTGTGTCGTGAAAGAGGAAGATGGTCGGCACCTGGGATGGAACCCACAACATCATAATATAGTGTGCGCAACAACAAAATATTAAGTAGAAAACATTTGGTATTCTTACACAAACTTATGTTTCTATCACATTGTTTTCTTTATTCTTACACTTGTTCTAACTTCACTTTTCCCACAACAACAAAACAAAGGATAGACTCTGATAGAGAATAAAGGTTTATAATAACTAAGAGTGTGTGAGTGTGAGCAACAAGAAAAGGGTCGGGTGGCTAGTATGGCGCACTACACGGCTAATGAGACACTATGTAGTGCAGTTGGTGGGCGGGCGTCATAGAGGACTCCTCCTCAAACATATAAGGCTATGGGACTATTGTTTCCGGCATGTCCATGTCAGTTTCTATTGTCAGTTTCAATTTCTCTTCACAGCTGTCGTTACTGTCTGAGGAAATATCATCTTGAATTCCGGTAGCATCCTGGAAAAATAATTAAAACATTAATTTTATTAAAAGATAAGCTGTCAGAACAGAAATACTAATAATGGTGTTTGGAAAGCTGTCTTCTTAGTAGGATTTCTGAGTTTCGTCTTTCACTGATGTTACATGTGAGTAAGTACAATAAATACTGTACTGAAAATTATTAGTTTACGTCATATTATATGTAGAGCAAATTTTCGAATATTCAAAGAAAAAAAATAATGCCTAAAGAAGGGGTCATTGGTACAAAATCATGACTCGTATGTTTCGGATACACATTTTACAACGTCTGAGGATGGCTCATATCATATTTGTTAAAATATTGATATTATTGACATGTCTCATGTAAATGGTAGAGTTTAGATTCATTTCGGTAAAAGTGTCATATTATTATTTATTTATTTTCGGTTTTTTCTTTCATCAGCCGGCATTACAGTATTCATCTATGCACCGGCAGATGTCAACAAAATAATCATTCAATATGACCAATATTGAATGCGCAACGATTGCAGTGCTAGTGTTGTGAAAGTTGCAGTGTATTTCTGTACCACAAGATTATTTGCTTCACATAAAAATAGATAATTTTTTAATTGAAAAATTACTATTTTATTTACACTTCAATAACGTAATAAAAGTTCGGTACTTTAATGTCACTTTGTTTGGTATGTAAAGAGCATCGATACCAACTAAAGATAAGCAGAGTTGTCTCTTGGATATCTGTATAATAGCAAACATTCTCTATGAAGACAAAAATCATCTATTAAAGTCAACAAACATTAATCACTTGTAAGTAGGTATATCAAAATATAACAAAAGTGGATAATGGTAGGAAAGTTAAGCAAGCCAATTGTTAGGTGACCAACCACTTCATTATTATGAACTCTTAATAATATTATTACTCAAGCATAATGACTTACAAATATTTTGCTCTTCTGATGCGTCCTTATATGTTTAGATAAATGGTCACTTCTCATGAATTTTTTACAGCATTCGGGACATTCGAATCTCTTTTCGCCTGTATGGGTCCTTCTGTGGCGTTGCAATTCATCAGACCGAGTGAATCTATTTAAGAACAAAAAGTAATAAAACGTTTATAATATTACGTAAAGCAGAACATTAATTTAAGATTTTTTATACTATAATCAGATTTTTTTTTTAGATAATTTCTGTTGTAAATTTTTTCTATGTATCTCACTCGGTCCTTACGGATAGATGTATTATTTATTATCACTATAACTACGTCTGTAAGTAAGATCGAGTGAGATAGATAGAAAATGATTTGCAACTGAAGTTATCTCAGAAAAAGAATTGGATAACAATAATAGATTTCCTAACTTATCAGATTCTTAATTGATCTCAATGGCAATATTTAATAACCTGCATGAAGTTCCAGTGATCTAGTGGTACAGAGCTAATTTGTAATCAAGAGGTCCTGGGTTAGATTCCCTGTATGGTCAGTTTTTTTCACTCGTAATTTCTACCTCTAAGGGTTACACTGTCTCACATTGGACAGGACCGGTTGACTGGGAAAAATTGCCTCAGGCGATAAGTTCTACCAGCTATTGACACCTTTGTTTTTTAATTTCTAATTTTTTTTATCTGGGTTCACTCAAATTGAACACAAATGTACTTTTTACAATATTTCACACTAAGGGAGCGTTCAAGTATTACGTAACGCAATATGGGGGGGAGGGGGGTTAGTCTTGTAAAACGTTACTATTGTATTACCGGCACCACAACAAAGGTATTTAGTGACTTTCCGGTAATAATTGTGATTTGAGGCATACACAGCTGTAATATGTGCGTTAGACAACGTTTAGAGAATGGGAAGAGGGGTAACAAAGAGCGTTACGATGCATCTCGAGGGGAGGGGAGGGTCAATTATGTTAAAAAAATGCGTTACGTAATACTTGAACGGTCCCTAACCAAAGGGTTGTGTCATGGAAGCGGAAATGGTCACGTCCTTAAGTACGCTGTACGAAAGCCGTCAACTGATACTGCTGGTCTATTTATTAAAGTATTACAATATGGAAGAGAGTATCTTGATTCAGACAAATGGTAGAAATTAAGTTAAAATGTTCTGCAGGGAAGAGACGTTCTCAACTCTGCAGATGGCATTAGAAGTAGGTATTTGCGGAATCTAATATACATAAACATGAGTTCTAAGGTTCTAAGATAAAAGCATTAGCATGTTCATTTACACAATACAATGCTAACTCTAACTAGAAACCCTTTTAAAATGTATCCTTCTTCCTTATTCTAACAACACAATCCTAATAAAGATAAGGGTATGGTACCTTTTCCCACAGAAGAGCCAATTACAAACGAAAGGTCTCTCCCCAGTGTGCCACCGGAGATGCGCCCTGAGGTGAGAGGTCTTGCCGTACACTTTGTTGCACCCCGCCATGTGACACACGTGCTGTTTCTTTCTGTTGCTGTCCCTGCTGAAACCAAGGGGCGTCATTCAGACATTCACACATAAACCTTTTACTGTTGGACCACTGTTCAATCAAACCTTCATTAATATTACACATAACATGAGATACTCCTTAGCCCATTCCAAAACTATCTAATTATAACATAAAAATTAATCTAGGCTCACTCCAAGTGAACACAAATACTCGAATGGGTTAAGACATCTAGGATAATGAAGTGAGTAAGGTTATACAATGAGTTACATTAATGCAGAACTATCCTAAGTTAAAATTTTGCTGAAGATGAGTCGAGTATGAGGAAATGTTGACTATAGACTAATATATTAAGTGCAGAAACATCCCATCTCGCATCTTACTTTTGTCTTAACAAAGTCCTCATAAACATTTTGATGTTAAGTTGAGATACTTAGGACAGCTCTGCATTAAGGTAAGAAATGGTCTGTTATAATATGAGATAGGAGTGAAGATGTAAACGGTTGATCACCTATCGCCCTGCATGCAGTTGGGACAGGAGCAGGCCACCCTAACGACCCTTTTCTTGTTGTTGAGTTGGTTGGCTAAGGAGGCGTGGTTATTGGTTCCTGCGGAGGACACGGGTGAGGCCTGGCTGGGCGGAGACTGCTGGAGCGGTTGAGAAGGTTGTTGTGCAGCAGGAATAAGAGGAGGTGCTGGTGTCTCCACCACTGCCTGCCCGCCCACTTGCCATTTGCCCGAATCTATCAATTCCTGCTTTATCTGCTGTCCTAAAACAAAATCAAGACTCTCATGTTATCTTATTATATTACAATTAGGTATCTTCTAGTTGTTACCAAACAGGATGTATGTGTAAGTTAGCCAGAAAAAGAACAACTACTGTTAGAATGTTTCGTTATAAAACAATATTTTATTTTTTCTCAATTTTTTTTATGACAAGGACTAAATGATAACTCTTCTAATTACCAAATTACCTCCATCTTTACTTTTAATCTTAAATATTACAATCAGTGGAGTACCATGGTTTTTCGCCGCCCGGGGGGGGAACAAATTCGCTCCCCCCTCCCATATAAATGGAAAAAAAAACTGCCAAGCGCAATGGTAATATCTATACTAATATATAAAGAGGAAATATTTGATTGTTTGTTTGCATTGAATAGGCTTCGAAACTACTGAACTGATTTGAAAAATTCTTTCACTTTTGGGAAGCTACACTACCCCTGGTGAACATAGGCTATATTGAATTTTCAAAAATATTTGGGATCCTTACTAAAACTTCAATAATAAAACCCAAGGTGTAAAAAAAATACCTAAAATATTCTTTACATCGCGTGTGCTGTGAAAACTATTGATAGAATAAAATAATTTACTACGACTTTGTAGAAGACATAATTATTTACAAAGTGTCGCGACAGCATATGTCTAACTATTATAGTTATGCCACAATAAGTGTTCTTTTATTTAAAAAAAATGTAATTGAAATGCGGCTGCGGCAGAGATATAGGCGTCACCGGGGTACGAGCTGGACGGGAGGGGACCATTAAAATGCTACATTATTCCAGATTAACATAGCCTACAGCATATTTTGTAAAGTAAGGGATCTATAAAGATCATAAGAAAACTGTTTTTTTTTAAATACCTATGTACCCATGCGAAGCTGGGACAGAACGCTAGTATAACTAATAATCTTATTATAATATTTATTGGTTTGTTTATTATAGTGTTTCCATTCTACATTGGATGAAGTTACATCATGGATGAAGTCACGAAATTTGATAACAAATAATCATCTATGAAATTTTGGTATTTCATTTTACACAACCAAAGGAACATTAGATGTTTCATAGTACCAAAAGAGAAAAAAAGCTGCTAACCTAGGGTAGCCCAGAACTCATAGTACATTATAACAGCCAGAAGACAATTATTATCTGCTTTAGAACTACATAATATTCAATATTAATCGGTACTTTAAGGGGGACCCACTAATGTTACGGACCTCAAATTTTACATGCTTGTGTAGGAGCATAAGACCAACCCGTATACCAAATTTTATGAAAATCAAAGAAAAATTTTTTTTATTTTTTTTTCATTTTTAGCCCTTTTTAAGGGGGACGCACTGAAGTTACGGACCTCAAATTTTACGTGCTTGTGTAGAAGCATAAGACTAACCCATATACCAAATTTTATGAAAATCGAAGAAATTTTTTTATTTTTTCATTTTTAGCCCTTTTTCTAGAACAAGTGAAATTTTCTTTGGATACTTTAAGAGGGTTCCCCTGAAGGTACAGATCTCAACATTTTACTGACTCATCTACATCGAGGGGCTAACCGTTCTACCAAACTTCAATCAAATCAGATAAGAATTACTATGAGTTATGGGTGCACACACATTTTTGGCGTACGCGTACCTGTACGCGGAAATTTTCTTCTTCTTCTAAAAAAAAAATTTTTTTTATGCATTTTTGGAATCTACACCCTCGAAAACGTCGAGAAAATTAATTTCAGCGAAATCTATTTTTTTTATTTTGAAATCCGATCACAAGACTCATGTACCTATATTCCATATACTATGAGTAACAATGTGTTATTCTATTTTTACTACTTATTAAATACGATTAGATGCTTTTAGTACCATGTCAATTTGTAAGAACGTGAATGATTCAGGGTTTAATATTACTATAAACAAACTTATGTTGTCATAGATCGTTGGAAGAAAGAAGAAGAACTTATATTGTAAAAAGGTTAAACGCATCATACGCTAAATGATAACCTTTTATATTGACTAACCTTTCTTTAAAGGCAGCTTTCGATATCTTACAATTCCTATGGGCAAATTTACGTCGTTTATAGGAAGTACAGTTTTTTTTTTGGTGCCCATATTAACTTACTGAAGTCCAGGTTTTATCGTCACTAATAAATTATTCATAACTACACATTTGATTGATGGTGTAAATGTATTTGTATATCGCTCATTGCCTTTAAATAGTTTATATGAACTACATCATTAGATAGTACTAACAGTATGATTTCGTTTAGAAAACCATCAATGAGGATTTCACATAGTAAAACAAATCACGAAATATTTTTTTTTCTAATACACAAATTTGGTAGACTTAATAATTGAAAGATACGTGTTTTTAACAATGTTACACATATTTATCTTTATGCGTATGTTATTAGAATTGTGTGCACCAGTGTTTTTAATAATTTATTTTTATTTTGAAGCGATAACCAGACAACAAAGCCCGAAAAAACATTATTTTAAGTCAAATTGACCTGAAGTAACATCCGCGAGGTGATAAAGTTTGATTTTTTTATCGTAATCATTACATGATGAGAGTTTTTAATCGAATTTAACAATGAAAAAATACATTTTTCGCATTTTTCGCATCAATTTTCACAGGCCCACCCTCTCGCGGCGTGACAGTTGAACGACATGAAGTTGTCTATGATGCCATGCGCAGTGTAGAATGCGCACATCTCAAAATAATCGATGTTGCAGTTTGTTGTTGATACAAAATTATCCGATTCTAAAAAAGGACCCCAAAAAACAATACCTAATAATTATAATTGTGTTCAATTTTTTTTTATTAAACAGGGAATAGAACATAACCGTAAAAATAAGAATACCTACTAGGTTATGAATAAAATAGGTCGGTATTTACAACAATTTGAAAATTTGAAATTTTCCTCTGATAACCATAATCAACGAATTTGTTTTTACAATTCTAGAGAATAATAATTACTAGTTCGTGAAAACGAAATTGACATTGTGGAAACTAAATAAGAATTTTATAATTAAACATAGGTATTGATTAAGAAAAGAAGTTGGCTTTTTATGAACCTGGAACCTCCGGAGAAAATATGAAAGTGGGAGGTAGGTACTCCTTCCACTTAAGAGGTTAATTTCCAATTAAAATTAAAAAAAAACAATTAATTGTTGCAACCGATAGATGAGGATCCTGCTAGGACCTATCTCTAGGGGACGTCAAAAAGACAATTAAGGAGACTTCTTGCAGAGGGCAGGAGCCACGAAAAGAAGCTGATACTCTGCAATAGGCCTCTGGATCAAGACCCAAGAAGACGCCATGGAAAAATTGAAATATGTCACAATGTCAAGAGGGGCATATAAATATTTTTATTCTTTCTTTTTTTAAATGATACCCTTTTCTGATTATTATTAACCTTAGAAAGTAACTAACAGAAATTTTGTATAGGTTTTTTGTATATATTTTGTATTTTTTAAATGATACCCTTTTCTGATTATTATTAACCTTAGAAAGTAACTAACAGAAATTTTCTATAGGTTGCAGAGCTATCCAAACTATTCTACAGAGGTTGCAGAGCTATCCAAACTATTCTACGCTATATGTGTTTCCATACAAAATTTTGTTAGTTTACGCTAGTGTAAATGTTACAGAAATTTAGAATGAGGGTACTGTTTTAAATTCATGTTTACTGTCATTTAGATGACCACTTCGTTATGAATATGATTCGTGTGAAAGTTTTATTGCATTCAAAATTGGACTTTTGGAATGCAGTGAATGAACAGTATTTCCAATATTCCTATAATTTTCACATAAATCATATCCTACCACCCTCACCTCACCAAACCTAATTTGAAAGTTGTATAAAATTGTAGTGATATTCTCACCGATGATCTGCTGTTGTTGCGGATGGGACATCTGTGCTACCTGGTGGATGGCTGTAGGGCCCCCGGTGTTCAGGGCACTGGCTGGAATCACCTGGACGTTCCCCAGGCCGGGGATGTTGTGGATGGGGAAAGACTGCAGAGTCGGCATCTGCTTAACACAAAGCACAACCCATTCACATAATGCTGATACATTGCCTAAAGTTGGGATAAAGATATCTTAATTTACAACATTACTTGTAATTTTTTTTTAACTCGGCACTCATTTTCGAGTGATTCGGCATGACTTATTCGTTATAAATTCATGTAATTTTTTTTCTAGCATGTTTGAAGATATTTTATATAGAACCAATCATTTGATGTCAATCATGAAAACAATTAGTGTTCTATTTTATGAGGTGATTTTTTTACAAAATTGAACCACTGCATGCTTTTTACACATCTTCCTTTTTTACTTTAACTATGATATTAAGCCAAAAACTACTAAATATTTTGGAACTACAATAATTCACTTATTTAACCATTACTCGTAGCTCAAAATAATAAATTATCATTAATTAGATTCGAAAGTGCATTAATTCTATCCAGGAATGGAATAAAATGTTGAAAATTATAAATATTTTTCCTAATATTTCCAATAATAATGTTGTAAGTAAGTATTAAAAATTAAATGTAGAAAAAAATGAAGCAAATAAAACATGAAAAAATACAACAACAAAACGACAATTGTATTGTAAGCTTTGAATAATCAGCAGAAAATGCAAGACAGAAAACAACACATACTGAATCTTAATAAAAGCATAGTGATATTTGAGTATTTTCAAATATCAAGTTTGATATATCAACAAGTTCATGCTTCATGTTGTGAAAACAAATAAATTCATACCATGCATAGAAATTGTCACCAAAAATAAAACATAAAAGTGAAAAAAGATCTAATGGAAGGTTGGTGAAGAAATTCACATATTCTACTCTCCTATCAAAAATTTTAATTAATTAAATTCATTTTCTAAAAGCCAACGTGTACATTGAGCTGATTTTCGCAGGTCCGGTACAGGGGTCTAAGTTAGATGTAACAAAATGGATGCCACTGTCAACAAACTTCAACAGTTTGATGCTATCTCCATGTTAATGTCATAATATGAATACTAGAAGTGGTTTGTAGACTAGCGGTTATGACGCCGGCTTTCGTACTGTTTCGTACTAGAGGTCGTGGGTTCGATCCCAGGTGCCGACCATCTTCCTCTTTCAAGACACAAGCTTTAAGTAGCTTACTGTGAAAGAATCAACAAAGACTGTATCTGTTTTTCAGATTAATATTTATAAAAAAAATCAAATTCTATCAAAAGATAAAAATTTGACAGTCATGTCATGGCTTTTTGGCAGTTATTTTGTTACATCTGACTTATAATATACACATTTGAGTGTCTCCCTCCATGGAAATCTTTATTAAAAGGCGAAAGATTTGTTCGCTCTGAAGGGAAATTAGAGAAGTTGCTGAAAATATCACACAGTTGCCCACGCATATAGGCAAGCAGTTGGAATGGGCATTTCGTTCATAATTGACAGACTTTTATGTTTATGCTAGATAAATTATATTAATCAGACATCAGATAAAGCCGGGAAAAATTATTACCTGAAGAAAAAAAAGTTGTGATGTGACAAAAAATTCTCTGGTATTGCAAAATACTTAACAAGTACGCAACAATCGAATGAACTTTGAAAACAATAATAAAACATGGGGAAATTGATTGGTATGACACCGTAGTGTCTGAAACTATCTCTAGCAAACATGTGATTCACAAACGCTGTGCGTCACTAGGCTGGGCTGCTCTGACTGCTTTTTAATGTGCACCCCTCAAACAATGACGTTCATGAGAGTCTCAATAAAAACAATCACTAGGATAATGTATTTACGTTGTCCTGCTCAGCTGGTAACTTCACTACTATAATGGGAGGTAGGTTTGATTTGGATGTAGGATACAGGATACAACAGATCATGCGACCACACCACAGATACCTGAATAATATTCCCTGTACGAACATTAGAAGTAGGAGTGGGGATAACAGTAACGTGGGAGCCATTGGGGGCCGAGGTGATATTTATGGTTTGCCCCCCTTGCCCGTTATTGCCACCATTGCTCCCGTCTGCCAAGGACACGGTGCCCTGTTGCGTCGGCACTGCCTGAATTAATATTAACACACACCATTTCACGGACATTCTTTTTTATATACAAGTACTTCAAATTTATTTATTTTATTAAATGAAACAGAAAAATCATTATGAAGAAACATAAAAATATGAAGTAAACTGAAAATTAAAAAAAAAAACAGCTAACTTTCAATGAAGAATAGTATTTTTAAAACTCTATACTTAAATAAAATCAATTCGCCTTTTTCTATACAAGGTGGAAGTTCTAGGTGTCAAAGAATAGCCAGCGGAACTTATTACCTGAGGCAATTTTTCAAATCAACCAGTTCTGTGGAATCTTAGACAGGCCAGGTGAAAAACACACAAAATTTTGAACTAACAGAGAATCGAACCCGGGACTATACCACTAAGCCACCGAGGTAGGTAAAATGTTAGTAAATATAGTGGATGGTATAGGGTCTCTGAAAGGGCTAGAATTTGAATAATAAACATTCGATAATAACCCTCCTCATCTATCTGGAAAACGAACGCCAAAGTGGCTGAAAAACTAGGCTGGTGAGGTATAACAATAAAGTTTTCATCAACCTCAGAATATATAAAAACATTATTCTTCAAAAAAGGTAGTGTTAACGGATAAAGTAATAAAATGTAAATATGAATGCAAACTGACGTGTCAATGGTGTGCATATTGTGGTGAGGAGTTATTGAAGGTTCCCGTTGTGGTACCTACCTGCAGAGTTATGGTCGTGGGCGTCTGATTGCCTCCCGCCCCCTGCTGGCCACCACCACCCTGCGAAACCATCACCACCATACTAAATATACACTCCAGTTACCAACACACACCGGGAGGAGGCATATTAGGGGATGGTTCATCACCTCTGTAGAACAAGGTCGGATACGTATATCGGAAACTTTAATACTTTGTAACTCTTAGACATATACATACATAGTGCCTATAGTAATATCCACGAATGGGTTTTTTTTTTTCAAAATAATGAGAGCCTTGAAAAATTGGGCATCTCTAGGGGACTCAGATATGCATTCAAAAGGATTTACATACTGTTATTCCTCTCTCCGTAGTTCAAAGGTCTCTCATGATTACATTACATCGCTATGTATCATGAGAGTTAAGACCGATATAGTTTTAAATAGTTTAATGTTTTGTGTTGATTTTTTTGGATTGATCCCTTATCCTACATTGTTCTACAAAGTCAACATGAGCTCACATAAAATCCTTTCATTTATAAATGCCTAGCCACTTTCAAAAAAGAGGTGTTTAGTTTCATAAGACACAAAATGTTATACATTAAGATGATACACCACATGCTTATTGAAGGACAATCCTGCATGTTGCAAATATTTGAAAGCTTTAATGATGAATCCAGATCTTTAACCCAGTCTCGCATAGGTACTGTACATAAACAGATGTGTACACTATTGTGTGGGAGTGGGTTGAAACATGCATCAGTCGTGTTAGTTTGTATGAAGAGAGCAAGACAATGTTATAGTATGGAATGAGTCTGTTGATGATCAGAGCAAATTTTTATGTTAATTGAAAGTTAGAATAGTATGGTTGTGAAATTTGATAAGCCTAAATGTGTTAACATTTCAAAAAGCCACATGTCAACAAACAAGAACTCATATTACCTGCAAGTTGGTGAGTGAAGGCAGTTGTATCTGTTGAATTTGTCCAGACGGAGTGATGACGTTCGCTACTTGTTGTTGAGGTTGCATCTGACCAACAAACAAAAGAGTGCACATTGTGAATAAGCAACAATATAAAAATGTTGTAAATTCAATTCAAGTAACATTGATGAAAATATCCACTGACCTGCGCCAACTGTGGCAATATTTGCATTTGTGAAGATATGATTTGCTGTTGTGGTTGCTGGAAGGCGTGAAGTGGGAAATGTACAGTCTGATAAACTGTCTGACCATTGGGAGCAGACACTGGCACTTGTACAGGCACACTGGCCTGCTGCAGGACCTGGACAAAACCACCCGCGCCGGCTCCTGCTGCTCCGGCCGCACCTCTTAACGCCACACTCTGACCTGAATAAGACACACATTATTATGTACAACATAGAACAAAAAAATGAAAAAAAAAACAGAGAATTGAAGAATGATGAGAAGCAAAGCAGAGCACTATAGTTACATAAGAATAAGTGTAAGGTCAGTATGTTCTGGCAAATAGAGGATACTTACATGTTTGTACATTCACCAATATCATAACATTCCTTGTCGCATACAAAATAGGACTCGCTTGTACATTTGGTATATTTCACAGTTTTGTTGAAATTTTTACACAAGTCTAATTTTGTAGGCAACAAGGATATTACAATGAAAGACGTCATGCAGTGAGAAAGAATGAAGAATAACTTCCACCAACCTTGCAATGTGCTTATTTGAGCCTGCACATGTTTGGTTTGTTCAATTTTAGCATCCTTGCCCTTGGAAACCTCCGTGGAGCTGGCTTGAGTCACGTTTATACTAGCCCCAGATAGCGAGAATGTTGAAGTCTGACTATGCGTCGTAGCGGGTGTGGATGTGGAAGATGAAACGGGAGCCGATAGGATGGAAGGAAGCGAGAGAGCCGCCGTGCCGTTACCATTACCACTTAAGCTAGACAGCGGGAGGGATATGTTGGTACCAGGGATTGTTATAGTCACTTGCGACTGATCCACTGTCAAGGTGTATACAATATGTTCGATACAGTTGTATGAGGATGAAGCGATATAACCAAAAGCATGAGGAAAGTATAGTATGTAGGAGCAGATAAGCAGATGATGAGGGGGAAAAAGAAACAGAAAAAGAAACATATATATTAGTAAAACACCAAATAAATAATATACAAACAATAAAGGATAAAAAAAGGAATTAATTAGATTGAAACAAAGCATGCACATCCGTATAAAATTTATCACAATCGATTGGACACACTAACCACTTTATACATGTTAGACCCCGTTTAAAAATATTCAGTTAGCTGGTCAAATACGTAAGGAAATTTATCAAAACATGAAAAAAAATTCATTATACAGAACATATTATGGGATATTATAGATTTTCTAGAGTGTAAGAAAACTTTGAAAAATCATCCTTTTAGAATAAAATTAATGTCCGGCAAATTTTTGGAGAAAAGGCTAAATTCGATTTGAACTTGGGGCAAAATATTTTGTTAGACAGAGATAGTCTTTGTCATAAAAAATATGATTTATATAAATAATGTTCAGCGACATATCTAAGATTAATTATTGAAAATACCTTTTTCTTTTTATTAATTAGGTATTTAAGTGCTGTTTTTTTGTGATATATTTTACATGGTATGCCAGATATGTACATGGTATGCAAGAACAAAGGAGATTAAATAAAACAAAAGAAAATGATGTTATTATGGTAGATGTGGACAATAATGCAAAGGTAGGGGCTGCCATATGAGTAAGTGAAGTTGCACATCCCCAATATGCAGATTGTTTATTAGGCTGTTGGACTTACCTGTGGGAATATGGACTAGATTCTGTAGCAGACCAGCTGGCAGCACCGTGGGCGCTCTGATCAGCTGTCCACCAACCATTCCCATGTTACCCAAAGCAACATTCTGAAAAGGCAACAACAATAATATTATGATTAATTTTGAATCACAACTACTGTGAGCAGAACTATGTCATGAGGATCTTAACATTTTAATTGTGACATTTATTAGGAGTAAACGAATCACAATAAATAAATCTTCCAAATAAACCTATAGTGGCTCAAATTAATATTTTATAAATGTAATATATGTGTCAAATAATTGAGATCCCGGATTCAATTTCCGGTTGGATCAGAATTTTCTGCCCAGGTTGGCTTGTCTCAGATTGGACGGGACTGGTTGGCTAGAAAAAATTAACTCAGGCAATAAGTTCCACTGGCTAAACTGACACCTTTTTGTAAAAAAATGTTGATTTATTTATATTCTTGAATCCTATTATGGTATCTCAGAATATTGAAAAGAAAAAAGCCTGTCATCATAATAGGATAAACTTGTAAGGCATACCTGATTAAGGTTAGCGGGTATAAACAGGGCTTCTTGCCCGTCCACCGTGACGGTCTGCATCCCCTGCATTCCGGCCATATTCTGTCCTCCTTGCACAACACACGGGCCGTACATTCCTCCCTAAAAATTATTATCATCAGAAAATAACATAGGTACTTTTCAGTATTTGATTTAGAATTTGAACGCAATTTGTTCCGTACCTGTAACAGCTGTGGATGCAAAGGATGCACCGAGAGAATTTGAGGCTGT
Organism: Mystacides longicornis; assembly: GCA_963576905.1. Classification (NCBI taxonomy): domain Eukaryota; kingdom Metazoa; phylum Arthropoda; class Insecta; order Trichoptera; family Leptoceridae; genus Mystacides; species Mystacides longicornis. The sequence goes on from OY756424.1 coordinate 13,293,244, forward strand.
GCAAATACTTGTGGTTTATCTTGACCACCCGGCGCTGATTGTGTCTGTTGAGTCTGGGCAGGTTGTGGTTGAGGAGCTTCTGCAACTCCCGGAAACATCTGCTGGAGTTGTTGCAATGAAATCACCTGAAATATTAGGAAAACTTAATAAATTCACAAATCCAATACTTACATTCAATGCTTGTTTTCCAAAAAAGGTTAAAAATATAAATGGAAATAATAAAATATTGAAATATCTCAGCTAAGGCCAAATTAATATGGATACATCGAGAACCCAGTATTATGAGAATCACTTTGTGGAATCTATCAACTGTAGAACACAGTATAGTTTCTTCTGAAAGTGACCAATCAGGTTCCCCGGACGTTTTGGATTCCAGTCCACACCCTTATATTGTGGAACTATGACACTTCTCTAGTACCCTCACCAAGTCTTACCTTCGATGACTAGCTGCAGAAGCAAGTTCTTATCGCCTCTGAATATGTGGACAAGGTAATGTTCGTCAGTGATTCTCTATCAATACATGCCCTTTTCGAGATCTCTGAATTTCTGACCATATGTACTATATTTAACCATATTATGAATTCAAGAAATTTGTTGAGTCTTACCTGAGGTTGGGGCTGAGGCTGTGGTGCAGCAACAGTCTGCAGCTGGGCCAGACTGGCTATCGCCTCATTCAGCTGGTTACCCTACAAGCAACAATCAACAGCTATTATCTCCATCAACTTGAATTTAGTAAATAAGATACATATTAGATTGTCAAGACAAATAGGTACTGACCGTGAGACCTTGCGCTTGCAACTGCTGTACCAGAGCCGCACTGATAACCCTGACTTGCTGTTGGGGCACCCCAATTTGCTGCTGCTGCTGTAGTTGGGGCAACTGGGAGAGCTGCAATACCTGCGGGGATATCTGTAGGGTCTGCACATCGTTAGCTGTGGCAAGAAAATTAGAAAGACATTAAGACTGATAGCCTGAGAAGTGGTAATGATGCTATGTTTAGCTGTATAAAATTAATTTCTGACCTCAAAATCTTGTAAGTGTCTATTATTTACCTTGCTGCTGGTTCTGTTGTGTAGTTTGCTGTTGGTTTTGTTGTGCTGTTTGCTGCTGCTGTTGTTGTTGTTGTGTTTGTTGTTGTTGCGGAGGTTGCTGTTGTTGCTGAGGCTGATGTTGTACCGTTCCAGACGCCATTTGTGTGACACTCGGACCAATTTTACTGCAAGTAGCTGCCAAAAGAGCCAAAGGAGAAGGAGCTATCTGAGATTCCTGAAAAAATATATCATTTTTTATTTAAAACTGAAGAAGAAAAAATCCAACATAAAACAATGTCTTTATCGTATATTTCGGGAGAAAATTATTTAACCTTAAAAGCAGCTAGACATATTAAAAGATATTACATCGGAGAGATGGCAGCCTAAACCATGACATGCCAGTGTAATCAAAGAAATGACAGTTTTAATCGGTGACAGGACGGCTTAAATAATTGTAGAAATGATAGTTTTAATCGGAAGGACAGCGGTTTTAGTCGGTGACATGACGGCTTAAATCGGAGAAATGACAGTTTTAATCGGTGACATGTCAGTGTAAATCAAAGAAATTGCAGTTTTTATCGATGTGATAGCGGTTTTATAGGTGACATAGCGGCTTAAATCGGAGAATAAATTGTGTTTATCGGTGAAATGTTAGTGGAATCAGAGAAAAGACAGTTTTAACCGGTGACATGCCAGTGTAAATCAGAAAAATTACAGTTTTAATAGAAGAGATGGCTGTTTATCTACTAGGACTGTTTTAGTCCTAGTAGATGTTACAAGACGAGGTGCGTGCCAAAGCCTAGAGGCCTGAATCAAGAGGCAGGTCAACCACGCCCCTCAGCATTGCGCCTCCCCATTTTTCAAAAAACAACCACCGATGATTTTGTAAGGCGCAACCACTCAAGGGGGTAAGTTCATGATATAAAAGCAATTATTATTCAAGATTTGCACAAGGTAAATATTTCAGTCCGATACGTCTCTAATAAAATTGAAAGGCGCTTAAAACAGAATAAATCAAATAATATCAATACCTTAATTTAAAAACATGGAGACTTGTTGGGGTGATATTTTTGTTAGAATGAGGATTGAGCAGTGGAGCACACGATGACAGCGCCGAGAGGTGGTGCACAGAGTGAGGCTATAAGTTAGCAGCAAGCCCGCCCTCGCGCGGCACCCCAGCGGCTCTGGCTTTGTAGTCCTCCCTCTTACAGGCCCACCCTCCTCCCCTTGGAGGTTAATACACTGCACAGCACCACCCCAGCTTTAACGATGTAGGGTTGCCAACGTTCCCCGATTAACCCGGAATTATAACAAAGAGGATATTACGCAACATATTTTATGTCACCGTTTTGAATAAAATTTATGACTTAAAATTGGAAATGATCAACATTGTTTATGACTTGTCAACACATAACAGAAAACAGCCTTTTTTATAGTAGTTCAAACTATATAGGTTATGTTATACCATGTTTCGTCCCGGAAACAGTTGTCAGCCCTAATGGTGACCGAAGCTAGCTGCAGCTGGGCCGGCCAGGGGAGGTTGGGCCGACATGCCGCCCTTCACAAGTAGGTACCTACCGACACACTCCCTCCCTCTATCTAGTTCCCCTACACCACACCTATTATTTACACATTTATTTATTTCCCTTTTTCTATTTCGTTGCACTTAGCTCTAAAGAACGAGCAAAAATCGGGACTGAGAATTATTGATGTGCGAATAGAATCATTATTTTACAAGTTGCTTTGTCCCTAAATGAGGTTGGGAACCACTGCTCTACACTTTTCTCATCCACTCTCTCCCGTGTCTTTTACTTCGATAGGTACCTACCTATACGAAATCGATGTGATCAATTAATCCATCGTTCATCGAACCAAAATTTACCACACCTTTTCTTTCATATCTATCACTCATCCTTTCAACACGCTTTGAATCGTCTCGACTTTTTATGTTTCATATAGGTTACAAAGATACAAAACTTATTTCCATGAGAAGTGCATGTAGGTATGTAGGTAATTAAAAACGAGGGAAATTTTATGGTGAAATTGAGTTCTGATAAATGCATGCAACACGTAAAAAACTTAAATTTACTAACATATATGTAGGTACATACTTTTAGAGTTGCATTTAGTGTTTTTTTTTTTACACATCACGTTGTGTCCCTTAGGGGGTAGGCATCAGTAAGAAGGGACCTCCATTAAATTCTATGAAGAATAAGTAGAATTATAAAAAAAGTGATCCAACCTAACCTTATAATACCTAATTATTATAAAACTAACAATACCTAGGTATACCTAATTGGACGCACCCATTAAGAAAAAAAAAGATTTTAATGTGAACTTTCGAATTTAAAACATTACGGGCTTACGACTCTTTCTATATCGGTGATTCGAAGGCTGGCTTTATCACTTCAACCTCACAAATGTTCGCCTTTCAGATGTTCATATTTCGAAAACTGATTTTTTTTTTCAAAATTTACACATGGTCCCATACTTAATTGGTGTGATGTTTCATTGAAAATGTGACGATTGGCAGAAAATTCAAAATTTTTTTTTGTTCATATCGGTTTCGTAAACAAAAGAACCTCTATTAGGTCTGACTAACTCTAGTTAAACTTCGGTTAACTATGAAGTATATTATAGTATATCTAGTGTCGTCCCTCTGGAGGCAGAGCCAAAAGAGGCGCATATCCAACGCTTGTCTAATCGAAGTGCGTGCTCCAAAAAAGAAGGTTTGTCTTCGGAGCATGATACACGCCAAAAAGTGGACTGGGCGCCGCCCATTTATCCACGTACCAAGCGGGAAAGTACCCGCTGCAGCTGAGCCGGAACACGTACTAGTGTGCGTGTATACGGATATTCGTAGAAGTAGTGTACGTTTGTACGCATATTGAGTCTAGAACGCACATCGAAAACTATAGAGGCACAACTGCAACTGACACTAATAAAAAAATATGAAATTAACTATGTAAACTTAGCCCTTATCCTATTAAATGTATTATAGCTTGTTATAAGTTTTTGCTGTAGGTACTATCCAAATAAACGTTATTTTTTTTCAAACAAAATTAATAAAAAAAAAGTCGACAAGAAATTTCGCAATTATGGCCCTATAGTTTTCTATATGCGATATATGGCAGTGTGTGTCATCTATATAGGTGTATGTGTTAGTACTGAGGGCAATAGAAGCAGAGGTAGGCTCTCCAGTAGTGGGTGGCGCTGGGGGAACATACCGGGGAACTAGCTTAGTACATCCACGTACCGTAAGAGGGAGTTAGTCGCGCTTTTGTAAGTCTGTGATTGGCTCGCATTTGAATTTCCCGCCAAATTTGAAGTTTTTCACAGCGGGAGAATATGACTGATAGAATTTTCATATCGAGAACAAAACATCACGTTTTCATAAAAAGATAGGTATTAGGTATCTATCTATTTCATTTTTTTTATTCATTTCACATGTTTTAGTATTTCATTAGGTACCTACATATTATATTATGTTTTAAAAATGTGGATAAATATGAACATATCGTCGTTGTTAAGGAAAAAGTCACTAACTACGTTTTTTTCACAAAATGGTTTTTTTCACTATTTGTATATAGAATAAAAATCTCTATCAGGGAAAAGGTCGCTAACTACGCCTGATCGCTTAATAACAGCGTAAAACTACCATAAAACTCACTAACTGTAAAAAATATGAATTGTTTTGTATGAAAAAAATCATTATGTCGGTTAGTGATTTCTTCCATACCAAAGGAGAGGCATGAAGTTGCAGTTAATGAAATATTTTAAAGAAAAATCGAAGTGAATGTCTCCCTTATGAGACAAAAAAAAGGAAAGAAAGCCGCGAAATTGCCTAAAAAGGTTAATTGTCGATTCAAGTGTAATAAAAAGTTCACGAAGGTTATTGAAGAATTAAAATCGCCAAGAAGAATTCATTTTGGCTTATGTAATATCATCTAAACCAAAGAGACGATTTGTCAGCGCAAATAAGGCAAGATCTATTTCCAAATGTTATTATTTAAGCCATGGGAATAAGGCACCGAATATGTCACAATTTTTTTGAGAATACATCATGCATCAGTAATGGTCCAGTCACCAAAGCCTTTTGGAATATGAATACTGAGGGCTTTTTTATGGGAAAGGACGAGCGGCGAAAATGTGTTCCGGGAAATAAACATTCTGAAGTAAAAAGTCAGAAAATCAAGGAGCACATTGAAAGTTTCCCAGTAATAGAGTCACATTATGCTCGAAAGTAGAGTAAAAACTTGTATTTAGAAAAAAATGGATCAATATTATAAATGTATGATATTTATATAGAAAATTATAGTAAAAATATTTCCATTCCTGTTAGTCAATCGACATTATTTTTTTGTAATAATTTGACTTTTTTTTTCAAACCGTAAAAAGATTTATGTTGGACATGCGTAAAGTATAATAATATTAAAAAAGACAAAAGTGAAGAAGCCATAGAAATGCGCAATGTTTCCTTTTGAATGAATTACATTCTGAAATGGATCCAGTTGTTGCCCCAAGAGATAAACGAGCAGGCTCTATTTTCAGTTACATGCGATGGACAAAATAGGAACCAGCATGTTACGGCAGCTTTACTCTGGGCAGTCAAAAATTCCCATATCGAAATAATAGAACAAAAATTTATAGAATCCGGCCATGCGTACATGGAGTGTGATATTATGTACTCCAATATTGAAAAAAAAAAGAAAAATATTGAAGTTTATAGCATGATTGGAGGGGTGTGAACTGAATAAAAATCTATACAAATACGATATTCAGATTTTTTCGACCTGCGAAATTTATCATAAAAAATAGAAACATTGACGAAACGATAAGAAAATTAACTGGCTTAAAATAAAATGCCTCAAGTATAAAAAACAATGCCCAAATCAGATTTCATTTAAATATAAACATAATGGTGATTACAAAAAAAAATTATAACCGGCCGAGGAACGGAGGATCAAAACTTAATAAAACTGTGTGACAGAATGATACCCATTCATAGCAGCAAAAAAAATATTTAATGAAGCTATGCAACACAGGAATTGTGCCTTTAGAATTCCATGGTTGGTACGCATCTCTGCCTGAAAATAAGGAATCAACAACTTGGTCAGTGACAGAGCCTGCTCGCGATTCCAGTGAATCCGAATAAAATAATATTGCTATAACTATTATAAAAATACAATTATGTCGCAATTGTATTCAAAATACTTAATTTTTCGTTTTCTTTTATTAATTTATGTAGGATTATTCATCATTACCTAATAAACTTATAATCACTAAGTGTTGTTTTTATAATGTTCACATGTAAGGAAAAATTCACTAAGTGCGAAAAATCAAATTGTTCCTTCAACGTATGATATAAATTGTATATTTCTTAATAAAACACAAGAAGAATATTCTTTGAAATGGAATTAAAGAAAACCATAGAAGTTTCTGGTGTTTTGGATTTTTAAAACGAAAAAATCGTTTTTCTCCGTTAAGTTAATTTTGTAGTTGATGACTTTCTACTTAACAACGACGATATACCTAAATGGTTATTATTTTTTAATTATAAGATATTAAATACCTTGAATTTTAATTAATTCTATAACAATCATTCAATTTTTTTAGTAATTTAGGAAAATATTACATATACCTAATAAGTTGAAAAGGTGTATAAGTGTGAGCTGAGGTGTATAAATAGAAATCGATAAAACACGATAAAATAAATAATAATAAAAAGTAAATAATGACAGTAGGTACCTACACAAAGTTTTTGACTTTCACCCACTGACCCATTTATCACCGTACAAGGTACGTGCAGTGACACTGACGAAAATTCAAAATAAACAATAAAAATGTCTATAATTTAAAGTAAAGTTAGTGGTATGAATTGATTTTGTTTGAATAATAGTGTACATGTCTGTACGGCGGTAAACAACCTTGGAAAGTGACACTATATTATCTCACATTCGTCATATTAAATTCACAACAAAACACTAACAAACATAATAACAAGCGCGGATCCAGGGGGGGGGTTAGGGGGGTCATGACCCCCCCCCTAGGCTATGTAATCTCAAGTAGGGCAGTGATATTTATTAATAAAATCTTTATTTTGCTAGCATAATTATAATTTCATGTGGGCCATGACCCCCCCCTGGAGCAAAAGTACCATATAACAAATTTAGGAAATGACCTTTTTTTTTTTTTTTTTTTAGGAAAAGTGTAGTTTCCAGATACCAAATTTTGAAAATGACCTTTTTTTTTTTTTAGGAAAAGTGTAGTTTCCAGATACCAAATTTTGAAAATGACCCTTTTTTTTTTTTTTTTTTAGGAAAAGTGTAATTTCCAGGTACCAAATTTTTTACTTTGTGACCCCCCCCTGGTGCCAAGGCTGGATCCGCCCTTGCATAATAAACACCACATACATACGAAGCACCATATGAATCTGGTATTGTTATGGAGAAATTATACCTTGCTTTAAGATCCTCTGATTAAAAATCCACTATCACTGTTTGTGCATCACTATCACCACAATAAAACATGTCCGACACATCACATACTATTGAAAAACAACACGATCGCGTTTGTAATGACGAGCGAAGCTTCGTTTGTCTGGGGCAGTTGGGATAATAATTGATGGATACCACGATGGGCAGAGGTTTAATCGGCTGGCAGAGAGGTTCTAGGAATGGGGGTGATGTGGACGCAGCTTCTCATTTGGAAAGGGAGTAGTCAATGTCCCCGGAAGAGTGGAGAAGACCTCCCGCGCGTCACAAGCCGTGCCCCGAGGCCCGTTACTTCTATCGCCCCGCCTCTCCCCTGCGCACCAGCTTGTTATTAATGCTATTACGACAGGTCAATACTTACTTTACAATTTTTATCCAATTTAATATATTCAGAGTCGGGTTTTGCAGGTTCAGACGACATCATTCGTTGTAAAAACACTTTAAACTACCTATTTTCTTTGTTTAACATAATTAAATACACTAACCAAACGCGAAATAAGACGCTCACACCAGCGCGTGTACTACGAAACTGACACGACACGAACCGAAGCGAGAGATCGGCTATCATCGGAATCAAATACTCCGCCTTAATTTATATCAATAATTAACACCAAAACTTTTATAAAAAGTCAAAACATTGAAACAAAATCAAAGAAAAAAATAATTTACGCCTAAAAAACTATTCGTATTTGTAAAAAGTATTGTTTTTAATAATTTAAAGAGGAAAGTGTTGGTACGAAGGGGACTACTTGTCGTTGGTTGAATGAAATTTGAGGCCGAACAATAAAGTAGTAGAACGTGTTGTGTGGCTTCAAGAATCTGCTATTGGTAGGGGCAGCTGACATGAAATGGGGTCGCCCTTCCCTCGTGGGGACCAGGCCGATCTAACAATGTGCCGCGATACATAAATCACAGCCAGCAGGTCTACTCATCCTGCCCACTTATGCCCAGAAATGACAACACGAATAATATAAAAATAAAGGAATCTCCAATTACTTGCACCTACTCAAAATCATATCTTGTAAAATTTATAACAATATCAATAACTTATAAGAATTTAGGAATTATTACAATGACAAAATTCAAAATAATGTTTTTTTCTAGTTGGAAATTATGGATACCTACGTTAAAATATTTCAAAAGTGATTCTTTCTCAAAACAATAATTCTTAAAGGATTTTTCATATTTATTGTCGTTTATAAAAAAATGTCCGTTTGCAAATAAATTGGTTGATTGTTTTGTAGATACCTAAGTGGTTCCTGAAAGCGTACCTATCTACCTATATTTTACTGCCCCATGTTGATAACTGATGGACAATGTGACAATTTTTCCCGTAGCAACAGTAGTTATCTATGTAGGAACATCTGATCAAGTATCACGCTACATTATTATTTTTTCTATAGGTAAATTATTTCCCGCAAATACAAAATTGTATAGGTACCATGTTTTCTAATTAAGGCATGTTCCAATACACGGCTTAATTAGAAAACGTGCAACCATGTGTAACCTAATTTCTATATATTTCTCATATTATTATAGGTATAGATAATAGTTGAATGATTAGAAATTAAAGTGATGTGATGTCAGAAAATAAATTCTGATTGTGATATAAAATGATTCTAGTGAGATGTCTAGTTGGTGATTAGGTCTGGGCGTCGCTAGTGGGCCGGTCCATGCAGTGGGTGGGCGGGGGAAGGGAGGCAAGGTCCAGGAACCACACGAGGGAGTCTCTTTATTATACTTCCTACACTCCTAACAACATCACTATTCAACTGCAGGCAATGAAATTCTAATATTTTTATAACCTCATACAGCAATCATTAATGCATATTACCTACTTACCTACTAGATAACCGTGTAAACATCGTGTCAACTATACATAACCTAACCCTATACTGTAGCCCTAGTACCTACCTATAAGTTTCCGATGATAGAATATCGAAACGATCATCGAAAGAGTTTCGAAAAATTTTCGAAAAATCATACTAAAATGATCGAATGATTCGATCGTTTGATTTTAGAACACCAATTGCACGCTAATAAGCGCTTATTTGCGTGCAATTAGCTTTCCATAAAACTCGTACTAGCCCCACTGTATCTACTTTTGTACATTTCCATCGGTCAAATCACAAAACAATGGCGTTATTTGGTGTGTGTGACACATCTGACGGAGGTAAAGTTATATATTATGTATAGTTAGGTACAGTGGGTATGGGGAATTGAAATTATTGTTTATTTTTTTGTTTATTTTCCTTGCAATTATTTTTTAATTATCTCACCGTTTAATAGGTAGGTAGGTACCTATAGGTAGGTAGATATGTCTATTTAGGTAAGTAGGTAGGTGTGAAAAGGAGATTGAAAGTAGGAAACTGATGGCTGGTAGAATAGTTGGCGGTTCACTTAGACCTCTAATGAGAAATAAGAACGTATCTCTTACCTAAATCCAAACAGTTGATGAACAGTGCATGCAATCCTGATACCATCCATGATGTATGGGAGTGAAATATGGACATGGACGAAAAATCTGGAAGTTGGAATAAATGCTGTGGAAATAAGATCACTGATGCGTAGATATATACCAATAGGATCGATATGCGGAAAGAGACTGATTGATAAGGTGAGGAATGATAATATTAGAAAGGAATGTGGAGTGGATGTTAACGTAGGTATAGTGATTATAGATTGAATGTGAATAAATTAAGGTAGTTTGGGCATGTAGAGAGAATGGACGAGGAGAGAATGACTAAAAGGATGCCTATATATAAATCTGAAAGAATGGGTGCACGCAGACGAGGCCGACCTCGAATGACATGGTCCGACCGGATATCGGTGCCGTCCTAGAGGAGGGTCAAGTCAAGAGCAAAAAGAATATACCTACCTAAAAGTATGCATGCATGTATGCGGAATGTTATGCGTTTGGAAGAAGCGAAAGAGGTTTGTTTGGATAGGAAAGAATGGAAGTCCGTCCTCTCTGCCTATACCCTCTTCGGGAAACGGCGTGATGTGATGGGTTAAAAAAAAGTAGGTAAAGCCAAATCGGTCTTATGCGATAGACACACGCACAACTAATCAATCAAAATAAATATCTACTCCCTTCAAAGCTGCATGCATTTAAGATCTCTCTATACGCGCGCGGCCTTGCATACGGAATACCAATTAATGAACTCCTCCCGCATCGTGTCCACAATTTCCTCAGTTCTTTTTTATATAAAATGAATCTGTGCTCACCAAAGTGAACACAAATACTTACACTCTTTTTATACCTACTCTTTCACAGTAAACAACTTATTGAAGCTTGTGTCGTGAAAGAGGAAGATGGTCGGCACCTGGGATCGAACCCACGGTCTCCGCACGAAACAGCAGGCACGTAAGCCGGCGTCGTAACCGCCAGGCTACCAACGTAATTAATTATTGTGGAAAGGGAAAAATAATGTGTTTAGTCTTTTCGTCTACATGGCCCTTTATATAAATCTGATGTGTTCATACACAAGTGAACACAAAATATCTTTTTCCTCGGGCCACATACATATTATATTTTAAGAGTTACGCACCCCCCCCCCCCCCTCCAATAGTTCGTTTTTTAAGTTTTATAAAAATATAAACTAGGTTAGGATGAATAAAATATGTTGCATGCATTTATGATGCAGCATTCATAATCTAATAAATCTGTCAACTTTTTACCCCCAACCGTGTACCCCTGTCAAGCTGGACTCGAAAGTGCTACACATGCATTACGTGACAATGGATGCTTGTAGATTTTTGCTCAATGTTTATAAAAAATACGAAATTTCAACTGCCAAAAGTAAGTGTGATATTTTATAGCTAATTTCGATTTTGAGTATCTGTGTGTATATTTTCATTTCAAGCTAGATTCAGGATATTATTTTGTTGAATTTCAAGATGGTGGTAGTCGGGTAATCAGAGCTTAATAGGCTCTGATTACCCCTTGTAGCTCCAATTACCCCATATATGCATTTTAATATGTATTTTTCCAGATGCTAAAATGCCAAGAAAAGGGAAGGTGCCACTACGAAAGTGTCTTGGTCTGTTGAGACATTAGAAAATGCCAAGAAAAAGGGAACGTATGTGCCACTACGAAAGCGTCTTGGTCTGTTGAGACATTATAAAATGCCAAGAAAAAGGGAACGTGCCACTACGAAAGCGTCTTGGTCTGTTGAGACAAAAGAAAATGCCATAAAAAATTTTAACTTTTTGAGAATGAAACTAACACGTCTGAAGAAGATGTTGAGAATCTTTGCGACGATGAATCAGAATATTCAGAAGAAGAGACACTGTGTGCTATTTTCTGTGACACAGGAAAAATAAGTAATGAAGTGTGATACTGTTGCAGCAGCAGAAGTTATGGTAAATGGGCTCATAAAAAATGTTCTGGTTCTCACAGTCCGGTTGATTCTATTTGTATTTCTTGCTTGGATCCTTAAGGTTAATTATTAGATATACCTACGTTTACATTTTATTTTAACATTTATATGATTTTACACTGACTTATGTACATTTAGGCTGACTTAATAATTAAGTAGCTCCCATTACACATATGGAAATTTATAGGCTCTCATTTCCCGCAAAGTCGGGTAATGAGAGCGATTCTGTTTTTTTTTTTTTTCAAAAAAAGTTTATCGGTGGTCAAATGCCTATAGTTATGTTAAGTTAACGCTGTGATTAAATGATAGTCAAATAAGTAAAGAATTACTTTCTAATAAAAGGATATCCTTATTAAGTATACCTATCTATAGGTAGGTACATTAGATTTGCTTTTGATTTAACTTTTTCCTTAGTATATAGGCTCCCATTACCCTGTTCTAATATGTGATCTGATACAAATCGTGTCTGCTTTTCGTCGTAAATTGGATAGATGTATCTTTGAAAAAGATAATAGGTAGGTACCTATAGCAAAACAAGAATTTATTCATTTTCCGACAATTCTGGAATTTTAAAATGAGAACTCTGTAGAAGAGATTGCAGTGTTTGTAAAATTTCTGGCCGATCTTAAGAACGAGTTTGCCACAAGATTCCAAGACTTCGCAGTGATAGGCAAAAAGCTATCTTCCTTTCTTAAATCGCCATTTGAAGTTGATGTATAGCGGCAGAAATAAACAGATGTGGCTGTCAAGTTGTTTAATCTGTCAAAGCTGTCACTTCAAATGGAGATAATTGACTTGTGAGAAGATGTATCTTTGCAAATGTACAAAACGGTAGCCATCGAAGAATTTTGGGCCAAATATGTCCTAAAAAATATGATAATTGCAAAAAACTAGCTATCTATTTCGTCACACTGTTTGACTCGACATACATACCTACATTATTATGTGAAACATCTTTCCCAAAGATGAATTTGAACTTAGACTTTTTTCAATTTACATACGAGGAGAATTCAAAGTATTTTCGGTATGGGTGAAAGAAAAGACAGAAAAATGAAAGGAAAAGGCAGAAAAATCTGAAATGATTTTACTATTCTATAAATCTAGTCTTTTTCAACCCTAATGCGCTTTATAAAACGCCAATTATAGGTACTTTCTTTACTTTTCGTATGGCATTTCCGGAAAATCTTCACCCGTAGAGGGCTGCGTGCATCACTGCCATCCTCTTCTACAGGCTTGGCTCCAGCGCCATCAGCCAGTCCACCGGCCAATTTATGTATCTTTTTAACAGCTTTCAAAAATATTTTTTATCTTTCTCTGAAAAATAATTGTTTTTGGCCACCTTGAACTCTTCATCGTCGGAAAATAGCTTTCCACTAATATTTATTCCTCTGTTTCGGGAACGAAAATTGTCGGCAGGTACCAAGGCTTTAAGGTAGTTGTTTGAAATTTTGGAAATCACAGTATCGATAATCGAATACCAGCCTGGGCAATGCGCGCCAATTGAATCGGCGCGTATAGTCGTCGAGGAGCAAGGCATATTGCGGTCAATTTTCCTTGAAAGTTTTCTTCAATTGCTTCCTACAAAACCATGCATTATGATGCTTGCGAAAACTACTGCGGTAATACTTTGGCTATTTTGAAATAGTCAATCAGCACAAACTTTTTCGAGTCCTAGAATACTTTATGTCAGTTTATGTAGATAGGTAGGTAGGTATACCTTATATGCTCGAATACATATACTTACTATAATGAATGACTCTTTAGGGGTTAAGCAAATAGCTGTGATTTAGTCAAATGCGTGGGGATCGACTGCTATTTGTCCACCGCCTCTGAGGCTGGGGCTGGGCCCAATCCATCGTCCACTCCACTCAACTAAAACCCTGCTAACTATACAACCAACAATATGAGTAATAGTGAGGTAATAAGTAAGTAGGTAGGTGTGTATAATATATGCGCGAGGAGGCGGGGGCGTGCCGGTAGGGCGGCTAACTTCCACCCTAAGCCTAGCAGGCAGAGCCGCGATCTTTGCCACTCAATGTCCCTGATCGCGCGACCCACGTGCCTCTGACAGACTGCCCGCATGCTAATCCACTATACATACACCCCAACTATAATACTTCCCTATCATTAGATATCTATTTTTAAGGTTCGTGCAATTTATTTGGGTACTATAGCTTATACCCGTCTTGCTTTACGTTTTTGATTCCGATTGTCAGGCTTGATCGGTAGGTAATTAAACAGGTTCTAGTCTAGCTTCCCATTGCTTAACAGACCTCTATAACTGACATAAGCACAGAAAAAGGAGAGTTTTTTTAAATAGCTCTAAATATATTAAAGTTAATGCAGCAAATTGTATTTAAGAACCTTCTCCAGCATTTTGTACGGCTCTGGGCATATTAATATCTGACGTAACATTAGTATTTTGAGCGTGATGTTAAAGTATTGTCAAAGGCAAATAAAAAAACAAACATTTCTGAATTATTATGTAGATATCTATACGAATATATACGTTCTTGGAATATCTACCTATAGCCTTACTTAGTCCACGCTGGGCAATGAATTATTGTTGTCAACATAAGTATAATTAAAATATTCAGAATGCCTAGATGTAGTAGGTACTACTAACTACGCTCAAAGTTCATTTTTTCAAAGATCATGTACTTACAAATTTTAATGCTTTTTTTAAGGACGTCAGCTTATATAATTCTTCCCAGCAGGTTTTTAAATGGTCTCTGTGATTGAGCATTTTGCTATCGCATTGCTTGCTCCTACTCTTTCTTGGAACAAGCAGAAACAGTGCATTTACCTTTACCCTATCCTCTTTCCCCTTTTCCCTTTCCCAGTATCTGAGCCGAGTATATAAATACCTATATTATATATACTTCACTGGTGTAGGTATAAGTTCAAATGTATATACTTCACTGGTGTATGTTTCGTAATGTATTGTCCTATTTATGTATAAAGTATACCTACATCTAAATCACTCTCTGTATATTAATCTTATATATATAAATAAACAAGAGATTGTTGCTTATATACTCGTATATTCGTTTATCCCATTTCAAAGGACTAACAATACTCGTATATTCGTTTATCCCATTTCAAAGGACTAACATCGCTCAAAGGGAAGTAGGTGTTGAAAACATTTTGAGTGAATTCCAATGGTTAAGGTTTCAAGTTTTTACATTTTTTCGTTTTTTATTTTTTTTAAATGAATCTGTGCTCACTCAAAGTGAACACAAATACACTCTTTGACTCTTTCACAGTAAGCTTCATAAAGCTTGTGTCGTGAAAGAGGAAGATGGTCGGCACCTAGGATCGAACCCACGACCTCCGAACGAAACAGTACGAAAGCCGGCGTCATAGCCACTAGAGTGTGACAATAAGCACCTAAGATTCCATTTATATCGTAAATTTTAGTTATTTTCATTGATAAGTATCTACCTAGATCTATAATATTTACTCGCAAACGAGTGAAGGCTTAAAAAGTGTTACTTTAGGTAGATAGGTAAACTTTTTGGTTTTCCAATTGAATGACTAAGGTACGAAACTATAGCCTGAGAAAATGTGGAAAATCAATCAATCAAATCTCCCTTTGTAGAAGCATAGGGAGACAACAAGAGCTCTCCATTGCGCTCGATCTTGCGCAATGCTTATGACCTCCCACACCAAGTCCATTTCCCTCAGCTCTGCCTCGAAGGAACGGAACACGGTATGAGAGGGTCTTCCACGTCTTCGAAACCCTGATGGGAGGAAAAACAGCGCTCTCCTCGGCCAACTGTCATTCGGCATCCCCCAGCCATGCCTATCTCCTCGCCGTAATGGTGGAAGTGATGGGCCTGCGCTGGGTGCGCCGACGTAAAGGCAACACACACGCATCAAACAGTTAACATTTCGTCTCGACACTAAACGCCGACGCCTTCCATATCTTGGTCATGTTGTTGAAGGCGCTACTTGCCATGTACCGATACGTATCGGGAGCTCAGCCCCGAGGTCACCAGTGGTGGTAATGGTTGCTCCCAGGTACTTAAATTTATCCACCCGGGAGACCTGGTGACCATCGATGGTTACCGGCAGCTGTTTATCGGGGCAGGCATTATTCGCCATGAACTCCGTCACTGGCATTTACTCGAAGGCCGAGGCGTGCTGTTTCGTCGCAGAGTCTTGAAACACAAAGGCAGATACTTAAATTAATTTAATTTAAATTAGGTATGTATTTTTTTTTGGATCAAGTTCCATAGGTAGGTATATCAAATTTAGGAAATGACTTTTTTTTAGGAAATGTTAGGTTCTAGATTCCAAATTTTGTAAAAATGACCTTTTTTTTAGGAAAAGTGTATTTGTTTCTATAGATACCAAATTTTGTAAATGACCTTTTTTTTAGGAAATGTTTAGTTTCTAGATACCAAATTTTGTAAATGACTTTTTTTTAGGAAAAGTGTATTTGTTTCTATAGATACCAAATTTTGTAAATGACCTTTTTTTAGGAAATGTTTAGTATCTAGATTCCAAATTTTGTAAATGACCCTTTTTTTAGGAAAAGTGTAGTTTGTTTCTAGATACCAAATTTTGTAAATGACCTTTTTTTAGGAAATGTTTAGTTTCTAGATTCCAAATTTTGTAAAAATGTCCTTTTTTTTAGGAAAAGTGTAGTTTAATTTTTAGATAGATACCAAATTTTGTAAATGACCTTTTTTTACGAAAAGTGTAGTTAGTTTCCAGATACCTACCAAATTTTGGAAATTACTTTTTTTAGGAAAAGTTTAGTTTCTAGATATGTACCAAATTTTGTAAATGACCTTTTTTTTAGGAAAAGTTTAGTTTCTAGATTCCTAATTTTGTAAATGACCTTTTTTTTTAGGAAAAGTGTAGTTAGTTTCTAGATACCAAATTTTGTAAATGACCTTTTTTTTAGGAAAAGTGTAGTTAGTTTCCAGATACCAAATTTTCTAAATGATTTTTTTTACTATGTGACCCCCCCCCTAGCGCCAAAGCTGGATCCGCCCTTGCCTGCACCTGCCGTACCTACGTTATTTCCTAATATATGTACCTAGGTACTTATTATTAGGTATGTAGATAATTGATATAGGTAGGTACCTACCTACTTATAATTTTTAAAAAATAAACACTTCTTTTCTATACAAAGGTGTCAGTATAGCCGGCGGAACTTATTGCTTGAGGTCAAGCCTTCAGGAATTTTTATTCCTGTCAACCGGTCCCGTCCAATCTGAGGCCAACGGATAGAATTTCATGTGAAAAATTACTTATACCCGACCGGGAATCGAACCCGGGACCTCATGATCTGAACTCTAAGCCTATATACCACAATGCTACCGAGGTCGGTATGCTTATAAGTATTCCAAATTCAAACTCCCTTTGAGAGGCAACCTTGTTTATGACCTCCTCCCACACCATGTCCAGATTCCTCAGCTGATGTGCTTCGAAGGAGCGGAATACAGTATGAGAGGGTCTTTGGAAGAACAGCGCTCTCCTCGGCCAACTGTCGTTCGGCATCCTTAACACATGTCCCAGCCGAGTACCTACCCAAAACCTTTCGACGATAATACATAGATATCTACCTATAAATATCTACCTAAAATTATTTGTCTCTTTGGGGTCGGGTCTCCTAGTCCTTAGCCAAGAACCTCTGTCAAGCTCTGGTTCCACTTCGCTCTCCCCTCCCTGAGGTCTCTCTTGATGCTCGACAACAATGTGGCTGGAGGTTCGATGTCCGATGTCCGTATAGATCTCTGGATCGTGTTTTTTTGTGGTATAGCCTTCATAACATTTGTACCATACAATGTACAGTATAAAAAAAAGTTTTTTTTTTTTAACTATGCAAGGGTTGAATAGTTTTTAGTGGAGATTTCAGTGCGGTCAGATTTGGCCCAAAGGTCGTTGCTTGTCGACACCTGATATATCGGCCAAACTTATTGTTTACCTTGTTTAAAGGTTTTATTCATGTTCCACCTACTTATGCATTCGGTACTAAAGTACCTACTATATTCTATAGGTATTTTTGATAGTTAGCCCCTTTTGAAAATTGTATCAGCAGAGAGTCTCGCCACCCATCATGTCCTATCAAACAATAAATCGCTGAGCGAGGCATAGGTATGCGTGTGAGAACGTATTACTTGAATTCTATTGACCGTCTTAACCCTATCAGTTGTAGAATTTCGGGAATTGCAACTGGCCGGTATACTGTTAGTAGGACTTACCCCTAATGAAGGAATCCAACATTGTGAGCCAAGTAGGTATGTGCTTCAAAAGATAGGTACCTACTTGGTTGCATAAGATTATTTTGACAGTATATTCTATACCTAAGTATTTTTGATAGTTAGCCCCTTTTGAAAATGTATCAGCAGAAAGGCTCGCCACCCATCATGTCCTATCTTCGAAAGATAGGTACCTACTTGGTTGCATAAGATTACTTTGACAGTATTCTGTTTTTTTATTTTATTTATTTTTCTTTATTTTTCAGATTTTCGCAAACATACAGTTTTTTTTTAACAAATAGGTAATAACAATATAATGAAAAGTACAATACATAAACCAGCAAAGTTTGCAGACATTACTTACTTATTTTTTAATATCTGGAGGGTTCTTCTTCTCCCCACTCGACATACACTACACACCATCAAGTATAAGAAAAAAAACACTAAAGCTAGACAGGCTCGCCGCCGGGCCCCAAAACCCACCAGGGCGCATACCTCGACGCTCATCACGACGGACTCCCGACACCCGGCAGCAGTACCCTCATTATAATGTATATAACATGGACACCAGTATGGGGATTGGGAAAGGTAAGGAAAGAGGAAACGGGAAGACGACAATGGATCGGAGGACCCCCGCCTATGCCTGATGAGATCCAGAACCTATCAAGGATCCAATTATGGACCTCTTAAACACAGAAAGGGATACATGAAAGATGTCTATACCAACAAAAAATGCGTTATAAATATCCGATGAACGATGAATGAAAGAACTCTGCAGGTAATTAGTGCTGCACCTCGGTTGTTTAAAAGTAAGTGTCGTCCTGGTTAATCTGATTGGGCAGTTGAAAAGAATTTTACTTATTAGATAGTTGCTGTCGATTACGTTGTGAGTTATTTTATATAAGAAGTTTGTTAGGATATTTAGACCTTTTTGTTAGGATATTTAGACCTTTTTGACAATTTTTCAGCGGTGAGGCTCGCCACTCATCATGTCATATCAAATTATAATGAAGGAGTTCAACCATTCATAAATTAGGAAACAAATCCCCTTTTGATTATCCATCAGCGAAGAGGCTCACCACCTACCATGTCATCTCAAACGTGGGAATAATGGAAACGGAAGTCTGTCTAGCAGAAAAGTGTTAAAAACAGTTCTCTCTGCTTTGAAGAACTTTTTGCATCTTTAGTAGCACAACATGATAAAAAAGGTTAAAGTACAGTGTTTAGTGGAGAAAATTAATACACGTAAGTTAAAAATTTAGCACATTTTATTCAATGATATTAATGGACATAAAACAGTTGTATAACATTTAACGTAACAAGATAGAGATTTATTTATTTAAGTAAAGAACATGACATCAACAGGGATACATACAATGATTATGATGGAACAGAATAAACAATAAACATACTTATACCTGATGCACATCAAATAATTTGATTCATGCGTCAATTTTAGTACTAAAATGCAAAATAAGACTTAATAATAACTTGTCATTACGGACATTTTCGAGTTTTCTTAGGATTTGCACTCGAGTCGAATTCTAGGTTCACATACCTCAATTTACACATGAGTCGTATTCGATGTACATCACAGCATATTTTATTAATTGCTTTAAAGATCATAGAATTGAAAAAAAATTACCAAATCAATCAGATGCTAACTTTTAATCCTACATTCACGCATTTTGATCTCTTGGTTATAAAAAAATCGTAAGTCAAAATATTATATTAATTTCTTAATATTTTATTATTATCTTTCATTGATCACAACATTTCCATACACAAGTAAGTACACAATAAAAATCTCAACAACTTTCACAAAACTACATTCGATTTTGTTAATAAAAAAATTTAACAAGACTTTATTTTCAAAATAGAGTATCATGAGCTATACAAAAAGTATACCTGAATAATGGCCCAATAATTTATCTGCTCCAATCCGATTAGTCTGATCGAAAAAAATGAAAAAATAAAAAATTACTTGTAATACCGACATAGAATTAAATCAGAGCACAACCTTTTATTAGATGTTTAGTGCAACTGTTATGTACAGCTATCAGTAGACCTAGACAAATTGCATTTGGCGATCGACTACAAACGAATTCTTCGACAATGTAGAGTAGGAAGAAAATTAACTGTCCACTTTTTATATTTTTACTAGCTTTCCCGACAGACGTTGTCCTGTGGACCCTGTGGTCCTAACCAGAGGCGGCCCGTTCATTGTGCACTGCGCTTCCAGAAACAAAAATAAACTAATTAAATAATAACAAATATAAAATTTTAAAACGTCCATATTTCATTCGTATTCAATGCTCAGACAGGATCAACGCGAGAATATAATTATATGCGCGCAATTTGGTTGACTTTGTATGAAAAATTTCTAAAACGCCCAAAATGGTGGAGTAAGTGAAATGGGCTACTGTAACTTGGCAATGACGTATGCGAGAATGAGAGGGTGCAGGTGCAGAAGACAATAATTTTGTTGTTAGATTTTTTCGAAGATGGCGTCGCATGAATTTCGTTCCATACTAACTTTAATATTATTTTTTATCCATTTTTCAACTTTTTATTAGTTATTCTGTTATCCGGAGCAGAGAAGAATCTAATAAATCACACATCGGAAGAATCTGTTGAGCCAATCTCGAGTTATAAGTGTTCGCACTAACCCGACTTAAGTGTCTTTGTTTGGTTTAAATAATTTTTTACATTGGTGAAATCTTTGTTTGTAGTGGAACGCCAATTTGAATTTGTCTACACCGGCTGTTAACCCTTGTTTCAACTAGATTGAGTAGCGTGTAATTTAGCTACTAAATTACTCGCTACTCAACCAAAAATCATTCACACTTTGGTCGAGTATAGTTTATTAATGCAAAAGTCATTATTGTTGCATCTATTCGGTACTATGTAAAAATCTATGGTATTTTTATATTATCTATGGTTCCAGCTAATGAATATAGGTTCACACATATTCAGCACCCCCCACTACCAGCTAGCGACGCGTGGTAGGGGCGCTATTCAACCAGGAAAGAAGAACAAAATTGACTGACCGACTAATGCATCAGCACAGAATCTTACCCGGGATCTCCTGATTAAACCGTCCAGTTCCTTAGCCTTAGACAACTAGCAAGGAAGTCCCCGTTGCACATCACTTATATGCATGAAAAGTAGGGCTTAAGAGCAAATTTTTACTGAAGTGAGTGTGATATACACAAATTATTGTTCAGTGTGAATTTTATTAAAAATCGCACCACAAGCCTAACTTTTTATGTGCAATGATGAAAATGATACAGAATTATTAGTTACACATTGTCCTAGATATTGATTAAGACCACAAAGATTGTCAGTCACAATTTTACTAGAAAAAATTCACAAAAATATTTATTAATCACTTTCGAAATCAAACATACAAATAAAATTCCAATAAAATTTATTGTAACCTAATAACTAAAATAAAAGTATACAAGATATAATAATAATTATGACTCATACAAAATAAGTAAAGCTCTTGACACAATACTAATAACCTTTTATTTTTCATTTAAAATTACAATTTGATATTATTTTGTATATCACAAATTAAAATACACGTCAAAAAGAGTGATATTAAAAATTGTAACTTTTAAAATGTAAAAGCATGATGTAGTGCAAATATTTGCAAAAGAATTAAAGATAAAAATGGGCGGTATTCACAGATTTTTCCAAATCGCCAAACTCTATCAAACCCGAGACAGGGTTCCAAATCACAATTTGTTGAAACTTTTGGACAAATGCAGTCTCACACAGATTTTAAGCCCTAAATCTTCAGTCCAGAAAGCCATTGTTAAAAAATACTATTCAAAAATAGTTTAGTAAAAATCATTCATCATTTTAATTCAGGGAATGATGATAAAAGAATTTTTGGAAAAAACATAGCAGATTCTTAAAGAATCAATAAAAATGTAAAAGACTTATGTGATAATAAAGAGACTTATGTAGATATATTTTTTATAAAATGTCTTTTAGATAAATTTAATATGAGAAGAAAATAATCACAGTGAAAATATATTATGATTTAAAAAAAATACCAATTAAAACAATAAATAAAAAGGTAAACTTAATTAAAATTATAATTATTCAACCTCAAAATCTCACTGGTTTATTATTGCACGAGAAATCTTACGGTGAGACACAGTGGCAATGAACTCATAGATGTGACAACTTGACAAGTGACAGAAATATATAAATAAATATAGAGAGAAAAGATAAAAATGACATGAGTTTGAGCTGTAAATGAAATAATTTGTTCAATTGTATTATAATTAATTATACTTAATAAGTTTGTACAACAAATTTATTCAACTTAATTTACAGTCCACCTCCGCTGCGCTCCACGGTGATCTTCTTCAATAGAGCTTCCTTCTCAGCTTTGGCCTCTTCCATTTCGGCCATCTTGGCAAATCTCGAATATGCCACATGCCCAGATTTAATAGCGGACATCATCTATGAAATACAAAACAAAACATCAGTATTGATTCAACAGAAATATTCAAATATTGTAGCCAATCTACTTTATAATATGAACAAAAATGATAGCATTCAAATTCTATTTGATATTTAATAAAGGTAGAATAACTTTTTTATATTAAAGCAAACAGAAAAATCTACTTTATTTATTATTTATTTATTTTATTCTTTATGCATATTAAAAATAGTGTATAAACAAGTGGCAATGGCGGGATTATAGCCAAAGCAATCTCTAACATCCAACCACATGAGGAAACATACGTGAGGAAACATAATAATGGTTGGAATAAGTGTGCATTTACACCAAACGAACATAGAGCCGTATCTAGAAACAGAGCATACTTTCCTTTATGGTTGATATTGGACACCATGGAAACAATCAAGCAAGAACTAATTGATGGACGATGACAGATTGTCTATTATCAACGATCAAGAAATTAAACTCTACTTCCAGCACTGGCTTAATGTTGTTTTAGTTTATCTGTACCCTTAGAAGCATGAAATAAAATTGCTTTTCAATTAAGTAATAAACAAATTACGACTTTTCTATACAAGGGTGTCAGTATAGCTGGTTGAACTTATTGCCTGGGGAAATTTTTTCGAAACAACTACTCCTATCCAATTTGTGACAGAAAAACTCTGACCCAACTGGGAATCGAACCCAGGACTTCTTGACCAGAAGTTAGTGTCTATATCAATGAAGGCCATTGTTGCTAAATTAAAAAAAATTACATTGATAATATAAATTATTGACATAATGGTTTTATGCAAAAAGATAATTTTAAATCATTGGTTTAGTCGACAGTGCAAAAATATTACAGATAAATCTAATATTTTTTTCAATACGTATATTATTATAAGTTAATAATTATTTATAAACACTAATTAATAGTATGTACATTGTATATTGTCAGCGTATTTCTGAATGATTAGCAAAAATATAAATGAGCATGCACTCAACATAACACAAGCGTGATAACAAGTAACTTGAATGAGTGATAGAAAAAAAATGATAGTGCACCTGCAGGTATTCATCTAATTCAACTTGTCCATTCATATTTGTATCAATCTCTCTCAAGATCTCGTGCAGTTCTTCCCCAGAAACCTCCTCTCCGTAGCTCTGTAGAATTAGAACATCAACATGTTTAACACCAACTCCAGTACCCCAATCACAATTTATGTTAAGTTGGGGCAGTAAAAGACATCAAATCAGATAGACAATTAAATTTTGATAAATACATGAACTGGCTACCGACGATGATTTTGAAGATAAGCTAAATTGATCACTGCATCACAAAAAACAAGACGTCACAAAAGAATGTACGGTAATTATTAAGTTCGCAGGCTGATTACATTTTTCACGATTTTTTATATGAAACACATGTCAACTTTATATGCAGATTGGTAAATAAGCATGATATGGATTGATTTGATAATATTTGAAGTATTTTATCAACGAATTTGTAAATAAAAATCAATTTTAAAATGTGCCAATTTTTTCAAACTTTTTCTTCTTTGGGGTGACATTTTATTTTTCTCAAGTTGGTGTTTTTGTTTAGAAAATGAATATGTTGCTCGTTTAGTTGTCCAATTTGGATAGATTAGGGGATTTGATAACATCCCCTAATGATAACACTACAATTTGAATAGGTTAGGTGAATGTTAGAACGAACCCCTATGAACACTTGCCTGAGTGATAATGCTAGGTTAAAACCAAAAACATATTCATTTCGACAGGTTTTGTCAAAAATCGAATCAGCACTCAAACTTAATAATTTCCGAATGTACCAAGTAAAATTCATTATTGCGAAGTTTTTATCATGATTAATATTAATAGAAGTGCCTGAAAGTAAGGTAATGTAGCACTGAAAACAATTATTGTTTGATAGCTAAAGCTTTGACTCACAACACAAACTGACACCATTCGATTGCGCTTTTTGTAAAGACGCTCATTTACCTGTAAATAGTCCGACAGTCTCATTTCACCATCGTACATTATAGAAATTTCGCTAGAGAGAGCTAAAGTCTCTTCTTCTTTGAATTTTATGCCAATTTCCTAAAATCATGAGCTTTACAATTCCACAAAATTTTGCACAACATTAAAAAACAATTTAAATCTCAAATAATATGATAATTTAAGGCATTTATATGACTGTGATTTTCTGTCAGTATTTTAAGCCTTCTTCAAAACATAAAAAAAAAAGTATAGGATATAAACTCTTCATTAACCACCAGGTGTCTGAAGAAAAAAGACATCTGCATCTGAAAACCAGTTTGTGTTTCATTGCGTTTCAAGAAGCTATGATGGAAATAGTAAATTTTCAGATATTTATTAAAATTTAAACAAGTAAAAGGATTTATTTGTTTCCCAAAAATAGATTTTTCCTGATGAGCTTTGTAGGCATGCGTCCTATGTGGTCTCAAAGCACACTTTTTTCAGTTTTTAAGTGTCCTGTGACCATTTAGAATGTCTTGTCAAGAAAAAACACATCAGAAAAAATGTAAAAACTCATTGGTTTGGAACACCATCCAATGCTTTTTTAATGTTTACAAAATTAAATTTAATGTAACTATCTGGTGAAAAAATATGATAAAGATAATGACCTTAAGACCTCTCCTAATATCGTTGATGGACACATAGCCCTTCCTGTCCTTGTCGATGATCTGGAACCTCTTGATGTAGGTGTTGATTTCTTCCTTTGTGAGATTGATGGGAAGCTTGTCCCTGCTGGCACGGTTCACCATCTGTCCCATCTCATTCTGCAGGAACTCTGAAGCTATCTTCTCTTGTTTCTAAAATAAAATATTAAAATATTGATTCGCATTCAAGACGGGTATCAGCTAATTAAAAGATAAAAATAATAAGGGATTGAGGTGGTTGATAGACCAGCGGTTACGACGTCGGCTTTCGCACTGTTTCGTGCGGAGGTCGTGGGTTCGAATCCCGGCCGTGTCGACCATTTTCCGCTTTCACGACACAAGCTTACTGTGAAAGATGTCAAAAGTGTATTTGTGTTCACTTCGAGTGAGCACAGATTCATTTATTTAAAAAAAAAAAAAAACTTACTTTTTTTTCATCATTTGACCACTTTAGTTCTTCAGCCATAATCTCGATGATGCCGGGCAAAGCCTCTTGAGCTGCCTGAACATTTAGGAAAGCCAATCTTAATCTTCTGGCAATCATATCAATAGCTGTGCAGGCGTACTCGCGACATCCATACCTGTAATATTCAAAACAAAATTGAGTAACATTGACAATAAATTCATTCAATAGAGAATATTATTGTTTATATTTGGTTACCTGATTTCTGCATCAATGTAAGGAAATTCGGGATGAACTTTCCTACCAATAATGGGCCAACGTTTTCCAGTCAATGCGGCCATCTTCGCGACAGCAAATGCTCTGTCACCGTACGACATTGCCAGATGTTGAGCAGTCTAAAATAATATTAAACATAATATTTCAAATTTTTTAATGAATATACATACAGTTGTATACAAATTAATGTGAACATGGGTAAGCCTAACAGAAAAGTGTTTATAGAAAAAAGTAAATTTTTATTAAAAAAAGTTATTTTACTAATGTTAGGTCTTACTATTTTTATAACCATGCCCATTTTCACATTAATTCGCACACTACTGTAATATATTACCGTTGAACACAAAATAAGAGCCACGTGTTTAATGGACATAAAATTACACTTAATAAAAGTTTGAACAAACCTCACATTCCAAGCCAAAATCTTGCACTAATCTAATATACATTGTTGGTGTCCATCCATGTGCACCTTCAATGAGGAAGCCATCTGTCTGGCAATCCATGTGTAATGGCTTTAGATCAGCAGCTAACAGAAAAAGCAAAAAAAAATTATCAATTAAATCAATAAAAAAAAAACATTTAAAATGATTCGTTGGAATTATGATAATTGGAAAATTATGGATAATTGCTTTCAAATTCTCAAATAATAAGTCAAAGGTTAACCCAAATCACACAACGAATGCAACGGGTTAAAAAAAGTCAAAAGTTATCAACTTGGAAATTTCTACATTAATTAATAAAAAAACTTTTGTATTATTCATGTTAGCGAAAATAACGTAAGATAAATAGATATGGAGAATGGTGGAAATTAACTGCGAATTTCAATTTAGAACAGTGCATACTGAGTTTTTTGACGAGAAAGAGTTCCGAGAAGAATTCATTGGGGTTCAAACATTTGAGTCTTGATAAAGAAAGCGTTCAAATAAATTTACTAAATAATATATTCATATTTGCAATGATGATTTTTTGACGTTGTCACTACTTTTCCTACCCCTCTACGATTCTTCACTTCCGTTTCTCATAAACATAATAATGTGACATAATAATTTGAAAGTTTCTTCTGAATTCCGCAATTGGTACATTTAAATCAATGGTGCAAAGGAGTTATAAAAAAAATGTGACAAATGACTTACATTTGATAGCAGCATCAATGGTGTGAGCAGCCATGGCTCTGTAGGTGGTCCACTTTCCACCAGCTATGGTGACCAAACCTCCATCGCTAACATGCACAATGTGGTTACGAGCTAAAGACTGGGTGTCGGCTTTGTTTGGATCAGATACCAGGGGACGAATACCACTCCACGCTGATAATACATCGCCACGACGCACTACGAAAAATATTTACATAAAACATACTAATTGTTTGGTAAAATTTTCAAAATAAAGCTTAGCGAATGGAAAATATATACCTTCAACATCTGGATTCAAATAATTCTTCACCTCTTGAAGGATAAACATGATTTCGTCTTCCGTCGGTTTGGGATTATGAGTGACTTTGCAGGGAAGATCAGTGGTGCCAGCAATCGTTTGTCTCAACCAAGGGAGGAAGAAAATAACTCTTCCGTCTGAGGTTGAAGGATCAAGTAAGCCCATCTGATCCGGACTACAAACAAACAGAATTTAAAAAGACAAATCCTCATCAAAAATTTCTGTTGATAGGCTAAAGAAATGTTTTTGTGTACCTGTAATAGCCAGGAAGGACTATATGTACACCTGATGACGGACAGCAAATTTCTTTTACAGTGGGGTCGTCCATTTTCCTAATAGAGTCTGTAAATGGTCCGGTGGCGTTTATTATACATTTAGCTTTGACGTCCCATTCTTTTCCACTCATTTCATCCTACAAAAATAGATACAAATAACCTCAGTTTTTTTATATAACTAGATACAAAATGGTTATAAGCATTGAATTACTTATATTATTTACTCCTCATAAAATGTGTCTATGAAAAAGAAGCCATTTCTTCACCTATGCGTTTAGTATGCAACACAATGGTCTGCGTTTGGTAAAAAGTTATTTCATTTTCAAATTAACCTTTTTTTTGGATATATTTTTATTTAGATTCATTTTCAAAAGTCTTTAGAAAATACAAATTATAAAAATTTGTTGTTTTCTATCCCGTTTGTCACGAACCAAGCACATTTCGAATAAACATAGCAAATCAATCAATTTCTTTAAAAGAGACCTTTTTGTGTCGGTTATAGACTCGAAAACCATCCA